>JAODJU010000039.1:2731050-2745531 GCA_026776725.1 Gnathonemus echidnorhynchus
ACATACGCACACACACATATACAGACACATTAACCCAAATGTTTGGTATTTTATGTTGTTGCAAAGGTGTCACTAATTTAAAAGCCCCCATTGAGTCTGCTTATCAATGAACTAGCTCTTTAAGAAGTCTCAGTTTACTGCTACTTGAAATTAATGTTTTACTAAAACTTCCAGTTGTTTCTAATGTGATATAAATTTTAGTAAACAAATGAAATAATGAGTTTTGTCATAAAACCAATTAATTTGCAATATTTTTGATGAATTAAGCAAATGTCCCAAGACATCTGTGTTTTTATATATATATATATATATATATATATATATATATATATATGTGTGTGTGTGTGTGTGTGTGCGCGCGTGTGTTTGTATTTGAAGTACACATTTTATTTGACACATACACAAACTTACATTGTACATCTTACTTCCATGTTATATACTTCCCTGCAGTATATATATCCTTCTCAAATGCATTTCACTAAAAAAAACAATCACATAAGCTCATTGTATCATGGAACATGACATTTATACTAAGTTAGTACTACATAAAGCGGGTGATGCAATTTGTTGCTTGTGACATTTATATTTACATGTATTTATTTATCAGACGCTGTGCCCTAAGTGACATACAAGTACGGCAGATAATGCATCACAAGCATATAGCTGTCAGGGAGCAAATGCAGCTGTATACAAGCCCCAAGTGCTGCTGGACTGGTAAATAAGTGAATGTAAATGTAAGGAGGCTAAATTTGCAGTGAGTGACCGGTAACAGTGCAATACTTATGCAAACAAATCATCGGCAAACCTGATATCAGAATAGCTATAGGAGTAAATAACACTGAGAAAGTCAATCAGAAGAGTGTCTGTTTGACACGCAGCGCAGGCGCATCCTGATTTGGCCGAGTTCGGCACGTCTTTAACCAATCTTCATTGTATGACAT
Source organism: Gnathonemus echidnorhynchus (assembly GCA_026776725.1). Classification (NCBI taxonomy): domain Eukaryota; kingdom Metazoa; phylum Chordata; class Actinopteri; order Osteoglossiformes; family Mormyridae; genus Gnathonemus; species Gnathonemus echidnorhynchus. The sequence continues at coordinate 2,731,992 of JAODJU010000039.1, forward strand.
CACCGCTTTCTGTGACCAGTGGCAAGGTCCACAGATCTGTTCCCGTTTTATTGTACATGTCTTTTGTTGAGAGACACGTCATACATACAAAACACATGCTTACCTAGAAATGCTGTACAGAGCAATTTAAGGGTGTGTCTTTATATTATAATAATAATAATAATAATAATGCTTGAACCCACAACCATCCAATCACAGGCACAGAGGCTTAGCCCACTGAGCCACATCTCCCCAGACTGAAGACTGGAAGCCTTGAGTTTAAAAATGAGAAAAAAAAAAAAAACAGGCCAATGTGGTGAGGTCATACAATGAAGACTAACTGACTAAAGAAGTGAAACGCAAGCCCCTTCCTTGTTGACTGAGGGACACGTCGAACATGTCGAACATGTCGAACATGGAAAATTCAGAATGTCTCTCAAAGCAGATAGCAGCGCCCCCCCTTAGGTGAGAGAGGACAAGCGGCAAGATCTGAAGGCTCACAGTGTCGAAGGCTGCAGGTAAAGCCAGCAGGATGATGAACAGAAACACAGAGAGTGACAGATATAGCGAACGAGGGGCACGGTGCTATCGCAAGGACAACATGCTCAGCTCTTGGCTTGGTAAACGTAGGGCCTACAGAAAAAATGCTTACTGTATTTCTCCTTGTGTATTTCAGTAGGAGGTGTGACAATTTACATAATTCAGTCACTGTAGCCAAAGGCAAGCGAACCTGTTTAAATACCCACTGGAGGTTTTGATTTGGACTGTGATTCTGCTGAACAGCATGAGGGTGCGAGGGTGTGCCTCACACACACACAGAGTATATTTATTAAGTTTTCCCAGAAGATGAATCCTGATCAGGCAGTTATCAGATTAGTGTCCTATAATGCTGCATTTATGGAATGTTTGATTTCCCTTCTTCCGGAAAGAGGACACATTCTGGACAGAGGTCTAGTTTTGCAGTGGATTCCCGCGCTTTCATAATTTATCTATTCTCCTTTATTGGCTATATAATATATATAGAACTAAATACAATTTGAGTCCCGTAGGACATGTCTGAATCCTTTTATAGATATTAAACAAAAGAAATAGGGCATCCAGAATGAGTTTCATAGACCCTGTGGTTGGCTCGGTAAAATTTGCATCGGATATTAAAATACATTTCTGCAGTTTTGCTAGCGCATACGGCGACGGTTACCACAGCCATTTGAGTGTTTCTTCTTGTAATTTAGCATGTTTTTTTTTTTCTTTTTTTTCCCCCGAGAGCTGGCCATGAAATGCGGGGCCTGGCCTGGCAGGAAATGCCGTGAGCAGCCTATGGAGAGAGAGCGTTTGTTCTGCCCTCGATGAGTGTCGCCCCCCCCCCAAGTCCGTTTTTGCCTCATTAATTGAAATGCTTCCAAGAATGAACGGCGTCCAAAGCCCTCATCGATACTCAAAGAATGGAGAATACTGGCAGACGTGTTGCAGGCGTTCACAAGCATGCCCGCTCAAGAGCGCTTAACCAGCTGGTGCTTATCTCAGAAAAACAACGTTTTCCTGTTTTTAATATGCTTTGTTATGTGGGTTATACACCTCTGATGTTATTTTCTGACCTGTGTTTATTGTTTGGAATTTGAATGGCCCTTATCTATTGCAAATCTATTCCAAAGAAAGCAAACGATTAATTGTTCTCTGGTCCATAGTCAATAACTATGAATCTGATCCCCAGCAGTACTGGGTTCGGTATGGCGTGTGACTCTCCAGGCAGGAGGGGGCGACGCCGTGGGGGGGGGGCATGTTTTTCACCAGCGCCTCTGAATCTGCATTTGGGATGTGAGCTGTGCATTTTTCAACACTCTGCAGTGTACTATACCACATATAGTACACTGCAAAGTGTTGAAAAACGCACAGCTCACATCCTAAATGCATTCGGCTCCTTCCCGCAATAACTGGTTTTGCAAACCTACAAAACGCGGCGTCCACCTTTTTTTGGTGAGAACCCCAACGCCCGAAGTGAAGCAGGGGAAGTTTCCGTGCGTGTTCGGTGTTGACTGCCTGACCGCATGGCCGAGTTCTGTGAAACATGCTCGTAAACAGTGGCAGCTATAAATGCATTTTGACACGTATACTGACTTTGCATTGTGCTCATTGTCTCTGGGCACAGGTGGTCAGACTGGACTTTTACCGGGTCACCTGAGGACATCCTCAGATTTGGATTTGACCCCCTGCATGATCATACTACTCAAAGGGGCCTCTAGACCCCAGCTTTGACATGATGAAGTGGTAGTCTTCATAATATTTCTTCGCCTTCCATCCTAAAAAGCTTCTCCATGCTCAGCCATGGATCAATCATGATGGATCAGCCATGGATCAGTCATGATGGATCAGCCATGGATCAGTCATGATGGATCAGCCATAATGCTGCCCCCATGCATTACTGGTCATGCTATTGACTGGAAAATATGCTAAATGGAACTAAATGAACCTGAAACACAAATATTTACACTGGAGCATCACTGTAAAAAACAAATCTCAAAATATGAGACTTTCAGCCAAGACGCCTAATTAATGTGCTGTACTCCAGTGTTTGTGAAAACAAAAGAACCATTCAAAGGATAAATAAAGCAAAAAGTGAATGGCATTATTACCGCTGGTATCACTGCCCCGGGCACATGGTACAGCTCTGCTGTCCTGCTGTTTTTCATGGCTTATCAGGTGACGAAGTGCCCATCAAAATAGCCCCTTAGGGACCTTCCGCATTCTCATGTTGCGAGTGTGACTTGCAGAGAGCTTTGTAATGGCTCTAGAATTAAACCACATCCTAAATACTTAACTGAACATCCTTCTGTTCTGTCATTTTTAAAAACATTGCAATGAGCAGAGCTACATTATATTTCATTGTATTATTATTTTGTATTATTATAAATAATTGAAGTAGTAGTTCAATTAGTCTATACTGCAGTGTCTATGTATTATGTTAAAATTGTTATTGTATTTACTGTGCTACTGTGTGCACCTTGCCATCTGTGTTTTATGTGTTTATATTTGTGTTCTTCTGTGTTTAATTTGTGTTTACCAGAAAGGCATTTCATTGCGTAGTTTAACTCGCTGTCTACTGTACATATGACAAATTAGCTCCTGAATCTTGAATCTAGTAGTAGCAGCAGTATTTGTAACAGTAGCTGTAGTTGTGGTACCTTAGATAGCTGTATCTTTAGTAGTGCAGTATTATCAGGGAAAAGGAGTCATACTTAACTGCAGATATAGATGCTAAGAGAGATACGGTGCTTAACTGCCCTTCAGATATCTGTCTACAGTGGGTGGGTCAGGGGTTAGCGAAAGACAAGGGCCTCTCGTGGCCAGGTAGGCCGGAGAAAGAACAGGCTGAGAATATTCTTATCACCTCCTGGGGCAGATTCATCGCCCCTCTCGTCGCCCCCGCAGGCCGTGCTGCAGATGTGCAAAGCAGGTCCTCAGAAGCCCATTTACATCGCCCTCCACCCCGCAGCCATATTCTAAAAGCCTGTATAATTTTACATGTTTTGGGTGGTACTTCAAAACAGAGCTAATGGGCTTTTAGCGGAGCTCAGTAGCTTCTGTGGGGGTATCGCTTACACACCGGTCCGGTCTCGGGGGGGGGCGGGCCCTCCGGGAAGGCACACATCAAAGTTATCTTAATGTCGCGTAGATCATGAGGTGTGGGCCGCGATCGGGGGCGAGGGGAGGGCCTGATCAGGACGACAGGGTTACCCAAGTGCCCTTTGAAAGCCGGCCCGTGTGAGACGCCGAATTGGAACCCTGACCTGGCCTTCACCCCTCAGTCCACAGTACTCCGAACCTGAGAAGTCAAGAATCCAAAACAAAAAAAGAAAAAGTCAATCAGAATGTGTTGGAAGATCTGCGTCCCAATTCTGGAAATATTCCGGTACTAAAAGTTGAGAAAGAGGCTCTTTTATTGATCTGCATCTTTCACACGGTTGATTACTGACCTGTATAATGTGATCACGGATGTGTCCTAAGTATTTAATGGAACATCCCTCTGAGAAAACAGGCAACACATCACTCCTGCATTGGTTACCTGTGAAATACGTTGAAATTTTGCTATTTGTTTTTAAAGCCCCACAATTAATTTCAGACCTATTATTTCTGAATTCTGCCCTCTGACCACTCACAACTCGTCTCAGTTCCTCACTTACGTTACGTCTCAAAACCAAAGGCAACCAGGCTTTCTCTGCAGCTGCCCCCAGAATTTTCCCCCGTTCAACATTAAGTCCTGCTCTGCTATTGGTGAGTTTAAAGCTAAATTAAAGACCCACCTTTTTTCTCTTGCTTTCAACTCAATTTGAGGTTCTCTTGTGGTTTTCGTAAAGTCCACTCTCAAGTTAAATAAATGTTATTAAAGTGAATAAAAATTATTTCCATTAAATTTAATTACCCTCTTAGTTCTTTTTTAATCTGTTGCTTATTATATTACACTTCTTTTAATTTTTATTTTCTTATTTCTTATATGCAAGTTATTTTATTTATATATTTTACTATGTACACAGTATTTGTTAATCCATTCTCTCTAGACTGGAAACCACGTTGAACTCCAAATGAGTGACACAAATAAATGAATTTCCAATCCTGGAAATTTTCAGGCACCAAAATTTGAGAAAGAGGCTCTTTTATTTATCCGTATCTCTCACACGGTTTTATACTGACCTGTATAATGTGAACGCGGACACGGATATAGAGGGAGCTGGGGAGGGCATGCCCCCACCCCCGGCGTATGTGTCCCCCACTGAATAGACTCTCTAAACCTATACGCATGAACGGACAAGAGTCTCAGGGGAGGACAGAGTTATCAATCTCAGCTGGGAGGACGAGTCGGAGAAATGCCCCTCCCAGAAAGGAGCGAGCAGTCACCTGTGCCGGTGTGGGCACTGGCTTGGCTGCCTGCCCCGCCCCCCCCGTGCCACAGCTGTGCCCGGGTCGTCTGCAATGTGGAGGAGATCATTAGCGGCGCCCACATCCATCAGCACCGCCACCGCCCGCACGGCCGAGCAGGTCGTCACCGCCTGCCGCAGATGCCGGCTTCGCACGACTTCCCGCGATTCCTCACGCCCGGCCGGACAAAGGAGGCTGGCGTGCCAGCAGCATCGTCTGGGCAGGAGCGGCGGAGAATGGGAGCCGAACGGCTTCCCCGAAATCACAGACGCACGAGCGGCGAGCAAACAAACTCGCTAATCAGGCCGCCTTTGTCCTCCCGTGAAAAGCGCCCAACGTCAGATCACACTGCAGATCTCGTCCAAGCGGAGCGTGAACGTGGCAGACATTTGCCTGACAGGAAGACTGAACAGACTCGTAAAGAAACTCAGCTAGCTGTTTGCTCACAGATAGATCAGGCACAATAATATAGTAAATAGTCTAGTGTCACTGTATATCATTGTCCCCATGTATTGGTTTATAGCATGCAGTGAGCTGGATATTCACAGTAAAAATGGGTCCTGTGACAAAAGGGGGGGGCTGTCTCTGGAAGGAGTCATGTGACTGGGGTGATTGTTGTTGATACATTGCACCTGTCCCTCATTCATACCTCGGTGTAAACACTTGTATGTTCTGACACCAATTCTGAGGCCTTTTAGTATGTATTATTTAATGACATGTGGGCTGCAGTATAGTTTCGCTTCACCGTCTCTCCGAAATGACCTTTTTATTTGTCACATCTACACTGCATTGATCCCACCCGTTTGCCCAACGGCATAAACCTTGAAGAGGGAGACCCCTCCCAATAATCCAATTACCCAAGCCCCCTCCCTGTGTCACGCCGTGCCGTTCCCCATCCCCAGCAAAAGGTGACAGGAAAGTCCTACAAGCCCAGAAATTTCCCAGCAGCCTGTGAGACGTGTTTCTGAGGGCAAGCGACACAGACACAGATAGCGAACTACTTCCTGCTTTCATGTACGGCCTCTCAAGCTGTAAACACATTTGTAGTGCCGCCTTCAGCGTCCCTGCCCTCCACAAGATCCAGATTTTCAACGGTAGCTTCTGATGTGTCCAAAAGCATCTAAAATGCTCCCTGGCTATTTCCATAAAAATGGTTATAAGTAGGATAATGACACCGGCGTCACATAAGGAGGAGAGTGACTGTTTCTTATGATTTTTCCAGATATGTAAATAATTACCAATGACTTAGTTACAGATATATGGCACAGCTCTGTTAGTTGAATGCGTCTGTGCATGCATGTGTGGGATACCACCACATCTAAGGAGTAGCTGCGCTACGTATACCAGGCTTTACTACTCAGTATGGGCCTGGATTAGCTCCTGGCAGCTATATATAATGACATTGGATACGGCCGCTGCAGCAGTTTCAGCAATACGCATCAGCGTGTTCGTAATGACACATCACGGCCGAGCGGGTTTTTGAGAAATCTTCCAGAAATTGCACGAAGCCGGCCAAGAATTAATAAGAATTAACCACATCCAGCTGCTGGAATCCAGGATGATGTTTGCCGACCCCGTTTTTCGGACTTCGTGTGGCGTGGGATCTGTAGCCAGCTTCATAATAAGGTCCAGTCGTGTTTCCGAAATGGCAGCACTGGTGAATGACAGTGAAGCGGCCATGGAGAAGCAGGCGGTCCCTCGTCACCACGGTGACCATTTGGCCAATGAAATGAGGATTATATGCAGTGTTACAATGTAACAAATAACTATCCATATGGAAATTTTTTTCTAAAAATAACACAACTCTTGTGCATTTTACCCATATAAGCTCTTTATATGACATTCAAAATAAATATACAATTAACTAAATATATCATTAGTCATATAAGTCCTTTATTAATGCAAATACATATTAAATTCATGTTTTGTCAAAGTTCTCCATTACAATGCATATTAAATGAATATTTTGTCAGTAGTAGTTTTAATACATGATCTTTGAATGAATGTTTGAATCATGGACAGTGGTTCTACAACAAGTATAAAGAGTGTTTGGAAAAGGAAACATCCTTTTTCAGTTGATTCTGAGAATATAACATGAATTTTCTCATGCCTAATAAAACTTCCTGAATGTGGAGAGATCATACCCGTCTTTCATAAGAATAATATAAAACCAATATACATTTTTATTAAGAAACAACAAGCAATAAATAAATATGTATTTCACGCTAAAGCCATATGTCATCACGTATGGTAAAATGTAAAGTTCAAATAAATATTTTATATTTTCCAATAGCCCTTGAGTGCCTCTCATGTCAAGTGTGTGTGGCCATAATTATAACAAGAAAAAACACTGACTTGCAGTGAACATTGAAAAAGCATCATGCGATGTCATATGTAATTGAAATATGAAAAATCCTTGATAACCTTATGCCACCACGCTGTTTGTTCATATGGGTCCCCTACTTGGAAAGCGAACACCCCCCATGGAAGGCAGATACTTTTTGTTTTTTTATGACTTTGGTGATAGTTTTATCCAAAGCGACTTGCAAGGTTATCCAGTTATACAGCTGTATATTTTACTGGAGCAATTCAGGTTAAGTGTTTTGCTTAAGGGTACAACAGTAGGGTTCCTTCTGGGATTTCAGCCAACAACCTTCAGGTTACAAATCTGTGTTCTTAAACATTGCCTACCTGCTAGGGTGATGGGGAGGGACTCTGCGACTTCCCCCGTGGATGAAAAAAGACCGGATGAATCTTTAAGTGCGCATGAAAACGGCAAAAGGAAATCATATCGGACTCACCTCTGTTAGCGGTCCAAGGAAATAAGAAAGGGCATTTCACTGGTTCAGAGGGTGGATGGGGGCTAATGATGGACTCTGAGTGAGAAGGTGCCCCCCCAGTGTAAAGAAGAACATCAGCATGAGTGTGATAAATGTTCTTTGTTATTTCCTCGTTCTCCTCAAAGAGGCTTTAGTGTTGATGTAATAAATTACAATTAGAAAAGTATCATTAGGAGAAGGAGAAAATACAAACAGCAGCATCCTTAAAAGATACCAAAGGATGCTCTGTGCTTTTTCCACGGCTTGATGAGGATCGTCCCACCCTCTGCCCACAATGAAGCCCCCCCCGCTGAATCCACAATTCTGCAAAGTCACTGCAAAACAAATGAGCGATTTAATCAATGTAATGCTGCTCGTACTGCCCAATTGTCACACTGGTCTTACATATAAATGGATACAGTTTGACTGCTCCTCTTGCGTCCATTTCCAGGGAAATACGTGGAAAAGGTGACAGAGTCCAGCCAGTATCCCAGCTAAGAACAATGCAGCACTTGGATTTATTTGGGCTAAAGCTATACAGATAAAATCAATTCACTTGCAGCTAATATTGAGCAAAGCTGGTGCCTGTTGAAATACGAGTGGCTGATACAAACAAGCAAATGTACAAACAAATGTAGACGACAGAGGCCTGTGTTATTGAACATACAACCACTGCAGAGGAATACACTTTGACTGAGTGATTAAATAAATCAAACACTAATGATACAAATTGCCTTTGAAGAATAGGGTTAGTTACTGAACTACTAATCTGTATGGAACAGAGAGGTAGACCTGGATGGAACCAGAGAAACGAATCAAAAGAAACTAAAATAAGTTAAATTACATCTATATTTACTCCATTTCGAAGTAGTAGAAATGCTGTGGGACTGTCGAAGTGCCAAATGATGTCCACAGCATCCAGCGGATCGCTCCTGGCAGGTCAGGAACGCTAACAGAAAGATCTTTATTCATGTGCAATGGCATGCTGTCTTTATTTATGGGTGTCGTAGGATGCATACAAAATGGACTGTGAGATTTGATGTTAAGAGACCCTGAAGGTCGTCGCCCCCCCCCAGCAGTGACAGGATTCAAGGTCAGACACATGGTTATTGCATCAGCCCGGTTTGCGGTCGGCTGTGATACCCAGCTGGCCGGTACGCAGAGGTCAGGCAAGCGCACCATCTCGGAATTGCTTAACCTTAGCCGTGTAGGTCTCTGGGAATGTGCTTCTTACTTCCTTAGCGAGTGTGACCATGAGCTCGCAAGCCGGCCTCCTGTCAGTCAGCTGCATTCGCGCAGCAGACGGTGAGGTATGCAGTGCTTCCAGTTTGCAGTGCTTTTTATACATGCAGATTGTGGGCAGTTTACATGCACTGTGAAAGCGCATGTAAAGTTTTTGGGACACGTTTCATGATTTGTGTCTTAAAGGAAACAATCAGCTGATAAAATAATAATCATTGGCACAGTTTACATTCGAATAACACGTTTCATTAGGGGCTCAGTATTGTAACAAAGATTTGAGAATTCTGTTTTCTTTAAGCATTAGTTTTATTCCACTAATATTTCAGTACTCAGTATTAAAATAATACACAAGGAAATTGCTGCAGTAATATACCTACTGAATTTATATAGAAAAATGCATTAAAATGTAATGGTAAAAAACAGTATTCCTTGCTCTTTAAATCCAAGCCACCATATGTTATTCCTCTGTTACAGGTGGATGTACAGCAGGTCAGTGATGGTGCCAGCATGGGACGACCCCTTGGACAGTCAGAAGGATGAAACTAGACGGCTGTTTGTCATAAAAAGGACAGAAGACCAACATGGAAATCTATCCCGGACTGAGCCAAACAGATCACCTTTGAAAAGTCGCGTAGTCTTCCAAAGGAGGGTAATATGAAATGGCAACTAGCTGAATAGCTGTCGTGACACACAGTCTGGGGCAGTATTAGAATTCGGAAAGCAGGCCTGAGCACTAAAGCTGAATATTCCAAAGAGAACAAAAGCGAGTCTGAGAATGACGAGGATGAAAGACAATATGATGTTTACCAGTATGAGGAAGGGAAGAAAAACATGAAACATACATTTGGCAGTATTAATAACATCTGGGAACCATCAAATCCAGTTGTCAGATCATTTGCAAATAATTACCATTGGTGGATTTTTTTTTTCCACTCGTGCTCAGGTTTTAATCAAATAACAAAGTAGAATTAATTAAGATTGCATTACTTTTGCATGGTAAATGAAATTAGTGCATCTGCCTGTGTGTGTGTCCTGAAAATGTAATTTTTTAATGTTGCGGGTGGGGGGCGGGTCATGGGTGGATCTCGGCATTCCCACCCCCTGGGATTTTCCATTCTCCATGACCACATCTCAGCTTAGGAAGGAGATCCTATAACTGCGAGCAACAGTTTAGGGTTGTGCTATGCGAGTTGCCTCTGTGGCTGGAAAGTTAAGGTCCTCGGAGACAGGCCAGGCCTTTGGACATGGTTCTTATGTACATTTGCCTGATAAATATCCAGTCATATAGTATAACAGAGGAAGTAGGGGGCGTGGTTATAATCCCTATTTGGGAGGCAGAGTCACGTGACAATGATCTCCAGAGCTCTGTTTTGTTGTGCTTCCTGTAAGCCCAGGGGTCAGTTTAATGAAGCAGGATTTCTTGCTGAGCCAGATAACTTGTTGGTCTGTCAACTTTGATCAGCTGGCTGGCATGAGATTTTCAAGTAGTGACAAGCCTGCACACCACAGCTGCTGCTAATGATTATATTTCTATGGATTAATCAATTGACTATTAACCGATTGGTTAAACGATTAATTCTCCTCCAGATAATCAACTTGACTGTTTAAGCTAATTTAATTTTGATGACAACAAATTGTTTGTCGTTGCAGGGCTTTAGATAACAGAAGACAGCTTTGACACTATGCGAATATTATTTTCACCTACAATTCGATAAACAGATTATCTGCCTAAAATAATGAGATTAATTTAGCAACCTGTATAAATGAAGTGCATGCTTATACTTAAGTTCGGTTAATGGAGCATGCCACATGCAACTGTTTTGGTAAATCATGGACGTGATAACCACTGAAGTGGTGATGAAGAAACGGACAGCTCAGCAGTGATAACTTTTAAAAGAGGAGATACTGTGGTTACACAAGGTAGAAGACATTGGTGGCGTGGCAATACTTCTTGCAGATTAAAGTCTGTCATTTTTTTTCATTTAATTTTTATTTTACTTCACAAATTACTTTCTTTTACTTAGTGTCTGTTTCAGTTTTAGCTTACAATAACACTAGTTCCAACAAGCCCAACGCGCATGAACACACACACACACACGCACACACACACACACTCGCAACGTCAATCACCATAGAATAAGCTCAGACATTTTCACAAACACTCAATGGAAATTCTAAATTAGGAGGCAGACAACTTTATGGCTTTAATAATGACTGTATTTAGCAGCTAGAAGGACAAAAGATATTTGAAAGCCTTTATCCAGGTCCATTATCCAGAAAAGGGTCTGCATCATCTCGCTAATGCTGTGATATGAAATGAATTGAAGCATTTTAGAAATCATAAAGTTAATCAATTTAAAATAATAATAAAAAAATGATGCATCGATTTAAAATATCAATGTCAACCCATTTTCAGCATTTTCATTGTCGACTAGTCACGACAGCCCTACTGCATACACATGCACACTCATTTACATATATGTAAGAATTTTATTACCTTGAAAATAGTCTGTAGGGTTAGCGAACTACCTCAATGCTTTTGATGTAGCTAATTTTAGGTTTCTGATGGAATAATATAGATTTGCTGTAAGATTTCTTGAGCGTGAGTGTGGAAGTCTGAATGCGTGAGTGTATTGCTGGATTCATGATAGCTGGCAAACTCTGAACTTGTTGGATTTAAGGTAGTCTGTGTTGAATGTAAGTGAACAAAGATAAAATCTATCTAGCCAGACTAACTTAAATCCGACAATTTATCCGCCTAAGCAAGAAATCCTGCTTTGTGAAACGGGCCCCCTGTCTGAATCCAGATGTCTTTTCAAGAACCTGCAGCGGAAAAGTGCCTGTTTTTTCTCTCCATGTCACACTCAAGTTTGCTTTTCTCCACTGAAACTGCAGATTTTATTTGAGGCGGCATTAGTCGTGTCCGTGATAAATTACAGCAAACCTACTGCCCCCCCCGGTCACGTTTCTGTGTGTTGTCTTCTCCCGACATGCTATAACTATGACATATTATTATTATTATTATTATTATTATTGTAAAACATCAACAACAACAATAATAATAATGACAACAAAACACCAACAATTCTGCTACTAATAATTATAATAATGATGACATCAACAATAAACATCAGCAACAAGAAAAGTAATAATGAAAACAACAATAATGACAATATCAAAACAATATTAATACTACTACTACTACTACTACTACTACTACTACTACTACTAATAATAATAATAATAATGAAGTCATTACCTCAGTCTACAAATCACAGCAGTAAACCGGACTAAGAAAGACCAAATTTGTGCTGTCACTTATCTGAAGCAGAATACAGGAGTTATTTCCACTTTATTCTTAACTTAGGGAAAATTATTCAGTTGTCATAAGCAGAGCAAAGTAATTCTCTCTGTCTTGAGGAACTTCCCGGTTTTCTGAATATTCCGATTCTCCATGTGTGATCCTGAAAGCATCCTGGCCCATGGGCTGACAGGTCCCCCCCAATGGCTCCTGTCTGTTAGTTCTGCATCGCTGCTCCCCCCCTCCACCCGCGTGGGGCCCCGTGCTTCACAGGGAACTGCACTAATTTTTGAGTTCAGCCCTGTTCCACCTCCAGTTCGCCCGATTAAAACCACGGCTGCGAAAGCTTCAGATTCGTAGAGTTTCACGCCACACTCGTACCTTGGCCCTCGCGATCATGTGGCGAGAGCTTCAACTGGCCACACGAGCAGCTCAGCACCGACGTGTGGAGGCCTGGGCTTATACTCACGGTTTGTGCTCTAGAAAAAATCCCAGAAGCTGTTGCTGCCATTGAATATAAGCTCTACTCTCATTATTTCTAACGTCTAGTGAGTCGTCAAAAATTTGTGCAGCATTTACTCTACTGTTCTGAGAGACATTTTGCTGCTATATTAACTGATGTACAAATATACTCAGCTGAAATGTATTTATTAGTAAAATTCCATATATTGACAAAGAGACACAAAGGAGACAAATAACTAAAACCAAAATAAATATATTTATACTAACTGAATGCGTTCTTCCGTCATTGACCCAAATCCCAAATCACTATCTAATCAATCATTTAGCGGACACAAACATAACATTATGATCCATATTCTGACCTGGTTTGTGGCCTACTGTATTCCCTGGTGGTTTGGGGGGGGGGGGAGGTGGCTTGGATTTCCTCTTCAACCTGCTACCAGGCTGACCTACTTGAATGCACTCAAATGTCCGGCAAAATTCTAACGGTGGCCCGTTTACATCGATACCATCAGCGTCCCATGCGATGTCGTCCCTCGGGGTACACAGGCCTCAATATTAGGTCTGAGCTTCACTTCCTCCTCTGCAAAGCTAAGAACGCAATTGCAATATGCAAGGGTATAACTATGGAGGGGAGGACAGGCTGGACGTGCGGATCTCAGCGTTACGGTTTGGTAGCTATAGAGGGGAGGACGGGCTGGACGTGCGGATCTCAGCGTTACGGTTTGGTAGCTATAGAGGGGAGGACGGGCTGGACGTGCGGATCTCAGCGTTACGGTTTGGTAGCTATAGAGGGGAGGACGGGCTGGACGTGCGGATCTCAGCG
>JAODJU010000039.1:2768010-2779742 GCA_026776725.1 Gnathonemus echidnorhynchus
GCAGGGGAGCCCGGGGGGGGGGGGGGCAGGGGGGGGGGCTTTATCCGCATGTGAATGAAGAGGTCTGCGATGGGGAGCACAGCGAGGGGGGGCTTGTCAGCAGGCACCTATTGTCCCCGTCTTTTATCTGGAGGGGTGCAGAGGGAGGAAGCCTTCTTTGAAATGCGGGCCAGTCCCGCAAAGAGGCTCGCAGAGGAATGTGGCTGCAATCCAGCCTTAAGCCTTTGATGTGTTCATTCAAAAGCCCCCCCCCCCCCGAAGGTCCCAACCCAACACCATACTGCACACAAACAGGTGCGCTCAGTCAGTCCTTAGGATGGGGTGCCTGAGTCCCTGAGTCGAGTCCCTGCACTCGGGCCTGTAACACCCCCCCCCATAATGAGCTGGGATCCCATTCTGTCACATTAACATGCTTTTATTGCCACGGTGCAGCTAATAGAGCTGTGATGACGGCACACCTGCCGCAGTCGGGGGGGGGGGGGGGGGGGGGGGATGGGTGAAGAAGCCCCTGTGAAATCTCCCAGAGGGCCCTGGGCTGTCTGTGGGCAAGAGTGTGCCTGACAGATAAAGCATGTGACAATGACACATTGCTGTGGGACAACAATAAAAAATGACTAGAATTTTAAAGCATAATCTCTCTCTTCCTCACTCTTTCTCACTTGTTCCTCACTCTTGAATTTTACATAAGAGGCTGAGAGGGAGAGCTGGTGCGATGCTGGGAGAGGCAGAGACACCCTGGGCATTATTCTCCTACTATTGTTTTTGTTTTTAACACCAAGAAGCAGTAATCCTGTTTGTTATGTACGTCCCGGGACATTGCCTGACCTCTCCCCCAGAAATGTCACGGCTGATCTGCCTTACTTCACGTTCTTCACTGTCTCTACTGGACGGGATCTACCCGGAGTCATCCGCTAGGATCCACTAATCATCTGCTAGGATCCACCAATCATCCGCGAGGATCCGCCGCACGACCAAAGGTCAATCCACTGTCTCTGTTGCTCAGAAGTACGATGTTATTCCGAAAAAAAGTTTTCTTCACTTACCCGTCGCACTTGAAAATAAAGAACCAATTAAAAAAAAGCTTCATCCTTAATTGTCCTTCAAATTTCAGGCAGCTTATTTAAGTAAATCATAATTTAAGTGTTAAGATACATAAGGGAATAAAAACTCAATTTGATGGGGCATTTTAAATGTATTTTAACCTTCTTGTCTGTTTAATGTTGATATATATATATATATATATATATATATATATGTGTGTGTGTGTGTGTGTGTGTGTGTGTGTGTAAAACTCTTTTTATTTCATTCTTCAAAGAAGTAATCAATTTGGAATTTATGTAATCCCAGACTCACACTGTGAGCAGAAATGTCAACTTGCATAATTATTGTGACTGAAGCAGAGATAGCAAGGCACATTGTTCCACTTTGCCGGCTTAATATGTGTGCTTTGCAAATCTTTCCATTTGCCGCACATCACAGAAGATGTGAACGCACAGAATATTTAAGACTGATTGAGGATTTGGGAACGTGAGCGACTTGAGCTGTAATACTCTACTTCTGTTAAAAAAGGGACCCCTCAAAAATCGACAACTAAAGAGGTAGATTTAAAAAAAAAAAAATTCAATACATTATCTTGACTCGAAGAGTTTTTGGTTTTGGGTTTGTATTTTTTTAATCTGTGTTTCCATTTGGCTTGGTACACCCCAGTGTTGTAAGCTCTAGCTCTGAATATGATTTGTGCAATGACTTAATTTGATTTCCCAGTCATGCTGGCTGACTTGCTTAAGTAGGCCGGTATGGAAGCTATTGAACCACATTATATGTTTCTGGGAAATCTATATTTTCTCTTCATGAGCCCTGATATTGGGCCACACTGACACATCTGTTCTCCCTCGAACAAGTGGCAGCTCCGTCCATTTGACGACTGTTTGCTTTTCAACAATAAACAGAAATTTCATGTGGGAAGAACATACATCATGCAGATTCTGAAATAGCTACCAAGACGTGATCTAAAAATACACAATGTAATTTGCTCATTGATGAGAATGCGAGGCACAGCAGGCTTCTTAACTTTGGGGTCAGTTCCACCTTAAGTAATGTTTTGCTCATTTATTTAAATTTGCTCGACACAAAGATGATGATATAGTTTGTGGCTTTTGCAGATTTCTGTAATTAAAAGTATATATTATATATTTATATACACACCTATTTAGAAAGACGTTTGCTGCACTGTAGCGCAATTGGGTATGCGTGTTTTTTTGTGTAAGGTATATTTAATGTCTTTGTATGGTGTGTTTGTATGTGCATGATGTATTTAAGGCGCTGCTGCGTGCCTTTCAGTGCAGCTGTACAGTGTATTTCTGTGTGAGTGAACATGTGTCTCATGTTTAAGATATTTTTGTATGTGTATATATGGTGTGTTTCAGGAATTGTATGTTTGTGCGGGTGTTTTCATGGTGTGTTTAGGGTATTTGTGCGGGTGTCTGTGTGCTGTGTTTGGGGCATTCCTCCTTATTTGTGCGGGTGTCTGCGTGCTGTGTTTGGGGTATTCCAGTTGACGACAGCCTTGCTGTTTACCCGTGTTGTCCCGCGACGCCGCACTGCAGAGAGAGCTCTCGACTTTTCCGAGACCCGGATTATAAGCCTAGGGGGCCTTTAAATCTCTAAACCCCAATTACACTGCTACCAGTTGATTTATGGCTTTATATTTAATGACACATTAAAATGCAATTAGCATCTGTATCCAGAACAAACTGTGCCCATCCCTGAAAGGTTCCCCCAGTACAAATGACAGGCTTCCCTCTCATAACCACTACCTGGTGATGAGACAGCTCAGTGAAACAAGCATACATTTAATGCATACTCATATATTTACATGCATTCAATTATGTTTAAAAAACTAAGCAAAAAAAAAACAAAAAATATGTTATACATTCAGTTTTTATACAACACACAAATAATACAAAAAGACTTAGTTTTACCCTGTTTGTTTTTGAAGCTGTTGTGTTTCCATTTCACGTCCATAACATACACAGAGGTAAAAACAAGCTGTGTATTAAAACGATATCCACAACTGACCTGTAGTCAGCAAACAAAAGATTCCTTCCCCTCAAAATGATTGTAATCTCCACACACTGGGAATACCGTAATAGCACGGTGACCTCGCTCAGCCTGCACGGTGAGATGCCGTTCCGCATACTAATTAAGGGCCGTTGTAAACTGAGCTTATTTTCTTTTAACAGCCTGGCGAATCGGCTACATCAGGGGCACGTGCGTGCTTGTTAATTCAGGGTCCTGCGGCGGAGTTTAACAGTTCTTAGAAGATGGCAGAAAAATCCATCGGCCTATCAGAGATGACGGCTCTTCCAGCAGAAGGCCAGTGCTGGAGAGCGTGGAAGGCGTCCCTGGAAACGCAGCACATACAGGCACACGCCAAGGGCAAATTAGCAAATTCTATCTGCATGTCTTTGGATTCTGGAAGGAGACCCACACAAACACAGAGTGAGCATGCAGATTCCATGCAGACAGTGTTGGGGACAGATTGGAATAGAACAGTGATACTTAAATTAATCCCCATGGGGAAATTCTCTTTTCACACACCTTACTCTCCATGAGACGCATATGCAGGTGAGAGCAAACTTAGGGGGCTACAGCCAGCATGCAGTGCCCCTGCAGTGGGGGCTACAGCCAGCATGCAGTGCCCCTGCAGTGGGGGCTACAGCCAGCATGCAGTGCCCCTGCAGTGGGGGGTTAAGGGCCTTGAGCAAGATCAGGGCTTGAACCGGCAATCTTCCAATCAGAGGCACAGATGCTTAGCCCGCTTAGCCACACACTAACATGCGATGCCATCCCATAATACCGGAGTAAGGCCTCATTGTCAGGCATTTAGCCACGGTGCCATCCAGTGATCAGGCGATTTCCGGTCGCACAATCTTTTCAAAGGGGTTGGGTTTATGTTATCAGATGGCGTAGTCAATGGGACAGAAGGGCTGATTAGTCTTTGGTTGTTCATCAGTACACGTCTAGCCTGGGAATGAATGAGTGAGTGACCAGATTGATTGGCCTGTGCTCTCTTTCACTGTGGGGGATGGTGTCCTGATTAAAGGAATGATTACACCAGAAACGTCGTTCCGATGACGGGGGAACGTTCACTATAAATTAGATGATATACCGTTTCAGGGTTTTGCATTTATAAAACTAGGAAATAATCTGTCGCTAGTAAATTTTAGTTTGCAGATTAATATTTTAAAACATATAAGTATTTTCAATATTATATTATACACAATATTATGTCTATAGTAAACAGCTTCCTTGTGGGCAAAAATGCTAGTTGATGTATATAAAGGATCCCACTGTACAGCATAATCTGCACTTTGTGCTGTAACATTTTAACATTCCTTTAGAGCTTTTGGAAATGTTGTAGATGTCACATATTGGAAAATGTTAGATATCAGCAACCCCTGTAAAACTCAAGGGGACATTTGTGGAGGCCAACCGAACACAACGTCCAGCAAACACCCGAGCAGCGCAGCCCACACAAGGAATACCTGCTGTCAACACCTGCGTTTAACCAATTAACACCACAGCTGATCAGTGGCAATTCAACAGTTAGGAATTAAGCCTTTGTACTGGAAGCAGCAAAAACATTCTACAATGAAAATGAAAAAGTAAACATGATTCCTGTGGGCGCCTTTGCACAACAAGAGATAATGCATTCTAGACTTGAAGGGTGTCCTTACAAAGAAGTACTGCGAATTCGGCGCTTAATTGTCTATATGCATTTCATTGCTACAGAGTTTACATTACTCAGCCGGTTCTAAGATCACGAGGCCCACTGCATGGTTCTCCAGCTTGGTACTGTGCTACAATACTCGGTTTGTGCGTGGTTCTGTCCTGTGGAAATGCTGAATGCATGAGGTGCAACCGTAACGCATCACAAATCAAAACCAGCCATGGGATACAGACCAGGAAGAATGAGGGCATCAGAGTGGAAGCGCTGGACCCGTCCACAGCGTCTGTCTGGCCGCACAGAACGACCCGCTACGGGACGGCGGCATCAGCTGAAGTGACACGCGGGAGCCAATTGATCTCATTCCCGCGGCCACTGTGATCTCCCTCATGGAACTTGACAAAAGGTCACCGGTGTCTTCTGTCTGGAGCGTCACGCCCAATGATTTGCTGCTTGAGTCAGGAACACGGTGGGGGGTGGGGGGGGGGGTCACTTCACATCAGAGGATGCGCTCGTGAAGCCAGGAAACATTCCATTGATAATCAATTTGCTTTCTGGGGTTTCTATCGATTCCTTCGGCACCATAAACCAATTAACACAGGTAGAGCATATGAGTGCTGGGGAATTACAGCGACTGCATGCAAATTTCGGAGATGTATTTCAGCATGATGCAATTTGTCTGGACCATATGTCACAGAGCTGTCAAGCCTTCGTAACATACAAGGAGGGATATTATTCCAGTTGTGGAGTTTGCACTGTTCGCAAAACAACAAAAAATGAAAGGGGACCGTCTATCTATGCATATTTTAATGATCCATGAAGAAAATGACCTAGAAATCAGCTAAGAGGGGAACCTCCTCTCACGCACATTGACGCCGTCGAGGCAGACAAACAAATTAGATTCTGAGTGGAGAATGTGGTATTAGTGAAGGCAGAGGCCCATCTCGAGAAATGCTTATTTTTTCTGAGGCACTGTTTTTAGCAAATAAATCACAGAGCCTTTCTGCAGTTTAAACTACTTTTTGAAAGAGATGAGGTATAGGAAAAGCACTTCGTTCATTTTTTTCTCCACTGTTTAATTTGTTTGCTCCACTCTTTATGGTTCATTTAGGAATTTCCAGGCTGTTTGTTATTAATATGTGACAATAGTCTGTGTAAATGTGTGCTCTCTTCACTCCACCGATAACATTAAGCTCCCGCGATAATATCATGAGAAACTTCTTGCCATTACAAAACCCACTCATCAGTTACACAAATTGCCTCTTGCCTGATGATGTATATGACAGAGCTGCTTGCGACCTGCTCCACTTCATGCGAAATGCCACTGAGGATCAGTGCGGAGTGTTTACCTTTTACGTTAGCATCACACATAAATCACGCCAGACCGCCTTCCTTTCCCATGTGGAGGGTACGCTCTATGTCACGTTGTGCTAATATGTCCGATCATCTTCTATAGGGCCCTCAGACTCTTGATAGCAAACAAATTGCTCTACCCTAATGTTGTAAGCTGACTTATAAGCCGTGTTGGCTGTCAACTCTTTATAAACAAATGTTTGAAACTCTTAAGCCACAATTTAAAACCTGTTTTAAACAGTTTAAGTCTGTCTGAACAAATTAAAAGGGCTGGGGGAAAAAAAAAACGTTTACATCCACTAAAGTGAGCAACCAGACTTGAGTCCGTACATTTTTTAAGATGACCATTTGTGTAAACATACCTGACAACTTCCAGAGCGATCCGCATGTTCCGGAAAGCTGTTAGCTATATTTCAAGAGTCGCTATGAACTGCATAATGGTTTGATATTAATATTGGGGTATTATGGGGTGTGCTGAGGTTTTGTTCATAGCTGGGGTGGAGATTCTTCTGCTTCAGCATTCTGTGGCTGTATAACAGGCCCTCGCTGGTGGGACTCTCAGGCAGCTGGAATATTTACAGCTTTTATGCTGATTATCCAGGCCAATAAGGGCTGGTCATAGAGCTCTGCTCACGCCTTCATTGTTGGGCATCGTGTTAATATTTCATGCCTATAATCTTTTTCACTTTATAATACATATCAATTCATCTTACAGATCTGAAGTGTCACCGTGAAAATTGACATTAACCAGTGCTCCCATTCTAACCCAGACTCCAGTCCAAATAGTATGAAACAGCTTGAAATTAAAAGTCTATTCCCTTTATTCAGATTCCTCTCAGTACAGAGCTTCCAGTCATGTTAACTAATGGATAAAGATATTTTATAAGACAACTGGATACATTTTGATGGCTAAAATGCATCTTGTAGTCTCTGCCCACACACACACACACACACACAGAGTCGTGTAATCATATCTTTTTGGGGACCACTCCTTCACACACACACACACACACACACACACGGTTTATCAACAGATGTGGCCTACAGCTGACAGCTGCATTAGTCGTTAAAATAAAGCAGGCACTTACGAAGACGGCTACATATCTAGTAAACAATTACACGATGAATTAATTCCGGAGACTAATTTAATAATCAGCTTTTCTTGGCAGCTACATATATTCACAAAACTAATCATGGTCACGTTCGAAAATGGGAAATTAATTCATTCATATATTTATATATAGAACAAAATCGGCAAAGAAATAGAACAAACATTTAAACTATATTAAACATAAACTGTCACTTCGAGCCTCAGAGCACAGACTACAACGTGCATAAATCTTGGGCACATCTGCATTGAATAGAATTAAACAGGAACGTTAGGAGACTTTAAAAGGCACATTTAAGAGAAATGAGATGCATTCGGTGTTAAGTCTTTTGCTATTTCACTGTACAGTTAGCATTCTTGGTTTGCGTAGTTAACCCTTCGAGGCAGACAGCTTGGGACACTGGATCACGCTTTGCCATTTTCACGCGGCCTTATTTTCAGACGATCCAGTTTAGTGCCTTTCCCTTGGGCCCAATAGCGAGCCCCCCCGTTGGGATTTTCAGTTACAGTCCTACCCCCTAACAAGCGTAAGCTCAGCAGAAGCGAAGAGCCTTAGGTGGGGGGGGGGGAGGAGATGTGCCACGCCAGGATCACCGTGCAGCGTAGCGCGTGCCCTGTGTCTGGTCAGCTTCTGCCCATTCCTGCCTTTCTCTTAAGACCATGATGAATGTCCCCCCAGTGGAAGATTTACCCTGACCTGCGGTAGAGACCTAGCCCCTTACCGCCATGTAATACTCTGAAGGTCATGGTTAGCTAACCCAGTTAGCTGTGAATACACCTCAAGGTTGAGAGGGAACACGTGCCCCATACATCACAGTGGCTGTGCTGCTTCCTCGAAGGCAGAAACGCCGGTGCGACAGCAGCGATTCGCATAAAACAATGCAGTACAACAATCGATCGTTCGCCAGGGGAAGAGCGAAAGCTCTCGGAACACCGTGACCGGACAAACCCGAGTCGCTAGGCGTCCCTGCTAATTTGCTCATAAGAGAATCACCAGAGCTGTAACAGACGGAAGCAGGTAGCGAACCTGCCGTCTGAATCATCAGAACGCTGTGTTTCGTTTTCCATTCCTCCTGGGACTTTTCTTGTTTCCTTTTTTTGTCCCCATAATGCAGCAACGCTACCATTAGAGATCCATCAGCGGAGCGCGGTGCCGAAATCGATACGGCTCCATTAGAGGCGTCCTCGCAGGGTGGGCTCTGGGCCGGCATTCGCTCATCCCGTCTGGTGGCAGCGGTCCCGGGCGCGGCGCTCCTAATTCATCAGCTCCAGAGCCGCGGGGACCCGCCTGGTGTGCCCCCCTGCGCACCCCCCGCCCGCGGGTCCCTCGTTTATTTCGGCGGGCGGGAGCTTCTGCAGGCGTGGGTCTCGCTGACGCTAGGAGAGGTCAGAATCGCCAGCTTTGCTGGAGTCACGCGTTGGGTAAGAGGGCAATTAAACCGTCGTCAGTACAAGAACGCCGCAATGATTCTGCCTCACCGAACTGCAATTTAATTTAACGTGTTTTTCATGGTGGCCCTGCCGTCTGCCTTGGCTTTTAATTTAGGGAGTCGATACGTTCATAAAACATAATCATATTATCCCAGGTAATCAATGAAGGGGGGACTTCCAGTGAAATCCGGAGACATGACATTTTGTAACAGTGTTTAGTGCTACGCTGGAACAATTTGGAATAAAATGACTGAGCTGAAGTGCCCAAAATGCCTACCAGAAAGAGCGGGATTCGTCTGCTTTTATGTAGCGCTGGATAAATCAGGTGCCGGTGTGCGTGGCGTGTTTGTGCGGACGCCTGCCCCCAAGCCTCCCCGATCTTCCAGCTGTTCATTTTCATGAAGAATGCCCCACGTCAATGGCGAGAGCCGCAGATAATAGCGTCGTGAGGCCTGCACATATTTCCTGCTCATGTACACTGTACTGTGGTGCCTCCTCTCATTCCCAAACCTCCCCCACCTCCAAACCCACCTGTGGTCAGAGGCTTAAGGCGTCTCTGAAATGCTTCAAGCCTGCTCTCCGCTCTCACCTTCGGTGCCCTGGCAACCCACTCAACCTTAAATACTGCAGCCTTCAGTACATTGCAGGGGCAGGTCTGGACAGGATTTAATGTTTTGTGTCATTTTCTCCCATTTTCTCTGGAAGTGAGTCATCTTGTAAGCAGACAAGCTGTTTCGGACATCTGTTTATATCTCAGGTTTCCCAAAACATGCATGCTGTGTTTTTTTTTTCCTCACTGGACCTTCTTTACGAAATGAAAACATTCTAATTAAATCAGCAAATAACGTTCAATCCATTTTGAAAGTCACCTACTGTTTGATTTCCTTGCTCTCCAACTGCACTGTGGGATTGTTCTTGTTCCATAGCTGTAAATGCTCTTACAAAATGCCATACTAAACTGCAAAACCAAATCTGAGACAAACAATTCAAAATTCACTATATCTTTTAGAGGTGACTTTGAAAAAAAAAAAAAAGAGTAGAAAATCATTTCCATCCATCATTTTTTCAATCACCCTTTCAGGTCAAGGGTGTGGCTAAGCGGTAGGAGGGGGCGGAGCCTCACAGGTCATACATGTCCACACACAGGGAATTTGGAAACACCAATTTGCCCAATTACAACTGTTATTTGACTGCAGAGGGAAACCCTGAAGGAACCCCTGGGGAGGATAGTGGAAATTACATAAAAATGTTCTGAGGGCAGAAGGAAAAATAATGATTGGTTCAGAGAGATTACCAATCAGAGTGTAGAGGAGGTGGGTCCAAGCAAGCTGAGGACATCTGATTGGTTGGTCCCGCCTCCACTAGTTGCTTGGACCCACCTCCTCAACAATCTGACTATTTTTCCTTCTGCCCTCAGAAACTTTTTGTGCAAGCAAAACTCCCAGGGGCCCTGGGGAGAACATGCGAACTCGATACACCCAGCACCAGGATTCAAAGCCCTAACCCAGGAAATGTGCATCAATAATGCTACCCACACAACCATCATACTTCACACCGAAACATTTTCATCAAAGTACTGCTATCCATACAGTGTTTCATGTTACAACATCAAGTCTCAGAAAATACCAGTATGCTGGTGTAGAGAAATGATACACTGATGCATATCGCTGAGTTAATGGCTTTGTGTGTGTAGATATTGATATTCTAGTCAATATTCAAACTTATAGGAACTGGAAAAATACAATGGACTGGCTAAGGGACAGCCTGCAGCTCATTATTCATGTTGTCTTCAAAACTTTAATTCAGAGTTTAACATATCCTCACAAGCTCAAAGTTGAAAGCACAGTGCATTTTCATTCCCAGAAACACCTTCTGGGTATTTCATGTGCACTAAGTTCAGTTTAGTATCTGTGTTCGAATGAGGAAACGGACCTGATAAAAATTCTTATATAAACCTGACCTGACCCAGTAGGTGCTGGTGAATTATATCAATAACCGAAATTCAATTTTGTTACACCAGTTTTCAAAGGCCCACATGTGCACAGTGACTGGTTTTCTGCTATTTAAACACGGGATTGTGTTACAGTTAAAGAGCAGGAATGCAGAGGCCTGAAGGCGGGAACGTGCACGCCCGCTTCCCATACGGTCGAGCGTGCAACGCTGCAGCTCAGTCGGGCGTAAGCTTGGCAACATTCCTTAAAGGTGTAGCCCAAATCGAGAGCTGCTACAAGAGCTGACAAGTGAACAAGACAGCAGCTTGCTGTTAACTCCCTTTGTTTTCTCCATTTCTATTTTTTATTGGAGGATCACAGCCCATCGCCTGTGAAATAACGGCTCGATTACCGATGTCTTTGTATAAGCGTGGATGATGGCGGCCATTTTCAGCGGCAGGTAGCCTGTGGGCGTTTCATTAGCAGTGCGACACACGGATAATTTGCCGCGGTATTTTGGCTGGGCTCCCGTTACCCGACCTATCGCTTGTTCTCTGGGGGCAGGGAGGCCGAGATTCAGCTCACCACAGTGTGTCTTCGCCGAAAACCATCAGCATCCCCCGAAGAGACATTTTCCAGGCTGTGAAAATGATCACCTGTCCGGGGGAGGGGTCTCTGCAGAGGACGACACATGTTTTACAGCCACCTTGATGCTTAATGTCGGAAGCCAGCAGTACTTTGGTCGTAAAATGGCTCAATGTCACTCTAAGACAATAAAAACTAAGCCAATATCCAAAAGTGTCAAGTATGATAAAGAAGATATATGTTGAAATAGTACAAAATAGAGGAGACCGCTGCAGACTATGATCTTGTGTGACATGTACTACGT
This sequence comes from Gnathonemus echidnorhynchus, assembly GCA_026776725.1. Taxonomy (NCBI): domain Eukaryota; kingdom Metazoa; phylum Chordata; class Actinopteri; order Osteoglossiformes; family Mormyridae; genus Gnathonemus; species Gnathonemus echidnorhynchus. The sequence continues at coordinate 2,779,452 of JAODJU010000039.1, forward strand.
GACATACAGCCCACACACATGTGACTGGCAGGTTGGATATGGAAATTCCCCCCCCCTTTATAGTCTTATCACATGGAGCACATGTACATGTGTGGAAACTGGTCCTGATAAGTCGGCTGGGGACGGCCGTTCAGTAGCCATTGCAGGTCATGTGGGGAAATAGCTCCCATGTCAGAGCTTCCTCAATGTAAATCCACAGCTAGTGGTTCCATAATGATGTGCGTTCTCCGCGTGTCCGACTTCACCTCCCCCCCCCCCCCCCCCCCCCCCCCCCCCCGCCCCCCTCCCTCC
>JAODJU010000039.1:2783879-2796812 GCA_026776725.1 Gnathonemus echidnorhynchus
GTCGGGAGTTCATCTTATTTTTTTTTTTGTGGCCTGTCTCTACCTTCTGTCAAAACCCAAACCCTGGAGGGCAGTTGGCGTCCCGCCCGGGCCTGTTTAAGGATCCGTCCCTTTTTGGGGCGTGCAGAGGGATGGAGATGGCTAGCTGCAGCACTTCGTCCGTAACGTTTGTGCTGACCGGGGTGTTTATGCTGGTATTCAATTTAGAAGGCTGGCAGAGCACCAGATGGTAAGGTTTAAGGCAAGGACAGAAGGAGAGGATCTACAGCCCGCTCCACGTTCCAGAGCATGGCGGCACGCGGGCACCCAGCTGGCCCGGTGGACCGGCGGCACCACACGCAGCGTGCGCGGGCTGCTGTGGTTCAGAGATTATGCCCGGCCACGGGTCACATTCGGAGCTCATCGTCACACGGGGCGAATACAAACAAACACGCTGGCTTCAGCTACCTCAAAGCCAGCGACGGTCTAACGCGCCGATACAAAGCGGATGGGAGGCACCTCACGCAAAGACATTTTCGGAGATTCTGGAGGTCGACTCGGGAAGCAGATATTTGTTAGCATGAAACCACGATAGATTTATGAGGTAGTCAGTTGGATTACTTCAGGGCAGACTACCTCTCTATTCTGAGCATTTCGACATTCAGACTGCTAGATGCCAGTCTCTCAGTCCCACACAACACGCACGTAACAATGCACCACTGCCCTAACAGTGTTGGCGTCTTCTGCAATTGGAGAGGAATGTCTCACTTCATCATAACCCCCTTAAACCACTCCAACTGGAAAGACCTTTTTTAATAATGAAGAGCAAAGCAAGGAAAAAAAAGAGCCGAAGAGGGATCAACACGGTAACACATTCATTGGTTGCAGGAAACCAGAGGATGGCGACGCCAATGGATTGTCCGTGAACACCTGGTCGCAGAGTCTGCTTTTCATGTTGTCCCGTTATGCATAAATTCGGGTGGTGGTGCGGGGGGGGGTGGGCTTAAAATATTTATGTATGTTGTAAAATGCAAATGCCTGGGTAGATTGAGCAGATACACTTAAATAAACAATCAAAAGTATCTCTCCAGGCGGTCCGCTGCTTGAGAAAGGTCATCGTGCGTTCTCTCTCTCATCAGTGGCTGAGACTTTTCACCCAAACACCAGCAACGTTTCTATAAAACCTAGAACCTAGAACCTTGACATTTCAAAGATGACATATTTTATCTGGAGATATTATTGCTCGGTTTGGTCGAGTGACCCGCTAGTATACAAACAATGTTTATCACTACAACCTCTAGATGAAAGTACATATTTATTTTTATTATTTTATTCAAGTTCTAGGAAGGATACCACAATAACAGAGGAGAAACCCAGCATACTGTCGTATCAGTCCGTCAAAGTAAGACATCAGGCACATTCAACCGCAAAGCGTTTACTTATAGTGATACCGAAAAAAGACCATTTAAGGCGTTACAGCTTCCGACGAAACCTACACAACATTTTCCACGTATCAGAACTGAGACAGAATGGGAAAATGTCATGAAGGAAATAACAAAACGTACAACTGCTTTATTTACTGTTTACCTTGCTTTTTTTAAGGGTATCACCATCTCTAAAGCCTTTGCGTTAGATTGAATCACCCCAATTTGCCTTAGTACAATCTTTCCATAGTGCTATCTGAGGATCCTTATCATTTATTAAAATTCAGGATGTAAAATATCCTGTAGACAAAATAAATATAAGTAGTAAATGAAGTTTTACGAATGTCTTAATCTCTATGTTTGATATTCATAAATCAAATTTGTCATTTTCGGCATGTTTTCATTTTTTTTTTTTTTCCAGTCGTTAGGTTTAATCATTGTTTTGCTCTTGGCACGTGAACATTAAAAAAAAAAAGAAAAAAAAAAAAGATGATTTCGTCAAAACTATGACCATCAAATAAACCCACTATAAAACACTTCCATAAAGCAGCAAACGGCTCTGTGAACTTTATTCCTAACACAGCTGAACTGTGGTGCAAAAATATCACCCTTAAGTGAAATCGGGGCCGCGGCACCATGCTGGGCTTCATGGCCCCCCCGCGAGGGGGGGGGGGGGGGCATCCCTACACACCGTCCATAGTACCTACATCACTAGGCTCCTCAAGCGCCACGTTTAGCCCGGATCCGTATCGGATGGTAGACTTTACCCTGTCGTCAGTTCCAAATTAAGAGGAAACAAAAAAAAAAAACAAGACTCAAGGGGAAGAAGGAAAAAGGACAAGAGATTATGGTTTCATACCATTTAACCGTGGTGGAAATACGAAGAGAACGATAATGAATATAGCAGTGAAATCACCACTATAGGGAAAACTAGAGTTTCTTCATGGAGGGAAAAAAACAAGGTTTTAGTGAAATCCATACTGATGGCAACCAGAAAAAATAAAAATTACAAAGTTAATAAATGAACAATGTAAAAGCCATAAAATCGTTTCCATTGCTCTGCCTCTTTTCTGAAATACAAGGAAGAGTTCTTCAGAGCTCTGAAAAAAATTAAGCGTCCAGGTAGTATCTTCTCCGGCCCGTGACCGACAGAAAGTGATACCCTTCTTGTCGACAGCCGTGAGACATGACCGTGTTATTCCGCGAATCCAAGAGTGACAGGAAATGACATGTTTTGGATGACTGTCCGCAGGTAGACCCAGGCATTGTTCTGGATGGGGGGAGGGGGGTCTATGTCACACCTGGACCCCGGTGCCGTGGAGGTGCAGCATTTGCGCCCGCATAGTCTGTATGCTGCTCATGATCTTCTTTTGATGGCCTACTAAGGTGATTCCCAAGCTCATCACATCCCTAGCAGAGACAGAAACCAGTCATAAATCACGGCCCTGGACCATGGAGAGCCAAAACAAGAAGGAGTTACAGCCCGGGGCATTTTCATTAAATGAAAAAAGGAAGGAAAATAAAACCAGGAGCAAATACTTATTAATTAAATTCACTACTAGTAGCTATACTTATGCAATATGAGGTAACAGACAGCTATGCTGAACTCCTATGGGAAAAGTTGTTTTTTTTTTTTTGTTTGTTTTTGATGTTTTTTTCTTTTTAGTAAAAATGACTGAATTAAAACTACTGAAATTAATTGTCAGACTAAACGAGTATTGCAATGGTCTGACACAGTAAATTGCATCAACAAACCTCTGACATGACATTTCAATATGATGCTTAAATAGCACCTTTGTCGAATCAAAGGGGAGCCGCTAATTAGCACTAATTAGCGGAATGTCTGCTGTTGTTACCAAGAGGCCGACCTCTGCATGGTGGAGAGGGCGGCGACTCTGCCGGCTTTCTTACTCGATACTCATCCTCGCTACGGACTCCAGTGAGCCGTAGCCAGCCGCCGTGAAGCTGTCTTTGTATCTCTCCATCTTGATGGCCTCGAGCCAATCCCCCACCGAGCGGAAAGTGGTGAAGTCTGGTGTGCTCTGATCTAAAAGGGGACTAATCGGTCTGGAAGACGGGGGGGGGGGGGGGGGGGGGAATGTCATTGCCGTGAAAGATATGACCAGGAAAAATGTCCGTGCTAAATCAAATTGAGCTCAAAATAAAAAAATTTGCAAGTTAGCCTGTCTATTTAAAAGGTTAGTCACACTGTCTATGTGTACGAAATAATGGGGCAACTCAACAGTCACAATGCCAATACCCAGCTGAACCAAATGTAATGCAAAAAATAATACAGCATTTTCTGTTTTATACATGCATTTGTGATAACGCACAGCTTTATCGACGCTGCCTTGTTTTTGTGGAAACTGCTAGAGCAACCACACGGCTTTCGGATGAGGCCCGAAATCTCTCGCACGCACTGTACTGCGATCCACTCCAACAGATTTCATCTGATGGATGTCACAGTACAATCCCGAGTTCCTCCAGAACTTTGAAGTCATGGGAACTCATTATATAGATTGATTTTTAAGCCTAGAAATTGACTATAAAACTGTGGAAGATGTTTAAATATGTATAAAGATGCATAAATGATGAGCGGCTGCTGTGGACAAAAGTACAGGAGCAATTGTGGGCCCCCGCTCCCCGGTGTGAAGTTAGGCGAGGTTCTCCTGCTGCCGGAGCGGCCCTTACCTTGTGCAGGTTCCCACAGGGGTTTTTAGCGTGTTGGGGTTCCGGATCATTTTATCCAGGATGCCCACTATCTGGTCAAACTTGGGCCGCTCGTTGCGGTCTTTCTGCCAGCAGTCCAGCATCAGCTGGTGAAGCCCCGGGGGGCAGTCCATGGGGGCGGGCAGGCGATAGCCTTCCTCAATTGCCTTTATTACCTGGGGGGCCGGGAGGTGAAGGAGCACCGGTCAGTATAAATCACCCCTGGCTCTCTTTAGCCCTTCTTTTCATCCCCCCTCCATCATGCCACCCCTCGTCTGCGTTGTGGCTGCATGTGCGCCTGCAGGTTCGCAGTTCGCCTCGTCTGCGTTGTGGCTGCATGTGCGTCTGCAGGTTCGCAGTTCGCCTCGTCTGTGTTGTGGCTGCATGTGCGTCTGCAGGTTCGCAGTTCGCCTCGTCTGTGTTGTGGCTGCATGTGCATCTGCTGGGTCCGTCTCTATGTGAGACCCACCGGCAACTTACACCTCATATCTTTGTGGGGACCATCCATTCATTTCTATGGGCAAAACCCTAATCCCACCAATGCCAGCCTTAACCCCAACCCAGCCCTAACCTTAACCATAAGTAACCAAACAAAATACAAGACTATTGCCCTTTTTAGTTTTTTGATTTCAGTCAAAGATTTTTATATAAAATGGTCCCCACAATGTCAAAATAACAGGTTTTTATCACAGTGTGGGAACCCTTGGTCCCCACAATGTAATATATATATATAACCCCCCCCCACACACACACACACACACACAAACACACACAAACAAGGGGAAATATGTGTTCACCCTTTAAAAATAATGCTGACTGGATTATAAAATTCAATCTAAGGAGTCTTCTTATTGGAAGGAGGTTCTAAGGAGGGTTGGTATTGCACAGGAGATGTTAGTAATTCTTCCAGCATCCCATGGATTACAGAGCACCTCCTTCTCTCACTACGAGCTCATCAGATATTCCTGTCAAGTCAAAGCAACAGCAAATACTCGTCGCTGTGAGGGGGGCCAGCCAAAACACAACTATTCAGGAAGTGTAAATATTTCCTTTCCCGCATCCCCAAAGGCAAATGACTGCCCACCATCACAAAGGGCGAAAAAATGTCTGACTTTGACGCCTGTCAAGATGTAGCATGTTCTGCATGCTGCTTAGGTCACGTGGCCTCGAGTTTTTCTGCATTTAGCACATGCAATCACATAAGTGTGTCTCGCTGAGGCACTAATCATAAATCTGAGTCTATGTCCGCCCATTTGTATGCATGTGTGTGTGCCAGTATAATACTGTGCAGATGCACTAAGCTGGTTCCCCTCCCAGCTTGCCAGTCCGCCGGTGAAATTCCACTTTTATTATCGACATGATGAACAGCTTTGTCATGTTCATCTGTTCCAATTTCGCCAAAACAAAAAACGACGACTCCTACTCCTGTGTCGGTTATATTTGATTGAGTGAAAATTTCGAGCTGAAGTGAAGATAAATTTGGTCAACTTTTTCATAGCTCACTGCTTTAAAATTATCCTTTAATCAAATAATTATTTAGTCCCAGAGTAACAATTCCTGAAATTATTAAAATCCTTTCATATGACTTTCATATGTTTTTGTACCAAACCAAAACCGAAACAAAAAGCAAAACAAAAAAAAAAAAACACAAGTCAGCTACTCACATCTTGATTGGACATGTCCCAGTAAGGTCTCTCCCCATAGGACATGACTTCCCACATGACAATCCCATAACTCCAGACATCACTAGCAGATGTGAATTTGCGGTACTGGATAGCTTCTGTCGCTGTCCACCGGACTGGTATTTTTCCACCCTGTTCAGTAAAATTCAGGTCAGTTGCTGAAGTAACTCTTAAATTCATTATATCCTGATTCGTCCCTTAAAATAACTAGATTTCTATAATTAGAAAGACTTAAAATATTAAAAACACAATAATCAGTTTTAAATGAGAAACAGAAGTACTAATTGAAATTGCATCGACTGGGTACAGGTGTGTATAGACTAAAGGTCCATTTTGCATGGAATCCAGTAGCTGTGCTTTTATTTGTGGCTTCTGAAATACCTTGTCTGGATGTATCTCGCTCACCGTAGTCGTGTATACGGCTTCAGGATCATCGTCGATCACTCTTGACAGTCCGAAGTCAGAGACTTTGCATACAAGATTGCTGTTGACGAGGATGTTGCGTGCAGCCAGATCGCGATGCACATATCCCATGTCGGAGAGGTAGCGCATGCCAGCAGCGATGCCTCGTAGCATGCCCACCAGCTGGATGACCGTGAACTGGCCGTCGTGTTTCTGTGGGGTGGGGCACGACAGTTCAGGCAGGTTGACGTCATCGGGGGGGGGACCGGGGGGGAGCTTGGCCGAATCGGCCGCCACGTTCCGCACCACGTGTGGCCAAGAAACATGTCCTTCAGCGAGGCGACACGCTCCAGTCCGACGATATCATTCACAGAATCACTCGCGCAAAGAAAAGGAAGAAAGGAAGGGAAACTCACCCTAAGAAATGCATCTAATGAACCATTCTCCATATATTCAATCACAATCATCACGGGTTTTCCTGTGAAAAAGAGAGAGAGAGAGACGGCAGATTTTATGAAACGGCACATAAATATTCATAAGGCAGATTTTTATGTTTGTCGGAATGTCGCATCATTTCCCTGCGTCGCATGTCTGTCTGCCACATGCATGTGCACACGCGTGTAACCTGCGCCACGGTGCCAGAAAAGAACAAACGTAATGCTGTTAAGCTACCATGCATGCAGTCCCCCGCATTTCCTGCACGCTGAGATACAATGAGCTCTTAACAGAAACGATTATAAATAAAAAGTTGCATTGAGGCTCTTTCCTGTTTTACAGTTTTCTAATCAAAGTTTTAAAAATCAGACCAAAGTTTCCACTTTGCCCCCTGCGGCTGCGTGACCTCAGATGGCTCCTGCACTTCCCGAGGCCCCGATGCATGTGAGCTTTGCGCCGTGGTCGTAAATAAGCGAAGAGGGAGGGGAAAAAATTAGGAGGGAGACCTTTCGGCTCCCGGCTAGGGGTCCTGTGGAAATCGATGGCGTCTTTGTTTTTCCCCGGCGGAGGTGGTCGATACTCACCGCGGGTCACGACGCCCTCCAGATGCACTACGTTGGGGTGGTCAAACTGGCCCATGATGCTGGCCTCGCACAGGAAGTCCCGCCTCTGCTTCTCAGTGTAGCCCACTTTCAAGGTCTTAATGGCCACGGCCGTATCGCGCTTCCCCGGAAGCTTCAGCCGGCCGCTGCAGACCTCTCCGAACTCGCCTGGAAGAAACAGCGGCCTCGGTGACCCCGAGCAGAGCTGCTGCTCCGCAGCGTACAAATAGTGCACCGTCTAGCGTGATGTTTCAGCTGTGATCCGTAAGAGGATACGGGGCTGGTGCGCGGCTAACAGGCTCGCAGAGGGGAGCCCACCTCAGTCGGCTTCCCTTCCAGTTTATAGATACAACGACAAGCTCTTTCACTGCCCATGACTATGCAACAGGCATTTACCAGACAGCTTTTTTTCTTTCAGAACAAATCAACTGAAAGCCCCACCCTCCATGTGACAGAGCCACTGGATCATCCATCCATCCATCCATCCATCCATTTTCTGTAACCGCTTATCTTTTTCAAGGTTGTGGGGGGGACAGAGCCAATCCAATGCAAGGCTATGGGCCCAACCCATCGCAGGGCCCCCATTGAATCATCCATAAATAAATAAGGATGCAGGGTCTGCATTGCTGCTGTTTGCCGTGATGCACATGACTGTATATATTGTATATATATTTAGGATTTATGTTATATATTTATATATACAGAACATATAGCGGACTTGGGGCTTTACCTGCTCCGATCACCCGCTCGATCTTGATGCAGGAAGCATCCAGCTCCTTGGCGAATTGATGGACGGCTCGGTTCGGGTCCTCGTAGGTCTCGGGGTCGATGTAAGTTTTGGTGCCTGGAAATTTAACTGTAGAAGGGTAAGAGGATTACTGTTGCGATTAGGTATGCACACAAAGCGGGGGGAGCTAGAGGGGCAGGCAGGATTACCGACGCTGGCTACTGGGAAGGCATTACTAAACAGCAGGAGCGATAAAAAAGGCACCCGAGTGCCGGGAAGAAAAAAGAAAGAGACTCTTCTTTAAAAAACCGAGGCGAACGTACGATACCGTTTCCCTTTTAAAGGGCCTTGTAAGTGGGTTGATAGAGTTACCGTCAGCTTGAAGCGGCCTGTATCAGCAGCCACAGAATACAGCTTTTATGAAGACCATTTAACAAATAAAGGAACGCTCTCCACACGCTGGTGAATCAGGGCCGTGAGAAAACAGAGGCTGTCGGAGGCCTCGTGTCGCGAAATGGGGATCGCACGTTCGCGCGGTGACTCAGACACGCTGGCTCATTTATCTGTCCCATCTGCGTTTGCGGGTGTGACGTCAGGCCATGTCACTGTCACACTGTCCTTCAGTTACAGCTGAGAGCGCTGCGACGGAATGTTTACCTCTGAATACGGACAATTTTTGAAACCACTAACAAAGGCTGAAACTACAATTATTGGACAGAATTATATGCAAATATATCATTTCAGTACGATTCACAGTTTTTTTTCCCTCTGAAACGAACAGAAAGATAATCCTGTACCCAGATGTATTTGCACTTAAGTCACCACTATTAAGAATTATATCATGCTTTGGAATTTGTCTTCTAGTGACCTAATCTGTCTATATCACATTTTCCTAATTATAAAACTGGAGTCAAAAATCATGTATGTGGTATTAATGACTTTAAACATACAAAAAACGAATTTATGAGATTCAGTGATCATTAGATCATTAATCTGCCCCAGGGCAAAAGGTGCAGATGGAGCTGCATCGAGGCCCAATTGGGGCCCGAATGAGGCCAGGTTTGGGTCTGGATGAGGCCTGGTTGGGGCCTGCTTTGGGCCCGGATGAGACCTGCTTTGGGATCGAATGAGGCCTGCTTTGGGCCTGGATGAGTCCTGGATGGGGCCTGCTTTGGGCACGGATGGGGCCAGGTTGGGGCCTGGATGGGGCCTGGATGAGGCCTGCTTTAGCCTCGAATGAGGCCTGCTTTGGGCTCGAATTAGACCTGCTTTGGGCACGGATGGGGCCAGGTTGGGGCCTGGATGAGGCCCATCTGGCAGTAGAAACACAAATGCCTGGAGTTTTCCTCTCCCCATCTCCATAACCACCTCGTCTGTCTGAGTTGTCACCGGATCCGACAACCGCTGGCTTCCTGGCTCCTTCACCGGGCTTACGGGTTGCATTTACGTACTCTCGGGGGGTGTGGGGGGGGTGCTGTGCAATTCCCCCTGCCGGGCCCCTCTCTCGCCCGTCATCTGGCCATGTCTCCAAGCGGCAAGCCTGGTGTGGCCGTTGACCCCTCCCTTCCATTGTGGCACCGTGCCCGTGGCGTGGATCGTTAAGGGCTCGCCAGGAAGGTGCCCGCCAGTGCATCTCAGGGGGCATCATTAAGGCCGACGTGGGACACTTAATGGTGACGGAGCAGAGGTGGGAAAGGCCACAGGGCTAGTGATCCCCCGTCACCTCCGGAGGGGAGGGGGCCCGGCACCCCCCACAGTATACCTGCCCTCCAGGGACACTGCTATTTAAAAAAAAAAAAATTCCCCCACTTTTTAACCTAAATAGATGATTTACTCCTAGGGATATTTCTATTTATTTGATTTTTTTTTATCGATCTGTCTGGCTGTGTTTATGTCCCTCTCGCTTACGAGGCGAATGGCTTCTCAGTAAAAGACGCATCAAAGTAACCAGATGAAATATGCCCGTAAGGGGGGGCACAGCGACACTCACACTGGAAGTAAAGCTCCTCGTCTCCTTCCTGGTCAGCTTTGCTGTATCCGCAGTGCCTGCACGGGGAGACATGGGCGCCACTCAGCCATACACACTTTATTGACAGGAAGAAGAGCAACATGAATTAAAAGGTAAGCAGAAGGAGATGCTTGGCATAGGGACTGATAGTTCTCAGGGGAGCGCGCTCAGTAAAACGCCCGCTAGACGAGGGGTTCGCCAGGCCTAGCACTGCGGCCTGCCCACGTAGGTCCACTAGCAAGCAGTGGTGTGGTGGTGGCTTGGGGGGGTATACTGCGCTTGGGGGGGTATACTGCACTTGGGGGGAGGTATACTGCGCTTGGGGGGAGGTATACTGCTATACCATATAATTGTGTATACGCACTTATCCTTTGAAGGATATGCATTTCTGGCAATTTTTAGGTTGGTTGGTATTCAGTAAATCCATTTTTTTAGAGCTGGGAATATTCTGCATACCCGCATACTGTTCATCCACCACTACACCTCTGCCAGCAGAACCACAGTCGCGTGTTTTTGTCGTTTTTGTTTGTTTGTTTTCTTTCTTTTTAAATGACGGTTTGTCCAAAATGGCTCAGAAGTCAGAAATGTTCTGGACCCCGGGGCAAACCATTTACTACGCACAGCTGTTCCCGGTTACTACTTAGCGACCCCAGATGCCATCTTTGGGGGAATAGCGGGCAGGGAGAAGGAGCAGGCGGGGTGCGGGCGGGCGTGCAGATGCGGCATGGAGGGGGGGTGAAGCGGCTCGTGCCGGCAGATGAATTGGCACACATGGACATACATCAACATGCTGGGGTCCCCCTTTCATAAAGACTTTGCAGGAACCATGCTGTTTCTAGGACGATTCTAGAATTTTTTAAGGTGGGGGGCCATAATAAACAGGGGCGATAATTCATATGGAGGTGCCAACCTTATCATTACCCAATGATATGCTTTGAATCGGTGAGTGACAGGGTAATGGCACTCCGGTGGCCAATCAGCTTTCAGCTGAGGCCAGTACCCCTGTGGCCACACCCCCTGTGTCGTTTATGCTAATAGCTACCCTTGGAAGGACAATTCTTGAGGAAATAGCCCATGGCGGATAGAAGATATGGATATTATGGTCCATAAGGAAAAAGAAATTATATATTTTTTTATCCAAATGTGAGCCTTTTAGAGCTTTATAGGCTCCCAGGTAGCACAAAATCCACACATAAGCAAACCTGTGGAGCGCAAAATGCTCTCAAAAGTGCACATGCATAAGTGAGTCTGACCCCTAGGTGTGAAACAAGTGTGATGCATCATGGCGGCATGCCACAGACGAATGGTGCGCGTGCGGACTCCACGGCTATGGAAGCCTGTGGGTGACAATAAAGGCTAATTGACAAACAGCGACTCACAGGAGCGGAGAGTCAACAGGGCCCGCGAGAGCGTACCTTCTCCCAATGATGAAGCCAAAGACCATGAAAACCAGGATGATAGTCCCGGCCACGGCCACCACAGCAATGATGATGACCGGGTTCTGTTCGCTGGAGACAACGGTGGCTGCAGGGAGGGACACAGCAGAGGACACGGCGTGATTCTGATTGGCTCAGCTAGACTAGCTCCTCCCACCAGATCCGTCCAGCTAGCGCCAATATGAAGGCTACGTGCGGATGAAAAATAAGTGATGCTGCACTTGACTACGGAGCAATAACTCGTTTTTTGTCCTTCCAGCGAGGACGGGTGGTCTATTTTTATGGTAAGGACCTCTACGTGTATCGTTCCGCAGTGTTAAAATGTAGGCTTAATAGTCCCAGGTGAAAATGCCGGTGCCCTTCATTTGAAACAATGACACATTTAGGTTAGTCTTTTTTCCTGCTCATTTTATGCTTATTTAGCAGTGAAAATTATTAGCCTTGGCACAACTTCTAGAGCTGCAGCAATAAAAATGTCCGCTTTCTTAAGTCAATAAAGGAACGGCTGTTGTATTAGCACAAGCTCGGTCCCTTGATGCTGTTTTAACTACAAGAATGTCACAGAGTGGTTGTCGTCACGGCAATGGCAGCACCACTTCCTTACCGGAGTTATTGTTTTCACAACAATAAAACTGCCGACAACCGATTTTGATACAACTGCTTGTTACCTTTGGCCCACGGTGGTTACCTCGCTTTACAGAGCAGTTAAACAGCCTCGTCGAGCGCTGAGAGGACTCAAAGCCAACGCCATTGATCACCAGGTGAAAGACTAAAAAGAGTCCCCCCCCCCCCCCCGCTGATGGTACCTGTGGCCTCCTCCTTTGTGGTGACCTCCAGCCTCGGGCCGTACGTGCCGTAGCCCGCAGCCGTGAAGGCCCGGATCTGAAACACGTACGCCGTGCTGGGCTTTAGGTTGTTAACCGTGGCGGACGTCGACTTCGATTTCACCGTTGAGTAAATGCGATCCTTCTGATCCTTAACGCAGCGAAAACACATACAAGAAACGTTAACACATCATCAAGTCTGTATAAATGGAGAGAAATGTCAAAGCTTAAGGTCACTTTTTCTCCAGTGAAGAAGAATGGTCTTGGGTCTCGACAGCGGACCGTCAAACGCACAGCTGCCTGTGAACGCGAATGCGGCACAGCGACAGCAGCAAGGATGCAACCATTGTGGGCGGCTCTGAATGCGTTTGGGCCCCGCTTGTCTCGCGCCGCGTTGGCGATCTCTAATGGAATGCCAAAGCTTGTTTGGGGGGAAGTCAGGTTCATTCTCAATTTTACGGCTTGACAGGACCCACGCGGAATGTGACGTACCGCCGGGAACTACCTGGAGGGAGGGGGGGGGTGTCTCGGAACTTGTAGCTGATAAGAATCTGTGCGTGGGCCCCCACGGTGCAGGGTTCAATTTTGTGCGCTAATCCACTTTCCCGCCTCCGTGCTCAAACTGGGGAGCCACCGCAGGGAGTCACAGAGGAGCTCTTAGGGGTCACGGCCGTGGGGCCGTGGGGGGGGGGGGGGGGGGGGGTG
>JAODJU010000039.1:2799335-2824750 GCA_026776725.1 Gnathonemus echidnorhynchus
GCTGTAATCGTGCAAAAAACTAGAAACTGAAGAACTGCATTCTCCTGGAACATTAGGAAAACAGAATCCACCCCATAGAACCCATTTGACGTTGAATCGCTCCAAATGCAGACCCCACACTAACGACTCGCCGTGGATTAGCGTGCCTGTCCCCAGTGCCCCATGCTCATATGAGCGTCAGGGCACCGCGGCGGGTACGGGACGAATCACCGTTTTTAAAGTGTCCCCCGGTAATCCAGCTAAAAGGACCTTAAAGGGAAGCCTCCCTGGCTCCAGTGGGCCGGTGCCCCTTCGGTCACGCTCGATGGTTCAGGCGCTGATCCCACCAGGTAACTCAATCAGCCCCGAACCTCCCTCCCCGATTTTAGGGCCACACCGCCTCAGGTCCTCGCCCGTTCTACCACGGCTGTCTCTCTCCAGCGCTGCCAACAGTTTAGGGACCAGTGGGGGGGGGGGCACCTGACAGTGAATTGTGTCTCAATAAAACTGTCACAAAACTGTCACCGAACTAATGCTAATGAGCTAAGTGTCACCTTTTTTTTTTTTTATTACTCTGAAGCCATTGCTCATTTTCCGGAATTTGTCAAGTGTCACTACCTTACATGAATGCAGATATCAAGTTAAATGCGCGGAGCACCGGTAAACAGCGAGGCCATCGGACTGGCTCTGGGCCGGCTTCCTCTTCCCGGTCCTCGTCTGGCGTCTCCTTAAGCCTGCTGCAGGCTGGGCTGCGCCATGCGGCGAGTGTCAATTACCCGCCGGAGATTCCTGCGACGCATGTGCCGAGTTGCAATTTAAAGTGGCATTTGTACATATAAAAACACTTGTAGGACGGTAATTGGATCCTTTTGCGGCCTCGCTGTCAGTCACGCGGCCACATTGCCAGTTTGTTTGTGGAGTCAAATGTCTCCCTGAAGGTATCAAAGCCTTCGGAGGGAAGAAGAACAATAATGTGTGTGGGACCCTTCCCCCCCCCCCCCACAGGAATAAAAATAAGGAGGAAGAATGACATGGGCGGCTGGAAATGCCTCACGCGAGCGGCTCTGCCGTGCAATTACCTGCCTCTGTTTGCAGGACGTCCCCCCCGCCCGCCTTGCCGCCTGCGGGGCCCCCCCGTGACTCATGCCAGCCGCCTGTCCGCCCCGTGACGCCTCCTCATCTGCCTCCCGCTCCCTCTCTCGCTCATGTCCGCCTGACGCCTCTCCCTGAGCACGCCGGGCGACTCCGCTTTGACTCCGCCTCCCCAGCTCCATCTCGGCCCCCCCGTCTCCCCGGTGGATTGTTTAGCGAGCGGCTGGTAACAGCCATTAATGACGCACTTAACAACGCGAAGGCCAGCCCCGGCCAGCCACTTAAAGACTTTTAGCATACCTGAGGGGCTTAGCGTACCAGAAAATTGCGTAATTGTTATGGCTTTCTCAAAGTGACTGTTTGGGAACACATTTAACAATCATTGCACAATATTAAAGAGCGTATTAGTGACCTTAATGCCATCTCCTGCAAAGTTAATTCTTTCTGAAGCCTCTCTCGATCAACGCCGACATGTGAAAGCATTGCGAATCCATAATGGATACAGGGATTCTTAAACCATTGTCCTCCGTGTTTGTTTGGGTGGCTCCAACTCCACACTGACCTGATCTAGAAAAAAATGCAGGTCCATCTTTAAGGTCCCACGTCCATCCTGATTCTTAACCTGGCCATCACATTAATTACCAAACACCCCCTTATAGAGGGGGCCTTACATTACATAAATTTGTCATTTAGAAATGCAATGCGTGTATGGCTCAGAAATACAAGACATATTAATAACTTCTTTGTGATATCTTGAGACAAGATGGTCTAGAAAGTAGTGCTGAATTATGAAAAAAAAAATTGGAAAGCGATATTTCACTAGCACAATACAACTGGAACTCTTGAAGACAACAGCTTTACTTATTATTTCCTCCCGACAGATTTTCCATTTCTTCTTGTGTTGCAACCAGAACCAGAATTTACGATCGATTACTCTGGGACTGCTGGTTTTTAATATGTATTCTTAACAGCTTTTCCAGCGCGATATAAAACAAACATCCGGCAGAGCACTAATGACTCATTGCGTAACGGAAATTCCCAGATCTGACATCACGATAAAAAGCCCCGCTCCGTCGCAGAGGGGTGAGGTGCTATCCGCAGCGGGTACGGATGCTGGTGTAGCTGTCGATTCCTAGTATGGGTCTGGGGGGCAGAGAGATCGTCGGGGCCGGTTCAGGCCCCGCTTGGAGGAGAAGGTTTATTCAATCACCTCGCTGGCAAATGGGAAGCCTGAGAGACGTTAAAAAAAGGGGGGGAAAATTCCCCTCTGTGTCTGGGTGCCGCAGGCGGGGGAAAGTGACTCAGAAAATAACAGAGCGATCGATGATGGCTCCGGACTCTCAGGAACGGGTGGAGGTGGGTGGGGGGGGGCGGTGTTCGGCTGTGACAGGGGCCTCGCTCATCCGATGACGGCCTCCCCCCGAGATGTGCCTTCCCCCCCCGACGGCATTGGCACCTCCGGTTAAAATCAGCCGGAGTGAGTCCGAAAGCAGCCGCGCCAGGCATAAATGGCCCAGGCAGATAAATAATGCCTTTATCTTTAAGAGGATCAAAGCCGCTGATTTAATATGGATGAAGCAGCAGTGAGGTTTTTGCTCAGAAAGTTATCTTTTGTGGAGACGGTCTCCAGCTCCCTGCCACAATCTCACACAGGATGGTGGACGTGTCTGCACCTTGGCAAGAGCTTCTCACCAGTATCTCCTTCTAAGAAACCAAATAATGACAAATAGCTAATTTAGGTATACAAACATGCAACTATCATATCTACCTGAATCATACGCACACACACACACACACACATATATATATATATATATATATATATATATATATATATATATTTGTGCCTCAGCTACAGAGTGAAACAGGAAAAGGATTAATTAAAAAGAGTAAAAACAGTGACCTGCAATGCAGGGCTCTGAAAACCTTAACAGGGCACGGAAAGGGGTCAAAAAGTCACAACTTGAAAGCAATTAGCTGGGAATTGTTTGGAGGAACGACGGGCCTTTCATGTTCCAGCTGCAGGCCGGCGGCGTCTGCGCTGACAGCAGGAATACTAATAACCGCCTGACAGCCAGAGACTGGCAGCTCGTCTCTGTGCCCAAAACGACAATTTCATATCATTGTCTCGCCCCTCAAAGACCCCGTAAAAACTCCACATCATGCATGCGCTCCAATTCTCTGAATCAACACCATGATATCAAAACCAATTTCCTGTGCCTTGAATGTGCTATCACTGGTGTAACCTAAGGAACTAAATAAAAAATATTACATTAAAATGCATTCAATTTCCAAAAAAAGGTCTACATTTACTTTTGCTCCCTCATTTCACCCCCGCCTGAGAAATATCCATATTTTGAAAAAAAAACACAAAGAAAATACACACACAATATAATCTAGTGGTGCTTCGAGCAGATCTAGAAGAGTGACTCTGCCGGTATCTGCCGTTCACTTTGGGGGGGGGCTCCTGCACATCTCACGGGGGACATACACTGCATACGTCTTTATCGCATCCAGACACGGCAATTTGATTTGAACCCGTGTCTGCACATGCACCAGGAGCCCTCAGTGATCTGCTTAAGGCGTCCCCCAAGGGCCGGGAGACTCCATTACATAATTGCCCCGTCAGTAGGGTTCCCATGTATGACTGATTGCTTGACTGCTCTGATTTGGTGTCCAGATCTGGGCCCCCTGGGCAGAAAGCCATCATCCAAGAGCGGCTCTGTACCCACGCTGGGCACCTTGATGGGCCTAAACAGACACGTGCGGTTCACCAGGTCACATGATGCACTCTCCGCATGCCATGCTTGCCCTGTTACCCTGGAAACCTGTGATGACCACATTGTATTAACAGCCATATCTGTATAATGTAACACCAGTACGGCAATCAGCAAAACAAGAGCTAAAAAGGGATCGGAAATGACTTCTTCATACAAAGTGATTTTTCTGACTTTTTGTCTTTTTCTTACCAAAAAATACCATCTTTACCTGTCCAACAGAATCTGAAAGATGTTCTTTGGCCATAACATTCAAGCTGCTGCCAAGTAAATTGGATCAGGCATCCAAGTCTGGATCAGTAAAAGTGACGTCGCCAAACTATATCAAGGATTCCCGTTCTTCATCACGCTGTCTTGTCAAATCGAGGGATCGCAATTATCTGCCTCGCTGATAAACAGCAATGCTGGCTCACAGAAAGGGTCTGCAGAGGACGGCAGACATGGAAGCCCGCGATGTGCTGGAACGCCAGACAGCAGCACTGAAGCTTCTTCTTCAGCAGAACGTGGTGTCATACTCAGCGTGTATGGTACCATTTTCTAGCTTAATATAACAACAACAACAACACACAACAACAAACAAACAAATAAATGAGGCCGTATTTATCGGTGCTTGTGAAAGCCTGGTGTGTCCCGCATGGACTTAATTTGCACCAGACCACAGATTTTGTCCTTTGCTGTTATCAAAGCCAACACATAATAAGGGTCTATATCTTTAAACAGCTACTATACTATACAGGGTTTGAAAAAAATCTAAGTAGAGCTTCGGGGTGGTCCTCAGAAATGGGGCTAGATCTTTCTGGCAGACCTGCCCAGCAGACCTGCCCAGCCTGCATTTGCCAGGACACACTTCACCAAGATAAACCCGGGGACCTGTCTGTCTCGTAGGCGCGCCTTGCAGCCCTTGAGCTCTTAATTGCAAAGTTCCCGAGATCCAAAAGTCAAGCGGACGGCAAACATGACTCATCCTTGAAATATGTTCCCTGTCCGAGACCCTTTCTTGTAAGCCGTTTAATAAAGATGGTTTTAACTACCTCTTGACACGGTTAATGTCACTGAAAATACACCCTCCTGAAAAGAAACAGTGTCCAGACGATGAGTAAAGACATTTTCCATAAATAGCCAGTTGCTTATTAGCCTGCTGAAACAGCCCTTCCGGTACTGAGCGGCTATGAGGCATGTCCGTTTGAGTAGAGGAGCAGCTTAGCCAGAAACGTCTCGGGTTAGCGGGGATGCTAACCAGCCCAGAGGACAACAACCGTCTAATTATGGCAAATACAGCTGGAGTGCTGCATTTAAAGCACTGGATGGCTATCTCTACGGCAGAGGTACTGAAAATCCAGATCTTTCACACAGTGTGGTGCGCTCTGCAATCACGGAGCGGTCTGGTGAAAAGAGCACTTTTTAGCACTTGGGCCCACTTATCTACTAAGCCAGTTCACCCGGCGAGAGCCCCCGATTTCTTATCAGCAGCCAATAAATTGTGCGTTCGGCAACTCCGGGGAGTATCATAATTTCAAATGAATACTCCACAGCTGTTTCACCGGAAGGGGGGGAACGTGCAAATGGCTGAGACTTGGAATGGCTAACAGCCGCATATTAGAGAAATATCTCTGTCATCAGGGGGATGATCATATAAATCAGAGCTCATGTGCTCTTCCATCACGATGCTGGATGAAGTCTACCACAGGAAAGGTATTTCCAGGGGGCACCACAGCTCCATTCGCCTGTCTGTGCAGATCCCCCATCGCATGAATCCTGCTCGCTGGGGACCGATGCAGCCCGTAACAGCAAACCTGGGGTAGTTTCCTCCTTGCCTGCGCACCTCGGTCCTGAACATGCACTGGATCCCCGTGGGCCAGTGGAAGCTGACCCTCCGTTGACTCAGATGTTTCCAGGCTGCTGTACGCCTGGTCCAGGATCCCAGAGTGACCTTCAGCATTTGGAGATCATTATGGGATTCCTGAGTCTGGGGGGCTGACTCCGTGAGTGCAGGGGCGCATGGCGCACGCCTCGGTGCACGATTCCCTTTGGTCTGTGTGGAGGGAGGGGGTCAAGGCGACCTCACTGCGGACATGGTTCGCCGTAGCCAAACTAGCAGAACTTCAAAGTGGAAGAAAAGAAGAGGGGGGGTGGAGACCAACGGAAGCGCCAGACAAAACAAGAAATGAAAAACAGCTTAAAAACCCCCCCCCCCCCCCCCCCAGAAAAAATAAATAAATATGGAGAACAGAGTTTCCTTTGATAGGGAAAAGTATGTTGTTTCTTTTGGGGCTGTGACCTCTCGGTTCAAATATCTCCTTGGTATGTCCCAGGTGAGGCCCAACCTATATTCCTGTGTTCCCATGGCAACCATGGTCGCCACTCAGCGATACGACGCAGCATGCTTATATCAAACACATCAAATATATCAAACACCGCCATGATTCCAGTCCAAACTTAGGTCCTTTAATTAGGGTCCGTTAGCGTCCAGCGATGACACACCAAACATGGGGACTCCTGGTTCAGCGATTATGTTCTCAGTGCTCGGGGGTGGGGGGGGTTCACGGGGGGGCAGGGGGTCGGAGCCTCATTCCAGTGCGACAGCAGACCATACTTAACCACACATGAAAGCAGCGGCTTGTTTGTGCCGAGCCCCGGAAGACCGAACTTGCTCGTCGCGTCACCACAGACGAGACACAACGCCCCCATTACTCATCAGCAACCAACCGCCGCAGTGGCAGAATTGCTACCAGAGGTCGTGGTGACTAAGACCATCCCAGACAGCCAGAGGAGCACAGTCCTCCCACGAGCACACTGTGAGATTGCACAAGCAGGCCTTACACCCGCGCCTTTGTTTTCCTGCTCATCTGTCATCAGTGAGTGTCATGGATTTGCTACTGTTTAGATTTTCAAAACCAAATGAATGCGGCCTCAAGGAAAACAGATTTACACATTGGGTTGTTTAAGACTGTCTGCACACTATCATTACTTCACTGAAACTGGGTGGAACTGCCCATGCACTCCGACTGGGATTTCTAAGCTCTGGGCCGCTGTGATGTAGGAGTCTCAAACGCTGCAGTTATAGTTAAATCGATTAAGCTCTGTGTTACTTTGCTTTGCACACCCTTTGACGGCCATTAATAACATACCGTCGCTGCTGTATGTTAGGACAATGTGTCCCGAACTTAGGTACAGAAAGCCCCAAGTTTGCTTTAAGTTGGTCTTTCCTGGGTCAAAACATTGAAAAATTATATGACGCTTTCCAACCCAAATCTGATCCCAACCCCCACCCTAGCATGAACCCGTTCCACTGAGGCGGCTGTTAGTAACAACGATCAGGTAAAAACTTGTTTAAGTCACAATTCCTTTGATATTGTCTGATTCCACCTGGGGCCCGGAGACTGAACCTAGCAGGCGGCGAAAAGCCCCGATTATCCCTGAACCAGGCGACGGTGCCCTTAACCCTGCCAGGGAGTCAGTTGGCGATTTGATCCATCTCCAAGACTCCGCTGAGCGATTTGCTACCTGCTAAGACAATGGTCCCTCACAGATCATTTCGGCCAAACCCAAAGCCACAAAGATTTCACCGGGCTGGGGGGGGGGTAGCTGACGGCCCCCGACAGCTTGGATTGGCCGCCTGTGGCAGGCGTGGCGAACCACGTTCAGCCTGTTAGCAATCCTTAGCTGCTCCACTAATAATTATCAGATTTTTAAGAAAGCCTCCTTCATTTTGCTGCAAGGCCAGTCTTAATCCTCCTCTTAAAACAAAATAATGTGCATAACAATAATGGAGAGGAATGCTTCTGCTTGACAGCAGGCTCTGCCGCTCGTCAGCGTGACCCGCGACCTCTGAATTTTCACCACCTAATAGGTACATTCTTGCACAAATCTCTTGAGCTGCTGAAAGGCAGACCCATCCTCCCTGTCTGCCCGGCACAGATTATTTGGAGTAACTGTCATCTGTCAACAATAGAGTTCTAACTGTTTATTATGGTAAGTGACAAAATAATGGATGCAGTTTGTTTAGGGGCCCCGGTTTTACATTGAAATGCTTCTCAGAGCAGAGAGCGCTAAAGCATGCGAGATGTGAGGCCTTTTCGAATATTCTGATTCACTGCAAGAGTGCAGCTTGTCTATTATGACAAATGACAATGTTATCATTATCTTATGATAATTATTACACTTGAAAGGGATTTGGCAGCTTGTACAGTACATCAATTTTTTCCTCCACGAAAGCGTAAATATGGCCACGTGTGCGAGCAAACTAATAGTATTAAAAATATGAAATACCGAACTCATATCAAAGCACATACCAATCGAAATGGACTTTGGTCTCAGGAAGAGCACATTAAGGTTTAAGTGAACTGCTGAACTGACCATATTAACACTTAATCGCTGTTTCAAGGTGTTTAATGAACAATGGAGATTATCTATTTGTATACCATACATAACTTATAAGCTGTCTGTCACTGTTAATACCTAACCAATTAACTTCTGTAACTGCAAAGCAAATTGGATATAAAGTCTTAAAGAAATTAGAGTGGTTATAAAAAACAGCATGAAGATGTACAGCAGCATGCTCACATCTCTAGGGCTGGAGGTGTAATGTTACGCTGGCAGAATGTGTGTGTGTGTGTGTGCGCGTGTGTGCTAAAAGTCCTATATTTTGTATGGTTACTTATTGTTAAGGTTACAGCTGGATAGC
This sequence comes from Gnathonemus echidnorhynchus, assembly GCA_026776725.1. Taxonomy (NCBI): domain Eukaryota; kingdom Metazoa; phylum Chordata; class Actinopteri; order Osteoglossiformes; family Mormyridae; genus Gnathonemus; species Gnathonemus echidnorhynchus. The sequence continues at coordinate 2,807,868 of JAODJU010000039.1, forward strand.
TTTAAGGTTGTCATTGTTGGGATTAGGGTTTTGCCCATAGAAATTAATGGATGGTCCCCACAAAGATATGAGTATAGGTCTGTATGTGTGTGTGTGTGTGTGTGTGTGTGTGTATGTGCTTTCATGTTCTCCCCGCATTCTTGAGGGTCTGTTCAAAACACTACGGTTCTCCTCCTCTAGACTACCTCAAACACATGCAGTTTGTGTGGATTGGAGTCTCTAAATTGGCCTCAGTGTGTGATTTTGTGTGTGAGGTGAGTGCATCCTGCCTTGTGCCTGCTGGTTCCTGGGACGGGCTCCAGACATGCTGGGAAGCTGCACTGGATGAGCAATTATGGAAAATAGATGAGGAGGTTATTCCAGAAGCGTAACTAGGAGACAGGTGACACAGCCGTAAAAATGCCGGTCGGACCGAACAAAGTCTTCCGTTAAACAATGAAAGGAGCATGGCTTAAGGGGACGTATTGAAATGCACATCGGCAGAATACAGATTAAAATAACACCGATTTTTAGCTTGCTCAGTAATTCAAGTTTTTCTGGCGCTTCCAACATAATAAGCAGGTCCGTTATAAAAAAAAAAAAAAGATGCAGAACTGCTCTTCATGTGCATGAAGAACCTGCAGAGGCCAGGCTCCCACCCAAACACAAATTTCCGTCTCCATGTGGAACTAATCAGTAGGCAGGCCCCCGAGTTGCATGTAATTGTGGTGTCTCTTAAAACGCCCGTCCCAACGTAAGCGCCGTTAATCAAACAGCACAATTAACAAGCTTCCCCGGCCCGTTCTTTGTTTATCTGGCTGAATTGCCTTAATCCCTGCCATTACGGCAAAGCCCGGTCAGCGCTGTCCTTCATATTCATAACACCCTCCTTTTTTGGTGTGAGAAGCAAGTCCGGGGCTCGCTGCTTGTACGACCGGCGAGCGTCCGTAACGATGGGGTGAAGACAGGAGAAAGTGATCCATTAGCCTTTAACCCACGATCTGTGTGATTATGTAGGCAAATACAGGCATAAAGCAGAGGTCAAGCTAATGCGGAGCACAGGAGGATCCTGTAAGTCGATAATTAAGGAATGGCAGTGTGGGAATGCGTGTGTGCAGGCGCGCTTGCATGTTCACACGGATAGGCTGCCGCATCCTGTGAGCCGATGGGAATTTCACTTACACAAAAATTCTCTGAGGCCAAAACGAAAAACGATTGGTTCAGAGAGATAACCAATCAGATTGTGGAGGAGGTGGGTCTAAGCAACTAGAGGAGGGGGGATTGGTCGGTCCCACTTCTTCTAGTTGCTCTAGAACATTTTAGTGCAAGTCAAACTCCCATGAGCATCCTGTGAAGTGGCCTAACAGACAGCGCAGCTCACGACTGGCTGTGCCCGTCCCCAAAGCCTGCTCCCAATTAACAGAGCCGCGCAGTGAGAGTGGAGAGCCTCGCTGCTGTCTTTCTTTGGCCGCAGCGTTTTCTCCGGAAATCCCCAGACCGCTCTGTCACCCCTTAATTGGGGAACGCTGCCTTATTGTCATGCAAACATACGGGATGTTGAGTTTAGCGTGACCCGTCGGCGACCATCACACGGTGGCGGGGTGACTAACGTGGAGCCTGGCACCTAAACCGCGCGGATGGCAGGTTAGCGCTTACCGAAAACAGCGCTGCTGATCGAGCGGCCAGGTTTCACCAGGAGGGCCCACACAGCCGCTGCATCAGCACCTCTGTTTTTGGTGAGCTAACTGAGACGCTTTATGTGCTTATTTTAAGATTCTTATTTCGAGGTGGCACAGCGGGGGGCTCTGTCACGCCACACCTCCGGGGGGGGGGGGGGTCGGGTTCGAGTCCCGTCAGCACCCAGTGCGTGTAGAGTTTGTGCCAGTGAGCTCCATGTTCTCCAGTTTCTGTCTGCCATCCAAAAACGTCTCTCCAAATTGCCGATGGCGTGCAAGTGTGTGGCCTCAGACATTCTGCCTAATGCACACTCTCAACACAAGTTAGGACTGGGGTGTAATCAGAAGATTTTCCAGAAATACTGGGGGGGGGGGGGGGCTTTTGAGCTTAATTGCTATTATTTGACAAACAGGGGATCTGCAAGAATCATTTTTCGCAATTAACTATTGCACTATTGTCTTCATGTTTCCAAACTTGCCTCACATTTACTTAAGCCCATTTAATCTTCTTTTTTGCGTTTTGTCTACCTGTTCGTCCCTGACCTCAACTTCATTTTGATATCTTATAACTATGGTGTCCACTGCAAAAACACAAATATATCATCATATTTCCCGCCATTTCTTTTTGGTCTGATACTGATATTAAAGTTTTGAGTACCTGCCAATACCGATATTGATTTGATATTTATTCACCTTTATCAACTACTAAGCATGAAATAAGATACTTGTATCAATACATTTAAATTAACATGGCGAACTCTTTGCATGTAGTGTACGCTAAGAACGGGGAAATGTAATGGTCATGTTTCTCAAAGCTATGCTACGCTACGGGAAGTAATCCACGGCCCTAAGAACGGGGAAATGTAATGGTCATGTTTCTCAAAACTATGCTACGCTACGGGAAGTAATCCACGGCCCTAAGAACGGGGAAATGTAATGGTCATGTTTCTCAAAGCTATGCTACGCTACGGGAAGTAATCCACGGCTAACATGATTTACACAAGTCTACTTTCTTTTACTCAGTAGAGAGGTAAGGAACATGCACTGATTACAGCGCCTTACCACACCCATCACATGACCAACCACCTCAGGGATGAGAGCCCGAGTGCAGCTGTGCAGTGGGCCGTGCAGTGGGCCGTGCAGTGGGCGATGCCTCAGCACCACACCGGTCCGAATGAACCAGTGCGAGTTTTTTTCCGGTGGCTGGAGTGCCAATCCTACTTCAGTAACAATGTTCACAAAAACGAACAGAACTGTTTCTTAAAGTGCAAATTGTGCAATCTGTTCCCAAATAAAATATAATACAGAAATCAATCATAAAAATAAAACTGTACACCCCAACTAGCCATTTCTAGTCAGAAAGTACTCATAAGTCTCCAGTACAATATATGCGATGGAGCACAGATAAAACTTTTAAGAAGCAGTTATCCACTTCTGTTCACGGTATGTTGCGCTGAGGCTACAACATTTTCCCAATTTTTCAGGCTAGACTAAATCTCTGATGGAAAATCGGATTGAATTATGACTCCCCCGCCGATATCCGATCCAGCATTTTTTGCTACCGATACTGACAGTGGGTATCGGATCTGTGCCATCTCCATTATTATTACTATTATTATTATTATTATTATTATTATTATTATTATTATTACTATTATTGACAGAACATCAGGTGAATGCAGTTGCTTATCACCGACCACATCCCTGTCCTTCTATGGAGAATCTTAGTAAAACAAGACCTCCAAATAGTGGCACAAATAGTATAGTATTATACTATTACTTACGTATTAAATAACCACGGACTTAGTTACATACTGATTTCGTGTTAATTCATCATTAATGAATCGTGATGCATGTTTTATCTCAAGCGGTTACTGCATTTGTTACTATATCTGTTAATTCTATAAACCTCTGTGAGCTACTGAAGGAACAAGTCATGAATAACACAAGTGAAATGCTGATCTGTTTGTTATTCACTAATGAATGGTGATGCATCTTTTATCTCAAGTAGCAACTACATTCGTTCATAATTCCTTTATAATTTGTACTTCAGCAGTAACTGAGTTAAGTATTTGTGCCCCATCAATTAATGTTACTATTATTATCACTATTGTTATATTTAAAAATAATAATATTAATAATAATAATAATAATAATAATAATAATTTAGACTGAAATTAAGACTTACAATTGAATAACTGTATCATTCCAAATAAAGCCAATCCATGCAGATTTAACAGAAGACTGTTTTTTCCATGAGTTCGGCAGGTCGGACTGAGGTCAAAAGTTCAGGTTCACCGTAACCATGCTGAGGTACGTAAGCAGAGTCACTCTGTGTGTAACGATATCAAAACAAATACGGGCTAAAAACCTGGCAACGTCAATACTCGTCAAAGAGAAGCGTTTCACCCAAAGGCGGCCGACAGGAGATCAGGATTCACGGTTTAGTAGCAGGAACTGCAAAAACGAGTGTTTCTGCTGATAAAGGAACTTGGATCCAAAGCTTAAATATCCCCCCGTGCAAATTAATCAAAGCCAGGGAAAAAACAGTAAACAGAGGCTTCCTGGGCTCCTAATGCACTGCATTCGCCACAATTTTTGGCAGTGCTATCCTATTTGACGGTGATGCCGTGAAAAACAGCGATTTTAGAGGAATCTAAAAATTCAATTACGGCGGTCTCCGAGGACATAAGTGAGTCCAGGTTTAATTTTAATGTAATTTTTTTGTTTTGCATCAGAGAATTATCTGGTACTTAAGCGACACGATTCCGCTACAGGTACAACGTCTGACGAGTCCTCGCAAACACGCTGTGAAACGTGACAGCTGAAATTCGACGGCTGCGTGCTGAATCGGATCGTGATGGCAGAACGAGACGTGCGGGGCACCCGCTCTTAAAGGGCCGGAACGCATCACAAACTGCTCGCCCTGTTCCCGCTCAGACTGACCTGGCGTCACGCTGTCATGTCATTCACACACTTCACATTCAATTTTCATGTCTTTGCTATAAAGTCACGGCTAAAGACCGCAGTACATTTCACTGGGGGTAGTGTGGGGCTCATCGGGTCAGGACGCTCTGTCTGTGATCGGAAGGTCGCCAGTTCAAATCCCACCATCGGCAGAATGATGTCATCACTGGGTCCCGGAGCAAGGCTCTTAACCTCCAGTTACTCCAGGGACTGTCTGACCAGGACTACACTCAAAAGTATATGTTGCTCTGGATAAATGCCTCTGCCAAATAAAGAAAACTGCACACAATTGCAAAATAAAAAGAGCCTTTCCTGTTGGCAGATCGCTGCTAACACAGTACAGGTGTGTCAGTGATGCACGTTTCGGCACGGAAACACTGGCAGGGCATCAGCACTTTTTAAAAGAGGTTTCAGTGATGAGAATTAACAGGAAAAAAATCAATTAAACCTGCCGCTATCCCCCCACCCCCACACACCTCAGGGAGCGTGCAGTTGGAGAGTAGGGGGCGGGGGGGGGTAGAAGTAGCCTCATGGGGTGGTCCGTCCGTGGGCTTTTGTCAGGGAGGGGACCAAAATAATAAATAACGAGTTAACGTTAAAGACGGTGAGGACTGCGGACGGCCGGCGCGTCGCGCGAGCGGGAGACAGACACGTCTGTCCGCGACCTTGCGGCCTCCTGCTGCCCTTACCGACACCCCCCAGGCCAGCTGGGTCTCCCATCTGTTCCAGGGCAAATTCTCACAATCCCACTGCAGCAGCTGTAATCTTTTCACTGTTCTTTTACACCGAACCATTAAAAGAGTCATCGCAGATGTGTGTCATATATCCGCCCCACTTTGGTAAAAGGTATTAGCATGGTGCTTATGTACTGGGGGGTGGGGAGAGTGAATGAGGGATCCAGCAGGTGCACAGGACAGACCTGAGTTTACACTCGGCTATGGAGCTTTCTGTGGCAGGGCGGGGCCAGGGGGGGTGGGGGTGTCACGGGGTCATGTGTAATTACTCGCTTTCCTTCACAGAGGTGTCAACTGCGAATTTTCCAGCAAGACCTGCTTTTTTTCCATAGCAGAAATAGTCTGAGTGAAAGTCATTATGGTTTTCAAATGTGATGGTCTGAATAAGGTGGCGGCGATGGGGGAGGGGGGACCTTCAACACATAATTAGTTCTTCTCGCTACAGGAGACGGCTTGCCAGTGAGACAATGACAGGCACAAAGCAGCCTGTCAGTCTTTTGTCTTCGCTTGTGTACTGAGACGCCTCGGAAGCTGAAGCGCGTGCTCCCAAAGCAGCGCTAACGGCACGGGGGCTAAGCTAACGGCACGGGGGCTAAGCTAACGGCACGGGGGCTAAGCTAATGGCAACGGGGCTAAGCTAACGGCGTTGGGGCTAAGCTAACGGCACCGCTAACACCAACCTCTTTCTAAATGGCCCTGTTTAGAAATAAAAACATTTAAAGCCTCCCACGTACTATACTGGACCTCGGTATCCCTCCAAATCTGTCAGTGAGCGTTTTTTGTTTTTTTTAGCTGGGGGGGGTGGGGGCCAGGCTGTGTCTTCGCTTCCCAGTAACTGATGGCTTGATCTGACCTGTCAGGCTGCTTCTGTACTGTCAGCCTGCGACGGAGACGGGCCTGTGCTGAGCGTGGAGATGCTCCCTTTGAGCGGCGCCAGGAGGTCGGCGGCTCGCGAGCCAGCGGGGGTGCGGGGGGACGTCTCAATCCCGACGGCCACATGCAGGTGTCTGAAATCATGCTGCATTTATTGGACACCTGTGACATGCACCTATATTCAGAGTTACTGCCTCTCTCTCTCTCTCTCTCTCTCTCTATTCCCTCCAGTTCTACGACAGGAAATGAAACACTTTACCACCTCGACCAGGACTGACCCGCAGGTCCTCAGGCTCGGGGGGGGGGGGTCATCTGCACCGCGAGCATTTGCTACTCATAAACGGGGCACCAGGGGACTGCAAGGGCAGTAAAGGGAGATTGGGGCCAAGAGGGCCCCCCCCGCTGTCCGCACGGTGACCGCTGTCATCACGTAAGGACGCGTAAACGCACACCAGCACCACCATGGTTCCGAATGCACAGCTCCGGGACTGGTCCCCCCAAATCCCACCAATAACAATGCAAAGATCTTTCCGAACCTTGTGCAAGATTAAATTCGGCTGGGACAGTGGCCGAATCCACATGGAACTGAGATGGGAGAGACTGAATGGTGACCTTCTTAGTGCTCTAGATGTCAACAAACACAGGGGATTATTATTATTATTATTATTATTATTATTATTATTATTGACAGAACTTCAGGTGAATGCAGCTGCTTATCACCTGACCACATCCCTTTCCTTCTATGGAGAATCTTTATAAAACAAGGCCTCCAATATATATTTTTTCAAATATATGAATGTTTTTTTTCAGTACTGCATCCAACAAAATTTAAACAGATGACGCCATAATGAAATTAAAGAGGAGCAAGATTTTGGCTTCGTTTGGTTTACAATCCACCTTCAGCTCACAGACACCCTCCATCCTGACCAACAGCACTCTCACCGTTATGCTGTAACACCCAACCCAAATTCTAAATAATTCTTACTGCCGGCTCATTGTTCTGAGCTTATAACAGCCTTATTTATCATCTGTCTCGTCTGAGAGATGAGACCGCTATCCTTAGAGACCACTTCAATTAGTACCTGTCATTCAAAAGAAACTCATTAATACAAGTTTAGTGAATCTGAAATTAACATTAAGACTATTAATTTATGGTTTAAAAATAGTGTTTCATTTTCATTCTCCACGACACTTTCTCCAGAGGGCCTTCACATTGCAGTGGAATGCCATCCACTTTGCTCTCACAGCTGTCGCAGCTTAAAAGCTTTTCACAAGGCAGGAAGCTTCTCCGTAGGGCACAACTTTGCCGTTTTTTTTTTCCATGTTAGTATAATGGAATCCCAAAATGTTTTTTTTTCTACCCCTTTTAAGTGTCGAATGCCTTAAACACACTCCAAAGGTGAGGTTTCCATATTAAAGTTCATTTTGGCTTTTTGTTACTGTAAACAATAGCCAGATTGGCATAGACATACACTCAAAACTCTGCTGGCTCACTCGAATCCGAATATTTAAAGTGCACCTTGATCTGCGCACCTTCGGAGAAGACGATGCCCTAACCCAGAGACCCCCTAGAGAGCAGAGGCGCGGCCATCATACAGAGCTGCACGCTTCTTACAAGCATATTCCTAATCTGCCTCATAAATGACACCCGTTCTGGAAAACGCACATTAAACTGTTACATGTATGAGGAGGAATACAATTTAAAAGAAACTCTGCCGACGTTAATCCATCCATTGTCAGCAAAGGAAGAAGAGCTTATACACATGGGTGAGGGTCGAGATTTTGGGCCCCCAACCCAGACCAACCCAATCATGATCCAGATTCTTAGGACCCCTGTCAGTGGGGGGCCCTTGGGGTCCTAATTAAATAGGTCCATAAGTGCTTATGTAGTACAGGCACAGGCAGCATCAAGCCTACAGGGCACAGTGGCTTATCAATATTATTATTATCAATATTATTATTACTATTAATAATAATAACAATAATAATATAATATGACGATGACAACGGCCCCTGACGGGGGAAATGGCCACACAGCAGCAGCACTAAGGGATCTGGCACAGCCCCCCCCGCACGCCCCCTCCCCCCCCCAGTATCCTTCCCAGAGAGACACAGCACCTCGCGGTTCCCAGGGTCCGAGGCCGGCATAGGGCCGACCGGAGGGCAAAGGCAGGGGGGGCCTCACTGTGAGTAGGGGCGCTCATTCAGCCACACGGGATTCTGGGTGGGGGGCGGGGGGGATTTAGGGGGCTCGTCTGCCCGCAATAAAAGGCTGAAACAGGATACTTGGGGAGATTAATTACCTAGATAGGGCACGATAATGCCATTTAAATGGGAAAGTAATTAAAGTGCACCTTCCATGAAAATTATTCATTGCTGACGGATTGGGTGGCAGACGAATCGGGAGGCTTTTGCGGGAAGCCGGGGGTTAAGTGCCGGGAGCCCCCGCCCTGAGAGACCACCGCCGCTCTGCTACAGCTGTCGAACCCCGCCCCCCGGCCCAGGGCTCATCGAATTACTGCGAGGAAGGAGGTAAAGAAAAGGATGTATGTGTGTTAGAGAGGGAGAGAGAGAGAGGGAGAGAGAGGGTGAGTCGGGGAGAGGGTGAGAGAGAGATGGGGGAGTCGGGGGAGAGAGAGAGGGTGAGGAGGAAGGAGAGAGACAGAAAGAGAGAGTGATAGAGAAGGACAGACAGAGGGGGAGAGGGAGAGGGGCGGGACACTGGGTTGCCAGGTAATGCTAAACTGCAGACAAACGCCACAGTGGCAGATCCACTTAACTAGAAAATGACACCGGCTGAGTCTGGTTACATGGGACAGGCGCGGATCAATCCACCTTTACCCTGCAGCGGCGCTCTGCCGGAACTCAGGCGCAGGCGCTGCGTCGATGGCCTTATCACTCCCGCCGGCCGCTGTTTACAAATACATCCAGCCGCATCGCTTACGAAGTTAGCCGGTGACGGCGATCGCATTAGCACCGCCGCGGCTAGCTCACGCGGGCACCCGGGCGCATCGCTCCACCCGACGGCCATCCGATCTCTCGCGACGCCCGTCTTCGCCGTCAAGACTGAGGAGAGCGGTTATATAAGTTACTCTTAATGACTGGGCGAAGCGCAGACTATGGGCAAGTCTTCTGGGGGGAGATTAGCATCACAAACATAGCTTATGACTAAGCTGAGGCCCCGGCAGCAAGCTGCTGATTTCCCACAGAAAGGCTTACGTGTCTGGCTCTGCTCTTCTCCTTACCAGTGGGAGAAGCAGTGGGATAAACAACTGCATGTTTGCTGAAAAAAAAAAAAAAACTTCTCATCCTGGTGAGTTACTACCTCATCTTTGTGATTAAAACGGATCTGTCCTACAGATTCTCCATCCCAGTCTCGGAAGCTGCAGCACAGCTCATGACGACTCTCTGCTTGAGCAATAAAGATTTATTTATTCGGTTTCCTTAAGAGGCTCAGGTTTATATCTAGTAATTATCCTGAACTGCTTCCAGGCAGTGGGGACCCAGTGGAAAGGCCTGTTGCCTGATGCCCCCAGTTTCGCAGGTTTGAATTGCGTCCCGCTCCGTGCGTGTGGAGTCCCCATATGCTCCCCATGTTGTGTGGGTTTCCTGCTTGCTCTCTGGTTTCCTGCCACAGCCCCACGAATGCACTTGGCAAACTGGCATCTCTAAATTGCCCGGTGTTTGCGTGTGTGTGTGTGTGTGCCCTGTGAGGGACTGGCATCCTGGGCTGGGTATTCCCTGCTACGTTGCCAGGGGTACCGGGAATAATGTACTGCGGCGTTTCCCAATCCGGTCCTTGAGGACCCATGTTTTCGCTTCCTCTCAACTCCTTGCCAGACAGTCCATGTTTTTGCTCCCTCCCGGGAACTGGGAGGGAGCAAAAACATGGACTGTCTGTGGGTCCCGAGGACCACACCGGTGTACTGGATATGTGACTGAAACGTGTGCATGTGTGCATCCAAAGATTCCAAAAATGAAGGAATGAAGAGAAAAAGAGGACACTGTTAAGAGTTGTGTATGCATTCGGGCAATAACAATAAGTCAATAAGTCAATGAATAGCAGCTTAAACACTGATGAGACAAGCCCCCCCCCCCCATCCCAGCATGCCTCACTGCAAAAGGCCGCTCGACTCTGCAGCACACACTGCATCTGAATGCGTATAAATGTACAATGGATTCTAGCTGACACCTGCATTAAAATCAATTTAAACGGCTCCCCCCGCCCCCCGATCACGCTGTCTACGCCCCTTGCCGCCTGCGCACTTGTTTCTGCGCATTCCCTACTGCTGAGTCGGATTCCGATCCGTTCTCTATGCTATTTTCCACAGCACATTTTCTTTCTGAGATGCGATGTCCCTCGAAGTGCATATTAATGGCTATTTAAGGAACCACAGCGACGCGTTGACCAATGCGTCCTGTTTACAAGCCCGTTGTGACACATGGAAGCGGGGCCTCGGAGTGAGGCCTCCATTAAATCTGAGTCCCCCTCACATTTCATAATTATTCATTTGGACCCCCTCACATTTAACATAAAATATTAGTTTTATACCAGTGTGTCCCCCCCACATTCAGAATGCTTCTGACGCCCCTGCCTTTTTTAGCTAGTAGCTGAGAGGCAGCTGATATTTATATCGCAAAACTTCTATCTCCTGTAAACTACTCCAAATATCACAATAACAAATTTGCATATACTTCGTTATTTCAGTCCAGGAAAGACAAACCTGAATCGCAATTAGACTTCAAGGAGCAATAGGCACTCAACACCTTCAACGATAGATGTGTTACCCCAGACAGTGTCTTCAGTATAATTAGGGGAGATGTGCGATCCTCATCAGCACTGCCCCCTGCCCTCACGCCATCACATCCTCCCCACGTCCGTTTCGCCATTGGCTGCAGAAGAACCCGACCGCGCGGTTTACAGGAAGGTGTCCCAAGAAGGCCGACGCCCTCTTTAGCACTTCTCCCGCGATAGGATTCCTGCGTCGGTCTGGCAAAGGTCAACAGCTTCCAGGATTCTCGGTAATAAAGTCGCCCTCCTGAGCTGGGCCGGCGCTGGCCGGCGATTCCAGAAGCCGAGTCGCTCGGGCGTGCACCGCGAGCGGCTGGCGCCCACGAGCTCACGGAGACAGGTTAATATCCCGCGTGCGAGAAAGCGAGACTGCCTACATACATCACTAACGCGGGGATCCCCACGGACAGAGCGCGACGTAATCATCTATTAGGCAAACTCTGATTTAAAGTGGCGCTACTTAAATGTAATACATACCCTTCGTGTTGCATAAGCAAACTCATTTTTTTATCAATTAACACCCGGTACCAGTCGACGGCAGTGGCACGGACGCGGCGAAGCTGGTTGGTTGGCGCGGTAATTGTTAGCTGTCGGCGTGCTGAGCGTAATGATGAAAGGCTCACGCTGAGGCTGTGTTAATTGTTTTTCACAGGTCTCCTTCCTACGACCTTGTGTCCTTGCCAAGGCTACCCACGGCACATGCCAGCGTGCGCCTCTGTCACAGGCCCTGTCACCCAACATACATCATATCCCGTCTCCGCATCACACGTTCATTCTGCTGCCTGGCAACAATTACCATTTCTTTTCCGTCTGACCTCCTGGCAAATTGAGGAGGGGGTGGCTCTCATAAGACCCGTTCTGTCTCCTTGTCTTCTGTTTATTTTTTCTGCTCCATTTTCAGATTATATACACAGATACTCATAGTCCTATTACATGCAGAAAGACAACAGCCGGCATCTAGCAGTATCCACGTGTCGTACAGTGAGACCAAACTCCAAACACTGGCATCACCAACAAAGAATTTTGCTTCTTCTGCTGATTGGATGCTTCAGCTTGAAATAATTTTTTTTTGATCCTCGATTAACAGTATTTGGCCGCTTCACAGTAAACACAGTCCGTGACAGGAGAGTCTACAAGCTTCCACGACAGCAGACTGGGATGCCATTAATGCCAGTCGTACCAGCCCCCACCCTCTGCCTGCCCCCAGATCCCTTCTAAGGCACTAAAACGGTGACAGCTAGCACTCTTTAGCACAGAAAGCGTGCAACGCGCACACTTAGCCAGAAAACTGGAGCCCCATTTGGTGGATCTGTGGAAATAATTACAGAGTTCAGTGCAGTCCGGTGTACGTTCTCAGGCTGTCAAAGGCCGAGCGTTTTAATTACCGTAGATTACCAGAAGAATATATGACATCGTTCCCTGTGCTAGCGCTGGCAGAGAGGCTTAACGATGCATGTTATCATAAATACTATAGATCTGCGACTACTGGAGCGTATTTAATTGCCGAAGCGCCAGACCCGTACTGGCAAAGTGCGTACACGTTTCTGAGATGTAACCGCTGACGTCGTCGCTACGGCAACGTGGTTCTGTGCTGCGAAACACAAACATCGCAAACCGCTTAACGGGTTTAAGACGCGGCTAAATGCAAGCAGGAATAATGGATGGCAAACAAGCGGTGCGTGCATATGCGACACGGAGGTCATCACTCAGCATTTCTCGGTCTCCGTTGACAGATGCTGTGAAAAGGCGTACGCGTGGCTACGGCGGCCGACTCGGCATCGCCCTCTGCTGGTGCTCACCGGCATCTCTTACCTGCCTGGCTGGTGGCGATGCTGACGGCGGCAAAGAGCCGCTGTGTGCGGCTGAGATCTGAGACGCCGTTCACCGCCTCCACCTCGAAGGTGTAGTTAGCATGCGCCAGCAGCTCGGAGATGGTGACATAGGTGTCGGTTAGGCCGGCCTGCTGTGGGGCGTACATCGCGTTGCTGCCGCACGGCACGCACTCCTCAGGGTCCCAGGTACAGCGCCGGCACACCACGCGGTACGTGACGTCACTGCGGCCTCCCGTGTCTGCCGGCGGGGTCCACTCCAGGGTCACTGTGGTCTGGTTGATGTTAAAGACCAGATTCTGCGGCGCTGAAGGGGGCCCTGTGAATTGGGGGGGGGGAGGGCACAAAATAAAGGGGAGGTGAGTCAGAGGGCTGCCGGCGCGAGAGGGGAACCAGCAGGACTGTGAGGCTGATGTTAAGGCCCAAGAGCAAAGTGCTATTTCCAGTGCTGCGGGACGTTAGCCGTGTATTAGCACGGCGCTATTGCCGGCGGCGCTCGTGAAGATGATGATGATGATGACTGTGAAGGGCCTCGCGGCTCTTTGTGCATAATGACGCATGCCGTTCGCATTTCATTACGCATATGTAAAAAAAAAAACAAACAAATCGTAGCCTGTGATCTGCTAAGAGGCTAAGATGACCGCAGAGGCTTCCTCGATACAGATGATCGTGGAGACGGTCCGACTTTACGATTCCGGGCCAAAATGGATGCTCCTGCTCCCAGCGATTTATGGGTCAGATTTAAACTCAAGTTATTGGCCCATTTCGGACTGCAGACAGAAGGCAGTGTTGTGATAAGGCCTTATTTAGCTCAGCGTGGTGTGCAGATACAATGCGGCACGCTGAAGGATGGTGTCATTACCCCATAAAGCCCTGATTTATAAACAACATTTGGGCTTTAAATATTACGAAGTCCAGGCCTAATCTGACAGTAACAATCTCTACCTCAATTAAACTGCATTTTTTATGAGCCAGATGTAAAAAAAAATTGTGTAAAGGTGCTTCTAAAACAATGCAGAAAGTTTTGAAGTGATGTAACCTGGCAATGGGAGAAACGCTACCTTTAAAACACCTTTTTTTTTTATTCCCAGGAACTAAGGAAGAATTACTCAATACTATCTGGAATTAGTACAGCTGCAAAGTGAAATACAAGCACAAGCAAGTCGGAATTTAGCCTAAAAGGCCGGGGGGGTTCATGAAACAGCAGTTAGCTACTATGCTGAAGAAGGTCTGGAATGTTATGGAACGACAAACCCTGGGACAGCGTTCTGGTCACAGCTGGGACAGCATGGAGAGACACGCTGCCGTTTGTCTTTATGAGTGTCTGTCAGGGCTCAGTATGAGCATGCGCTGTTATTCCTCCCCTCCTGGCGGGGGCGCTAGCCTTTCCAAAGGTGAACACAGGGGCTGCTAATGGCCAGGAGTTGCTAATGGATTTAGCCTGGACTGCACACCACAGCGGCGGCAGCTATGCAGTTTATTGTTGGCATGCCTCAGTGTCGGGGGGCAGTTCTGACCTTCTCAGGTTTTTCATTCTCCTGTAAGTATTATAAAGGGTTTTGATTCCATTCCACTGATTTGTTTCCCCCCCCTATGATTTTTTACTACAGTGCAATATTAACAGTTATGTAAATCTATGCTGTTATTCTTGTTAGATCTGTTAAGCGCTCTGGGGCAAATATGTTGTGAGTATAAAGATTCTGAATGACACGGCAAATGCATATGTAACCATCTGATTAAATTCAGACAGTAAAACGTCACTCTGTCTTATCCTGAATTTCTTTCTAAATAATCTCAGCCTCTCTACAAATACAATGCATCCATCAGGTATAGAACATATACCTTTTTCTAGCATGTATATACTGCTTGCTGGACTGCACAGTGGCTAGCTAGTGGAGCTGAAAGGCCAGGGACAGGAAGTGATGTAAATGAGTGTGCCGATACAGGCAGCAGGTGCAACTGCAATCCCACTGGCTGACGCTAATCCCGCCCACGAGCCTCTCAGCGGCACATGCACGGCTCAGTCTAATGAGACATCTCAGTGCCCCTTTTGTTTGCCCACAATCACCTTGGCAACATTTACTATTAATTAGCCCAAAGATTCTGAAATTACTCTCAACCGCAATTGAAAGCAAAAAAAAAAAAAAAAAGACAAAATCAAAGCGTTTTCCTCCATTGTGAAAAATGTAACGCACGGCACAAGGGGGGTCGCAACTCGTGCTCGGCTAATGTAAAAACAACGTTATAACGCAAATTGTCGTCATGGATACGCCTGCTTCAGATATGGGCCCGTATTCTTATAAATCACTTAACTGCACACCTGTGGAAAGACTCGGGGAGACTGCCCTTACCCCCAGCCCTGACCTCCCCACCTCAGCCCTGCTCAGCAGACTGTAATCAATAACACATTACGGACCAAAATTGCAACAGAAACCACAGAGGTGGGCTAAAGGTTTGAGTAAAGGGCAGCCGCTTCCCAAAGGCATTAGAGAATAATTGCTGAAAAAATGACGCATTTTGCCAGCAACTAAAAAAATGTACATATATAACGGTAATTTGTAATGTCTTAATAATGTCCAATAAAATGTGATTTTTGTTGGTTTTATTTAAAAAGCCATTTGCAAATATTTCAGATATTCCATCCATCCATCTTCTAAGCCATTGTTTCCCAGTCTGGTCCTCGGGGGCCCACAGTCGTTCCACATTTTTGCTCCCTCCCTGCTCCTTGTCAGACTGTCCACATTTTTGCTTCCTCAAAGCCGGGGTCTGTGAGTCTCCTGGACCGGATTGGGAAACACTCTTCTAATGGCATATCCGGTATGGGGTCACTGTGACCTTGTGCCTGTCCCAGGCACCCTGGAGGGGATGCTTATCGACCCCGGGGGCGTGCAAGTCACACACCGCGGGAGCGAAGCCAGTGTTCCTAACTGCATGCCTCTGGCCTGCGGGGGCAGGCTGGAGCCCCCAGAGGACATCAGCGTGATGCAGAAGAAAGGGCCTGCAAGCCCCCCCCCCACAGAACATGAATGAGACTCGAACCCCCGACTCTGGAGGTATGCGGCTACCCACTGAGCCACCAGCTTCATTTTAAAAATAATTTTTACTAAAAGCATCACATGCTGAGCACTATAAATACATGCTGGGGAGGCGCCCTGAACACGGCGCTCGCTGTCTGCACCCCCCCGCGCGTGCCCGGCTCCCGCCCCCCCCCCGGACGGCTTCCTTTCCGGCCCGCTGTACCTGCGGCGACATCCTCAGCCTCTGCTGCCTGTCTGCTGATCCTCTCAGCTCAGGGGCTCGTGTCCCTGTCCGCCGTATCGGTCCGCGCTCCTTCCCGCTCGCTGCCTTCGACTGAAGCTTCATTTCATGGATTTGCACAGATTGGGACGTCTCAATCGAGCAGCGGCGGTGGTGGGGGCCAGCCTCTGCTCCCCGCGCCTTTGTCTGTCTGCCCTGTCAGCCACTTCTGACGGCACAATGCCACAGAGCCTCTTGTCCGCCGATACTGCTGTCCTTCCGTTCCGCTTTTGAATAAGCGCCCCCCCGGTGACTAATTCTCACGCCGCGCCGCCTGCCCCCCTCTCTGGCGGACTCCAGACGCGCCGCTCTCCCCCGAACCCCAGCGCTGCTGCCAAAATCTCTCGCTTCCACTTGGCCTTTGAAATGACTTTTTCGCGGCCAGCCGGCGCTGCTGGGAAGGACGCCGGTAGAAACGACAGAGCACGGTAAAGGTCTTTAATAAATTAAACTAATTTGTCGGCTGTCTTCATAAAACAGTGTTGACGCCTCTTTATTGAACTACTAAATGTCCTTAAATAAAGCTCTTCCCTTAAGCTTGTTTTTATTATCCTGCACAGAGTTTTAAAGACCTCCATGAGTCGGGGCTTAGGACAAGCGAATCTGAAGCTTAGCTGCTTAGAAAACGAGTCTTGGGCGTCGCGGACATATCACTGCCTATTATGGATCTAAGGAGTCAATGGAGAGACGCTTCTGCTTAAGTCAGGCTGGGGGGTGGGGGGGGGGGGTCCCCCAA
>JAODJU010000039.1:2838850-2854356 GCA_026776725.1 Gnathonemus echidnorhynchus
CCAGGGGGCGCCGGTGCAAGTGGCGTGTGAAATGGGGGGGAGGGGGGAGCATGGGAAGAAGAAGAAAAACGGCACTGACGGCTGCACAAAGAGAGACGTAGCGAGAGGCGAAAGACAAGCTGTCCCTCTCCCCTGGCGGTGATGAATGACTTGATCACAACAGGTTTCGCAGCGACCTCGTGCAAACATGGAAGGGGCTTCTACGATGACACCGCTGACAGCTCATCCCCCCCCCACAGTCAAGCTCTCTCCTGCTTAATATTTTATATAGGCCATTTTCGACTTGTATTCAGATCGCTGGGGAGGGATAGTGTGGTTATGAGACATGGCGGGAAATAAAGGAAAAGGGGCGAGAGAGGGAAAGACTCTGGGCCGTGAGCGAGGGGCAACGCGGCCACCACAGAAGGCGGGCCCTGTTCCGGAAAAAAGCAGGGAATGACTTCCGTGTGGCAGCGGGCTTTGTCTCGGGACCACGCCGCTGCCGAGTCGCGCTGACGCAACCTGCGTGGGCCGGCGTCGCTTTTCATGGCGGGATTTCACTCGGCGCGGGAGATACTGGCGCCGTCCTTGGAGCGATGGAGACTGACGGCTCTGATGATCGTCTCTGTCCTGCCAGGAACATTGTTTAATTGGCCGGAATGCCCGGCGCCCCCTTCCTTGCGCGTGTGGCTCAGCGCGGCCGCCTGGCTTTTAGCAGAGCCCGGTGCAATTTGTCTACTTAGACGGTGACAAAAATGTCCCTGAGCCACGCGGATTTTATTTTCCCGCGAAGCTAAAAACACACACCGTGTTACGCGCATATTTATTTGGGAGTAATCCAAATAACCCCAAATCTTTTTTTATGATTTTTTTGGACCATTACGGGTTCCAGGTTGCAGAATTGCCCCTTTGTCGTTAAATTATGTTTCCCCACATTAGGCGCCTCGGACTGGATGGGGCCCATTAGGGTTCTCGACGCTGTCATACATTTCACAAGCACCCTTCACACAGTAACTTGTGTATATTTGCGGCATAAAAGCTGGCAGCTAATTTGTCCTGAGAGGAAAAAGTGCTCAATTACTGCCGCGTCTACACATCATACACGTTTTTGTGCTGGCTGCCTATTTTGTACACAAAAGGTTGGGCTGACAGGATAAGGTATTTTAAACTGACATAACCGACTCTCCCTCTTTTAATCCACGGGAAATTTCATCAAGGAATGACACTGGGGGCCACACGAGGGACCTGAAAACCACGCTAATCAGGGGGGCCTAATTTTGCAATATGGCACTCAGGCACAGGTCGGTATGCTCCCAGCTATGGCCGTAATGTCCTGGGACTGAACCACTGTGGTGCACTAGGGGGGTTTTTTGTGGGGGGGGAGGCAAAGGAATACTGAAAGATTATTTGGATTTTTTCCAGACTTGTGTATTTGGAGAGTGATTGCTTTGGCCACGAGCCAGCAAAGGAACTGCTCTTACTGGGGGACATGAGCGGGGGAGGGGGGGGGACGAGGGACGAGGTGCTAGTTATCATTTAATCCCGGCGTCAACAGCACTACGGCAATAAATTAAGAGCCTTGTAATCAAACAATTACCACGGATCCCAATTATAACACTGCAGATTTTCTTCACCTGCGTAATTTGCTGTTTATTACATGGCTGTCGAGCACGCAAAGCGAACTACCCCTGCGATGCTTATCGCAATTTTCGGAGGTGACCTTATTTGTCATCGGCATTTTTTTTCCGGGTGCATTAAATCGATGGGAATTAACATGGCCAGCATGCGCAGGAAATAATGCACTGAAGAACGACATCAGAACTATTATGCGTGATCCAATTTTCAGATAAAACTCAAACAAACCAGGACGAGAAATGAGATATTTACAGAACTTCATTACCATTGTAATATATTTCAGCTTTACCTTTCCCTTATTCCCTGTTGAGTCTAAGGCTTTCTATAAAAACGCCTAAGTGGTTTCAGTCCATTAAGGACCTTCAGGTCTTCAGCACACATAATATAATTTAAGTTTAAAAAGCGGAACCTTCCATATGGATGTACTTACGTTCACAAGCGTCACCCTTCTGGTGGAATCCAGGCTTGCAGATACACTTCCCAATGGGAACAAGCCACTCCCCCTCGGCGCTGCAGTGCATCTTGGGAGAGTTGTCGGCCTCCTCCTCCGCGTCGCTCACGCACATCCCTTCCACTTCGACAAGAGACGAGAACTCAGATCCGGTCACAGTGTCGGGGAAAGTGGCCAGATTCTCAATGATCGACCAGCACTTCTTGTAATACACTTTGACGGACACCAGAGCAATGCAGGCCCCTACGTCCTGGAAGGCCAGGTAGAACCCGCGTCTGGACAGGGGGCCAATAATGCGCACTTCAGTATTCAGCTTCATCTTCCTCTCTCCCAGATCCCCCTGGGTGAAGCTTTCATCAGCGGCAATAGTGTCAATTTTCACGTACTGGCTCTCCCGTATATTCCTGCCGACCTCCGAATCGGTCTCCTGGTAATATAAGTTGAACGTCTCCTTGCATGTGCCCACCACGCCCGGTAAGCTGTTACAATCCCTCAATGTGAACTTCAGTTCCACAAAAATCCTCTGGGCATCGCCCTTCTCTATCCAGTTAGTCCGTAGCCAGTTGTTCTGATTGGGTTCCATCACCTGGCAGACTTGGTACGTGCGGATGGGAGTATAGTTTTCATCCAGGCCGCTGATCTCCTCCCACTGCAAGACAAGGACACAGCTTTGACATTTGACCGTGTTCTTCAACAAATACAGGTATTTCACTTATCAGATTGCCCATCCCGGTTCATGAATATGCATGAGCACGGGTGCAGCTTATCTCAATGATATTTAATGGCGATATCCAATTTGCCGGTTAGCGTGGGCACTAAGTGCGGCGTAGCTCAGTCGTCGATGCGAAAGCCATCCTTTTAAAGCAATTCAGCTCTTGATTTAAGAACATCAATAGGGCTAACTAACCATACAACGGTTTTGTTTATTTGTCCCAGGAAAGCCCATAAGAATATAAAACTCAGAATAAAGGCAAGTAAAGTGGGTTTCACTAAAAGGAACTTTTTTGCTTTCATTTCAATTGATTACGATAAAAGGACGACTACAAATATCTAACCTTCAGTCAGCAGTTATTGGATCCTACTAAATATATCTGCTTTGATAAATAATAGATAGTATATGTAATGTTATATTATATATAATTATCTCTCTACACACGAATCTATGTTTATGGAATGAATACTATAAATGAAAGCATTGAAAATGCTTATTTGGAATCTAGCACCATTTACAGGCCACCATTTGTGAGAACAAACTTTTAAAATACAACACGATCTGTGCGCTGTGTAAACATTTTTTTTTTCTTTTACGGTGGACAGTAAAAACCAACTGTAAATCCCCAATAAAATGTATATTATTTATTAAGAATAACACAACTTATTTTTTCCTCTTTGAAACATATATTTTAAGACTGGGACCACGCTAACAACAAGTAAAGCTGTTTAATGTGTGCACTGAGGAGTGCTATGCTGCCAAACTGGTTCAGGGCCCAAGTCAAGTCGGAAACACAAAAGTAGTATCAACCAAGCGGACAAAATGCCACCCACCGCTTGCACATTCGGAATGTCAGCCCCCTTTGATTTCATTTGCATAAACAAACATTCTAACACAAATGGCTTTCTCAGACCTGCAGTCCAAGTGCCTGCGTTTATTGCTCTGAGCTGCCAAATGCTGTCTAGGTGCCAGCTAAGTCACAGTCCTGAATCTGAAGAAAGTCTTGCTTATTAAATGAGTGAAGGAGACATATAGTTGAGAGGGTAATAACCACATTAAACTCTTTAAACAAACCCTGACAATATAACAGACACGGTCCATTTTGTCTTCTTTTTACTTGCCTCTATTTTTAATATTCTGGACCCCAGAAAATTGTGAAGATTTATGTTCACTACATTAACAACGTTCTTTGCATATTTCAGTAAGGATGCTTGTGTGCATTCCTAATTTTTATTCCTACTCCTATTCAACATTTTCCCCAAGGTGGCTATGAAATGTTCCAAATGAAAGAAACACAATGCATTAACAAGACAACAGCTATTTCTTACCTGTCAGTTCACTATTGGATTTAATTTTTTATAATGAAACCAAATTAGACCACTGAGACGCAGAAAAACTACTATTATATACACTCAAGCCAATAGCTACAACCACATCTTTGTTCAACTACCAAACACTGTTGGGACCCCGGAGCCCTGTGCACGGCTTGTGGTTTGACATATTTCATTAGTGTTGCTAGAGTGGTATTATAAACAGGTTTTACAGCCAACACAATTATATGAATGATTCAATAAACATTTCTCATAAAATATTAAAATAAAAGACAACCAATCATTGTCCTGTTAAACTGCACCTGAAATAAAAACGAATCGACGCCAGGGTTTCCAGTCAACGGAATAATCCGCGACAGCTCATGACGACGAAGCAAAATAAAATTGTGAGTGGCCCTAAATGATCTGGCTGACAAATATAAGGTGCGGTAATTTAGTACTTACCCCGCTAGGAGGTGAGGAAATCCACTCCAGCTCGGTTTGCTGCGCTTTAGAATCCAACAGGATCACTGACGGCGAAAAAAAAAATACATAAAAATAAAAAAGAAAAGCGTATTGACTTAAACACTTATCTCCCCGTATGACATTCTGACATCAATGCTGCATGTAAGCTATAGGTGAAATAAACTCACAGCATACGAGAGGGTTTTTTTTTATTATAATAAATTTGACGCATGTAGGCGAATGGGAATAGAAGCGCAGATGAATATGAAAGGACGCACTTTTGCAGCAGCGCCTCACACCTGCTACTCAGCAAAGGGGCCGCGGCTCCGGCGGCGCACGTGCCTTTACGGGGACGCAGCGGAGCACGAGCACCGCGCCGATCTCGCTATGCCTTTCCTCTTTTTCTTTCCTTTTTTTCCCTCCCCTGGCGACCTTTCACTACGGGATGTCATAATATTTATAATATCCCTTCACCCTACCGCTGAATTATTTCTTTCCACGTTTATCTCCCTGAACATCTGAGAAATTACGATAAGCGCGATTACAGAGAACAGAAACCGCCATAATCGCTTCCCAGTTTTGTCAAACCCCCCCTTTTTAAACCCAGAACCTTTCACGGGAGAAAGCACCTGCTACCTAATGAAGCATAGCATGAGGACTATTCCTAGGTGATTTTCTTAATATATTGTAGTTTTTCTTATATGGGTGATCATTTGCTAAAGCACGGTAACTTTGACCTCTCCGCAGCGGCAGTGTGACATTTTACGGTCTTAGCAAAACACAAACAAGTGAAGAAGTTAACAAGTGATCTAATGTCTGTTCCTGCGTTTCTTCGGAGACGACGTCTGAATTCGGGCTGTTCGTCTCATCCCGAGCCGCCGAGATTTATCTTGCAAATTCATACCCGAAAACCCCCGACGCTCAATAGTTTTTGAGCCACCGACGCCTCGGTGTACATTTCAGTGCTCCGATTCACCTTCGTATTCTTGGAACGCCGTGGCATAAATATTACGGCTACTAGACATAATATATGATAGCCTATATATTGTTCGTTGTGTTATCTGTTCAAATGTAAGATAAAGGGGCAAAAAAATCTGATTCTTTCGAAGTCTACAATAGGAAGGAAAAAACCAATAAAACAACTGGCAAAAGCCGTACATTTGCAACGCTAGAAGATTAAATTTAGATAGAAAAGATAATTGGAAGTAAGCTGAATGCAAACAATGTCGATTTATATATAAGGCGGCCCTGAAACTGTCGAATATTTTACATGAAATACAGCGAGTCTTCTTAAGGTGAAACACTGGACGACTGTCTGTGTGCTTAATACCTTATTGCCAGTGTGACACACTTTCTTATTCACACTTTCTCTTTATATGTTTTTTTAAATCAATTATTTAATTGTTTTGAAAAAAATCCATCTTATATTTTTGCGACCACCTTTTGTGACGGTGATGAAGCATTTCCAGTTAATTACAGACTGATTATAGCTCTTGTTAACGTGTAGCTATTCAGTTATATGATTATCAGTATATGCTCAAAATTAGACACATAAATGTATCTTAAAACCTTGTAAACTTTCTAATATTCGGCTTGGTTTTCATTGTTACATATTGTGTTTTAGAACTGCTGTCATCAGTAAAACAGTATCAAAATGTAACGGTTTACTTACTAATATATTATAAAATACATTGTAACATCGCAACATTCTGCCATCGCGTAGAATGATACAGTAATTAACCATTAAAGTTTACAGAACGTTTCATCGAGCGGTTCCGAGGAAAGCACTTGATTTTAGCCTCGCTGCGCATATAGGTACTTCCAGCTCCTGTTTGTATATCACTTTACCACGGGGCCGCGACAATGCCCAGAATGACAGGACGCCAGAAGAGCAGAGGAAACTTTAGCGCTTACCTTCTTTCGCATTCTGTGCTACTCCAGTGTTCGTAAAATAGCATAAATGAAGGCAAAGGGTAATCCACGGAAAACGAATCGTTGTGGAAACCATGGTGCGACTGGAAGTTAGCTAGTCGGTGTGCGCGCTTTGCCTCCGCGACGCCCGATTTCCATTGACGATGCTAGACCAGCTCTGAATGTGCTTCTTTACAGTCTCTCACTCAAATAGCATCGGCAGCTGCGGGGCGGGGCTTGCGGTAGAGAGCGTGCCATTCAGCTTGATTGACGGGAAGGCCAGCCACAAGATGTGCGAGGACGCCAGCATAATAGAAACCTTCTGACCAATGATCTTACACTTTAGGGCGGGCCTCACATTGTGGCTGGCGAAGGATGTGCATGGAGGTATTTCTTAAGTTAGGAGTCTGTATTGTTAGGTTAGGCTGGTATTGCGTGGTCAAAATTAAAAAACAACGGTGTGCTATTATGGACACGTATCAAATTTCAAATAATCGCGATGGCGTGTGATAAGAAGAGCAGCCACAGATAAGTTAAACTATTGTTTTGGAACGATTCAACTAGTAATTTTATATTATACTTATATTCTATCTATCTATCTATCTATCTATCTATCTATCTATCTATCTATCTATCTATCATAATAATAATAATAATAATAATTATAATTATTATTATTATTATTAATAATAATTATTATTGTTTGTTATTATTATTATTTACTCGTGTTGGTGTTGGCAGTAATTGAAGTATTTTTTTACATTATACATTACATTTACATTATACAGAAATAAGGTCTATCTAAATAAATACATTTCAGTTATGCACATTTGTAAAGTTTCTGTTCTATTATGTCAGAAACTGTTTTTGAAATCACAACAATATCCTCTTAAGAGGCGAATATTGTTGCAAAATGAATAAATCTAGATATAAATACATATGAATTAACTTTTTCAACTGAATGAATTTATTGAAAGTTTTTTTTGATAATTGATAATTCAGGTATAATACATATATAGAAGTATACACTGTTTATTATCTTATTAGGACAATTTTGGAATGTACATAATTTTTTTCTGTATATTTCAGTGGAGTCTGGTTTAATTTCATCTTTCTCTTTTTCAGAATACAGGCAATGTAATAAAATTCTGCAATTTTCTGCCACAATGTAAAAAAGATCTGTATTCTGAAAACCACTGATACAGTACAATGTTGGGTTAATATCAAGATTAACAACCTTTTTGTGCACATAATTAAAATTAAAATTGAAAAGTCAGCTGAACTATTTATTTCATATGAACCTGGTTGTAACTCAGTCGGACCATGGTTCTCAGCTGTTGACCCATTTAAATTAGTTTTCAAAAGGCATCTGCTCTTGTCTCCTTCAGAAGGTGCCCTTAAGATTTATACAAACTGAAGAGAGTGTAACTCAAGACCCCACTTTCACCCATTTTTCTGTGTATGTTGCTTCATGATGGTTTTGCATTGTAAGCCATTGACCTGCTATGACTCTATTTCATGTGGAAAAATCAAGATAAACACACAACACAATTAAAGATTTTAGCGTTAATTTCCAGTTGTTCAGATGACTTGGTAAATCACTGATAAATTAAAGCCCAAAGAAGAACTCATTACTTCTTTACATACGTCGCATTTGTTTCAGGTCACTAATTAATCTCCATTACTTCATAGACATAAAACAACTTTAATTATGGGCCACAAATATTGATTAATAAACTGTCTACATCACAAATGGACAGATGAGTAGAAGAACTTTGCTTTAAGGTTTATTTTCCTCTGATTTCTTGTTGTCTTGCTTGTTCTTTATGCAAATTAATGTTAATCCTCTTTATGCTTGAAACCATTGAATTATTAGAATACTAAACTGTATTATATACATAAATAAACTGGTTGATATCTTCCTTTATTATATAATATTTTTTTTAAAATGTAGTTACTGCTCAATAAGGTGCATTTCAGTGTATGTATTAACAGATTCATTAGATTTAAATATTGTGACAAAATATTGCATATTACAGAATATTACACACAGTGAAATCCGTTTGGTTTTTGTTCCCATGTTCACAACTTCATTTTTTGTTGTTTCCTTTTATTAAACTTAATGGACCATTTAAGGTAGAAATATTCTGTCTAAATTTGTTACAATGCTTTGTGATAAGGTCAGCATTGTACTGCGTATCCCCCAAAATATAATTGTGATACAATGTTACTTAGGCCAAAATACTGTTTGGAAGTTTTACTTATACGTACGAGAAATACGATGTATGTAAATGATAATGGCATTATGCATTTTCTCATGAAATAATTAAACGAAAGCCTTTATTAAGAGCTCCCAGAACATAATAACCTGCCATTAAACATTTGTTGGTGTGACATACAGATTACTGTGTCTGTCACCTTCTTTTGTTGGCTGCCTTTGAATCGCATGCTATAATCACACTGCAGTTATGTAAAATTGACACTGTGCACAAGAACAGGCATTCCCCATATTTCAGAATGGCTATCAGCTGCCCCGTGATGGCGCCCCTTGACGGATGAAACATCAGATGGTGTGAATGGCACAATTTAAGCTTGAGGGAGCTTGCATATGTGAGTCCGTTTAAAGACAGTTTGCAAAGTTTTCAGATAGCAGCAAAAAAAGCGGATTCTATCAAGGACAAGGCTTTTTTTTCCCCCTTCTCCGATTTTTGCTCTTGTTAAATGTTGGTTGTGTGCAGTGTTTACTGAAGCATGATGGGAAATAAATGCAGGTGATGTCAGGCTTCTTGCGTTGCAATGTGGAGTACATAATAGCCTAGTGAAGTTTGTATCTGCAAATTGTATGGCAGGTCCTCAAAGCTTGATTTGTGTATACATATATTAAAAGTGCTTTTTAAAATATAAACCATAAGTGACACAGCGAACTGTAAAGCAGAAATAAATGCCCGTGTAATGTAAGATTTGAATTAATTTACTCTTCCTATTGTATGTACTGCTGATGTGTGTTAAATAAAGAATCGGAGCCTCCCGGCAGCTGCAGAGATATATAGGCACACACACACACACACACATACACACACTTGTCAGTGAAGTAATCATAGCGGAAATCACAAGTACAGTACATTAGATTAGTGGGCGTATATCATAGCTCATTTCTGAGTTTTTCTCCACTTCATAGTTTGCCTTAGTTAGCATCCTCAAAAAAAATCCACATTCATATTTGTCATAATCTAGGCCGGAGATGCAATTTATGCCGTCCCACTGCACACAGGTGCAATGTTATTACTCACCATCAATCCCCCCTGAAATCGGATTTGTATATTTAGATCATATGCAGCTTGTGATTGGCTAGATGTGGTTCACATCACGGGCATGTCTGCCAACTGACGAGCGCAATTTATACAATTAAACGGTGCTTATAAAGAAAATGCCTTATATTTATTTATTTAGTTAAAATAAATATCATCTCCATATCTTATGTCTTAAATCTCCGGAAACAAATCCTTAATAGTCAGTAAAGTAACATGCTCTGGCATCTAATATTTATTTATGGAAAAAATACTGTAAAATACTGATGAAAAAACAGTGAACCCATAAATTCCAGTAGGTTTCTATGTAATGCTGCAGTGGAAAAGTACCAACAAATTTCTGATGGATTGTGTGTCTGTGTGTGTGTGTGTGTGTGTGCGGGTATACCTTACCTAATGGGGACACGATGTCCCCACAACGTGACGAATGCCCATTTTTTTCCCTTATGGGGACCAGTTTCCTGGCCCTCATAAGTGAAAATTCAATTTAATAAAAATCTGTGACTGCAATTAAAAAAACTAAAATTGCAAAAACTCTTGTATTTTGCTTGGTTACTTATGGTTATGGTTAGGGCTGGGTAGAGGTTAAGGTTGTCATAGTTAGTGTTAGCAATTTTCGAATAGAAATAAATGAGCGGTCCCCATAAAGATATGTTTACCTGAAATGTGTGTGTGTTTGTGCGTGTGTGTATATATATATTTAAACAACATGTCAATCATTTTATTTGCTATTAAATACAAATAAGAGAAATTGAAATCAAAGTGGAGAAAGTGATGAGAAAGAAGCCCTCTCCATCAGTAATAAACAGAGGTTACATGACAGCTTCACTGGCTTATTTTATCAGATCACACACTCATTTATCTTCTGGGCCCCTTCCAGTCAAATGAGGCCTGGCCCACACCGGCCAGACTTTCCTCGTCAGCACAACCTACCGCACCTCTTCCCTGTGCCTCTGGTGTCGGCCTATTCCCCGAGGACTGAATCAATCTGCTTTCATCCTGGTGGTCAATAAAATGCATATGTACAGAGGACAAAAAGGAAGCCCTTCTCTCTATGAAGCCCTCCCGAGTGTCAAAAAGTCAGAGCCTAAGTGGAAGGTTCAACATG
Organism: Gnathonemus echidnorhynchus; assembly: GCA_026776725.1. Taxonomy (NCBI): domain Eukaryota; kingdom Metazoa; phylum Chordata; class Actinopteri; order Osteoglossiformes; family Mormyridae; genus Gnathonemus; species Gnathonemus echidnorhynchus. Next base: position 2,849,730 of record JAODJU010000039.1, read on the forward strand.
GGGTAAGCGTCCAGGCCCAGGCCCAGGACCAGGCCCAGGCCCAGGACCAGGATTTCAAACAGCAATCGAGAAAAGGAACCTAAAGCACGTGCAAAACCATGTTCCAGGGGCTCCACAAGGCAACACAGAGCATCGTCCACAGCAAGACAGCAAGGCGGCGCTGTAGGAAGCAGAGTACCAACCTACAGCAGCCTGCTCGGGGCAACCGTTTATCACCGCGATTAGAACTTCCCAGGAACATCAGCCACATTCCGCGTGAGTGGAAAATGAAGATGCACACTCTCTCGATGCTAATTTAGGTGCTATGCAGTTCAGATTCAAGCCTTGGGTCATAATTAATTTAATTAATTTAGCAAAAATAAAAGTATGGCCAAGAAATAGGACCGTGAGAAATTTAATAAGTGTTATCCAATTACTGAGCTCGTAGAGAGTCATTTAAAAGTTTTCTTAATGGTTTCCTATCAGGCTTGTTTTGGAGTGTTTTGGCTTTTGCTTAAAGACATAAAAATGTATGAACACTGAAACAGAAATGAGAAACAAATGAAAATAAGATCATTTTTGTACTGCAGCTGTGTGTCAAAGGCATCTTACGTGTTTAATGGATACATGATGAGCCACTGATTATCTCTTTTTCTAAAAAGTAATTATAGATACATATTTATATAAAACCATATAAAACCAAATGTTGTATGCTTGTAAAAATAACCTTAAAAATACCACGTACTGTGCAAAAGTCTTAGGCAGCCAAAGAGAATATTTAAAAAATATATGGATAGTAAAAAATGCAATTTACTATTATAATATTTCCAACTGAACCATAATGCCATAAAAATAATAGGAATTTCATTTGTTCTCTAAAAAGTTACTGATATCTTGTTGGACGGCTAGAAGAACATCACTTTCCCTCTGAAAGCCCCCCAAGGGGCACTACAACCGCTGTGTTAATCTGTGAGATTTCACCTTCAGCTCACTTAATTGATTAATTAGTTAAATAATTTGATGAGGTATTGATTAACCAAACATGGTATGCTAGTAATTGAGTCAACAAACACTGGGTAAATTGGATGGTTGGTGCAAATACTGGGGTGACTTTAGGATTGGTTTTCAAATGGCTGAGCTAATGCACTTTGACAGACATGATCAATATCATCAGTTTTACACCTACATTACACTCTCTCTCCCTCTCACTCTCGCGCTCTCTCACTCACTCACACACACACAATTTTTTCCATTAAAATGTTTTAATTTTGTGATGCGTGTTTCAGATTTATTGAGAGCAGCATTAACCGGCTTGCTCTTTTATTAAAGTATCGCCTCAAAAACAATGAGCATCAAAGAATTTTAAATAGAGCACTTGTCATTGCAAAAGGACAAATGGATTCTTTTATGTGATGTGCGATTTACATTACTGCCAAGGTCTGACAAGCTAAACTAAGGGAGATGTTTCATTAATGTACATTAGCAGTAAATAACGTTACCTATTAAGGCTATAAAATGACTGGTTTTCAGACAAGAAGTCTCGCTCACAGTAGTTTAGAAATCAAGCATCTTATACATTGGTATGTCTTTTATAATTAAAAAGAAAAAAATGCCTATTTTGGGTAACACTCATCATTTGGCGCAAATATGTAGTAATAACTCATTTACTACTCAAGTACAAATCATGAACAAATATAGTTGCTACTTAAGATAAAAGATGGATCACGATTCATTAATTAACAAATATGAGATCAGCGTTTCACTTGTGTTATTCATGACTTTTTCCTTCAGTAGCTCACAAAGGTTTACAGAATTAACAGATATAGTAACGAATACAGTAACCGCTTGAGATGAAACATGCGTCACGGTTCATTAATGATGAATTAATATGCGATCAGTGTGTAACTAAGACAAAGACTAAAACTAGAGTTTGTGGTTAATTGATACATAAGTAATAGCAAAATACTATATTTTCTGTGGCCCGTTAAGTAAAGTGTTGCCGTCTTTTGCAACAACTGTATGTTTGGAAGCTAAGCACGGTGTAAGGTTTTTGCTACGTTAAGAGGATGTTAGACGAATCACGATGGGATTTGGGAGCAGGCGTTTCTTGGAGACTCCTATCTGGTCACACTAAGCCCTCAACGACCAACTGTAAACAAACTAAAAGGAGAAGCCAGAGCAGCTGTGGCTGAGTGCGTATCACCCCTGATGATCGGGCCATTCCAAGTGTCATTTGTCTTCCACGGTTTCCGTGAAAGAGGCGAGTCCCCAGAGTGACGGCGAAGACAACCAGACATGCAGGAGCACTGGAGGGCGGTGCTGGTTCCCTGGCAGGTTCCGTGCGGCCCGGCGGCAGAGTGTCACCTGTCAGCACGATGACCTCCTGTATTTTTGGCAGGTCATGGCCTGAAGTCTTCTGCCTGAACACTTCCAGTGTTTCAGCGGGTTGTGCAAAACTAATAAGAGGTGAAACGACTTTGGAATTTGGTTTTTGTTGATTATTATGAGAGCTTTAATATTCAAATGCAAATATGTTAATGGGGATTAACTGGAAAATGCCAGTATATTCTGGGCATTACGGGATTTGTATCCTTATATTCAATTTCCAGCGTGGCTCTTGCTGCCTCTGAACTAAAGATGAAAATGAATGAATCAAACAGATCATGCAATTGGCAGCAGGCAGACTGTCGAAATTCGCAAGGAATGTATTCAGTACATGCCATGTGATGAAACCGCTCGCTTTCGAGAAGAGTTCAATCAAAGTGCAAGCTGAGAGAGAAGTGGGGGGGATTTTTTTTTTTTTCACTCAAAAAGAAACGGTATTTTTAATTGCCACTGCTTTTCTGCTGTAGATTAAAACAGGATATTTCATCTCTGGTGGCGAATCACAGCGCTCATATATCTTCTTCATCAGCTATCGCTTTAGGGGTTTATTCTTAGCCCATGTAAAACTCATAGACCGTACTTGTTTTGCAAGTGGAAGTTATGAAAGCTTTGCTCTTCATTAGGTTCCGGTCCTGTTGCTGAGGTTTAAAGCTGTGCAATCCTGCCAAAAATACGAGAGGTTCGCATATCAAAAATAAAAGCTTTCCACTCGGGTACGGCGACTTTTAGCCGTGACTTTTCTGACTTACAGTATGTCCAAATGTGCCGCTGGTATTGTGTTACTGCAGCGTCCTTATAAATCAATGGACCAAGGATGAGTCCGCCAACTGGGTAGGATTTCCGTTGCGTGAAAGGGTAGAACCGTAGCCTGACATTGGATTGGCGTCCGGAGCAACAGTATGGAGTTCCACTGTTTCTTCAGCTGCCCGTCCAAAAATGCTGAGTGCACCTAACGTGGCGGTCCGTGGGTCGCGCCTCTCCACTGCGCACTCCGTGCAGAACAAGGCCCCGGACCAGACCGAACACCCCCCTGCATTCCATGGTAACAGCCCCCCCCCCCCACTTCTCTTCCAGTTCTTTGCACAAATCACCTGCAGGTTCCCCGGCCAAGTGGCTTGCTTGACTATTAATTGCATCATATGTCCCTGACTACTTTTATGTATGGCTTAAAAGATTTATATTAAGATATTTTATGTACAAGGTCTTGGGGGGGGGGGGGCGGAGCCTATCCCAGGAACCGCAAGGCAGGACCTCACCCTGGATATGATGCCAGTACTTCACAGGGCATATTCACATTTACCTCTATCTATCTTTAGTTATTATTTTAAAAAATGCTGCTGCTGCTATTGTTATTGTATGCAAAACTTTCAGTGCTATATTCATTAGTGGTCTGACAGAACAACAGCCCCTACTATAGGTGACTTCAGGTACTGCATAAAAGTGGCATAAATACAAAATGGTCAAACAATATGTGGTTTCCATACATACAGTCCTGGCCTTTGAAATATGCAAATCTCCTGCCATCCATCCCCTTGTTGTTTCATGTAAGCAGGCTGCTCCTGTTGTGCGGTTTAATGAGCCAGGAAGGCCACAGGAGAAGGCCTCCACGGTAAGGAGCATAGAATCATGGCCACAGATCTGGCAGGCCGTCCCATGACAAAGGCTGCCGGGACAGTCGACGTGTCGGCTGCCAGGAGACGCCGCCCAAACAGAAGCAGTCAGGTGAGAGATCGTGTCACATGACTCGTGGTGGTTTGGCTCCCGGTGCCACGAATCAAATTTACTGGATTTGTTTAACAGAATCTGTGGCCTATTTGTAGCTGCACCGTATCTTACATTAGTATCCATTGATTGAACAATCTACGCCGGGGATAAAAGTAGAATTTCATTTGCTGGCATCTTTGATGCTGTGAAATGATGCTATCCTTTCCTGATTTAGCGGAACCCCTCATTCCCTGATAATTAATGAGCCGCCTTGGAAATATGCTGCCATCATTAAAACATCACTTGTCAGTGTTACAGTGTGAGGCTCCCTCCCTCTGTCTCTGCTACAAATTTTGCTTCGCACCTGCTTCCTCGAAACGTTTCTATCCATCCTCCTGGCATAAATACTCCGACTTAAATTTGGGTTGTTTAGCAAACGTACCCCTGACAGAGATGTTTAAGTCGTCATCTGTAACATCTGTGACCATCGATAGGATGCTGCTGCTGGCCCTGAGGTTTCCGCTCATTGCTGTCATTAGTTTTTCTCCTGCCCCCCGCC
>JAODJU010000039.1:2858868-2869466 GCA_026776725.1 Gnathonemus echidnorhynchus
ACCCCCCCCCCCCCCCCCCCCCCCCCCCCAAAAAAAAAACATACACCCTCTTTCACATGAAACACTACACAGCAAGCTTTTATATTCATACCTATACTGGCTGGTGTCCCAGGCTACCACATACATTCATATACATCCACTTCCTGGTTCTTATTCCACTATACATCCATCCATCCGTCCGTCCATCCATCTATCCATCCATCCACTGACCATCATAGGCAGCCTGTTCATACTCATGAGAGGGCCAGGAACCTAATCCAGTACTCATGAGAGGGCCAGGAACCTAATCCAGTACTCAGGAGAGGGCCAGGAACCTAATCCAGTACTCATGAGAGGGCCAGGAACCTAATCCAGGTGTCATGAGGCAGGTGGTTTATCCTGCATTACATCCACAGGAACTTCTATGACACTCCATTCTAAATCCACAGGCATCAGTATGGAGTTGGTCCCCCATTCGCAGCTATAACTGATGCCACTCTTCTGGGGAGGGTTTCCACAAGATTCTGGAGTGTATCTGTGGGAATTTTTGCCCATTCCTCCAGAAGAGCATTTGTGAGGTCAGGCACTGATGTTGGACATGAAGGCCTGGCTCACAATCTCCATTCTAGTTCATCCCAAAGGTTTTCGATGGGGTTGAGGTCAGGGCTCTGTGTGGGCCAGTCAAGTTCTCCCACACCAGACTCACCCGACCATGTGCATTGGGGCACAATTATGCTGGAACAGGAAAGGGCCTTCCCCAAACTGTTCCCACGAAGTTATATAATTGTCCAAAATGTCTTGGTATGCATATGTCATAAACGTTCCTGTGAGTGTCATGGCCAGGTGTCCTAATACTTGCACAATCTGGGTTTAAAAATGTGCAGAATGCTGAAAAGCTCAGAGAAATCAGTGCACAGAGATGGTTCTGTGCACGCACTGTGGGAATTGCTGTCAATTTGGTGTCGGTAGAGCGCCTGCAGCAACGACTCTGTGGGCCCTGTGTGCATGGTAGTGAGGCTGGGACAGGCCAACACAAGCCACATACCAGGTGGTGACCTTGTGCAATGAGTCTAATGCCATGAAGCTCTCTGGCTGCTTGTTATGTTTGGAAGGCAGACAAGTAAATATGTGGCTTGAAAAAAAAAAACTAAATAAATACAAAACCCCCACAATCAAAATTACAATTATTCCCTCAAACCTCTTGTCATTTTGAAATCATAACTGTGAAATTTTTTTTATATATGACTGTAATTTCTGAAAAAAAAGGATATCAGGTGTTTATGTACAGTTAACATTTTTAATTTTTGGCAACAGAAACCCATTTCACACTGACTAAAGGATTACTCGAAGTTAAGATGAGATCAGATCCGGAGCTGAAATTGCAAGGGCACCATCTGTTGGAAAGTGATTTCATTATATATCATATAAAAATGGTTTCAGGGGGAAATTTATGTGTAATCTCACTCAAGAGTACGTTTGTAAACAATTACAATCTCTCCTTGTCAGTAGGTTTAAACACAGCTGGATAACCTTTTTACATCTGAAATAATTCTACTTTTCCCTGATTTTTTTGGAACGAGATCATATACATATAGAAGAGGCAAATGTTACACGCCAAAGGCAGCTGCAGTGGTTTCTATATAAATCCTTTCATCTTCAGTGGACTCTGAGAAAACCCTGAGCTTTAAGTCCCACCAGAGCTGCACTTAACATCGATACAATTAATGTTGCCCCAGGTTAATTAGAAATATCCTGATGTAATTGCGTCTTTGACTTATACCATATTGTGAATGATAATCGCTCATATGTCAATTATTCCTCTGGGAAAATTAATCTTTCAAGTCGCAATATTGAGCAAATTTTAATAATATTGCAGGATGGATGACTGTTTGACATTTTAATCAAAATCCCAGAAAATCTTCCATATCGTGATGTTTGTCTGTTGTTATAAACAGAACAAAGGGGAGGATTTGCGCAGGGCTGTGAACACAAAGCCCAGCCTATCACGTATACAAGTAAGGGCCCAGGCATGTGATATGAACAAAGTGTGAGGCTGCTTCTGCAGTCACCGGCCAGTCTGGGGCCGCATTTCAACACCTCCCCGGTTATCAGGCCCTAAAGCCGTCAAAGAATAGGCGGCCCGCTGCCCCGGGGGGCTTCTCGACAATCTGCCTCTCGTTTCAGTTCGGAAACACCCATCAGCATGGAGCAAGACTGTCTATAACACTGGCTGACAGGTCCTCCCTGACCAGTCTTCCCAGTAGATGCGACCAGGTAAGCTCACCACTCCTGTTGCCCTTGTTTGGCTCAGTGTCGCTCCTGCTTTCACTCGCCTTAACGGCGGGGGGGGGGGGGGGGGGGGTAACGCCCAACATCCGCTCCACGTTGCAGCATATAACGCTTCAGGGTCTTGCCTCTGTCTGCTTGTTCCACAAAAAGAGGAGGCCATAGTTACCAGAAACGGGCCGTTAGCGCAGAGGCTAACAAGTCAGCAGCCAGCTTGAGAAGTCTCACCGTTTCACCTGAGACATCGCTTTCAGTAGCAGAAAGAGAAACAAACAAACAAACAAAAAGTTTCATAAACAGCATCCTAGATCTGCTATTGTTAATAGTTCTATTCTAAACTGTATGTTGGATAGTGTTCATATGGTGTCTGAAATTCTTCATTAATCTTTTCTTAAATTCCAAACCATCTGTTTGTGCTTTGTGGTGATGGTTCTCCAGTAAAGCCGTAATTTTCATTTTGGGCACAACTGAGACCTCGGCACATAAATGTAATTTACTTTCAAATCTTCACACGACTCAGATGACTCCAAAAACACCAGCGCTACCTTTTTTAAATTAAACGTTAAATGATTTCCAGCTTTTAGGCGCAGCCTTGCTGCCGTCCTGTGAGCGCATTAGAAAGAATTCATTTATTCAAGCACACATAAGCGTGTGTGATTCCACATGTGTGCCCTACTGATAAATACTGACATTTTCTTATCTAACAGATCCTTTTTAAACCAAATAGAAGGTGTAAAGGCACTTAGGAGGATCTGCATTATTCCAATATAATTTAACTCTTGGCATAAGGATTGTGGTGCTGTCAGAGATAACAGATACTAAAGACAGAGCAGGTGCAGTGATCGTCTGCGTACAATAAAGATACAACTAGGGTTATCGACTCAGATCAAACATCTGCCTTTATGTATTTAAAAATCCTGACAGGTAAATTGTGTCACAGACTTCAACTCGTAGTCAGTTTGACCCTCCGTTGTGGACCTTCACAGTGCCATGAAGGTCCACATGATAATGCTGCACAGATGGAATGCGTGGCGGAACCCTTAATTCACAATGGTCATGATATCCCGATGCCCTGGGTGAATTTGCAGGCCTGTTTCTGAAAGAAAATGAACTGCTTGCTGCATGATAGAGACTCATTATCATCATCATCATTATTTGGTGAGGTCCATGGTGGCTGAACGCCAACGAGTCTCCCCAGATGTTTAAGGTCTGTAGTTCTGCATCCCCAAACATTCTTAAACCAGCTGGAAGATGTCATCCACCCAAAGTCTTCTGATCGCAATAACAATTATTATTATTATTATTTTACTTCTGATTGCCTTGAACATAATGTATGTTTTGAAGTACAGAAAACTGTAAATAGTTCGGGGAAAAAGCATTTAAAGTTAAAAACTCAATAGATAAAGAAAAATAAAAAAAGCCTTATCTTCCCTAATGTAAGCTGTTTTTACAAGCAGAGAGATATATTCTGTAAAGGATTTGTGGAACCAGGGATTGGGTTTGCTTCACTGCCTTTGGATACAATTCACTTGATTAGGCTGTTGGTACTATCTTTCTTAGCTATTTGATATTTTCTTTGCAGCATACCTTTATAGACAATGTTATTATGAATAGATACATTTATTTTTGTTCATTCCTGATTTATTTTGCTGAACATTTCCCGAATGCCACAATGTCAGATGCACGTTGCGGGCCACAGCAATGCTGGAATGAGGTCTTGCATTTCCTTGCATTGGTTTCAGCAGAAGGCTATTGGGCTCAGAGCTGTGCAGCCGGTCTCGACTGGAAACCGTTCGGGTGCGATTACAGACACGCCACAAGCGGCATTTCATGCCGGATCACTTTAAATGTTTTAAACAGCCAAAGCGAAAACGACTCAGAGCTAAGGCTAGATACGACTCATGCCGGCTCCCAGAAATCTCTTGAAAGATCCGTCACAGATTAAACCCACGGTTAATAAAACCAGTATGCTATTTGCGCCTGACCAGAATGGGTTTTTGCACCACAGTTGTGGATCATGGGAGATTTTGTGCCAAACTTTTAACGTTTCCTACAGAACACATGATATTTGCTTTTTTATGTATGTTTGTTTCTACAAAGCAAGTCCAAATGTAACAGCATGATTCTTTCTTTATACTGGCTGAGTGCAGCTGATTCCAAATTGATTCTGACACATTCTTTACCAACTATTTCTTTGTATTAAAAACCAATGAATAAAAATCAGAAGTCATTTGTTGCCCAGTTCAGAACAGTGAGGGGACGGGAAGGTTCTTTTAATCCATGTAATAGGTTATTGACTTTGACCTCACGGGAACTGGGTCTGAAGATGTCAGTGAACCTATTTTACTTACACCACACTTCAACCTCTGGGACATTTTAAATACTTCAATTTATTTCAGTTTTCTGGCTTTTGATACCTCTGCTAAAAATGTGCAATATATATAGCAATGAGGCAGAACAAAAGGTTTAAATAATTTAATCCCAAGGTCTGCTGTACTTTATGTAATACCCAGCTAAGTGAAAGCACTGTGTAGTGTTATATGAATTTCTAACTTTTCATTTAAATGGTTTCAGTTCACTCATATACTTGTTTCATTATACTGCCCATTACAAATGAAAAAAAAAAAAAAAGCATTAAACTTGCAACTACTTCTCCTGGACTGGGTTACGGGTTTATAGGGGGGACCTTTCACAGGCATCACTGGGCACAAAACAGGCATGCATCCGGAACACATGCACTACAGAAAATCTGGTAACGCAGATCAGCTTAAATGCGTGTTTTTGTGCTGCAGCAGGAGACCCGCATGACATCAGGAGAACATACAAGCTCCGCAGGCACAGAACTGAGTCAGGATTCGAACCACTTACCCAGGAGGTGAGACACACACTGCCAGCCCTACATTAGGCATACACTCATCCATTTTCCAGGAGCACTGATCTAGTCCAGAGTGTACAGGGTATCCGAGGAAACAGACAGCTCAAGGCCGGGGGCGTTGTGAATGGGGTGTGAGTTCATTGTGAGGTGCACATCCGTGCAGTCAGTAACGCACTTTGGGCAATTTCATCTAAAGCCAGTTCATCTAAAGTTCATGTTTTTGGACTGAGGGAGGAAACCCACAAAATGTCCTCAAAAAAGAGAGAGAGGACATGCAGCCTGCACTCTGTCACAGCAGGGGGTGGGAATCAAACCCAGAAATCCCAATGGTGAGAGGCACCTGTGCCCCCCCCCGCTGAGCCCGCATGTCACCTCAGGGATGAATATCGCTCAGGATGCCTTATTATATGTGAATATTTTCACTGGGTGCATTAGAGAGAGACACACTGCATTACAATCTATGGACAATTTAAGGACACCAATTAACAGCATGTAGTTGGGCTTTACCTGTACTGTATCTGTGTGATTCCGCTTGATCACTGGGAGATCCCGCTTGATCACAGGGAGATCGCCGTTGATCACAGGGAGATCATGCGAACTCCACACCCACAGATAAGCTGGCATCGGCATGGAATATATCATTTAAACGGCAAACCCATCATAATCATGACAGCACATCATCTTGGACAAAATGGCTGCTGGCTAATTTTATTTGTGGGATCAAATTAGCAATATAGCTTCACCGCTACTTTAAGAATATTTTAAAAATAAATCCAGGAAGTACATACAGGGATCGGTCGCACTGTACACATTATCCAGCATAACCCAGAGCTGAACAGCATTTGCCATTATGATGATTGCTTTAGTCAAAATTCCATGTCAAAGTTTGTTTTAATTATACCAAACAGGTGTTGCTAAGCCAGAGACCGATAACTGAATCATCAACCACATTTGCAAAACAATGAACATAATGCACCAGATTTGGCTGTCATTTAAACGACTTTGCATAATTATACTCCTATTGAATAATTCTACATAATTACTCATGCATTAATGCTCACCAAGAATAAAACACTATTCATTTAGGCAAGGAAGCTAAGTAGGTTGGTCTGTAATTGCTGTCCATTTTTGTAACCTCTGACTTGGTGGGTTAAATGCATCCAAAGCCTAATTTATTGCTTTGTCTTACTCCATTTTATTTATTAAATTACTGAAAAAAAAAATGTGGAAAGACAAAGAAAAGGGGTAATTCCTCTGCAAACTGTTGTAAGAGTAGATGCAGAGGTGATTATATTTCCTATGTAACGAATTTGTTATTTCCAGGGTACAGGAGCAGAAGTTCATCTGGTCATGCTAAAGGGTTTTTAGCTGGCAGTCAGGTGGAGAAGATGCACAAGCCAAACTCTGACGGTCCCCAAGGAGCCACTGGTGCTGAAGGAGCTCCAATCCCGCAGTTGTCAAGGTGCGATCTTGGTTTAGTAAGGAGACGCGAACCTTTTTTTCTTCTAGGTGCCAAATTCTGACGGTAAACAATGTGCAGGAGGGCGTCGAGGTCAGCGGTGCGTCTGGCCGGGCGGCTCCCCGAAGACAGGGGCTGTCAGGGGCGCTGCGGTCCTGTCTGCGCACGGCGCGGCCACGGGGCCGCCGTGTCACCGAGGTTGACACCGCATCAAGCGCAGGGGCAGGGAGAGTCACCGTGCAGCCCGGCCTCCTCCACCCCCCCGACGGTCGCAGTGCATCGGCCCCGCGCGGCCAGACACGCCCGCCGAGGTGAGCCGACTGCGACGCCTACGGCTAACGGGGGAGATAGAGCGATCGATAACCTTCTGTCACGACATAAAATTAATCACTGCTGTAGAGTGGCTCGAAAAAAAAGAGGCAACAACAAAAGCAGCAACGGCGATTCAGGCGCGGGATCAAACACGAACGTGTTGTTGGAGTTACTCTGATTTTTTTCTTCTGTAGTACAGTAACTTATCAAAGACCTCATCAGCGGCCAGCAGGTACAAGCCTCTAGCTCTTCGCAGCCTAAAAGGCAATCAGTGATGATGCCGTACGGAAGGAACTGCAGCACATACATCTTTGAAAAGCCAAACCCCAGAGTGTTTCACCCTGAATCTGGGCGGCAACAAACTCATAGCGGTGGCCAATCGCGCACTGCAAAGGCCCAAACAACAGCTGGCTATGAAACACCATTGATTAAAAACAAAACAGCTGTATCCCACAGAGTTGTGCAGCTACAGATCCAATAATTCGAACCGTGTATGTGTGTGCGGGCTGCCCAGTGACGCGACAGAAGCTGTTCGAATCTGATGCCTGTTGTGGATTCCTTGCCGTTCTCATCCCTGTCGTTGGTTCACGTTAGTGAAAGACTCTGCTGCTGCTAGACTCCTGTCCAGAGGAATTATAGATTCTGTTCCTCGATCTGGGTTCACGAGACAGAAAAAGCACACTATTCGCAGTGAGGAACCAACTGTAGAAAATATTCACTGCACAAGGTGTGGCCTCAAAAATGTTCTGTGATTTATTCCGATAGTAGGCGTGTGTATTCCTCTGGGCTACCCTTAGGTATGCTGAGTATGCTGTCGGCCGTTTTTTATATCTTCACATTTCACCACTGGGATTATGGTCAGTAAGATCCCCACTAGTGTGAAACTGTTAAACACATCATTTATTATGAAGTGCTTGAACTTTTGCCAAGCAGCAAATTATCTGTGACACCTATAATTCTAAAAAACCGTACAGAATGAGGGTGGGCTACAGGCTAAATTATGTTAAGCAAACCAAATAATACTAAATTAGTTTTAATTATGGAGTGATCATTATATAAAAGGATTCATTCTCAAACTCTAATTGGTTACTAAATAGGCATTCAGGAGTTCCGTTTTGTGGGGATTAAGTTGCTTCTGAATGGGATTAGCGGCTAAACTGCCTTGCAGTGACCCTTATATTTCCTTGTTCTGCAAGTCACCAACGAGGAGCGAAGTATGTAATACACAGGTGCATGATGGGAATGAAGCCCACGATCTTGGAGCTGTGAGACCACAGTGCCGACTGCTGTGGCACCCCACAGATGAATATCAGTGAATATTTTTTAAACTAATGAAATCCAATATAGGTTCAGGTTCACACATATGCAAACACAAAAATGCACAACCTGCAGTGATAATGCTGTATCTTATTTTGAATGCACAAAAATTCCAGTCCGATGCACCTGCGTTGTGGGAAGTAATCGAAGTTGCCCGACTGAGTGTCCAGTGCAGCTGGTCAGCCTGCAGAGCAGCGCCCAGGAGACATGCGGCACTGCTGCACATCACGCTGTAAGACGCATGGTGTTCGCATGAGCGGCGCCCAGGAGACATGCGGCACTGCTGCACATCTCGCTGTAAGACGCATGGTGTTCGCATGAGCGGCGCCCAGCAATGTGGAAGACCAGCTCCACTAGGTGGTAGATCATTTGGCGTTGGATGAAAAGCCATTTTTACTTCCCCGCAGTACAAAGTAATTAAAATGCATGCAAGCTGTGCTCATTTCTCTTCATAATTTATCCATAACTTTAGATAGTAAATAATAATTTGGCTTTAAAGGGATGTAACTTTGAATTATTCATGGTGGATTAATTAAAGGCATGTTTGTGTCTTATTCTATAAGCCTTTGGCACTGTTGTGCACTTTGGCCGAACTCTGTATGCACAAGCACTTTTACCAGGAGTTTGTACAATGGGTGACTAAAGGAACAAGAATCCGTAAAGTGTGTGTGTGTGTGTGTGTGTGTGTGTGTGTGTGTGTGTGCACATGCGCTAAAGTGTAGCATGCTTATCCAATATGTGGAAAGCTCATTTAAATACGCTATAAAAAGGTCCACACGTGTTTCTGTGAAATCATCATAAATAATACATTAACTTCTTGGAATACATTGTTTTTTTTTTCCTCTCAGCTGTTAACATACTTAATTTTAATAAAATTTTGTTGAGGAGCTACAGTATGTATAAAGAATGAGCAGGAAAACACCTTTCAGCAGATGACTTAATAGACACAGCTTTGTCCCCTGTGTTTCCTCTCTTTGTGCACTATGAACGTCACCGGACACATTGGGGACACAGCGCCCCCGTTCCAGTACGCAAAGTGTCCCTAACGTCGCTCAGAAAACATAGGCAATTACGCGACAACAATAAAATCATGTTTTATCATTTTTCGAGCAGTACAAGGCTACACTCTATACCAACTCAAAAAAGGGGCATTCCAGCACATTACAAAGCATGAATAATGCACTCAAATAATGCACTGTGCTTGTAACCTACAATAATGTGTACCGTCATCTCAGTCGTTTCAGTAAACCTTCTAAATGTATGTAATGATATGAATGTTCTTTTGAATGTTACGCCAATCACTCTGGACGTTATATCAGTCAGAGAACTAACATTCATTTACGTGACATTCAGTCATTTTAACCGTAATATAAGTCTTGGGAGATTCCCCAGACTTCAGACAAGAGTGTTACACTAACACTGTAACATCCACTAACGAATCTGGTTAATTAGCTCCCTGCCACAGGCATGATTCCCCGTGGCCATGCAAACCTCCACATGGTCCGAACAGAGAACCACCCACACCTGCGATCAATGTATTCCGGCTCGTTCCGTGAGGTGTCTCCTTTCTCAGTCTTGAGGTTTGTTTTTTTATGTTGAGTGTTGGTGGTCTGGTCTCTCTGTCTGGAGTTCTTTTTTTTTTCACGTAAATCTGTTTCAGATTTCTCATTTCTCTGGTTTTGTGTGGTTCTGCCCTTTTGGATTTGTCTGATTCGTTCTGGTTGAGACTTTTGGTTCCTTCTCTGATTTCACGCATTGCTTTGCATCTCTGTCCATCGCCGACCGTTTTCCTCGTCCTGACCCATCTGTCCCCGGCGCTTGGGTCCAATCCGGCGGCTTCAGCTAGCTGTGTGCCGCACAATCAGCGACCCGAGTTCTGTCAGCGCCGAGCACTCTGAGGCTGTCGAGGAGCTACAGACTGAGAAGCAGAAAAACTGCTCGCGTAAATGTACACAGTGCATCTGGGATGTGTCCTTCAAGTGCGCCGTGACGAGGAGCTTGCAAACGCAGCTGCAGTTTCTGCGTTACGACATAAACATTTATGTATATGTGTACAATGATTACTAAAGATGACAAAGTCCTTGTGTCTGTTTTCCTTTAAAGTCAGTAAATAAAATTCTCCGGAAACCCTGAACAAGAAAGGGGATTCCTTAATTGTTAGCATATTGGTTCTGAATGCATCCTGATCGGATTTGCATGTCACCTGCTGTCCCTTAATTATTTATATTCTTCCTGTGTCCCCACCCGCCACCTCTGAACTAGCTGTGTGTCTCTGGCTTCCTGTCACCGGAGTGACAGCGAGGACTCCCCCAGTGCCGGGTTTGTTAGCGTACAGCATCTGTTCTGTGAGTCAGGGAGAGGGCGCCAGAC
>JAODJU010000039.1:2883286-2911141 GCA_026776725.1 Gnathonemus echidnorhynchus
GGTGCGCCCCCCCCCCCCCCATTCCAACCAGTTGTTCTTGGCTGAATGAAAGCACTAAGAAAATAAAGAGATCTAAATGTCAGCAGGGAGCTGAGTGCATTCCTCTCGGAATGTCCCAAGCCCGGTCACCCAGAACAACTTGTGATCCCGGGACAAAGCTGACACGGCAGGTGGCCGTACGGAGAACCTCTCCCCCCGGAATGAGATACCGTCCTGGGGAAACACCATTGAGTCCAGATAAAACCCGCATCCCGCTGGGTCCAGCAGGAATTTCATTTCAATTTCTTCACATGACAATACTTCTCATCTTCATCTGACTGCTATGACTGTTGTAAGGTCTGAAATAGACTGAACTGAACGAAAGGCTGAATTATCCCTTGAACCTGCACCATTTGGATGCGTTTCCTCCATCTCTCATCTCCCTGCCACGCAGAGATAGAAGCTTTTCATACTCAAACTCCCAGAAAAGGGCGACGCCGTTACCTTCCTGCCCTTGCAGATTTCTCCGACTCAAAAAAAGCCAAAACTGCTTTTATTACAGAAAAATTATTTTATTGCAATGCCTTTATAAACTATTGGTATTTGTTTATTTACCCGGTGAAAAAATTGCAAAACCACATTAGGATTTGTTACTGTTTAATCTTCCACAAGTGCTGTCTCAGAGCTGTGGAATGTATTAATGTATAATGAATGTATTTTGTTGTTTGTATAAGCAACTCCTGAGAAACATGTTTATCTAACTGCCTCCTTTCTAAGTGTTGTACTTGTCAAGCACCCAGTTAATCAAAACACTTTCCCATTTGAATACCAGAACATGTACCCAGAAAACTTTAAATAAACTTTGTCCTTGAGTGGGAAATTTATGGCAAGCGATAAGGGTACGATAGCTGTGTATCGTTTTTCAAGGAAGGTTAAAGTTTCTGTCAACACAATATTTATATGCGCTTATACTGTATTTTATGCCTGAAATAACGTGAACCGATTCTGATCCAGTGAAGGTGTCAACATCAGTTCTTCTGGAATGTGGCGTAAATTAGCTCTGCCTTGGAGGCAACGGCAAAGCAAACAGGCAGATCCCAGAACAGGTGGATGGCGTTATGAAAGACGTGACTTCATTCTGGCCTAAGCTACATTTAAAACACAATTTAAAAAAAATAACACATACAAGTTTGTACTCCTATGTTGGTGGGTACTATCCACTCATTTCTATAGGGTTAAGATCATCATGTTGAGATTAGAGTTTTACCCACAGAAATGATATAATTACAAACCTGTGTGTGTTTGTGTGTCCCCCCAAAGTGTTAGTAAAACCTTAAACGTTCTAACTTTTGAGGCGGAAAAAAAAAAACAAATTCCAAAAGTCTTGTATTTTTTTTGGTTACTTACTGTATTTTGTTTGGTTACCTAGGGCTGGGTAGGGGTTAAGATTGTCATTGGTGAGATTAGGGTTAACCCCTAACCTTAACCATAAGTAACCAAATAAAATATAAGACATTTGGAAATTTTTGTTTTATGATTGCTGTCACAGATCTTTGTGAGGACCTGAAAAATGGTCCCCACAGCATCAAAATAACAGGTTTTTATCACATAGCGGGGGACATTTGGTCCCCATAATGTAATATAAACTTAATACACACACACACACACACACACACAGAGTTACTGCATGTGTTTGCAGAGGCACCGTTGCTGCTGTGTGGTACGGCTAATGCAGGACAACCTTCGCAGAAAGGCCTCTGATGGCGAAAGAGGTTCACCACAAACCAAGCGGTTGAAAACATACCAGGGATGTCAAGCAGGCCGCACATTTAACACGTTAAAAGAATAAACAGAGGTTGGAGCACATTAACTCTTCAAACAGAAACATCTTCAGTGGGGCCCTGTGGTCCCCTCAGCGTCGGAATAATGTGTTTGTTCAGCGACGGCAGGATTTCCACAGAACCGCGCCGCTTGTAATTGCCGGTGGTACTTGGTTCTAGTCACTCAATCTGTTCTCCAGGTTTCACCTTTCCCGGATCATTTGCTGGCTAACACCTGATACCGTCATGTCGTGAGCTTGGGGGGAGCCGTCTGCAATTTCTTTGCCAAATGGCCTGAGACCACCTATTCTGCAGGTCTCTATTGTAGATCAATTGAAATTCTTCCAGGAGCAAACTCGGCCTAATTGACCCCATATGTTCTCGCCGAGTTCAGATCCACCCGTGGGCTGCGTCCGCGTCTGCGGTTCCGTGTGAGAGATCGGCTTCATGTGCGCCGCACGCTTATGTGCGCACTGATCAAAGGAGCAAAGCGCCGCTTGATCAGGAAGGATAAATAAAAAAAGAGTGAGACGGCGAGAGAGAGAGGCATCGCTTTCAGAGGGACTGCATATCACTCAGGCATGTCCTCATCCATTCGAGAGTGAAAAAGACATTTGGTAACACTGATTCCGGATTCACAGCCAATTAACAGAAGCATGCATTAGGAGTACAATGCATCGTAAACTCGTAATTAACAACAATTTAGCACGGTTATTAAAAGACAAAGATAAAGATGCACAGTTGTGATGGGAATTAGCCCTTTGCAGGCAGAGCACCAAAACGGCACAGTGCAGCTCTCAGATAAGTTCGCCTAGACGTCCGGTCGCTGGGCGCACAGGGAGAAGCGGCACGGACAGGCGGAGCAGCACTTTACCCTGAGCTTCCCGTCGACACTGACAGTGGAAATGGGGAGCAAATTCTGAGCTTCTTACGCGCCATAAAAAGCAAAGAAAGAGCGCGGCCAGTGCAGACCTCAGGACCGCCAGGCAGCACTCGGCGATGGCTCCCAGGGGCCTGGTGATGAAGCACTGCTTCTGGGGGCTTCAGAGGAGATGCAAAGATGGCTAGCAGGCTTAGGAGGTTGTGTGGGGGGGGGAGGATTTCCCAAAAACACATGGAAGTTTTCAAAAAAAGGGGAATACCTTGAAGGTCAGAAAGAACTTCATTGTTTGAAAGGCTGATTATAAAGAATGATTTTGTACATAATTTATTAATGTTATTAATTAGTATTTCCCTCATTGCCTTTTCTGCGACAGCACAGTGCTTTTGATAACCCAACACATGGGCTTATTCCTGAAGCCCATTGCTAGATTTTCATTTTAGTTCTTTGTAATTCAGGCAGAGGCAGAGCTATTAATGCAGGATCGTTCAATTAGCAGGTAACTGCTAAGTCGTAGTGGCGACTGAGAAAATAGCCAATGGGAAGACAGGGCATAAGTGCAGAGTAAACCCTGTGCAACTTACTATCATGCTGTCATCATAATCAAGGTCTAAATAAAATACAGGCTGGCAGAAAGTATGTCATGTAAAAAGAATTAGTGAATTAGGGATATTACAATTAACTTTCAGGGAAAGTTTAATATTAGGTATAATACTTACTAACTTTTATTTTTCCCAAGAGACATCATATAATGAAATATTAATTCCTGCCTTTGAAATAAACAGTCTTTCCATCTCTTTTGTTGTTGCTTCTACAATTAGAGGATGGAAATTAGAGCACCTTGTAATCTGCCGATGTGAGGTGACCTCAAAGTGAATCGACAGGACACCCCTGAAAATTTAACAAAATGTAAATTCACTCCTAATCCTCGTAATCCTGTCTCAAATTAAAAGGGTGTGTAAGAAAACCACCGTGTGAGGTTTTCAAACAGGATAGTCCCTTTTTATGCCTGTGTGATTTGCAGAGATGGGGACAATGCTCTGTTTGTGACGTCCGTGGCGTGGGGAACAAAGACACGTCCCTGAATGCGAGCAGTTATGCGAATTTAGTTTAAAATTACACATAGGCAAGAAGAAAGACCATTTTGATTACTTACGGCAGAAGAAAATCAAGAGAATTAGTGAAATCTTTTTTTTTTTTTCACTGTCTAACTACAATGGCCATTTAGGCTGGCAAATTCTTAACAGGACTACTAGACGGCTGCATAAAATAAAGTTGAAAATAAAATTTAAAGAACTATATAAGTAGTAGCAGTACTTATGTAATGTCACATAGTATCAGAATTCATTTCTGTCTAACACAGCACACGTCGCCCCCTGTACGCTGAGAGGGACACTGTATAATTAAATTGAAGGTGTCAGGCTCTTTCTTCTTCCTCCTCTTTTTGGGAGAGGTCAGAGAAAACAGAACGAGCTTGGCGGTACACCTGGGGGAGGGGGTGTGTGGCTCTGTGCCTCCTTCCACTTGGGGGGGGGGGCTGGAGGAAGGGAGGGGTCATATGGTTGAGAAGGCACAGGTGTCACCCTCACAGCGTGGAGGCCGGGACATGCAGCCTCGATGCCCCTGAACAGACCTGAGGCCACTTAATCAACGTCTGTCCCCAGGACACGGCGACTCTCTCCACCGACGGGGGCCGAAAATATTCACCGTCTTACTGAGTTCTAACTCAGTTTGGGGGCCCAGTGTTTAAGTTCACAAATTAAATGAAAATAAAAGACATCTTCAGCAAAATAACATGGTATTATTTTTAGACAATATTCATTTATAAGGCACTCATTGTGTTAACGTATATTGATAATAGCTACTGTTTACTTCATTTATTCAACACAAATCAGGCAGAAATTTATCGTGGCTCCAAACTTCATAATGACAAAAGTCTACAAAAGTCAAACAAATTAACTGCAATTATTAGATTTCTCTCTTCACTGGAGCAGAAGAAATTAGAGAGTGAATTAGTTTGCCTGTGAGTTTTTATAGATAATGAATTTGGTGAAAAATTAGTGGAAAAACAGCTGAGCGTGTGAATGTGAAGTTTGCTTTCGTAAAAACAGCTCAAATTCGGTTTAAAAATCCTCACATCCAGGGACTGCAGGAGGAAAAAAACAGAGACAGAGTTTGACTCTGCTAAAGCCGGGAATCCGCAGTGTTTTCTGCGAGCTCACAGCAGTGCAGCCTATTTGCTTACAGCTTGTTCTTTCGCCTTGTTATTTTCCAGGGTCGGGTTACTGAAATCCGAATGCGGGAAGCGTGAGGAGGTACAGTCCAAGCAGCCGGACTGTCAGCCAATTCCTGCTTATCCTTCAAGGACACTCTGCTGTACTTTGTATGCTTTTTGGTCATTAGATAATCTTGTACAAAATAAATATTAACTTTGCAGACATACTATACTTAATAGATCCGAATATCAAGCAAGAAGCCCAGATCTGACTTAGATCCTCTTTAGTAGTATAGAGTCATGGGGAAGTTATTCTCAGCAATGAAAAACAAAGTATAAAGATGAGATAAAACGAGTTATGAAGGGATTTATAATTTAAATCTTAAAGCTTAAAATTTCTAGATGCAAGTCTAGCAGCATTTTGGCCTCAGTCTCTTCCAACATGCAAACTCCTAAAACTCTCATAGAGGATGAATTACTGCATTGTGAATTGTGAGTGACCCAACACTTTACTATTATAAATCAGCATTCAACATCTTTGTAATCTTTGTCTCAGTTTATGGATTTATTTTAAGGTTCCCTGTTGAAATAATTCCCTGAGAAATAATTTTAAAAAACGAAAGAAATCCCTCATATAGAACAGCTGTTTTTATTTAGGAACAATTGCTTTAAGATTTAATTTATATTGGGACAAAATGTTTGTAACTGTTTTCCTTTCCTTTTTTAGATATAAAGGTTATAAGGCTCGAGCTTTTTAAACTCACACAAGGCCATCTTTACTACACTTCTTACTTAAGAGGATCCCAAATCTCAGACATTACAGCCTTTACAAAATGATTAAAAATGGAAGTAATGTGTTTGTGTTTGTTTGATTTAACAAATCCTTGATTCTGAGTACATAAGTGACAATAACCCTCGGATGCACTCGTGTTTCCTGCTCCGATCAAGCCTGTTTTATTATTCTAATTGGTATTGAAATAACTCAGTAAACAAACACTTCATCCGTTTCGTTTAAGACAATGAGGGAGACCGCGCTGCTAGGAATTGCAATCTGTGAAAATGTTAATCGCTTTTCATGGTGCGGGCCCCTCCGCCTTTGTCCTCCGCCGGGCTCACGCTGGGCTCCGTGACTCCATTTAAATAAGTGCCAAAGTGCAGGCTTCCCTGGCACAGTGAGCAGCTTAGGCTGGGAGCTGGGAGGAGGAGCAGGAGGAACAGGAGAAGCAGGAGACCCGTCTCGGGGCTCAGCGGCTGCCTGTCAGGGCCGGGTTATTGATGGCGAGGTCTTCGCCAGCTTGCTGACTGACGTCCAGACAGACGCGCCGTGATTGATGCGGAGGACAATTGGTCGGTTCCAGAAATCAGCCCTTGCAAACGGTTTTTCAGAAATGCATAGTGTGGCCACCTTCCTTCCCAGTAAATAAGACCCAAAAGTGTGTCCTGTGAGAGCAGGTCTCCTGTGGTCTTCGTGGCATGGCTGACTGATGCACCGTTCCCTCCAAAAGTCCCGTCTTTCATGTAAGTATATGCTAATTTAAATAAAGCTTAAAGAACAATGGAAACCTGGAACATCCTTTTTATATTCCAGGGAATACAATCGCTCATTAATCTTTCCCCATTTTCCCCCCTTCAGCTTATTGATAGATCACCTACATGTTTGAGACAGCATTGCTTTCACAATGACTTTCCAGTACATTAAAAGAGATCGAACTTACACCCTTCGAGTGAGAATGAATCTTTTTAAGGCTCCCCCACAATTCCCTTTTCCAATGTGTGTTGAGTTAAACGAAACAAAAAGAAAACAAACTTCTTTGAAGCCATCATTATCTGAATTAGGACTCTCCAGCCGTCGGAGATGTTCGATGTCAGTGCCGTTGCGCAAACATTGCGATATCCTGTCAAGTCCTTTCGTTTGCAATGTCAAGGTTTTCTGAAAGTGTTTTTTCTTTCCGAGCCGTCTTATCTGCCACTGAGGTGACACTGTGTGGCTCCTCTGGATAGAGAGGCCCAAGGGCACCATATGGATCACACTGCAGCCAAAGGGCTTCTGTCATGTCTGCTTACTGATTAACAAAGTGTCTCCACAACAACTCAGGCTCCGTGTTCCCAGTTAACCTTAAACTTCGGCATCATCGACCAGACTTCCTCCTCTCAATTCTAATATGGGTAGTGAGTCAGGTAGGTTCTGAGCTCACAAAACAAGCCAATTATGCTCTGGCATAAAACAACATTAGCATCCCAACAAGAAGAAAGGGCACCAGCATATGTAACAGTGACAACCCATAGCTGTTATGTTCAGAAATTTAAAAATGTCTCCACTAGTGCTTCAAAGATCACATTTTTAGAAATCAATCCATCCACCAACCATCCATCCATCCATCTTCTGTACCCCTTTGTTCTATGCAGGGTCACGGGAATCCGGGTCTATCCCGGAAGCTATGGGCACGAGGCAGGGAATAACAGGGACTGTCGATCTGTCCGTAAACAAGCAGGAACAGGGATTGTCGATCTGTCCGTAAACAAGCAGGAACAGGGATTGTCGATCTGTCTGTAAACACATCCATGGCAAAACTTCATGCTCTTGGCAAATATTTTTGATTGGAAAAAAAAAAAATGTGTAGGTTATATTTTTAAATACTGTATCTGTGGTCAAAATGACACTTTGATCATATAGCTGAGCTCTGGCAAGGTGCGATTTGGACATAAGGAGACGGAGTTTGGCTCCTCTGGGCTCTGTCTATTTTAAACCCTGGTGTTACCATTGTGTTGGAGATGTGGCACAGTGTAACACTGCCAGAGGCACTAGTGTGTGTGCAGTGTACACTGGGTATATAAACTGTTAAAATGAAACAACAAATGTAAATTATTGTGCCATTAGCTTTATACACAAAGAAAAATGAAACCCGAAAGCTCATTGCACATATCGCAACCCTCATTACACCAGCATATGTCATTTTTTGTTTGAGTTGGCGAATTAACAGATGTTGGCTTTTCTGACTGGCAAGGAGACTTCAGTCTGGGATATAAATAAGACCACACTATGAATGGTCCTCAAGATGTTGACATACAGTGTACCATCTGGACTTGGTGTATGGCACGTTGGCATGAGCGGCTCAGTGTGGAAATTAAATAAAAAAATAGCATTCAAGGATTCCTCATTAGGGCTGCAAAAAGCAGGACACTTGGCATGGCGGTAGCACAACGGTGCGATCGGGCTGCACTCACCAGCTGGTTGCGGGGTAATTAGACCACGGGTTGAACCCTGTGCCCGTTTGTTATGCAGATAGATGCCAGGGAGCCGGCCCAGACAGTAAATTAATGCATCATACTCAATATTACCCACATATTTATGGGGGCAAAGGTTATTAAATGACTTAAGAATCTCATGGCTTCACCGATTCCGTAAGCAATGATGATACAAGAGAGAAAATAGGATGGAATCTTATTATATGTGAACAGATATAGCTGCTGTTTCCACGCAGGATGTTAATTAAAGCAGAACTCATCGGCATTCACTCTTTTTGTTTTATTGTATGTATACTAGGTTTAAACTGGAATATATACAAAGGGGAAGCTTTGGTTATCATTTTATTTTATACATATAATGTAGAAAGGATAATAAAACACCTACATGTGCACAGAAGTACACAAGCACAGATACCCACATGGAAAAAGAGGGCTGCACTTGCATGCAGGTGCACTCGCATGCAGGTGCACTCGCATGTAGCTGCACTCGCATGTAGGTGTACTCGCATGTAGCTGCACTCGCATGCAGCTCCACTCACATGTAGCTCCACTCGCATGTAGCTGCACTCGCATGTACAGTAGCTGCTCTTGCATGTAGCTGCACTCGCATGCAGGTGCACTCGCATGTAGCTTCACTCGCATGTAGGTGTACTCGCATGTAGCTGCACTTGCATGTAGGTGTACTCGCATGTAGCTGCACTCGCATGTAGCTGCACTCACATGTAGGTGCACTCGCATGTAGCTGCACTCACATGTAGGTGCACTCGCATGCAGCTGCACTCACATGTAGCTGCACTCACATGTAGGTGTACTCGCATATAGGTGCACTCGCATGTAGCTGCACTCGCATGTAGCTGCACTCGCATGTAGGTGCACTCGCATGTAGCTGCACTCGCATGTAGCTGCACTCGCATGTAGCTCCACTCGCATGTAGCTGCACTCGCATGTAGCTGCACTCGCATGCAGGTGCACTCGCATGTAGCTGCACTCGCATGTAGCTGCACTCGCATGCAGGTGTACTCGCATATAGCTGCACTCGCATGTAGCTGCACTCGCATGCAGGTGTACTTGCATGTAGGTGTACTCACATGTAGCTGCACTCGCATGTAGGTGTACTCGCATGTAGGTGTACTCGCATGTAGCTGCACTCGCATGTAGGTGTACTCGCATGTAGGTGTACTCGCATGTAGCTGCACTCGCATGCAGGTGTACTCGCATGTAGCTGCACTCGCATGCAGGTGCACTCACATGTAGCTGCACTCGCATGCAGGTGTACTCGCATGTAGCTGCACGCACATGTAGGTGCACACATACAAAGCTTCACAAGCATTACTTGCCATTTGAGCTGCCACGGTCCTTTTGAGGAGGCTCTGACATGCTCCTTTTGTTCTCGAGGCAGGAAACAAGCTGCGTCATTTCTGAAGCTCATTTCTGTCAGCCGTGGCTTACAGGAAACCAATTTTAGTGAGTATTTACAGAGGCCCGCCTGTCGGTGTGCACTTTAAAATACGACCGGGGGGCATAGAAAGGGGATAAATCCTGTACGAAAGGTATGCCGATGGATGTCATTATTAATGCATATGAATAATCACTGAATCCATTAAAGATTCGTCCCTCATTGGAGCTCCGAAGCACCTGTGTAAATCCAGGCCATTTATTTTCCTTACGCTTTCTCCTTTAGCACGGGAGGCGAAAGGATAAATCAGAGAGAGACAGATATGGGCCAATACTTCATCAAAGGGCAGTTTTCTGAGACAATGTGGGCAATGATACAGACAATAAATAAAGCCATTTATATCTTTTTGTTAGACAAAATCGTGTCACATTCAAACTGTACTGGCAAAGGACATGTCATAATTAAAATGTACGTGTGGCAGGTATCGTCTTCATATCTTGCTGAATTATCATTGATTTAAAGCTATGTTTCCTTCCCAAAAAAAAATCTGAATGTGAATTTCATTTAAACGTAGTTGTATTTTTATTGTATTTTTATTCATTGTATGATTTTGCCCATAGCAGTTTTGGAAGTAAAAAGAAATCCATAGACAATTTGTTGATAGCAGACATCCTATTTTCAAAGTCAATTTGCCAGAGATCATTTTACACACCAATATGGAAACAATGCAGGTCTCCAAAGCTCCATCACAATTCATCAGTGATGGTCTGGAGAGGTTCTCTGGTTTTATCAGCACAAAGCCAATGAATATGCAGTTAAACAAACAGCGATCCTAATATAAGGACACCATGGCTAATGTCATTATCTCACTGTGCGTAGCTGGTCTGTCGGAAGAAAACGGCAGACTTGTTTGAGGAACTCTTGTGAGGATTTACCCACACCAGAATTCCGATCGGAGCCGGAGCATGTCCCAGAAAGCAGAGCTAATAGCCTTTCTCTCCATTGAATAATGCTTTGAATCTCTAATGTGGCTTGCATGCAGGACGGTAGTTTAGTGTGCCTTTGAAAAGACTTTATTTCCGATAGCACAATGCCTCTAAGAACTGCAGTAATGCATTTGCTGAGGTAAGACTGAGAGAAGAGTGCCCTCAGCAAAGTAAGCCGTAATATCTCGCTGCTACTGCGCCTTACCTTACAAAGGGCAAGATTACCTTGTTAGTCGATCTTAGACAAAATTGCATTGTGGGAGAACTGAGAACAGTTTCAAGTCTAATCAGTGATCTAGAAGATTCCAGAGTCACACAAATTTTAATCTAACAGTAAGACCCTAAAGGTATAATGGAAGACTTATAAGGATACACTGGACAATTTTTCATATATATTAAAAAATGTCTCTTGAAAATTTATACTAAATTTCATCTGGGTGCAAAAAGGTTTCTTGGAGATGCCCATCATTGCTGTTATGCAATCAATAAAACATGCAGCTGTATTTCCAGAAAGTAAAAATTAAATATAAAAGGTAATGTCAGTTTCATTTCACCAAGGTCATTCATGCATTGTATAGTATTCTTCTCTGAGAGGTGAATAGTCAAAGTGCACATTCATGTGTTAAATTCAATACATCTATTGTGGACATCACATTTTCACATACCAGTCACGACTCCTTTGAAACAGTGGTACAGTACTAAAAAATAAGTAATTAGAATAACAGCTGTCCCATGGAAATGAGTCAACCTCTTAATCAAATGTTAGCGCTGTTCATAGTGAAATGAACTCGTGGATTAGAAAGCTGCCGTCATCTGTCTTTTCTCTGTGTCTGAAATCTGATTGGTTGGCGGGTGGAAAAACAAATCTGTTATTTCAAGTCAGTATTGGATTGTATTCAGCTCTTTTTTTCGTTAAGATTTGTCATGGTATAAAGTCATTTGGAATTCAGAATCATATCAAAATTAAGTACTAAAATGAAGTGTTTTCCCAGAATTCAAAGAGCTCTTTCTGCTTTCTTAAAGAGATGGTCATTTTCAGGATACAGCTGAAGGATATTTTCAAGGTTTTTCACCTGCACGGTATATAGTAAATGGGGGTATATATGTATTAAAATTACTGCAGTAAAGTGAGTAGAGCTTTTAGTTAGCAGGAGTTTTAGTTTACTGCAGGAGCATAATACAATGTTTATATCAGTGTAATAACTGTAGTCTTTTTGTTGATACTCTTAGTCATTTCTGGAAGGCAGTATTCTCTGCCGGGGAGGACTGCTGATTACTTCTAAAGGCTAAGAGAGCATGACATGTGGAGCGCCATCAGACCCCGCACCCATGGCACCCCCCCACGCTGAACGTTATGGTGTCGGGCCACCTGTTGAAATGGCGGGTGGTTAATTTTGGAGGGAGGTTAGGACACATGACCATGAATTGCACTCCAGTTGGCGGGTACCTCTCTCATGGCCCAACCCCAACCCGCCTTCGCCCCCCCCCAGTCCCCCCCCACCCCCCAGCCACACAGTTTTATATGGAAACCCCTCTGATTGATGGAGGAGCAACACTCAGGGTTAATTTATACTCATGAATTATGGATGTGGTAGATGCATATTCTCCATTCCGCATCTCTCCATGGGGTAAATCTCGTGCATCACTGAAATCAAGACATTTCACTTTCCTCCGCTTCCGTTCTGCACGCAGATAAAGGTGAGCGGCTTATTTTTAGACAATGGAAGTTAAAATATAAGGGCACACGTTATTATATATTATTGAACAGTTACTAAAGGTAGGAAAGATAAATTAATAACACGCACACTTCCTTTCCTTTTCGTCTAATTTCCCATGCCGTTTATCTTTTGTCAGAAAATCGAAATATGTGTTCTTTTTTTGGTTTCCTATTCTTTCTTCCTTGCCTGAAGTGACTTTTTGCAAGCCCCAAAATTATTCAGCAGCTCAGGAAACAGAGCAACAAACGCATAATTGATTCGACCACTCTCCGATCTAAGCACCAGGACAGCGGACTCCTGAGACAAAATCTCCGGCCCACAGTCTGTACCAGGGCTCCTCAGATCTGGCCCTCGATTCCAGACCTTGTTTTCAGTTCTCTCAGTTACTTAGTTTCATAAGTACTGGTTCTGACTGGCCACAGAGGCTTCACACCTGGCTCACAGGTAAAGGAAGGCTGGGAAATCAGCAGCGCTCGGACCATGAGGACCGTGATTTGAATAACCCTGGTCTTTACTGACCCGCAGGTCGTACGAGACTCCTGACGGATCACTGCTGCTGAATCACACCATATGGCGGCTGAGTACCAATGACAGCAGCAGTCATGTTAAGTCACGTGTGAAGACTGAAGCTTTCAGACAGACGGGGCGTTTTTGGGTGTCGTGCAGTTGGTATAAATGTGCCGTGGCCTTTCTGCTGGTCACTCCCACCTGTTGACCACTAACCTCCCTCCTTTCACTTTTGATCTTGTCAAGGACGGTATCTTCGCAAGGAGCCAGGAAGGTGACTGTATGTCACCGAAATAGGTGGCATCTCCAGGACGCCCCCGAAAGACCGCCCACATGTGGATCGCCGTCTGCTAAGCTCCCCCATCCGTTTTCCGCGTCCCCCCCAGGACTTTCCGGAACCTTCCCCCCATAACCACCACCAGCACCACCACAGCACCTCCTGCTCCACCCAGCCGGCTATTTCCGTCCGCTCTCCCCTGCACCTCCATTTTTCAAACGTGACAACTGTAGTACTCAGCAGTTTGGGGATCCCTGCTGAAACTCATCTCACTGAGCTGTGCTTAATGTAAGATGGTGCCCAATGGCCGATTCGGCTCGCGGGGGAAGCATGGCACGCGCCCGCCAAAATACACAAAAAAGGCAAGGCCACCGCGACTAGACACAGAAAGCCACTCTTGTCCTTCTTGCCACACACAGGAAGTTGATTAGATCAAGAGAGCTTTGGCAAGAAAAAGAATTGAGAATATGCTCTCGTATCTGCCAGCTGAACTTACATTTGACAAATAGCAGGATATTTATTTTGTGGGCCTTTTGTCCAGTGACTAGCCTGGAATATTTGGATGAGTAGTTTCTGCTTTTTTTTACTGGATCCCTACTGCTGGTGAAATTGCAGTTTGTTGAGCTCAGCAACTGTACTATGCTGTAAAGTATTTATATTAATAAAGTTTAAGAGCTTCTGTGAAAAAGTCATAAATTCAGACAAATAAATTGGCAGCCTTTTTTTTTAAGGCGATGCTGTATTCTTTGTAGAAAAGTAATGATTTTGCAGTTAGGAGACAGATAGGAGCCAACTCAATGTGTAATAGGTAATTTTTTAGACAATTTGCTGTTGAATTACCTTATTGACACATTAATTTTGTATTTAAAGCAAACATGTAATTTCAAAGGAATATGATGGTTGTTATTTTGATGATCACATTGATAAGTGTTTTTTTAGCAATTTGGACATTGACCCACTAGTTAAATCAATAATTGCAAATCATCAGTTGCCATATTACACATGTGACCTCTGAGCTCACTCATCACAGCTGGCTGTATATTGAACTCATGTAGCTACAATAGAAGCAGCGATATTTTTCTTTAAATTTTCTCACCAGTAACATTGAATTCATTCGATCACTTGTAACAATAACAACTATGAAAAACCATATGTTGCTGGAATACCCCTATGCATCTATGTCTGTTATCTTGTAGAATGTCTGATTATCTTGTCTCTATATGCAACCTCAAGCAAGCTACAGTGTTTATCCTGGCACTGTGTTGAGGAACTGCAATGGTCATAAAGGCAGTAGTGCAAAGCCACATTCAGAGCCAGGATGCTGTCCAAGGTGTCCACAGTCATCTTCCGGAAGATTAACACAGACGCCTTCATCTTCTGGGAATAGAGTCATGATTGGACAGAGTCAATTTAGATGCAGTGATAGAGATAGACAATAGACTGTCTGGTTTCTGATCTGGAACATTTATTGTGATCATTCAGGATACGTGGGGGATATTTATATTAGGTTGACACACTTTGCTTTAAATGGGATTTTTTTTTGCAGGACAATCTGGCTGGCAACAGAGGAAAAGACATATGATTTCACAATGTTTTTTTACCAGCAAAATCCTTCTATGACAATTGCCTCCAGAATATATTCCTTTTGAGGTTTGACATATAGAATTACCTTATAGAACTGTCAACATTACGTCCTTGATTGTATTTGTAGCAATTTCCAACCCCAAATGACTGTCCAGGTGAACACATAGTAAATTAACCTTTGCTAATGTGATTAGCCGATTGTTGTAATAGTGCTGTCTGTTAACTAATGACACAAGTAAATTATTTTAGAAAGTCATTCCTTTGGTTGATTATGCTTAAACTGTTAACAGAGTCATGACAAATCATCAAACGCTGAATTTAATGATAATTTTAATTCTGCATACATGTTTTATGTGAGGATTCCTTTGATTTGTCGTATTGGACCCCAGCCACTGCTAAAGACTTATCAGTGGAATTAAAATTCAAAAGAAAAAGCTGTCAAAGTCAACTCTCTACTCAAATAGCTTCCGTCTTTCAGAGAATTAGCCACTGAACAGTCATGACTATTCCCTGCTAAGAGAATATTACCGAATGAGTTATCAGTTGACTAGATGAGTATTTTATAATCCTATACATCTACCAGGAAGCGTTCATAAACACTGTGCAAATTTCATACTTAATCAAAGGATACTTATTTCTGGATGCCCACTGAGTTGACCAAAGGTTTTGACTGTTTAAAGTTAGCAAAGACGCTCCGCAGGTTACGACGGTCCGTGTTACGATACTTTGACTTTACGACGGGTATGACTATTCAATAAATTACATGAGATATTCTACACTTTATTATAAAATAAGCTTTGCGTTAATGATGTTGCCCAACTGTAGACTAATATAAGTGTTCTAAGCATGTTTAAGGTAGGCTAGGCTACGCTGTGATGTTTGTTAGGTTAGATGTACCGTACTAAAATGCATTTTCACCTTATGATATTATCACCTTACGTTAGTTTACTGGAGCATAACCCCATCCTAACCTCGAGAGTGTCTGCATATTTATGCAGCAATCCTTACAGGAGTATTATGGAAGTATTATAGAACACTGTAATAACCCTTAATCCCCATCTTACCTTCCCAGACCAGTAATGACTTTAAAATTTGTTCTGGAGAGTTATGTTATGGATATACAGCCTCGATCTAAATTATATAAGAGGCGTGCTGAGCAACAGCGCCACTTACAGGAGGAACCCTGCTAACCACATTATAAATGCTGCAATCAGCTTACATCCAGTGTGACCCTAATTGAAAAGGAATTATTGCAAATGGACAGACCTGAAGATGGATGGGCATCCAATGAAGTTTAGAGTAATTCTCAGAATGATAATTAGAGCATGGTGTGATCTGAAAATGAATCCCTGCACTTTTGCCTTTGGATTTGTCCCGGTCATCTGTGATAAAGTTGATGAAATAAATGGTAACTGACTAACACTGCAGCTGCCAAGACATTAGGAGGCACAAGATCAAAGCATATTTTTGAATGAAAATCAGATCATTAGCGTATAGCCCCGATTCCTGGAGATGGCTGACAGGAGACAACTTATTTTTAAGAAATAAACATCTGTTTGATAGCGGCACTCAGAAATGCCAGATTTTACTTATGCGATTTTTATTACCTTCTAATTTATATTAAACAGATTTCAAATTGGAAAAGACTGTTATCACCCCTCCTAAAGGTAATGCATTATGTAATCAATATTCAAGGTGTCAGTGCTGATGTTTATTTAACAGGATGCTAACCTTTTTTTTTGCTTAGACAAAATATTTATGTTACAGAATCAGTGGAACGAGGAGGCTGTATTAGAAATCTTTAAAAATGGAAGACACAATCTGTGAGCAATATTAAAGGGAGATTTATGTGCTAAGGTATTACCATTGTGATTTTTTTCATACTGATAGCAATGGAACACATTGGCATTATGTTTATCATATAACATTGTTTTCCCTTCTGGGTGTAAATTCAGACACTGAAAACTGTCTATGATGGCAGGAAATGCCTGTGCCTTTGAATGAGAATGAATCAAAGCGAAAGGAGGCACGTTCCTCCCGTTGTTGTGTCATATCGGAATATGGGAAATTTGTCTGAATGCCCATCTTGGTTCCTGAGATGTTTTCTCTTTTCATCATGGCTGATAGAATAAGATGTGTGTGCAGTACCGTTACAATCGGTGTCACGGTGTGAGAGATGTACACCTTTCCTCATATCATTATGATCTATGACAGCCAGCCCACAGACCACATTTTTTTTGCCTGTGGAAGGAGACAAAAGGGTTAGGATCAGGGCTACTGATTTACGGATGCATTTACAGACACACACGCCCAGCATATCCTAATGTCTGACTTTTTTTTTTTATTATTCCTGCCAATCTGCAGCAAAGCAAACCCACTGCATATTCTGACAATCACATATCACCACGCAGACTGTTTGTTAAGTACACTGAACATTGTACATTTATCCTGTTTGTTCAGGGATTATGTGTTCGCTGTTATCAATTCAAACTGCAGAACATAAACTAAATGCAAATACACATTATATGATTTAAAGCAAATTTACAGACCCAAACTCAAAAAAGTAAATTCCCTATGTAATAAGGGGTTGTGCCCTGACACAGAAGAACAGAACATTTGAAAAGAATGGTATTTGAAGGCAGTTGTTTGTTTGTTTCTTATTTTGCTGTGGGGAGAAGTCGAATCCCAGGATTTTTTTTAGTGCCCATGGAATGACCTGAACGTCTTCGAAAGGCGTCAAGAAATTATGCAGCGGCAAACGTGGTTGAGTGGTGTGTAACTCAGGCTTTCAGTGCCTCGTTAAAAAGCCAAACCAATACATGAATTATGTATAATAAGCATTATTTTTTCTCTCTCTGATTCCTGTTCCAGGGAGCATTGGGTAAACAGTCCACAAATCAAAGTGCACATTACCATAACTGATATGTGGAGTTTGACACTTAAACATTCACATTATACCAAGGTGAGCTACAGGGCTGGAGCCACCGTGTCACATCTGCTGGTGACATTTGATGTGTTGCCTTTTGGATTTCAGACCAACTTTAAAGATTTTAAATTCCCTTTTCAATAAATCGTGCGGATTCTTTCTCGGGAATAAAGTGAGCACCCTGGCAAGTTTTAATGACTTTACATCAAACCGCATAATCAGTTTATATTTCAGGCACTGGGCTTTTTTGTGTCTGGCATGTAGTAGATCACAGCTATTTTGCAAAATGGCTTCAGGGTTCTAGTTTAAGCGCAAGAGCCCTCATGGTCTTCAATGGTCATTTTTGGTACTGAGATAAAAACAAGAAAATCAGACCGAAGGTAAAGAGTAGTTTTATGGGGCATCCTTAGGTATAAGTTCGGGAAACAGACAATATTTATGTAAATTGTGTCATTTATTCGGAGTCCTGAGAAATTGCTTATTTTAAGACCACCTTGGCTATGATTTATGCTTGGGAGCGGAGAAGGTCGGAACTGTCTTTCAAAGGCCACATGACACCCTATCAGAGTGAACAATTTACAGAAGCATTTCCTCACAAGTTTACCAAAAAAAAAAAAAAAAAAAAACGTTTACATTCAAATGTTATTGAAGTGCTTTGCCAGTTTTTCAGAACAGTTACGGGAATTAAGCGTCAGAGAATGTTGCAGTGTGTGATTACGAGGTTGTATTACCATGCCAGCAAAATATAAATTCCAAGAAAGTTCTCCATGGAGGAGAGAGTGATTTCCGTGCAGGGTGAAATCAATGTGAAATCAACATATCGGCCCTTTCTTACCGCAATGAATATTTAATCAGTGCTATTTTACATGGTGAAAGGGTTGTTTGATAAGCAACAGCAGCCTCC
Source organism: Gnathonemus echidnorhynchus (assembly GCA_026776725.1). Classification (NCBI taxonomy): domain Eukaryota; kingdom Metazoa; phylum Chordata; class Actinopteri; order Osteoglossiformes; family Mormyridae; genus Gnathonemus; species Gnathonemus echidnorhynchus. The sequence continues at coordinate 2,901,725 of JAODJU010000039.1, forward strand.
ATTGAATGTGATTGACTCTGTTCAAGACTGTGATATGTAAATAAAATTCCTGTCTCTGCCTGGGGACATAAAATGCTTAGAACTGAAAATACCCCTTTATAAGCCAATCAATGTTATATTACATTCTGTATCACCTTAAATTTGAGATTAAGCTGTATAGATATTTAATAGTGAAATGGGTGGGAACATTGAAAAAAATGTATACTGACACCCAAATGCAGTACAGCTTAGATGTTTTGGTTTTTTTTTTTTTCATTTTCCACCTGTGATGAATTGCCAAAAGATTAAAATGAACACACACTTAATTAAGTGCGCTGTATTTCAGCAGTTCTTAAATACAATTCTCAATTAGTGCAGTGGACAGACAATATATTGAAATGGAAATATTGAGCTGCCAAAGATATAGCACAGGTTACTGAGGAATTCCCTCAGCTCTGTCACAGAACAAGGAGCTAATTGGGATTGTGGCATGGGTGTAAATTATAGAACCAGGCAACACAACCCCCCCCCCCCCCCCCCAAATAATCATATTGTCATGATGGATGGGTGGGGATCTCAATCCCCCCAGTGTTCAATCCAAAGTTACACCCTTGGGTTGTAGCACAACTAAGGATGTCCGGTTTGCTCAGGAATGCAATCAAATCTTTTGATTCATTTCAGTCTGTGTACAGACAGACTGGTCCGTCTGCCAAGGAAATCGATGCGTCTCTGTTCGGTCATAACTACAAATGCAGTATCAAAAAGCTCTTCGTGTTTTCTAAAGGGGAATTTGAAAAGTGTGCCTGTGTAGGATGAAGAGGTTACTTGTTTCAGTTCGCAGAAGAATCATAAAATTCACCTCTTTTGTTTTTCTTTTTGGCCTGTAATGTGGAATCCAAAGGTCTTGCAGGGGTTAAACTCTGTAATCTAAGCCAGGTTGTTCCAGTGTTTTTATTTGTTTGTTTGTTTGCTCACTTATTATTATTTGCCTAAAATGCCAAATTAGTAGTGGCAATAACCGTTTAACTGGTTACTTTCTTGCTATTTTCAGGATTTGTTCACAGATCAGTGTCTTTGTTATGCTCTAAACAGGAGTGTCCTGAACTCCGCTCCCAGTGAAATGTAACCCTGATTTTTCACATTCTCCTGTTTATCAATCCCAACCGCCTGCCCTGTGAACCCAGTTTTTGTTGGGAAGAGTATCCATGTGGAATCAGCATACAAGTAGCCTGGAATGCAAACCTTTTTCACGGGGAATTATGTGTGGAGTGGAAGGCGCCGGAGATTCCTAGGCGTCTGCCTGAAAGGGAAGATGTCAAACGAAACAGGCTAGATAGACAGGCGATGCAAGGTAACAGACAGATACGAGGCAGTATCACTGCGGAATCTGAATATTGCTTCATTTTTCTTAAATTTTGGTAATAAAAAGCACAAGCATGCAAGTTATACAGTGTTTTTATTCATCCTTTGCCACACGCATTTTAAATGTGTCCAGGTTTCATGGAAAGAACCACATGACCATGCCGTGGTGCAATAAAAATCTTAAACATATACTGACCTTTGACCTGCCAATCATGACCAATGCCAAAACCTACATTTTGTTCTCCCAGTCTTATGAGTCATTGTTTCACTGAATGTTTTAATTTCCTTCCACTTATGAGCGTGTCCCTCTGTTCATCTTACATTACAGGTTGCTAATTAAATGGTGGATCTCTAACCACAAAAATAATAATTATATATTTTAAGTGACCGATTAACCGGGAAAGTTATACAAAATGTAGCGAATAGGATGTTCTCTGTTTTGCTTTATTAAGCAGTTTATTTGGTTTATTATGCAGTTCATTCTGTTTTATTGACAAAAACGAAACTCACACCAGTACATGAACAATTTTAATTAATATATAAAAGTAATTCAAATAAGTAAAATGATTTATAGTGCAATTCATCAGCACTGCCTAGGAAAGGAAACTGTTTGTAATGACTTTGGCTATGAGAGGTTCCTCAATAAATGTTTAACTTGAAAGCACTGGGCAGAGAAACTGCATTCCAGTGAACTGCATGGCCCGCTACACAAATAAAAATAGACATATATATGGACAGACTTCATTATAAGGTATTTTCCTATACATCTACCATAGATATACTTCATTTTGTTGTTGCCATTTGAATCAGCAACCAAACAAAAAAAAAATTAATAACATAATTGCACAGTGCTACAAAAGCACTGAAAGCTTTTGAGTAACTTTTACATAATCACAATCTGTCAGCATGCCAACTTATAAAATATGAATTACATAAATTAAAATGAGCTGTATTGTTACATTATGAGTCGAAGGTATATCGAGACCTCCCAGTTTTGGGTCCTGGCTCTGAGTTCTCTGCCATGGTTCCGTGTGTGGAGTTTGCATGTTCTGTGTCGTCATGGGGTTTCCTCTGGGTTCTCCGATTACCCCTTCCCAACAGTCCACAAACATGCCGAGGCGAATTGGAGTTGCCAAATTGCCCTTAGCTGTGAGTATGCCCTGCTATGGTTTGGCACCCCCATCCTGGGTTATTCCCTGCCTGTAGCCTCTGGGATAGGCTCCAGACCCCCCACAAACAGGAAAAGCAGTAAAAAAAATGTATGGGTAGATGTATGGTATATATACATAATATATACACTCAACTAGAAATAAATCCATGATGTGGCTGGCGTATGGTCTGTATAATTCTTGGATGTCTGTTGTCATAGCAGAATTTTTGTGTGAAAAATTTGCACCATTACCTGAGCTAGCTACCTAAAACATTTTTTCCCCTTCCTAAAAATTAATGTTTAATTTAGCTACTTAGTTAGTCCCACTTAAAAAATTGAGGAAAGTCCTTATAATTGAGCACCATGTATTTAATTATTTCTACCTTTATAACTGAAAAGGTTATAACTAAAAAAAGACGACTTTGAATATCTTATGACTGAATCTCCGATTAGGATGTGAGACGAAGGAGAACTGAAGACCACTGAGTTTGTTTTTCATTTATTTTTTTATTTTTTTGGTGAATGGTAGATTTAAATCATTTAAGCTATAATTGACTATGGGACTGGGGATTCTGAAGCTTCTTACAAAGGATCAAACATCCACATCAAGGACATTTTTAGGGAAAAGAGAGCATATTAGGGTTTACAACTCTACAAAAGTCATCAGAAAGAGTTTGGGCACAGTGTGAGTGCCTTTGGAAAGGTGCCCAATTTTAGCTTGCTTGATTCGCTCTCTTTGAAGCATTTTATGTGTTTCTGGTTTAATTAAGTGAACCAGGCATGGTGGATATTATTTTTAAAAAGCCTATGGTGAATAAGGCAGTGCTCAATCCTACTCAAGTTACTGTTTTTTACAGGGGCGCAAGACACAGAATTACACATAAGATTTGGTTTACCATCTTTTTACTGAGCAAGTGTTGATTCTTTTGCGATAGTGGTACAAATGAGACCTGAGAGCAGATCAGCTGGAAAGATAATAAGACAGAAAGACAGAAAGCTGATTCATGTCATCTGTGTGACTCACGGGGCACAGAATTGTTCGCAGGATAGTATAGATACAGCTGTGCACAGCTGCGTATTATCTGCCTGCTCCAGAGCAGCGCGGTGGGGGCCCGGCCGCGGCCCAGTATATCCATGCCCCACGCGCTCTGGGAGATTCCTTCCGCTCTTGTTGATACATATTGAACAAAATATCCCAGGGAAAATAAACAGCGGGGTCAGCTGTGACCCCACACTGGACTGCCTTTATTTGAATACCTAATGCAGAAGTGACCAGCATATTCTGCTCTGACGGTACCATGCTCTGGCTATACATAATGAAATTTAAGGGGAGGTAGCTAATGGCCAGAAAATGGATCTCAACAGTTATATTTAATTTTTCATGAAATTACACAAGACAGTAACAAAATACCCATCCATCTTCGATAATTACGTAACCAAGTATGGAGTCTATCCCAGGAAGGACAGGGAACGAGGCAGCGGAATCTCTCAGAACGAGGCCAATACATGCATTTTCGTGAAATGATTTCACTGTACAAGGATTACAAAAATACAAAAGATAAATGCATCATTCATGTTGAAATCATGAGTAATTCTGTGTTTTAAAGCTGCTAGCTAATTCTAATACGCTATATTTTTAAGAGTTTTAAACTATTGAAATATGTTTGTCACAGTCGATCATACTGTCAGCTGACTGCTAGACGGGAATTATGTTCTCGTGTTAAAGTAGAGAAATCGGCGTCTTTGAAGACGCAAATGAAATATAGCTACAGGAAAACGCGAGCAACTGCCGCAGCTGGAAATGTATGAATAACGGCTCATCTGCCTTTCAGCTGAGACCCCCCCCCGGCAAGCTAAACGTTGAGAGAGTGCGAAGGGGCCCAGGGAGATTAATTGGAGATACAGTGGTTTTGCTGTAAATCATGTGGGTCAAGAATTCACAGCAGTTCAATGTAGGTTGAAGGACATTCCCAAGGGTTTCCTCATTTATGATAAAGATATCTGTTTGGAAGTGTGCAGAAATATCACACAGCTTTTTAAGTTGCATCATCTTTGTATTTCCAAGCTCGGACCCTCAATTTATTTCCCACATCTAAAATTATTACACAGTTACATTGTTATTAAGAGGAATGGTTTAAAGGAGAAAAACTAAACACTAAATTTCACCGTTGTTTTGCTGAACAAATTTGGATAATTACATACTTTTGCAATAAAATATGAAGCAAAGAATAAAATACAATTAAAGAAAATAAGAACATAGGGTCTTGAGAGACATTAAATTCCTTTATGTGCTCTTGAGATGAAAAGTATACTTTTTAAAATGAACTTAAAAATGATTTGGTTTATGTCATCTTTAAATTCTTTGAAGAGTGGGTGGTCTAATCACTCGATCATCAAAAATAACCACTTACTGTGTGCATTCTGGGTCATATGACTCAGATCCAGTCTGCACTGGGCCCACACACACATACACTCACACAAACACATACACTCACACAAACACACACACACAGACGCACTCAAAAAAACACACATACACAGTTTATTGCTAAGACGTCTGAGACACCTGAACAGTACATCTTTAGACTGTGAGAGGAAACTTTAGTATCAGGAACAAACCAGCACAAACACAGGGATGCAACACAGAAGTTGGGCCAGATTCCATGCGACCACAGACCTGTGATGTGCACCGCTGCCTTCCCAGGTAAACCTTCGAACAGCATCATAATTCTATATAAATTCATGTTAACGTATTTTTTATTCTACATTTCATTTTTATTTTAATTATGTAAAATCCCTTTGCCTGGTAATCGCATGCAGTGTTGGCATTTTCAAAGCAGCAAAAAATCGTTGCGCTAGACATTCGAATGAAAGATAAGTGAGGTGAGGTGTTGTGTCACACAACAGTGAAGCGGCGGCAGTGAGATCACGTGCAGTGGCTCACTGCTTTGAAGACCATCTTCATTCTCTGGGGCGTATGCACCTCCAGTGGCTGCTATTAACTGAAAGTGCTTCCTGCCTCCTGTGTTTTTCTGTCACCACATGGAAAGGAGTCAAAACTTTTTGACCTTCAGATGTTTATTTCCTGTTTTATGGTTTTTGTCTCATATTCATTACATGCTGCTAAGTCTCGGGAAGCGACCAGAAGACTTGCCTCCCAAAAATGTTTTTTTTTTTTTACTTTCCATTTGAGCATTTGTGCCGGAACATAAAATAAAAACAATGTTTGGGAGCTTGCCACAAAAGAACAACTCATCCTCTCGTGTCTTAAAAGAAATATCTAACTCCTTATTGTAGGTAATCAATTTTTGAGTTAGTCCACGGCCATAATGGCGCCAGTATTAAAAGCATTTTCGCCTAAGATTCATGTACATATGGCTTAAAACAATCAATAAAATTAATTAAATAGGAACTTATGCCCTCAAACGACTCAAATCAATATTTGGGAAGCAGACAGATTTATTTTCAGTATGAATCTAGATACAAGTTTTACAGTGATCGATTTTTGCACTGAAGCTGCCTCTGACTACAATATGATATTTTTGCTTAGTACCTTCCAGCCGATGCTCAAAATGATAATACATCTATAAGGCACTGCAACGTACACTGCATTTATAAAGCATACTAATATCTCACCATGTTTCTCAGCCATCAGTAGGTAATAGGAACTGGTAGATTTTGCTTCCAGTTAGGAATTGTTCAATGAATACTCCCTCAATAAAGGAGAAACTAATCCCAGCAATGTGAGGACACACATCAGTGAATTAGAGCCAGACACCCCACACAACACAGCCATTATGGCCGTCACCATGGAGCTGTGCAAGACGTTAGCGTTAGCATCTCTGTATGTCCTGACATTACATCATGTCTCGATGTGCAGCGACCCTTCCTCAGCGGCTGGGTGTTTTCTTGCAAGGCGGGGCCATCCATCACTACTGCTACATGCAGAAAAGAGGCGGTCGCATTTCTTGCGTTAAAATAATGTGTAACGTTTCAGCCTCCTATTCTAAAAAGAGGTTCGGGTGCAAAAAGGCAAAATGCAGAACTGCTACCCATCCAAAACATGCTCTGCTTAAGATGGAGTTAGCTCTTTATGTAAAGAAAAAGCAAGAGATGATCTTTGCCAGCGACCCGCGACTCCTTAAGCATGTCTTGCAGGTTAATGTTATTACCACTTACATTGCTGGAAATGCAGACCTATGCTTTACGATTCGAAATTTCCTCTGGACACAAGTGAAGAGGCCAAACTGTGTATTTTAACCATAAACGTGTCACAAGCATGTCCAGCACAGACACACAGCAGGCCAGACAGGCACACCAAAACAAACAGACCTGGAATAAACTCACATCTGGAAAAAAAAAAAAAAAAAAAAACTGCAAGGGAATGATGAAATACATGCTTCACTTTCTGACGCATTCGCAGGATATTCTTATGGGAAACTGCATTGTGTGTGCTGCAATAAACTTACCCATTTGCAGGAAACTTTGGCTTCTCCCCTGACATACAACCTTTTAGATGGGGTTGCTTGGGTGCTGTTTCATGCACAATGTCTTCATGTGAGTGTGTGTGTGTACATATATTCCCAACTCCTGCCCAATCACAGCCCTGAGGATCACCAACCGACATCGCTGCCAGACCGAGGTGGCAGCCATGCAGCTGTACAGGTTATTGCTTCACGCTGGGAGGGATGCAGACGGCAACTGCAGGGCTGAAAAGTGTGAGTAAAGATTGCTGTCTTGCAATGGAGCACTCTGCACGGATTACCCATCCATGCCCTCTGTTTTGGCCAATGATTTTGAAAATGGACAAATATATCAAACCGACTTAAGTTCATAATCACCATACTAGCAAAGTGATTAAGCAAAAATGCTGACCAAAAATCCACCTAAAAGTGGTACTGACGTCATGGCAGTCGGTACCAGACCACAGAAAGAACCTGTAACCAGACGTTTTTCAACACCTACAGACACATTTCACTAATTTCATTTGGGCTGATACACCATCATCACCAGAAGGTTCTCCATCAAGTTAAGGGCAATTATAATCTGCACAGCGGCAAGAAACTTGTTTTGTATGAAACAAACAGCACTAGCTCCATCCCACGGTGCCCTGGAACCACCCACCTAACCGACTCAGGCAAAATATGAAGAAAATGCAGGAAAAAAACCCTTAGCGGCAGCCAAGGATGTGCCACAATAAACCTTACTGGCTTGTTACACCTATATTTCATCATTTCATGAGGTAATTTTTCTGCAGTGTCAGCTGTGGACTTTCTAATCACAAACTCTGATGTCCAAATAAACCTGCGTTCGCCTTGATTGTGTTTTGAGAGAGGGACAATACACTTTCTGCTTTTCGAGCTCACAATAGAGAAAATTGTTCTTACAGTGTGTGGGCTGTTGTGTGGATGGTTTTTTGGTTATTATTTTTTAGATGTTGTGATTGGTTGGTGAAAGGGAAAGTACCGGCCTTTCAGTTAAGTCTCAAATCTTTAGCACACGTGATCATACACATCACCATACACACCTGGCATGACAGGGAGGCCAACTGTCACGCATCTGGCGTGACACACTTTCAGACTCTCACACATCTGGCGTGACACTCGCACTTTCAGACTCTCGCGCTCATGAAAGAAGTCTTATGGCAAATTTATATTATTCCATTATAAACCTAAAATTAGCTACATCAAAAGCAGTGTGGTAGTCTGCAAACAATACAGACTATTTAGAAGGTAATAAACCGGTTACATACGTGTAAATGCGTGTGCATGTATGTCCAGATTTTTTTCAAACTGAAAATCGCTCCAGCCAGCTGACCGAAGTCAGAAACACTGTCATGATCCCATGACAACTGACTTCAACCTTCATAGCGGGGGCTTTTATTGAACGTAGGGCTTTTATTTTTGCATAAGAGTGTGTGAGATCAGTGGCAAATCCATTGTAATCTCCTGCTAAGCCAGAGGCATCCTGAAAAATTCTGCGAGTGGGAGATGGTCTGGCTTTCATTGGGTCTTTCATGCAAGCGGAGGAGATTAGGACTAAGGAGCATATTCTTTTCAAAGTTCTGACCAAAAAATCAAACTTGTAATTTCCACTACATCAGTATCAAACAAAGGCATTGGATGACCTTCAAACAGACAGTTATAGACTCCATACGACAAAAGAACGTTCCTTTTTTTTTAATAATAAACAAACAGGCTTGACAGAATTGATTAGATACAAATTAACCACTTAAATCAATAAATATAACAAAAATTGCAATCCAGTCTTCTTGAGTCAGTGAATCTGGGTCATTGCTGTAATTCCTCCAGAAATATGAATTACATAAAGAGCAGAAAGCATGTTTTGAAATAAAATCAAATGAAGAGAGAACAATCTACTTTGTCATCTATAAATATGTGCTGTTTGCAAGTGGCATTATTGACATTGGATTGCGCTCCACGTTCCACTCAAACCCATGGAGTCCCTCCGCTTGGTGGGGGGGTAAAACAGGGCAGCTGTAAATACCTCTCTCCTCCGTCTCCTTGAAAATTACAGAAGAGGAGTCGTTTTGAAAGTGGCACGTAGGGCAGTTTTCTGTTTCCTACTCAATATGCTAACCGCTTGTCAATTTGTTTGTTTGTTTATTTCAGGACACATACCAATAATTACATGGAGCAAAATTTTTCCCTCGCCTATGTCATAAATTAGGCAGAGGTCTTCTGATAAAGACATCACGTTCAGACAAGGAAAGCAGTGGCTTAGAAGAGGAGGATTTATATTTGAATAATGATGGATCCTTGACAACAGTGATGGATAGCACTGTGCGTTTGACTGGCTTGCCAGTCTGCTATGCCAGGGGCATCTGCCACACACCCAGCCCAGGGGAGGTGAGGTTAGTGCATGGCGTTGGTAATGGGGGAGGCTTGTTTTGGGGGGGGGGGGGG
>JAODJU010000039.1:2911241-2958027 GCA_026776725.1 Gnathonemus echidnorhynchus
GGGGGGGGGGGGGGGGTGGGGGGGGGGGGGCACAAGGGCTCGGTGGTACAGCGATTCCTTCCAAGCACATGGGCTCCCCTTCCACGGCTGAGATGTCTGCTGATCGCCTTGGGCTCTTGTTATTCTCACCGGTAGAGCTGCATTGCTGGTTACAGGCACAATTACTCTGTTATGTCCAATTAGTCCTGTAATTATGCTGCGGTAATTGCAGCTATGATTGCCGCTTAGGCTACAAAGAACTACCCATCACACATTCATTGCCTTTGCTGGGGCTGGTGGAAAAAGTTGAGCTGCCTTGGTCTTGTTAGAATATCTTTTTGCTCGGCTGAAAATGGTGTCAGCGACTGGGGAGCAGAGAACAGGATCTGAATGTATGGGCATGTTTACATCGGTCTTGTTATGGCTGGACCTGCATTGTGAACAATAGGTCAGGGAAGGTACAACAAATTAGACTTCCTTCTTCTAGAAACCTTACTAAATGGTTTTAGCTCTGGTTAATAGGTTTGCCAGCGGTGGGCCAGCGATCAGTCTGGGAGTTCGCACACAAAGAAAAAAGATGAGAATGGTAGCAGGGGAAAATGAGGGACCTGGGATTGTCGTGTCATCCCAAGTTTGGGGGGGGGCGGGGGGGAAGCAGCCTTGGAGTGGCTCAGAAACCAAGATGGCATTGTCATGCAGCACATGTCTCGCAGTGATGCATACCTACCTCACAGATTGCTGCTACTTCTTTTTTTTTTTTTTGACAAAATCTCATCATGAGCATAAAACAGGAATGTTAGGTTCTTTTTTCACACCTCAGCCCTCAAATTTCCCAGATGGCTGCTCGAAAATGGCCCGAAATAAGATCAAGGTAAAAACTCCCGTCGTAAAATTGCACCCGAAGCATCTTATCAAATGTTATTACTATCACACGCGTGTTCGCGCATCTTCCGTGATGTTTCTCGAAACAAGGCTCTGAAACGTCTCTGTGACCAGCGCCATGTGGCAGGATAATATCCGCCCGTAAAGCTCATAGGGGATACACCGGGAAGCGACTCAGCAGTATGCTTAACTCTCCTTTCCGAACAGTCACAGAGCATTCCCATTTACGCGCCGTTACCGCCGCAGATTTAATGCACAGCTTCTGCCTGGGATACGAGGCAAAGCTCACAGGCTGACAGACATGATGGATTGTGTAATAGCGGCAATGGACTGATCCCAAGTGCTGACAGATTTCTGTGGCAGGAAGGTCAGGGACGGTCCAGTGTTTGCCATGACCAGGCGAGGCCGACTCTGCCCACAACACACACTGAACACAGAGTACCTCAGGAGAAGAATGAATGCTGTGTAAGACCCCTACCCCGGGCGCAGGGCACAGCGAAGGAGTGCAAACTTGGTACCAGCTGGCTCTGGGAATCCCCACTTCGCAAAAAAAGAAAAGAAAATGATTTTGCAGATAATATCCCGACATTTTCTTTCCACCAATGGCCGGTGAGCCGCTCCACACTAGTGACAATCTCACAATATTACTCTGCTGTCATTTAATTTAGCGATAGTCTGTGCAGCGCTGATGCTCTGATGCTCGATTCAGCCGCGACACTACAGCTCTTCTCAAGGACTTTATTTATTTTTTTTCCTCCTCTTCTCTGTTCTGTTCGCAGACATATTTTGTGTTGGTGTGTCATCCAGGGGCCAGATATTTAAAGAAAAGAGAGCTGGTTTCTGAAGTGGCTCTTCTGAGAGATGCCTGTGTAATTCCACTCGACAGATGAATAGAATCTTTCAGTCGGCACTCCTGTCAATCCCGTCGCTTTGAAGTGTGACAACTTCACAAGGAAGTGCAATAAAAGGGGTAAAAAGGAGGACGGTGCGGGGGGGGGGGGGGCAAAAAAGTTGATGTCTGTATTTTAAAACGAGGACAGGATGAGTCTTTCCTGAGCAGCCTCTCTGCGTTTAATGAGTACAAATACTTTCCGAGGAACAAGAGGAGAGACGGGCAGCCTGTCATGGGAAAATCACAGCGGCCTTGATGCGGACACTTCGATTTGCATTTGTAAATAATCAGCCGGTTGTTTTGGCTGCCCCGCCGAAATGGCATCGCTGGGAGCTGCAGGGATCATGAGTCACGGGAAGAATTGGAGATGTGGTCTTAAAGATTAGCCCGTACGCTTAAGCTGCGTACTGTAGCCTGGAGATTATTGACGGCGACGAAATGCGGCCGGCAGAGAAAATGTGAAAATGACTGATATTGGCAGCCTTCCCCTCCCCCGAATGAAACCACGGAGGCCATTATGTCCGCCTTTCCCTCTCCTCCAGGTAGCAAATGAGGAATTTAAAGTCAATTTCGTCGGAAGTAGACAGCTGTTGAGACAGAGTGGACAACGTGTCTAGAGGATAATGCATCGGTGGGGGAAAAAAATTATAATGAATAAATAAAATAGCTCAGGCAAAACTTCTCATTAAATGGGGCCCATCCTTCCACATAGAGGGGAAAAAACAATTTGATATACGATTCTTTTCCTTACCCAGGCCATCTGAACATCTGTGGAATCCATTAAACTAGAAGAGCTACATGAGGTTATTAGATAACTGCATGTAGGTATAATGTCACTTACTTCTACTTTCTGTCTTTAGCATTGGATTTTTGACATGCTTCTAAAACGTCACTCTCTCCAATCATAATATGGCTTTAATGAAATGAGGCTAAATGATTGAGGATATAATGGATAACCAGCATTAATCATCATCAGTGTTTTTATGAAACAACTTCTGAGACTAGGAACATACCAAACTTTTCATACGGTCCAGTCCTATGTGATACTGCTTTAAAGACCATGTAAAACCGTCTGCTTTTATCATGATTATATCACCATTTTCCTAAAGATTTTTCGTTGGCTTACATATGAATAAGACAATAGGAGTAACAAATTAGTAATATGGATTTCAGTTCATCATTGCCTTGCTAAAAAATTGCCACATTACTGTGGCTAAGAATATATCTTTCCAGTTGCTATGGTGTAGGAAAGCGTGCTCCACTTCACAGCAGGGAGCCCGGCACGTCCCATTCGTCCAGAAGGGGAGCAGAAACCAACATTATTCTTGGTACTTTTCTCATTGTTTCATTATATAGACTAAAGAGAATCACTGCAGCCTAGTTTTCACAATCGGAGGATAATCGCGCTGAAGTCTTCCAGGCATCAGTTGTATTAGACTTACCTCCGTAACATCAGAGGTAAAAACTATACTGGACAAAATGTCAAAGCTGAGTCTGAGCAGGTTCATGTTAGCCTGGATTATTACACCTTAATTACTTATGTTGCTAAATGTATCACTAAACTGTTAATTTATATGTAAAGTCAAAGGGGGTCTCTAAAGCAGAGTAAAAATATCTTTGTTAATTGGCACAAAGTTAGGCTGAGCTGCAAAATATCCCATTGGAGAACAAAGATATCTTTATTCTTGTTGGTTCATAGGTAGAAGACATATATTAAAAGGAATTCAGTGATTGTATGGCGAAAGGAGCACGCATCTCAGTGGTACACAGATTGCTGTACATGCTATAAAGTACCAGGGACTCCTACTCGACGGGACCACTATGCTACACGCTAACGCAGGCTCTTCTGTGATCACAGTCTATTTGTCAGACTCGCCTAAATGAGATGGGAAATCTATGCTGAAGATTTAGCCCATTAAAAGGAGAAAGTTTATCATCCCGTGAAAGGTTTCCCGGTGTGTCCAAAAATTGTTGTCCAATGAGCAAAACAGTGCACTCTCTATCTAATGGAAATTGAATCAGACAGAAAATTCAGTCCATTATGCAGTCGCTGAAGGTATTTCCGCAGTCATCAGATTTTCTTCCCCTTTAGCCACTTGTGTATTTAACATGTTCCAAGGCATTAAATGCAACTTTAATTCAGAAAGGTGGTGCTCAATCAATACTGTCAATCTCAAGTTGCATAGTTGCAATAAATTGGCCAGATTTCTCTGTTAGACTCCTTCTCATTGAATAGCTCCCCGTTTCGCTTTCTATTGGGCTCTTGTTGACTGCAATGAGTCTAGTTTCTATGACCAGATCTTCCTCAAACATTCTTGTCTTAGCAGTTCCTTAGCAAAATTGGCAGTATATAATTCTCGAATTTTAACTCTTCCAATGTGCTGATGAATTCTGTCTGCACTTATAGAGGGATTATATGCCAGGCTTAAGGCCTTGAGTGTAGCGTTGTAGGATTCTGGTTATATACCTGCACTGCAAGCCAGAAGGTCACTGCAGATTTATATGCTACAAGGGATCCTGTTTTTCCACATCTGGTTCAAGATACCTGGGTACTTATAAAATATCCACATGTACCAATGGGCGAAGTTTGATGCTATAGGATACGCGAGTCGTGTTGAAAAAAATGTTTGTCTTGTTCCAGATAACATGACTGGCAGCGTTAAGCATCCTGGTCTCCATAACTGTGGGCCTGAATAATGGCAGGTTTTTGCTGGTTAAGTCTCCGCAGACCAATCAAAACCAGGGCAAAATGCTTTGTCTGTCATCCAGGTTGCGTTCCAGGGCTCCGCGGGCGAGTCATTGTTAGACTAATTGCCTCATTGACACTTGGACCACAGCTAAGTACTCATCACGATTGTTGTGGCACGGTGTATTGGCTAATGTGATTCCATCCGTCAATAGCAATGTGGATGTAAACAACAGCCATTCAACCTGGAGTCTAATGTTTATTTGCATATTATTTATTATATACAGCACATAAAATCCCAGATATTTCTAGTTACAATTAGTTTATCAATTAATTGTCTCTTGTTTTGGAATTTGAACTTCTTAGTGGATTGTATAAGGCCATCTATCTTTAGAGTCAATGGGATGTTTGTTTCTTTATTATGCAATGAAACGTTGCTCACACCTTTACTAATGATTTGGCCAAGTCCAATGAGAGCGTGTATATTATTAACAAATATGCATTTTTTTCTTCCTCATCATGTAACTTGCATAAAGTGGCATATATATTCACACCTTTACCAATTATGAAATAATGTGAAACCATTTTATTGTCGCTTTTCCAATCGGCTTACAATCCAAACGGCAGTGTCGAGGAGATGTAGGAGGTGAGATTTAAAGCCTGATAACTTGCACAAGCTGTCACTTTAAGTAAGGAATTATTATTTTGACAAGTACTTTATTATTTTAGTTTCTGTATACACCATGAGGTACCTTTATTGATCATTCTAAAGGTATTTGTTAGAAAACATCTACTGTCACATTCAATCCACATATCTACAGTACTGTATGAAAGTCATCAGCACCCAAAGAAAATGTTTAAATGATCTTCCAGTTAGTGTTAAGGTATGATATTTCATCTGTCAAAGTGTGTCAGCTTAGCCATTTCAAAACCTCTCTTAAAATCACCCCCAGCATTTGCAGCAACCTCCCATAGACCCATGTATTTTTTGACTTGAGCAATACCCCACCTTGTTCGGCTTATCAATACCTCACTGAGTTATTTAACTAATTAAGTTCATTAATTAAGTGGGCAGGTGGTGAACAAATCTATGGAATGGCTGAGGTGTCCATGAGGAGAGGTTTGGGAACAGAAGCGATGTTCGTCTAGCCATCTAAAAAGATATCAGTAACTCCAATGTTATTTTTTATCGTGCTACCATTAATTTCCACATATTCTAATGTTAAATCATGTTCTTTTATGAGCAAATATACACTCACTGCCCAGATAAATAGCCAAATGAGATAAAGGTTTGTCCAACTCCGATCTTCAGGCACCCACATCTACCCAGAGTTGAAAAATTAGCTATTGAACCCAAATCCATCAAAGCTTCAACACAAGCAACATTAATTCTCATCTTGCCATTTGCTGTCTGGCTCACGGCGCCAGCTGCAGCAGTTTAGGAATAACATTGGAGTCAGAATTAAAAGATAATTCTGGAAGGAACGCTTGGCTGTCAGTCAGCACCATCAAATGTCTTATTGACAGTTTGCGTCGAGTCACTTACCCAGTGCCATTTGCACTGCGCAGTGTACTGTTTCTCTTGCCTCTTCGGGGTAAGAGATCGAAAGCAAAACACTTGTCCCCAGATATTTAGAATTTATAAATCGCAACAAATAAATTTTTCCATAACTCCCTAAACACATTTGTCTCCACAATTCGCCAAAAACAGAGAACCTGTAAGAAACAGTCGATTATTCTCTGCCTCAAACCCAAACCGTTGTTGCCTCTTTACTGTATATCAGGACACAGATCGAAGGTAAAGCCTTTAGTGCCGAAATTTTATCATTTACAAATCATAATCCGTTAAATGATTTAAAAATGAACGGGCACTGATGCTTAGCTGCACTGTTTCTTGCTAACTGTGACATATGACATTGTTTTCTTTGACGGGGGCTCGACACTGCCAGCGTGCCTCACGGAGAGCAGAGAGCAGATTCGACTGACAGAAAAGACCATACGCCAGTTGCAGAGGTAATGTAACGGCGACAGGACCTATTGTGCCACAACATCAAACGATAATCATCAAAGCAACTTGTTAGTCATTTCTGTGGAAAGCGGGCGCCCAGTGTTTAGGTTGGTAGCTACCTGTGAAAGCAAAGCAAGCCAGATAATAAATACTGCATGCATGAAAATTAGCTAATTAAACTCTCTACTGCTCTGTAGTATTTGGTTATATCCAGGTATTAATACCTGAGAATTATACAGCTACGTTGCTTTTAAAGTGACGGCGTGAGGTCAAGATATAGAGGATCTAGGTCAACTCCACGGAGCCACCTGAACTCTCATATATATTTCATTATTTTTATATAAGCAGACTGAGTCCAAGAATAAGGCAGGTCAAGCAGCTTGATCGTGTGCCATGTTGCGGCTGTTAAAGCCCCTGGCATAGCTGCCAGTGAGACGCCGCTCTGTTTGCCCGTGTTCACGTTGAGTGTTCTGCATGTCGCAGGAGAGAAAGTATTTCTGAATGCTGCCAGCTCATTGGTTACGAAGGTGCGTCCGATCCTGCCGGCGTTACAGCATAAAGTGTCTGCGTTTGGTTCCCAATGCCCTCTGCCTCCTGCGACCGTGCTTCTCACAGGAAATGAGGGTTCTCTGCAAATGAAATGATCATGCTTTTCATTTTTCATTACGCCTCCCTGCTTTTTGTCCTGACTATTAAAAGAAAAACAAATCGGAGCGTAAAGGTAAATAACACGCCTTGCTTTTTTCTTTCCCACACAGTGTTTCCAAGTCCTGCACTGCAGATCTGGCAGCTGACAGCAGAAACAAGCAGAGAAAAACGCTTAAGCAAAGAACGTCCATCAGAGATTTATGTCCAGGCTGGGAACGCCGGCTGTCCGTGCCTCTGCGACTTGTATGCAGAACATACCGGATTCAACTGCCTAAGGGAGGGAAAATACTTGAGTGACAGGAAACCAATCATCTGTGGCCTTGGGGGGTCCCTCTGAGTAACACGGAGAAGACCTGAATGCATTAACCCAGTCAGTGTTTAGCTATAGCTCTGATACTCAGACACTGCTGATTCCATTTGTCTATATTAGGACACAGGCGCCCCCCAGCAACTGTAAGGACACCCCCCCCAGAAGAACTGAAGGATTGTCGCCAGAATGGGCGTGGTCCCCCGATGACTCAGAGTGAATATGCAGGACGACGGGGAATGCGGGGGGGGGAGCACAGTGACGACACGTGGAGTCGGATGGCACTGGCCCCCGGGTCGCAATGAGTCTCCGGGCAGGAGAAAGTGAGCCTGACAGCACTCTCTGTCTCCGAGAATAACGCACTCACCATCCTGCCAGACTGGCGGGAAGAACGTCGCGAGAAATGAATGAACCAGGAGACAAAGGAGCAGAGAGCTCATTGAAGTCGGAGTGGAAGGCCTCCATTTCAATACCAGCGCACCTCCATTTCAGTACCAGCGCGTTAATGCAGAGAAATACTCTCTGCAGTTCTTGTTAAAATAAGACTTTTGGATTTTGGATTTTTCTTTTAGGAAGAAGAAGTGGAAAGAATAATAAGAATGTCCTTAAAAATCTATAAATTTGTACACTACTCATGTTTGGATTTATCATAGTCTGCAGCATAAAAACAGTGACCTTAAAATGTAATTCAAAATATAAGATGAAATACAGTGAACATCCCAGGGATTAAAAAAGAGTGACCAACAAGCAAAGGAACAACTGATGAAGATGCCATGGTCCAGTAGAGGGGAAACCACCTGAATTATTAGAAAGATTCAAGCAAAACTCTGCGAGCGAGAAAAAGTGTTTTGGTTGTGCAGTGGAGTCGTAGCCAAATCACAGAAATTCATGACAACTCAAATAACTGTGCTGTCACTGGCAGTTAAATCACTGTCGCGTTCCCCTGGAATTGGTTAGCACTGCGCTGACATTAGCTCAACACACCAGGTTATTCCAGTGCTTGCACACACTGAAACACGATTACAACTCAACATGTGAGAAACTCTCCAGCTGCACTTTACAAACTTATACTTTGGAGATGGGGGACGTCTCTCTCGGAGCTTGCAGTGAGTATCGGTACTATATTATAGATTCAGGTCTTTCCTGAACACGTGTAAGCGGCGTTCAGACACATCCCTCAGGCTAGTCTACACCCTGTAACCACTATATAAACTGTGAAATCCCATCTTTGGAGGCAAATAAAACAACAAGCGATCCCCAGAAAAGCATGGCTGTCCTGTTATACCTCTCTCATTATCGAAATGCCCTCGAAATAAGGCTAACGTGTTTACCTGGCAGGACTATGACAACACGGACGGAAACAGAGCAGGACCCTGTTCAAATAATTGCTCTTGCAGCCGGCTTTCGAGTTTGAAGGACACGACAATCTTCACAGGGAGAGAATGATTAATTAAAGGTGCTCTCTGCTTCTTTGTCATCTCTAACAAGCCCCCTACATAATTGAAATGCATGTCTTAAAACTCCAAGCCAGCAGATAGAGAGCTTAGCACCTCACGTTATTTCTTTATTAATGCCTTTGTGCTGAAACTGAAAATCCTGGTGTGCTCTTAGTGAGACTGTGATGCTTTTAATTGTCTGAGCCGCTCTTAAACATTGGCATTTACCGTGCCTTCACTGGCTAACTTTACCTGGTTAGGTTTGCCACATATGTGGAGTCTGAATTTTTTATGTCAAAATTGCTTCTGTTAATGCCGTTTGAGGTAATGAACACTCACGTATCTTAGTGTCGGTGGAGCAGAATTCCTATTGTTAGCATTTTCAATGCCTTTAACTTTGTTTATTTAGACAGTTTTGTACACAATACGTTTGCATATAGTAGACAAACAGCACAGGACACGAGGCTGGGATGTAGAGAAAGATGGCTTTTAGAATCGATGCATATACTGCCCTGTAACATCTAAGGTGTGAATCTATAACACCCTGGGACAAATGGAGCTGTTTTTTTTCCTTTTTCCTTTGACTTTATCCTGCTTTTTTGCATAAGCGATTCATCAACAAAGCAGTTAAGTTACATTTATTATTTGAAAGCCCTTTTATGCAGACCTTTTATGCAGTTCCTGCGCTGCTTCTGCGGCATTGCACTCTGTGTCTCTATGTGCATGGGCTTAATTATACGTGATTCTGTAATGCTGGCATCCATTCCTTTAGATTATACACGTCTACCATTTCTGACATTCAGACAGTGAGCGGCTACTCATTTTATTACAGAAATGCCTTTAATAGTATAATAATTGCTATTAAAATGTGTAGGAACGTTTGTGATGCTCCGAAGGAAACACAGTCAAGCATCTTTCTGTGACACAACTGACTGACGCTTGTTTAAGATTCGCCTTTAATCTTAGTTATTGTATCTGAAGCCTTTGTTCCATTGCAGTGTTTTGTTTCTATATCTCTCTGAACATCCCAACCTTCACCAGGAGAAATGGCCTGAAGCTGGCTGCCTGGGTGACTGGATGGATGGATGGAGGGATATGTCGCTGTAGTCTTGTTTTACATTGTTTTACATGCTGAGCGCTATACCCTTGCTAAGCTTTTCTGAGCAGGCATGGTAGAAAATAGAAATTAATTGAATTGAATTAAATCAAATGTTCCAGAATAAATCCTTTGCACATATATATTTGAAGGAAAAATTGAAAACCGCTGTTCAGAAGTGATTCTTCAGAGAGGCAGAGCAAATCCGCTACGGAGAATGAGGGGAAAAAGACTGCGAGAAGTCAGTGGAGATTCTTGATGCACGAACTAACGGAGGTGCTTCCACGACGTATCGAGTTTAGGTGTCCAAATACTTGTGCAATCAACATTTCAGTTCTTATTTTTCCCTATACCACGGTAAATGACAGCAAAAATAAATTCTGCCCTCATTAGCAAGTATAATTTGAAATAAACATTCTGCCATTGTGAGGGTGTGCAGGCAGTGTACACTGCAATGTAGCGTGCTTAGAAAGGCTTCAGCATCCTCTGTAATTTTCACAAGGCTTTTACACAGTCACTACACGCTTTAAAGAAATTGCTGCATTGTGGATTACATTGTTGTCTTCTTTTTTCAGCCTCTCCATCTTTCAAGACGCGGAGTGTTTGGAAAAACAGTTTGTGAGGTGCTCTACTTTAATCATTTCTTGGTCTGGCTGGCCTTTGAATGAGCAGGCTACTGCAGCACAGTTGGGCAGCAGAGTCTGACATTACGCCTATATGTACCACAGCTCAATCATTCCACATGGTGAGCATGTGTTTCTTTATGGCAAGAAGCAAAATTAGCAAATTATTGTCATATCAAATATCAGGGATTCACATCAATTTTCATACTTGTTGGCTTTGTCACCATGCAAGAAAATACTTGTTCATCACACTGGGATGTTGATTTAATTTGAATTTATTTGCAATTGCATGAATGCAGTGCGTATTGTAGGTGTTGGTATTCTATCATGTTATTAAATATAACCGGAATGAATGTGTATTTATAAACAGCAGCTTTAAACAAACAAACATAATTGCCCTTGTGGGAGAAACAAACAGAAAAGCATGCAATTTGCTACAGTTCAACAGAATATATCTCAGTGTCCCAAGTATTTTTCTCTTTTTTTTTTCTGCCCAAAGATTACAAAGATGCTATCAGAATGTAAAGTTTGAATTTGACCCACTTATGAGTGTAAGCGAGCCCTTTTACACGCATTTATGTCGGAGAGCTGGGAATGTCAGTCGCCCTGATTCACGTTTCGATCCGCCGTGGAGGGATTGGGATGCGGCGAGACACTGACACGTCCCCTGTGCGGCCCGCTTAGAGCCAAATCCCAGCGCAAATGAGCAGCGTCGCAAGGACAGCGTGGCAAGGACAGCGTCGCGAGGACAGCGCCCCCTGGACGCGGAATGCCGCAGCGAACCGTCCCGCAAAGTCGACGTCAAACGAAAGAGGCGGCTTTGGCCTGGTTTTCCCGCAACGCGGCTCTCGTTATGACGAAGGCGTAATGGCATGGTGATGACTTACTGTTCATTATGCTGCAGCTCAACGTTAAGATGCACTCCTGCGGAAAGTCTGCGTGAGTGTAAACGGTTGCCCCCAGGGTAGCGTGAGAGGAGAGATAGGGTTGTTTTTGTATCTGTCTTACAACAGGCTTGTCAGCTGGACACATATCAGCAGTAGGAATGATCCCCGACAATGTTTACTCAAGTAGAAATAGCTCTTCATCCTATGTGACACACTGCAGAACCCTGCCAACTCATCTGTACATTAAAAGTTAATATTGTCCCTATACCCAACAAATTACATTCATAATTTATTGAGGTAAATATTCAGCAGAGTCATGGTCTCTACACTCCTTTTTCTGTCTTTCTGTACTGTCAGCGTGTTAGACAGCCATGTGCACGGCCCCGATCGAGCTCTTGTTAGTGCCGTGATTCTAACAACACAATGAGACTCCATTTCAAGGGGATTAATTGTTGCTTAGAATTCGGTGCAGATACACAAAATGAGATCGAGTGCTCCGAGTGAAGGGAGTATCTTTCGCAGGTTGCATTAAATCCCTTTGAGAAGGCTGGGCCTGGACTGACTTTAATTGAATTTGAAAAACAGATAAAGGGCATAGCCTGATAAAGAAGGATAAAATTTATTGTCCTTGCAATGAATGTTGGACCTAGTGACACATTTACAATTCTGGGGTGATTCTCAAAAAAACAAGCATCACTGGCATCTCAAAATATATAGTTTTCCTACATGTTCATTTTATTGTCACTGTCTATTGAGTTCCGATCAACTGAGAAACTAACTGGGGAAGCCAGGGTTGGACTGAGCCATGGCAAGGATTAGACGTCACCGTCCCGGTGAAGAGGCAGCAATTACCGTACATCTTCACTGCAGCTGATGTTGAGGCCACATGTGACCTCACTGCTTAGCAACTGCACGGTGACTGACTGCAGCCCTGCCTCGGAACCCCATTCATTTCAACAGGCTTAGATATTAATTCATGAAGTGCCATTTGTATATTAGCTCAAAGGAAGGCCAATTCTCTCACTTTGTATCATGTTTTTTATTTTTTTTTATTTTTTACAATTGAAGAAGAAGATATAAGAGTCTATTGAAATAAATGGGAAGACATAAGTGGAACTATGAACTGATTGTTAAGGAGTTCCTGGAATCATTTGTGCTTCGTTGCGATAAGGGTTTGGCTATTGAAATGAAAGACGGCGTTTTATGTAAAAGTGCTAGCTTGTGTCAAAGCCCGTCAAGACAATGTTTCTTTTTGACATGGGGAATTAATTTGTTTGTTTATGCTATACATATGAAAGTCAAGTGTGGCACTGGACTACATTTGGTCAACATTTTTTTTAACAATAATATAATACACATGACCTATGCTCAAAATAAGCTGATAGGACTGCCTAAGGCTGAAAGAATGAGGTGTTACAACGCAAGACTTCCTTTAAAAAATCTCATGTTGACATAACATATCCAGCGGCAAATGCAGATGACTCTTTGCAAATTGCAGCAGTGATTTATGTTTGCTATGTGATGTGGAAACTGTGTTGATGTGACATGTTATTTTTGTCCCACATTATATTCAAGGATAAAATAACACATATGTTATTCTGCTAAAATATTTACCTAGAAGATATTTTGTAAATACATTGTTTGCCATGGAATTTTTAAGATGATTCACCTGAAAAATACTACACGTGGATTAACCCATCAAATATATATATATATATATATATATATATATATATATACACACACAAATATACATACACATACACACACACGCACACACACACAGCTATTTCAGTATATATTTCTGGTTTCAGACGTCTTTGTATTGTGCATATCTCTGTCCCGTGTGTTTTTCTGTATTTCTGCTTTTTTCCTGTATACTGTACTACATACATGCTAGCTGGAGAACTCTTTAAATGACATTTCGCTGCTCTACCTGCAGTGACAATTCTTATCTTATCTAAATAAGCTAGTCTTCTATCCAATTTCATTTACTGTTAATCCAAACGCGCAGAAGCTGAAATTGACATGTGCTGTCAACAAAGAAATTTATCTAATCAAGCCTCAGCACGCCCAGTTTTTTAAGTATACTGTTATTTTTTGGTTGTCAAATATTGTACTAAAAAGGAACCAAATTCAGTGAAATTTTTTTTTTAAATCTCATTAGAAACGACAAGCCATTACGATCGCACATCACAAACGATGGCTAAAGCTTCAAGTGGTTCTTTGCTCACTCTGTAAGATGTAAATTCAGTTTATTTATTTCCTGTTTTCCTTCCTCGTAATAAAGAGCTTTCATCTTCAGAGCCCCTATCTGCACGCGGCGCGCGCGGAGACAGCCCCCTATCGCGTGTTTGACAGGGGGCTTTGTACTGAGCTGGAGACGCGCGCGCGATTGCCACTGGCTGCCCTGACACTCTCAGTGCATTTCAAATTAAACTCGCAGGAAACTTTATGTAACTGAAAGAGGCAGGTCATGCAAAGGTCTGATAAACAAAGTTTGCCTTGTTCTCCCTTCCAAAAGCCTGTTAAAGTGTTCCTTTTTGTAAGATAATGGAGATGTCATATGACTGCAACATTTTTCTTTCATATTCTTTTCCTTTAATAGAAGATGCGGTTTAACATAATACCGTCTTTTTTTTTGCCATTGTAATATCGTGATCTATATATAGGTTGCATTTCAGTGTTATCTGCACAATGTCTGTCTTTGACGCATTTCAGAATCCGCCGCGAGCTTGTATTTGTAATTATCTTGAACCTGTAATACAAATGAAACGTCCCATATATCTTTTGTTTCCTTCCATTTTTCCACCATCCCTCAAAACATCGCAAAAATAGCATGTTAATGCGTGTGATTATGCCTAGTCGCAAGGACGATGAAAATTATGGAGAAACAATTATTACTCTATGAAAAAGCCGTCTTTTTCAAAGGCACAGAGCGAAAGGGTGCGTATTTTCATCATTTGCGGTTTGTGTTGAATGAAAAATTAGTCATGGTCCGGCAGTCTGAAATACTGAATCCTCACCATATTCCTCAACAGGAAAATACAGGTGCATTTGTTTCCTATAGGAATCACTCTCATTTAGTAGCTAGCGCAGTCATTAAAAGGCTTTGCTTGAATATGAATGATTTTTCTCTGTCTCCTTCCGGCAAGCCAGAGACTATGCAACGAGATGAGGATGAAATCTTTCTAATCAACAGTTCCACCGCACAGCATCTGGCCTAGGTCAGAGAATTTAATTATTTTAAACCATTATTAGTATTGTTTTGTATTAAAAGAAAAGTTCTTACAAAGGAAGCCACTGCTGTGAGATTAATCACTTCATAAAAAATATCTTTTGGGAGTATTTTCAGCTCAGACAATTAGCCACAGAGGGCATGTTTTGTCCTATTTTGAACAACAAGAGTCACAGGTAGCTATTCCTCGCACAAAGCCTATAATCTTGTCCAGTCCATAATTGTCTGCAGTATGTCTGCATTTTTTATGTTATTAATTCTAACTATTATTTTAAAGTTGCACTAATTTTCAAGTGAATGTGTTTGCATTTGAATATTTCAATATGCAACATTTCTAGAGCATTATCTCCATGGGGGCCATTGTTTTAGGAAAAAGCAAGAGCAGAAATTAGCTGCACATTGCTAAAGTATGTGGCGTAGATGACAGCTGAGCATGAGCACACACTATTGGTCAGTGTCAGCTTTGGCGATAGATAATAGCTGAGCATGAGCGCACACTATTGGTCAGTGTCAGCTTTGGTGGTTGTCATTCATTTCTTATTGTATAGATCAGGGGTGGGGAACCTGTTCCATGGAGGGCCACTGTGGGTGACCTCTCAATTAGCCAATAATAAAACAGTGCTTCTCATCTCCAGTCCTTGGGACCCACTCTTATTGGCTGATTGAGAGGTCATCCCAAAAAACCTGCACCCATAGAGGCCCTCCATGGATCAGGTTCCCCACCTGGTGCAGATGATGCCAAGCTTAGTAAAAAACCTGGCCTTGTCCACTAGGGGGCGGTAGATGGGCACTATAGATCCACAACAAATAAAGAAAGGGAAGAGTTGACTTGAAGGTCAACTGAAGGGCAATTTAAACATATTTGAAGTTGCCTTTGAAACTGAACCATCTATGAACACCAACTTGAATAAATGTTTGACTGATCTGGCTAAAAAATAAACTCAAGTGTGATTTGTATGTGATTGGCTTTTGTACCTTATTTTATTTTATTATCGACTCCTGGTACAACTTCATTAACATAGTTGCTTTACAAGAAATGCTTAAAAGTCCAATTTGTACACAATGTAATGTTTAAAATTTGACTAAGCCGAGCTAAATATCTCTGTGCGCTTTACATATCACACTGCACAAGCGATAAACCACATTTGCAAATTGAGATGTGCAAAAATAATTCTGACAGAATAACCAGCCGCTTGGTATAAGAAAAAAAAAAACTGGCAGGAAGTTCCGTGCTTAGAGGGACCATAATAATCACTTTTTCTGCCTCCTAGAATCAGGAAGAGGGTTCGATACATTGTGATGTTTAAAAAAAAAAAAAAATAGTGAAAAAAGTAAAATGTCCAAGAGACAGAGAAAATGAACCAGGCAAGATATGCAGTGTCTGCCAATAAAAGAAGACAGAAACATACGTGCATATTTGTGACGCAAGTTGCACTATATATCTTAACGGAATTTTAATTTTGTGTTTATTTTTTTAGCACATCCGCATAAATTTAAGCCTCTTATCAGATTCTGCAGCACACCATCATGGCTTACATCCTGACGCCTTCACTACAGCCCACGGAAGGCACATAAAGACCCCCGTTTGCCACGCAGATAGAACCACAGCTATTTCGGAATCAATTAGGGCTGCTGCCTGCATCATCCCCCGTGTTAAGGGGATTAGCCGGTCACTTGCGTGGCGGCAGTCAGGTCTGGCTCCGCGTTCACATTCTCACAGAGGAGGGTTTTTTTATAGGAGCACAGAGGCAACTGGAGACAGTGACAGCAGCAGATGGCTTACAGTCAGAGCTGAAGCCTGTCTCTCAAGTGTACTGGTGCACTCTGGCGCAGTGGCAGTAGCAAATGTAAAATATCCCGCTTTTAAAAAAAGCACAAGTCGGGGCATCTCAGGCAACGAGGCACTGACATTAATTACAGCTGCGGCGTGTCTGTCGAAATTAAATCCTTGACAGGAGGAATTGAGAGGTTACAGTGCACTGACACTTGTCTCCAGGATAGAAAAGATCCGGGGAAAAGGGGTCGGAAGTTCACAGCTGCCCGGGAGCATTCGGAGAGTTCAGGCTCCGCCAGCACTGGCGGAGTGATCCAGTGCCAAGGAGTCTGTGCCTCTGGAGCGGCCTGCCGGGAAGCAGCCCTCTGCGAACGCCCAGAGATAAAGACACCCTGGCATCTGCTGATAATGGAAGAGGATCCCGGCACTCGCTGCGTGGCGCGGGTCCCTCAGAGCGGTGACAGAGCCGTCCCCCAACACAACACAGGATGCTCACGTAGCTCCACGGCGAGGGAGATAATGGAGTCCCTGGATGGGCCTCAGGGAATTTTTAAGGAGGCTCTGTAGCCCAAGGCTCCTGCACAGTGTGTTTATCCGCGTCGTAGAAGGTGCTCAGCTTCCTCCTCGTCTCCCTCATTCGCAGCGGCAGTGAAACGAGTCTCATTCACCCGCTAATCTTCCATTTTTTTTTTCTTAATGTGAAAATAAAGGTACCGGTGACCAAATCGCAGGCATGATCTCGGCCTTAGATTGTGAATCAGTACTGGAGCTTTTCTTCCAATCATTACCTCACTGCTGTTATTAGGCCAAAGGGGAAAACACAGGCGATTGTTGCAAATGTGTATCTGCTACATTTAAAGATCAAATAAATGTGTTTTTCCTTGTATAATGGTTGTATTATCTGAATTGTTTCTTTTTATGTCTTTGGCTCCTATTGTCTGCATGTGTTAAAAGATTTATAATTATTTTGCAATCACTTGTTTGGCATATTTTGCCTGAAATCAGGTCTGCACCACACTGCCTGAAATCAACAAGACAATATTTGTGCCCTCGTTTATGGACTGTTGGCAGAGTTACTTGCCAGTTGGTACAAATGGGCAGATAACAGAGAATAGCTTTCATTTATCTTAGAAAACTGACGGCCATATCAATACCGGTTCTGGCTCCAGTTCCGTTATAGCGCCATCTAGTGGCTCGTTTTGTTGTTTTTCTTGTTCTTGTGCTAGCTGTGCCTTCTGATTAAAGAATGTTCTTTTATAGTTCTCTTCCCATAAAGCACACCCATCTGTAATTAATCTTTTTCCCATTTTCATTGTTTCACTATTACAAATTATTGTGAGTGTAAGTTAATGAGTTATTCTTTGGTATCAGAGCCTTGATTGCATTAATGATTAAGCGGCCTGGACCCCAATAGTATTGCTGTTGTACTTAATCTTTATAGGCAGCTTATTCCTTAGTGGGCACATCTATTATTTTTGTGTGCACATATGCTCACACAACTGAAATTATTCAAGTAATTTATGAAGATACCACAGACCTGTAATTTTCTTTCTAAAGTAATGCAATATTGTATTGAATTTAAGTTTCGGTCCTATTTTCAAATGCTGCACAGTACCAATAAACACCAAAGTATATATGATTATAGCAAATGAGGTCGTTTTTTTTTTTTTTGGGGGGGGGGGCTGTTTCCGGGAACGTGTAACAAGGACAGAGTATTACTGAAAACCTATTTAATTGGTGACTTAGCAAAAAGCAAAGGATGGGTTGGGATAATACACCAAAGTCTGGCTCTGGGTCTGCTTCCTGCATAACAGGACATTGCACTGAAGTGTGCTAGTTTAAGACCAGGCAAGTCAGAAAAGCAAAATACTGAAGATTGATTTTTAAAAATTGTCACTTGTTACAGCAAAAGCGAAAAAGAAAACGTTGCCTTTATAACAACTGACAAAGTATGCAGGATCAAATGGATGCCAGCAATCCTGCTTTTTGGCATCTGTTTGCGTATAAAACCCGCCGTACTGCAACCGCTAATAATGTCCTATAATTACTATGTGCTGCTGGTTGGCTGTTGGCTTCCCGTTCTGTGAAAAATCACAGCGGCAAATTGCAAGGGCGAGTCCCACCAACCAAATGCCATCAGTGTCTCGCAGTGAGGTCTGATATCCGCCACCAGTGCCTCGCAGTGAGGTCTGATATCCGCCACCAGTGCCTCGCAGTGAGGTCTGATATCCGCCACCAGTGCCTCGCAGTGAGGTCTGATATCCGCCACCAGTGCCTTGCAGTGAGGCCTGATATCCTTACAGGAGGCAAACAGCTCATTTCCTTGGGCTTGACATAAGGCACATAATTGTGTGTCTATTTTTAATCAATAAAGCACAATGACTATAATTATTAAGAATATATATATATATATATATATATATGTATAGTTTATGTAGGTTTAATTATTTCATATCATATCATAATTTTAATTTCTGGCAAAACTATATTTTATCATTTTTTTAGCAGAATTTTGTATTCACTGAAAAGACCATAAGGTTCACATTTTATTTCTGGTTGCTAATGTTGACAGCAGTGATTTTATCGGTCTTCGTTCCTGCCTGACTGCCCAACTGTTTTCACACAGGGTTATGATTTATTATTTTTTTAGACTAGTTTACATCTCACTCACACTGACTAACAGCCAGTGAGTAAACAGACTGAGGCGCTAAGCTGTCAACGATGCTGCCTGCTCAGGTCAACAGCAAACGCAATCCTCGCCGCGCTGCGAGTTTGTCCGTCAGTGAGTCTGTCTTGGACTCAGAACTCCGGCAGCTGTGGAACTCCATGCAGATCCTTTCAGTGCATTTTACAAATAAAACTCAAGCCTAGGCTGTAGGTTACCCCCCCCAGGAAAAGACGCACCTTTTCCAAAAAGTCCCAAAATACAACCAAAATCCAAATATTTACTAAAAAAACTGTCATAAATCTGAGATATGCATTTCAGTATGTGGAGCATCATACTTATATATGTCACAATAAAAGGTGGCTTCCGGGACAATGCACAAAATGACAGGCAGTTAATGCATAAAAAATCAAGATTTGTCTAACATTTAATGATTATTCAAAAAAATTAATTTAAAATGAAAGTGATTTAACTTTAATTTCTAGATGAAATTTAACAGACATAAAGGGGGTTTATAGCTTGTACTGATTCTGTTTCTAATTTGCTTTTGCACTCATATCTTACTTGGGACATGTGAGAGACAAATAAAGCAGTCAAACTCGACATATCCAAAGACGTTGTAATATCCGGGTGTTTCTCATACATAGTCCCTGCGATGGGTTGGTGCCCCATCCTGGGTTATTCCCTGCCTTGCGCCTGTAGCTTCTGGGATAGACTTTGGACTTCCCACGACCTTGAACAGTACAAGTGGGTATGGAAAATGGAAGGATGGATGAATGGATGGATGGATGGACGGACGGACAGATGGATGTACGGCACATAGTAGCCACTTGGTTTTATTGGTGAATGCTTCTGAGCATATGTGCATTACACTTTTTACACCATTTTGAAGAATCACAGCATTGCTAGCAAGTGACCATACATGACAAATAGGAAAGTCAGGCAGCCTTGGACCAAAGACCGAATGATTAGACAGCTTCGCGGGAGTACTACATGGGAGTACTACGTGGGAGTACTACGTGGGAGTGCTACGTGGGAGTACTACATGGGAGTGCTATGTGGGAGTGCTACGTGGGAGTGCTACGTGGGAGTACTACGTGGGAGTGCTACGTGGGAGTGCTACGTGGGAGTACTACGTGGGAGTACTACGTAGGAGTGCTACGTGGGAGTACTACGTGGGAGTACTACATAGGAGTGCTATGTGGAAGTGCATCGGTGGTTCATTGCCCAAGGGAACTTCTCCAGTCTGCACCTGTAGTCCGGACGTTCTCCCCTCGCAGTGGGGGGCTTCCCTGGGGGCACTCTGCTTTTCTCCTGCTGTCAAGGCAGGGTGCCTCCCAACTGCCAGTGATGTGTGGATGTGTGTTTCCCGTGACAGTGTAGGGTGTGGCCCAGGGTGGCCCCCCCGCAATCTGCAGCCTGGGCTCCGGACTCTCCGCTTGGATAGGGCCTTTGAAGATGGATGGATGCAACATAAAGCTGTACTTTAGTTACTCTTGACATTGTCATTTTACTCGCCATTTTCGAATTCAGGATCTTAAATGTTACCATAAATTTAGAGAATATGTGCTACTAATATTGGGTAATGAATGAGGGGGACCCAGACACAGCCTGCGGTGGGCTATGGGAGGTTTATTCCAAACAAAAACTAAGGGAATAAAATAGAATAACAGGGGCTTGAGGGGTCAAACAGAAGAGAGAGCTGGGATATCAGGGAACAGGATGGGGAACACAATAACAGACAGGGGAGACACTGGCCACAGGGAGGACGACGACGACTGGACTCAGGAAGCAAGACATGCAGGTACTTTATATATGGACTAACAAGGACGTGACGAGTAACAGGAGAGCCAAGCTGGGATGGAGATGGGAAGGTCAGATAGACACATGGCGAGTAAGACGTGACATGTTGTAATTTCTGTAGTGACAAGTTTCTTTATATATCCTACATTTTTGTTGCTCATATGGTTACTCTATAAAATAACTGCTATAATATATATTACTCTCTTAATCAGTGGTGCTCAAAGCCCTTGCAGTGCCTTAGGCAAGCTTCCCCGCCGATACTATACCACCGGCAAAGTTTGGCAGCCGATTTCACCGTGTCTCAGGATGGTGAGTGCCGGGGGGGGGGGGTGCCGGCAGTGAACCTGGCCAGCAGTGAAGCACAGAAGCTTGCCAGGAGGGCGGCGCCAATGAGTTGCTGAGTTGGAACCACCTCAGGAGATGCCACCCTGGCCAATTGGCCATCATGCCCTTGCCAGGATTGGGGGGCGGGGGGGGGGGTGGTATTCCACAAAGCCGAATCTCCCAGTTAGCTGGATAACTTAAGCCAAATGTGAAAACTGTCCAAGAGGAGGAGGGATAAGTGACACCCCTTAGATTAGGCTTATGTGGCTAATAGAGAAGCCCCTAATAAAGAACCGCTCCTCACCCAGCCCGATGGCGAGGTGAGGAGCATTTAAAAGCAGGAATAAGGAGAACGCTTTCAGAAACGCTGCGTGAAGAAGCACATGAAGGACACAGGAGGGCGGCACCAGGGGCGGGCAAAGATAAAATATTTAGAAAACAATTACTAAAGTAAACAGTTAGGATTTGTGTTGATGTATATTTTGACTTCATAGATTGCATTTGCCCAATCGGGAGAGTAAAAGGGATGGATGTCAGAGTGAGGCAGGAGTTGGCATATGGTGCTGTACTTAAGGTCATCTGGGAGAATCTTCTCATTGGGGAGTTTCTGCTTCAATGTATCCGCTCAAAGCATTAGTGACACCCTATCCACAGGTCCAGCCTTCATCCCGTTTACCGTTACCACCCGGTCCAGCATAGGATTTTGGGAGGTTTATGATGAAAATCCATAGCAGGCAAATTAACCGGCAACAACTAAGTCGGTGAGTAGGTTGGGAGATACACAAGAGCCCTAATTTCAGAAAATAACAAAGGGCTTCTCTTCTCCATGTCAAAATGGGAATTATTAGTACAGAACGGAAAATATGCACTGATGGTTACAATGGTTGACTTCCGAGCGGCGGTTGGTACCCCTGGGTGTATTACTGCATATCCAAGCATATAAATAGATTGTGAACGATGCAATCTGTAATCATTGCTATCACTGTAATTTGCCCAAGATACCACATGTTCTTCTTCTGGATAAAGAATGGCAACAATTAAAGAGACAAACTGACATTGCTATAATAAGAATAACAACAATAAAGCTTTCTTTAGAAAGGACAGAGTGTTCGGTAAAAATGGCACGTCTGGAGATATGAGCAGTTATTATAAAAATATCTCATCTGTATACAATTTATTAGAAGTAACTGAAAAAATAAAGGAAACATTTATGGACACAGAGCATATTGAAAGCAGGTGTTTCCACATGGGCATGGTTACTTACTTAATTAAGCAATTAAAATTCCATCATGCTAACATTCCATCATGCTAACATTCCATCATGCTATAAGTACTGTTCTGTTGGCCATTACTTTGGCTGTGATGGTTAAAAGAAAACGTCTCTTAAGAGACGGGTCTTTGCTGGGACATGTTTAGAAGGTGCTTTTGCTTGCTGATGTAGTGGTTAAAATCATGTTGGTATGGAAGTCTGCAGATAGACATTAAGAAACTGAGACTGCTATGGATGACAGCACATACTTCATGTCTTTGATATCAGAATTAGTTTCAGATGCAAAACAAAGCACCTGCGAATCACCCATCCATCCATCCATCCATCCATCCATCCATCTTCCATAACTGCTCCTCTGGAACAGGTGTGCCCAGAGCCTATGCAACTGCAAATCATTTTACTCCAGATGTCACAGCAATTTCAGGCAATTTCATTGATTCATTAGGAACTTTTCCGTGAAACTTCTATTGCTCCTAAAAATGACTTCTGTAGAAGTGGTCTTCTGAGCAGTGGTAAAAGAGGAACAGCAAAATCTCACAAACAAAAGTGCACCAAGAGCAGGAATTCAGCCCCCAGTCCTGGAGATGTGAGGTGACAGAATTAACCACTGGCCTGCCCCAACACAAGAATAAAGCGATGGAATTTCTCCTGGAAGAATGGAGACAGAATGATCGTGCTCAAGGCAAAGGCTTGATACAAGATGTTGGAGTTGTATTTTATTTTATTTTTATTTTTCCGGCAGAGTTTAATTACATATCAAATCAAAAATTTCCACTGCATAAAATTTAATTGCTGCTGCCTTGGAGTGCATTTCAGAAATAGTTCCCAACCAAATAAACAGCTGAAGTAATATTTTGAAATGCCAGTGATTTTCACAGGTATGCAACAGAACAGTCTGTGCTTTCGGTTTGTCGGTGAGGGATGTAGATAAAGGGTCTCTGTTGCCACTCCCCGTTTCAGGCCGAGGGGTAGTTTGAAAGCCACAGAACAAAGAACAACTTGCTCAGGGCTGTTATCCACGAGAAGCTGCTTCCTTGCGAAGAAGCCAGGAGTGAGGGTGCCTCCTTACGGTGAATGCAAACGAAACGAAATGCAAACGAAACGAAATGCAAACGAAACAGCACCGGGATCAAGCCTATAACATTAAGCCTGCAAAGTAAATGATAAGTTATACAACATCCTATTATCCACCTGCTGATATTTCACACTGAGCAGCACCATATCCTTAATCTATTTACATCCATGGGGAAATCTCTTAAGCTGAACAAGTGGAGCAAATTAAGGCCTGCCTTATGATCCCCTGTGTATGGGCTGCAATGCGGGAGATGCCTCTGTAGATTAGCACCAGGAACCTCGCCGTCGGACGCGTCATTTTGTACTGGCCTCCGCTCTTCTTCACGTAAAAATATCTCCAACATCTTGATCTGTATTTTCCCAACTGTTCGTATGTTTATCATCCATCTATCCACCTGTCTTCCAGCTACTCAGAGGCTTATAAAGCCTTTTCCAAGCACCAATTTGTCATTATTGTCATTTTAATAACTATTATCGGTTTTATTGTATGTTAATAATAACAGCATAATTAGCTTATTATAATTACAGACGTATTAGTGACTTTCTGTACCTAATGGAAATACAGAGTTTTGAAAAATGTCATTTGCTATAAATTAATAATATTATGAGTGTTTTTTTTTTGTTTGTTTGTTTGTTTTGGAAAAAAAAAAAGGTTCATCCAGTGTGCAGCAGCCGTTGTTATCGGAGTAGCCACAGCTGGATAGAATTCAACTCAATTTTAATTCGTTTTCCTACAGCAGCCTCAGCAGTACCTTCGCCCTGAAGCAAAGATTTAGAGCTGCTATCACACCTGGATTTAAACAGCATCGCAAACGGCTGTAACGGCTGCTGATGTTATGCAACTTTAAATGTAAATGTGGAAAGATGCAGTAGACAGCGGAGGAGGAGAAACAACTCTCAAGTCTGAGGAAGAGAAGCTCCTGTCCGCACAAACATGAGGAGCGTTTCTGCTCTGCTTCCAGCCCGCCCCTGACGCTCAGTACTTGAGCCGGGGCGGGGGCTGGTTCAGAGATTTGACGAGGTCATGGGTGTTGCGAAGGGGGCCAGTGGAAATGAACTCCAAAATGGTAGATCTACACTACATGGGAAGCTGCACCGCTGCCAGAAAAATTCCGTGCAGAGCTTGATATGAGAATCCTTTTCGTATTGTGCCACCTATCTCCCCGTGGTCGTGTACGACAGCTCAGAGAACAGATCTGTACAGACTGGGCCGAGACTGATGATGCTTTGACTCCAATCAGATAACCGAACTGAAGTGGCCCGGCATCCATTCCCAGTCATGTCAAGTGATCAGATCGGACGTCTGTCAGGTTTAGATAATCCGCCGATTCCTTAAAAGTTATTTGCACCTGACGAGGAGGAGACGGCTTATCTGTAGCACGTTGTAGCTGCCACTAAGACAAGTACAGTGGCTCAGCTCCAAAACATAGGCAATTATGGTTTTTTCTTTAAGTACATCTTTAAGAGCTGTTACTCAGAGTTAAGTATGGGGTGTGAGACTAATGTGCAGGCTGACATCTGCGTTGAGGAAGGTACAAAAGTCATACATCCAAACTAATTTTAATGCTAACAGTGATTAGCATCAAGCTAAAACTAATAGAGCTGATAATTGTTCAGATGTTTTATCTGTAGTCCTCACTTTTAATTTTAATTAAAAATTGCATCTGTGCTTTTTGTCTCTGTTTGCTGAAGTGATCTATCCAGAACAAGCGTTGGTATACGAGGTCTCCATTCAGATTGTGGCAAAAAAAGTATAATCATTCTCTCAGTCAGTCTTGCCAGAATATTCAGGAGGAGGATCGATCCAATATTAAAGGTTCTAATTAGGCAGCTGAAGCCAAATATCTCTGAAAGAAATGATGCAAGGAGGAGCGTCTAGCCTCAAATGTGAGAATTAACTTAACTAATTGGATTTGCCTGCTAAGCCCCATACTCTAGGGAGGGGGCCGGGGAATAGGATGGGAGGAGATAAAAATTATGATCTCTGTATAGTTCTCAGTGTGCCGAGTAAAACAAAGTATCAGGCATGTGTTTACCTTTCTGGGAATAGTGCCACTGTACTTCGTTTCTGATGTTACAGGGATGGTTTTGTTTTATCCGGTCAAAGGGACTGTAACACCCAGGAACACGGTGTCCCCTCAGCCGAGGGGGAGTCTGAGTACCGGTGTAGCGTTCCTGCCGATTCCCCGGAGGAACGAGAGGCAGAGAACCTGCCGATTCATGGACAAAGGGTGGGGCGTGGATGCATTATATGATGCGGTGTGACACTGATTATATCTGGATTCTTATTTTTTGTTATGATAAAGTTCTGATCGACTCAGATATTAAACTCCTTTGTCACATAAAGGCCCTGATGAAACAGTTTTTAGCGATAAATTTTGAGGATGGGGGCAAACGTGCGATGATGTGAATTTCACAGCTGGGGGTCATCATCCTCATTGCGCTACAAAGTAATCAGGCCTTGAAAATGGCAGATCGGACGCAGGTGCTCGCTGTAATTTTGTAACCGGTGGAGATACCTCGCCTGCACTGACACCGTGCTTGATTTTGCAATCAGGTTTTTGTAGGTCACCCTCCATATTCCTTTAAACTAAAAAATTAGTTATGCTTTTGCTGCAGATGAGCTTTACTGATGGGGATTCTCTTCACAACAGGGTAAATGTTTGCAGCAAAGAAGAGTTCGTAATGATAAGACCAGGCTGACATGATAAGCCGAGTTTCTTTAGACTATATTAAGTACAAACTTGTGTTTTTTTTTTTTCCATACTCTCACAATATGGCTGACATTACACAGGATGTTGAACCTTAGCTTCCTGGAGTTGAAAGAGTCAGGCAGAGTTGAACAACATATCAGTCCCTCACCCAGTGATATTCTCATTAATGTCAATTTCACAGGAATCGCCTAAAGGGTAGTTACTCAGTGTATGTGTGTGTGGAATATACCCATATATTATTCAATTACACAGACTTCTCAACATCAAAGAGCTTCGTTTTAGATAACGCGAACTTTAGAATTCATTTCAGGAGTTGACTTTTTGCCCTTCTGTCCTTGCTGAGAAAAATATGGAGATTGTGGGAGGTCAGTCGCAGGTCACAACTAACACTTGTTTTCCGTTTTTATCATGTTTACTCTCAATTAAGTCAGTTGCGGATGGTAATTAAGGACATGTACCAAAATGACCAGGGTAGCTGTAACAGTTTTTGTAGGTAAAGTGAATAAAGTTTAACAGTGAAAAAATGTGTAAAATCTAAAATCATACATATTTCTTCCTGTCTGTTGTGCGTGTGCCTGCAACAGTCTGTCTGGCACATTGTTGGCTGACTATGTGTAAACACAAAAGGTAACTGGTTGATAATTTATCGAATTTAAGGTAGTCTGGGTTAAATGTACAGTAAGTGAACAAAGATAAAGTCAATTTAAACTGGGGTACTCTGAACTATGTAGAGAACTGGGGCCTGTATCACAAAGCAGGATTTCTTGCTTAGCCGGATAACTTGTGGGATTTAACATACCCTAGTTTAAATGGACTTTATCTTCGTTCGCTTACAGTACATTTAGCCCAGACTACCTTAAATCTGACAAGTTATCCAGCTAAGCAACAAATCCTGCTTTGTGATACAGGCCCCTGGCTGTATTTTCTGGGTCCTGATTAAGAGAGCTGAGACCCTCCTTCATGGCTCCAGGTAAACGGCGCCATGTTTGTAGTCCCCTTGCGGCTTCACTGAGGGCAAAATATCCACATGGGCCGTAGCGAAATAGGGCTTCCATGACAAAAATGGTTATATCTTGAAAATGGAATGTAATGGAAATAAAATATCAATGCAGGTTCATTCTGAAGACTCTACAGAATCCAATAATACCCAATAAGTAAATCATAAATATCCAAAAGATCTCTACATCTAGTCCGGCCGATGGGACTTCAGGTTACAATTTTTGCTCAGTATGTTTTTAAGGCTTTCAGAGCCAAACTGAAGCCAAATTCATAATAAAAATTAGTGGTTAGTAGTCATCATTAGCTTCCGCTAATCCACACATCTATGGTCACTTTGATACGGACAATAAAGATTCTGCCACAAAATCCATGCCATCCCCGCCCCCCCCCCAAAAGGACCTACCCCTTACTTACATTCTGCACCACCAATGTGCAGGCCGTACTAAGTAGAATCAATGTTAGGAAGGCTGCTGGGCAGGAGGGCACCCCAGACCGTCTGCTCAGGTCCTGTGCTGGACAGCTCACCGGAATCTTCCCTGACATATTCAACCTGTCCTTCGCCCAAGCAGCTGTCCCCACATGCTACCGTCCACCCAGTGCTGAAGAATTCCGCTCTCACCGCCCTTTTAAGGCATCTGTGCAAAATAATCAGTTTGTGAAAATGCGAGTCGCTGAAAGACAGATGCACTCAAAGTATCGAGTCGCATTTCAGGCCACAGCGCGCAGCTGGAACACTGCAAATCAGATGTTATTCACAACTTGTGTATAATCTCAGATGTATAAGACATATGAAATACTGCATCATGACACAGAATAACAAAAAAGAATACATCAATCAAAAAAGAGAGAAAGAAATCAGAATGTGACAGATGTAATGTACGATTCAGGTCACGCATGCTGTATATTAGTGTATATATTTTTTTGAAAGTGATTGTTTTTGATTATCCAGACATTATATGCTTTTTTCAACAAACATGAATTAAGCAGCATGGATGGTTTAACTACTTCCTTGGTTGAAGCAGAATCGTTTATCTCATAGTGAAACAGCTGCATACTATAAATCGATAAATAATACCATATATAATCACATTTCATTTCCACGTGCAAAATCTAATATCTGAGACAGATCAGAAGTGTCAATGGATTTAAGCATTGTTGATAATATATAAAATTTATTAAGCACTAGTACCATGTGAATAATTAACTTGGACAAATGCCACAAATGAATAGCTGTTAAACATGTGGTTTTACATAAAATCTCCTTTGAGAGCTCCTTGTAATACAGCACTTAAATTCTTGCATGAAAATTGTCAGGAAAAAAAGTGCTAATCAGTGGTCAGTGTAAAATAATCACCTTCACACACCATTAAACAGCCAAAATATTTCCCTTTCTGTAAAAAAAAAAAAATGCCACACATTTCCAAGTTCGAAATCTTAGATCATCACCCAGCTAAGAGTTTAGCTGGGAAACAAAACACCTCTATTCGAAGCCGGTCGCAATAATATGTATAATATATATAAAAATACAAATTAGTAAGGGTGCCAAAGCAGTGGGGTTACAGCAAGTTTAAACAAATCAGACAATCCTTAAACGAAGCTCCGGGGAGCTCTGAAAACCAATATGGCCACTTTCCTGGTGAATAGTGCCGTGTGAAAAAGCATCTCGCGGAGATCATCACAGAAATGTGTCGACGGTTGTTGTTTCCCGTGCCCCGCATTTCTTTCTGGAGCTTTTAGCAGGGATACATATTTTAACTGTGGATCCTGCTGTGCACCCCCACTCAGTTGCCATGGACACCGTAAAGTTGGAAGAGGCGAGCGCTGTGTTGTCTGGCAATCATTTGTCCTTCTGGAGAGATCTGACTTACAGGAAGGTGCCTAGAATCCATGTCACTCCGCAGGGGAATGGGCTCGCATGATGGGGAACATCCACTGAGCAGCGTCCACCTCAAAGACAAGGGAGGCTTACAATAGACAGGCACTGGCGACACTGCGTCTCTCTGCTGGGCACAGTGGCGCGGGTCAGTGAAACATCCATGCAGTGGCATCGTGATGCTGTGCAGTGTCGCCACTGCGGCTGTTTGACGAGGTCTTCCTAATTACCACGTTGTCACTGTGACTGCCGGCATGGGTCCTGTCACTGTGCAAATGTTTTTACTGTCCCCAAAGTGTTTGTTATGAAAATACTCAAAAATGCATCGTCAACATATATCTACCATTATAAAAAAAATCATGCTATAAAACAGTATTTGTAACCAGGAGACCATATAACTGCAGATATTCCAGCATTATCCCAAGAATATTCTAGAAAAATGTTTCGAACCAATCTAATAATTTAGCAGAAAACCCTGGAACGTACTTATTAACCACAATGGAGAGTTTGTATTTCGCTTGTGTTTAATGTTCCATTGTGACCTTTGGGTGTTATTAATCTCCAGGGTACAAACAGTCCCATGTGCAAACATCCAGAGAATTAAAAAGTCATCATTGTATATTTGTTCATTGATGGCATGCGTAACTTTCTTATAAGGGATGTTCATGAGACTGTAAGGCAAGGGTAAGAGATGTCAACTGGGTGATCAATGAAGTAGTCAGATGAGCCTCTGGATAATAGGCAAATATCCAATTCCTGGCATTAGGGGGGGGGGGGGGGGGGGTGTTTGGGGGGGAATGGGGCCCCCCGGGGCCCCCCCATGGCACCAACACAGGCAAACCTGCAATTGACCCTAAGAAGCACAGGGTGTAGAGCAGGGAACTTCCTGGATAGGATGCAGGTCCATACTTGACAGACAACCGGTAACTTAGAGATACAAAGTTACTGTAGTGGTCAGCAGATCTAGGTTTCATGACAGCAGGAACAAGATGAGGCAGATGGAACAGATGGAGGTAGAATCACGGTGCGGATGGAAAGAAGGCTCTTTCATTAATGGCTTTTAAAAAACCAATTTGGCATTCGCACCTCTACCTTTCTGCCGGCTCAGCCACAGACTGAGCCCCTCACACCTTTCACACCTCACAGTCAGCTCATGGCTGGACACTTATCCAGTGGGAGGTCACCGCATGGAATGATGGGAAGGGGGCCGGGTCAGGTTTACCCAATCCCCTAGCACCGTGCATTACATCACCTAGATACAAGCTGAGAGACTGCAGGGGGATACAGAGAGTGCAGGTGCACTCCACACAACACATGAACCCCAAACTGCAGGACAGCGCACCACCCTTCCTGATCCTTCGCGTGGGACAGTTATTGTGAGAATGCTCAGACTCTCTTACAGTCTGTGCATTTATTAGCACATTTACCAAACGGATTTGAGTCAGCCTTTATACAAAACATACTGGGTGTAGGTAAATAATGGGTTTGACGGCAAGTGTAGCCTGACTAATTCTGCAATTAATATGCCTGAAGAATATGTCTTTTATGCTCTTATTGGGGTGGGGGGAGGCTGATTAACTTCCCGTCACTTGATTCTCACCAGCATTAAACATCATAGCATCACATTTTAAAATGCTTTGACATCACCCCATTAAAGAGACGTCTCAGTGAAACAATGCACTTGTGGATGGTTAGTTAGCACGTGAATCAGACTGTTCCTCATGGCTAGAATGGACTTACTGCCATACTCATTTCATAGTGTTTGCTTTTGCTTTATATGCAGACATCTCAATAATCCATTCATATTCCATGTCCTCTTGTTTTATGAAGGAGTGTCAGGTCAGAGCCCATCCCACAAGGCTGGGAATAACCCAGGGCAGGGCAGATACACACACACACAGTTTGGTGACTGCATTTCACTTTAGCACATTTTGGGACTACAGGGAGAAACTGGAAGAAAATCTCTTAATAACACAGGGAGAAGAGACTCGAACCCAGGTCTCACAGGGCTGTCCACTGCACCACCCTGACATCAATGCATTCGCATTTGATTTCTATATCCTGAGTTGTACAATAGATACTGTGTGTGTGTGTGAGTGTATATTTATATATATATATATATATATATATATATGTGTGTGTGTGTGTGTGTGTGTGTGTATATATATATATATATATATATATATATATATATATAGAGAGAGAGAGAGAGAGAGCGATTGAGAGAGGGGGGAGGGGATTCTTAAATTATATTTTCCCTAATTTGCTACTGCATGGTTTTCTTGCTTTACACACATGAATGCGCATAATCTTCAGTGTACTGTGAAAGCCTCCAATACCAATCTAGTTACACTGTCAATTGGGATTTCTGTTCTGTTGCACAGTTCCCCCTCTGTGTCTCCTAGGAGCAGTCAGTTCCCAGACATCCCTGGGGGGTATACT
Organism: Gnathonemus echidnorhynchus; assembly: GCA_026776725.1. NCBI lineage: Eukaryota > Metazoa > Chordata > Actinopteri > Osteoglossiformes > Mormyridae > Gnathonemus > Gnathonemus echidnorhynchus. Next base: position 2,942,862 of record JAODJU010000039.1, read on the forward strand.
CTAAGACTGGAAGAACAGATTAACCCCTTTGCAATCGTTTGTGTGTGCACATGTCTGTATGTGTGCTCTTTGTCCCTTAAAATAAAAAAAAAACTAAAAAAAAAAAACATGGCATTTCATTTTATTCATGCAATGATGTAGCATTAAGACATCAAGTGCATTAAGTATTGTTCAGGCACCAAGAAAGCTTTGTTTGGATATTACTTAAGATCCTGACCTGGCTTTCAATGGTCCTTCAATGAGTCACCCATAGTACTTACATTGTACTGTTATATCTACCACCTTTATTGCTAGAGGTGTAGTGATCAAGACCCTATCCACACAAGCCATAATATGCATGGCTTGATACCCTGTAGACAGATATTAGTCCATGAATGGGAATTTGCGAACAGAATAGAGGTAAATTTACAGTCAACTTTTCACTACTAAACCAAGTGATAAAATGCAAAGGAAGAATACCTGCACACACAAGCACACACCTGGGACAATTTAAAATCTGCAGCCACAAAGGCAGCAACATATTTGCTGAGCCTTCATGCTGTTGTTCTGCAGTTTGTCGTGGGATCATCAAAATTATGCTTTTTTTTTAGAATTCACTTTTTGTTACACTGCAGAGTAAGCATAGCAGTGTTAGAAAAAAATATAATTAAGTAATGTTTTTCGTGCCCGCACTGTGTGGCTGTCACAAAGCGGCACTGAGACATACCTTTGGATTATTTCTGACTCTCACTTGATAAGCAGCAAGTGTTGACCAGCACACAACATCTACATTATCCCGAGTGCGTCCTGTGAGATGACCTGCCATTTGGATGGGCCTTTGTGCTCCCTGTAAATTATGGTATCATTTGTTTGATGCACTTTATTTTCGTGCAGTGTGTAAAAAGCAATTGTCTGCTATTTGAAAGAACACTCAGCCGCAACAGGGACAACGAAGACAAAAGAGGGACATCTGCTCTGCATGGCTGAGGTGAGGCTGCTTATGGAGCTTAAATAAATATTTACTAGGTAGACATTAATATATTCGTTTGAATCAATGTGTTAAGGTATATTTTGTTTATGTAAATTTCATTTCATTGCAATATATATATTTAAATTTCATTAGAAAGAATGTCTTTTTCCTGACAAACTGGAAAATCAATCACTCTGAATGAATTATACGTAAAAACTCTGCCATGGTAGTTATTGTTATATTATTATTATTATTGTTATTATTATTATTATTGTTGTTGTTATTATTGTTGTTGTTGATAATAATAATGGATACTTTTTATTGATCCCCCTGCATCATCTGTAATTAAAGGAGATAGTTTTGTTTAAAACAATACATTCAGCTTGAAATAATACCATTTCAAACAGAGATTGCACAAAATGCAATTTCATGATTACCCTCATGTGCTCCGATATACATGATTTGCTGCAAAACTAATTTAGGATTCATTTTACTCACTTTAACTACATTATTGTGCCAAATCTAGGCCACCCAAGCATGGATGGATGTGCTTTCTTTATCTTCCTTGTTTGTAAAAGAATGACCTGCATATAACAGCATTTCCCCGGAATGCATATAAGGGAGGAGAGGGGGAGTGAAGGAAGCAGCTTAGGTCATGGATGCTTTTCTAAGGTTTAATAATAATTGTAACATAAATACAATGACACTGCAACCTTGGTGCAGTTTACTGGATGCAGTGCAGCTCATGAGGGAGCGACAGGCACACACATCTCTGAGCACAGAGGCAGAACCTAATCTGCTTGTTGGGGGGAGGCACTCGGTTTTAAATGTTCTTATTCGTTAGGGTGATGTTATCTGTGCCCTTCATGACCACAGCACAACCCCCCCCCCCCCCCCCCCCCCCCCCCCCCACCCCCCCCCCCCCCCCCCCCCCCCACCGAACGCAAGCAGTCTCACCTTCCATCAAATGTCAGTAAGAGGTTAAGCCTTGCATCTGTTGGTAAACAGAAACGTCATTTATATTATAATTGCAAAATATAATACAAATACAAAAAAATTAAAGTATCCCATGTGACATTTGTTTGTGGAATGGTTGCTCTATATGTGCTTGTGTTCATTTGGGGACAATTCTTGTAAAATTAATAGCTATAATATAATAGCTAATTGTGAAAAAGGAATTTAAGTTTTCATACTAGAAATATGGATTGATTCAACCCAGCAAATACAGTTGCTTTTTTCATATTTAAAACATTTCAGTGGTAGACATACACATCATTTACAATAATATCCAGCTTACTTATGAGAAAATGTGATTGGCATAAAATGTCAGGTTAATTGGTTTAATAAAATCTCTTAGCTCTCTCCTTGGCTTTTTCTATACATATAGACATCAGAAATAATGTTTTGAAAAAGTATAAAAGTTAAAAATAATAATAAAAAGTTCTGAAGTTTGGATAAAAAAATTTGCTTTTTTTTCCTCTAGAATGTTAACTTTCAATTATAAGAACTTCTACTGAATTAGAAATATTTATACTTTAAACTTTATACTTATTTATACTACTGCACAGGCTAACAATTGCTTTTTTATTAGTCATTTGCTAAAGCATTCTGTAAAATAATTTTTAAAATTCTTGAATGTAATTTTAATAGTTCTTTTACAATACAATCTTTTACAATTTTACAGAAAATATAGTAAGAACAACTTCGTCAGTTTACCATGAACAACTCTGTGACACAGTGAAACTATTATTTAAGATTTCGTAAATTATTTTTTCGTAATCTCAAATGCACTTAGATTGCGATTTAATGGATCCTCTGTAATAAAATATTCATCTAGCCCCTGTTGCATTATTGCTCTTCACATGTGAAAAAAATATTAAGACATCGTTATTCATCCTGACAGTTACACAGAAAGAAAAATAATGAAGAAAAGCACAACATGCTTCTGTTAACAGGAAGCATAGATTTTATAAACCCTCACAATAGTCAATAGCAGCATACATACATACATATTTATACACACGCACATATAATTTAGAACATGTTATACACACACACATATATATATATATATATATATATATATATATATATATACACACACACACATTATACACACATACATATAGCTTTTCGAACTTCACTGAAGGACACGGCAGCAGGGCACCTTCTACCAGTCCTGAACTGCCAAGTTCATATTTTAACTTCTATTCCACCAGAAAGCGTCTGCAGGGTGCATAACCTTTTGATAAAGATCACAGAAGGCCTTGCTCCTGCATCTAGCATGAATCCGAATACATCTGGAGAACTGTGAGGTTTTGGTTTAGAAACTTTTTTTGAAAGAAAGTGTATGTTTTCGATTTCAGGGCTCACATCTAGCATAATACTTTTCCTATACTGGTTTTCAGCAAAAGAGTGGGACTGCAATATTTGCAAGTCATGCCTTAGATCATGAATCAACTCTGCAACAGTCATATTCTTGAGTTTGAGGTCACTAAGGAAATAAACGACGAAGTGCGTCAAATAAATGACACCATAATTTATTGAGAGCACCTTCCTTGTGCTCTTCGCCTTTCTCCGGCTCTTGGTAGCTTATTCAGTAACAGAGGTGGAAAGAGTAGGTTCAGAAAGTTTAACTCCATACTGTACCAAGATTTTGCTTCAACCAACAAGTTGAGAATAAAGAGTCTCAAGTTAGTTGAGTATATAGAGTACTCAACTGGTTAGTTGAAACAAAATCTTCATCTGGATTTTTGCTTTCTAGACCTGAACCTTCCACTTTTGCTCGCTAATCCTTCTTCCGTTTATTTGAAAACGGTGGATCATAAGGACACTGCAGTTATTGCCAGCCTGCATAGTCCTGATCACCTCCTGCAGGAGAGTGGCAGATTTCCTGGTAGACTGACACATCATGCACCACTGGGCTGCTCAGCAGGATGCTCGAGGCTGAGAGGGAGATGGGAAGAGGGACATCTGCAAGCATGATACAGAGGCAGTGGATGTGGGAAAGGCCATCTGCATTCATATGGGCTGAAAAGGCTCTGTGTTGCACTAAATTGAGGGCAGCTGGGTGAATGAGTCACATAGGTGTTGGTGCCCTTGGTCATGCCAATCCACTGCAGGCGTGTGTGGTCTGTATCAAGGGTGAAGGGCCACCCAAGGAGGCAATACCTTAACTCATGGATGGCCCATTTGATGGCCAGGGCCTGCCGCTTCACAGCACCATCCCACTGTTCACCGGGGGTGAGTTTCTAGGAGGAAACTGGTTCCTCATCTCAAAAGTTATGTAAGAAGACAGTTCCTGAGCCAACCTCTGGGGCCTCGGTGTAGAACAAGAATTACAGCTCAAAGTTGGGGGTGTGGAACACTGGTTCAGTAGTAGGGGCCTTTTTAAACCACTGGAAGGTGAGTTTTGCATCCTTGGTCGAATGGACACATTCAGGCTTAACCTTCCAGGTGAGATCCAAAAGGATACTTAAGCACAAAGCAAACTGGCCATTCCCAGGAAGGCCTGTACTGGGATCTTTGTGACATTGTGAGGGAAAGTCTGATTGGCTTTGACTTTCCAGTCAGTGATCCTCAAATCCCAGTTGGCACTTTTTGGAGCTGCAGGGTCACTTTGGGTGGTAGGATTGCAGGAGGCCTCGAAATCAGTTTAGTCTCCAGTAGTAGGGGTACTAGCAGATCAGGGAAGATCCCAATAAGCTACTCCCACACTGGACTTAAGATGTACACCCACGTATACAGGATAGGGGTAGGGAGCCCAGTCTGGGAACTCAGCAGGCAGGAGGGCTGGGCTAGGGTATTAGTGCTTCCCGTTCCCAGCAGAGCTGACAGAAGGTGGTCCTGGATTTGCACCATGCAAGATAGTGGAAAGAACAGGTTTGCCCTGGTGGATACATTAGCTTTCTAGCCAGTAATTGCTCAGTGAGCATGGGCTTGTCCTGCAGGTATGGCTCAGTCGATGGCATCAGCCGTCTTGGTGGGGGTTGTTGGGGCTACTTGCCGAATGAGTCCATCGGGGAGGTGCCACATTTTGGCATCAGTCTCACCACCTATTGGCATCGTCCACCAATGTGGCGAGAAGGCATAGGAGACAAGAGTGCAGGCAGATACCCTGGGGGGTGGCATTTATTCAGAAGATATGGGTAAACATAGTCTCAGCCCCCTTTTGCTGCAATTAGACTCCTTGTGTGTAACTTTGAGGGAACCATGGTTACCATTGCCAAGAATGATGCTGACCACCAAATACTTTTCTCAGAATAATTCTTATTAATGTAGAAATGTTCAACCTCAGTTTCAACATTGGTAAAAAAATTATGTCTAATGTATATCTCAGTACTTGATTTTTTTAGAGATGTACTGATGCAGTTTCCAAACCAATTGTTTTCAGTCCTGTTCTTGCCCCGCAACCCACATTGCATTCAACCTGCAACGTTCATTATTAGCCTATTAAGGACCATATAAGCCTGATTAAGGTAGGGTTGGAATGAAAATGTGATGGGGGTGCCAGAAACAGGATTGAGACCCAATATTCTAAACCAACCATTTGAACATTTGAAACATCTGTCCACCTGTTCTTAACTAATAACATACTAAACATATAGTATATACTAAATACAACTCAGTATCCAACAGACATATACTTAAAAAGCATAGTTCTCAGAACACCATACTTTTATCTCCATAATAAGTAGTTAAAGTCTCTCGATCCTATGCAGAGCTGGATAGTTCAGTCCAGAGAGTAAAAATCCAGACCAAGATTTTGTTTCAACCAACTAATTCAGTACTCTATAACTGTGACTCTTTATTGTTACTTTCTGGACCTGAAATATCCACCTCTGGTCATACGATAAGCATTATGCACTCAGCAGTATCTCAGAGGAAAGAATATAATACACTAACTAGTGTAGGTCATACTGTACATCCATGCCAGATAAATTCAATTATTCCAAACTGCAGAGCACAGAACATGAATGCTATACACTATCTGCAATAGTAGACACGTAAAAATGGTCACAGAGCACTAATCAAAAACATTGGAATCTTTTTAGGAGAGTGTAATATAGTCCAGAATAACATGTAATCTTAAAAATATTACCGTATGGGAAATGTAGAGCAGCATGTGGCTCTGCTATGAGGCTCTGCAGGTTAGGACTCTATGTCCATGATCAGAAGGTCCACAGTCCAAATCCAATGGCAGGCTGTGTTTTCACCATTGGGTCCTTATGCCAGGACCCTTATCCCCGACTGTGTCAGGGCCTGCTTGATCCAGCTTTCTCAGTTATGTGTCGCTTTTGATAAAAGTATCTGATTAATAAGTACAAAAAATATTAAATGTTGTGTGAGGAATGCTAGCATTAAATGCAAAATGAATTATATAATTGTAACAAATAATCAGGGAACTAGCATGACAAATCAGACATGTATATAAGCATGAAAAGTGAAAAAAAAAACAGTATTATGTTATTTGAGGCACGAATTTGATGATTGTTTATCCATTGAAGAGAACAATCTTGTATGGTGCAGCCATGATACAGAAAAACATGCATACAGTTCACAGACAACAGGAAACTTTATACTCATATAGCAAACCTCATGGAACTGTAGCTGCATTACTGTACATCCATACAACACTGCAGCAGTGGGCAATAAGTTGCAACCCTCAATCAATGAAATCTGGTATTTGTGCATATTCATTTCACAAATTTAAAGACATGCATTTTCAAAAATGCCTGAAATATGGCTGTGATAAATTACATTTTTCCAGAAATAAAAAGTAATTTCCTGTTGAGTTAAAATATTATCAGTGTGGAAGCCATTGCAATTTGCAGGATCAAATGTAGCTAGTGCTTCAGAGTACTTCAGATGTATTGGGCAAAACCCCAAGATTTTTGATTAAAATCCATTTTGTATGTTGTTTTAGAACATAGTCAATTTTCATTTATTTAGCAGATGCAACACATAAGAAAAATTCTTTTTAGTGTGTATTTATAAGGCAATGTTACATTTATTAGAAATGGTCAAATATTTTGAAACAGTTACGCTGTAATGGTTATTTTCTATATACAGTGTGGTTGAAACTCTACTGTTTGAGGCAACAATCTTTTAACAAAAAAGTGATGGATTTACAGATGGATTACGCACATTATGGGTGGATTACGCTTATTCACATATTTTGTTTATCTCAGCCATGGGGGCGTATGTAAAGTTATGACAAGTGCATGTGATAATGTGTTCTCACTTGTATGACTTCACCTCGGTAATATAGGATTGCTTTTTTGGATGATGTTTGTCATAGCACACTTTGCATTAGGCATTTAATCTTTTCAGCATTCTGTCAGTAAGCCCCTTGAAATTAGAAAAGTTGAAAGGAAGAAGGTAGAAATCCCCTACCATTTATGAATCACTTAAAGTTCTTTTATAATCATTATCCTTGTAAAAATGTAAATAGATGCACCTCTAAAAGAGAAGCTTCCCTATGACAGCACTGTAGCTATGTGTGTGCCTATAAATAACTGCCGTTTGAGAAATAACTTGGAGACCATATGTAACTCCATCTAGGTTTCCCCAAATTACATTATCATTGTGTACCAGAGAATACATTACCATACCACTGATTTACTTTTTACTTTCAAAAACCTTATTACCTGTTTTAGTTTTGTTGCCAGTTGAAGAACAATATGAAGTAATATTTATATCTTTATTTTTGTGCTTTTTTTCTGTTTTTTTTTTTTTCCCCGTTGAAGGGAATGGAATGCCAAACGGCCGTTAAATTAGACTCAAGATAGTCAGAGCAGCAGCGGTGAGCAGAAGCTGATGCAGTAATTAGAAGTGACACATCTTGCTTTCACTGGGATTCAGCTGATTTAAACCAAAAAGCCAATAAGTCTAATTACTAATGCATGAATTTCATTAGGGTTCCATTTCGAGTACAGCATATGTCTACTGCAGCTCTGCTGTGGTGTTACGTGTAGAATTTGCATAAAATACATGATAGTTTGCATCAATTTGTAAATTGTTTTCACTGGAGAGTAAGTGGTTAATCATTACATTGTTTCGCTTATTTCTGTCAATGTGAAGTAATAAGACCCATTCCTGTTGATCCAATAACAGTGTTCAATGCATTTAAAAAATATCATGATCTGCATGCACAACCTTCCAGACAAATAAAACTACAATAAATGTTTCCAGTAAGTCTTGTTTATCTTGTTTCTTGTTTATCGATAGCATTAATTTGCAGGTAATTTAATGATCATTCATTTATTTGTTTCACTTGTTTACAAAGGGCAGACATGCCAATGATATTGCCCCATTGGAACATGAAGTAATTACTGAAGGCTGATTAACATATAAATGACATCAGTGGCACTGTGAACTGAATAAAGTATAAAAGTTCAGTGATGAATGCAGTTTGAAGGAATGAATGGCTGAGTGAATAATGAAACAGAGCGTTGTGGTGTAAAATGTTTTTATAATAGATTATAATATATAGCTAACCAGTATAGAGGTATAGACAGAATACATAATGCAATGGATACAATATACATAGTAAAATGGCTGTACCTGAGTGAATTTCTTTTCTTTTTTTTTTACCTTGAATGAGATCATTTTGTTTTTTTTTTTTTTTTTTTTTTTTTTTTTTTAGTTGGTAAGAATTTATGCAGCTGGATGATTCAAATTACTGTCTAGTAACTTGAGCAACTATAACAGAATATGTTCCAGGCTTCAGAAGGAAATCAGTGCTGCTTCTAATGAATGGGAAGAAGAGGGCCCAGTGAACGGTCAGCTGAATGTTTTTTATTTTGACGCCAGAGTGCGTAAGGAGCTGCGATAAACTGGCCAATGATTCCCCACCGTGTCCTAAGCTTCCTGCTTGAAGGATGACAATGCAGAGCAGCAAATCCATACTGGTCACATTAAAAGATGTGACATTTCAATTGAAGAAACCAGTCAATGCCAGTTTTGAGCTAATTATTCAAAGCACTCCATTCTTAGGTGACTAGCAGTTTGTAAAATTCCCTAAAAGTCATTAATGCAATAATTTGTTTATTATTATTATTATTATTATTATTATTATTATTATTCACCATTATTTTACATCAATATTAAACTTTGGTTAAGATTTTACTTATGATTACTTACTAAATACTGTGAGTATAAAAAACTGTGTGGCGGTATAATATTCAATGAAAAGACAAGATGGTCATGTTGCATTCAGCAACATGGTCTGGATTTAGATTTATACAACCAGCATATAGTCACTATAACATACGTAACAAATATGAGATCACCTTTGCTTAAGGAATGTTCTTAGGAATATATCTATTAGATCAAGAAACACAAATAAACCCCTGCGTTGGCTTATTTACAGTAGTCCTAATAACATTAATGACAGAAAAGCACTTTGCAACAACCCCACATATCAATCATTACTTTGCCACATAATGGCATATACATTTAAACTCCAAATGTTGTAATTGTCATATGTGAGCTACACTAGCATATTATATAACTACAGTATGAAAGCAAGTTGACAGTATGATATGATGGCACTGTTGGGATGCCGCCCTGCCCCAGTAGGGGGCGAACATCACCATAGGCAATTCTAGACATTATTTTTTGCCTCCGTTTAGTGATTTGTCCCAGATTTTTTTATATATTTTGTACCCCCAGCTCAGCAAACTCTATCGTGCAGATCCCTTTTCCTCTTGGGAAATTTAATCATGGGGGGGTGACATCCTGTATTTTTTCAGAGGGTTAGCCCTAAGTCCTCCCCCCCAAGGTCAAATCCTAGAATCGTGCCTCATCAGCACCATGTAGCTACTTTCCTCACCATTGGCCTCAATGATAGCCAATGGGCCAAGGCTAGCAATCACTGATTCACCATTCGGGAGGGAGGAGAGTCATTCTTTGTGGGGCTTAAATCCAATGCTGGGGAGACTTCATATAGAAGGGTTATGGAGGCCAGGTGCCCAGACGTGCTTCTGCAGGCGGCTGTTGGCGGATGGCTCTTCTGAAGGGGGTGTCACTGTGTAAAAGACCCTTTTTTGACAAGTGCTCACCCATCAAGGGGCATCGGTCTGCACCCTAATCTCCAGTGTATCGCTATGCCCAACTACCCCTTAACCCTATAGCTAATTCACTTTGTACAGGTATGAATTTTGGCCCAAAATGGTAGAATACTAACCACTAAAACCAGGGCAGCATGGGCAAAATGTAAGTGAACGAATATGAAGTCCATTTACTGTAAACTGTGGTACCTTAAATCTGACAAGTTACCCCAATAAGCCAGTAACCCCGCTTTGTAGTACAGGCCACTGGTTGCTTGTTGAGTCAGACCCAAAGTTTGTAAACTTTAAACAGAAATGCTTTATGTTCAAGAAATTTGAGTCTGTATACTAAATTCCTAATGAGCAATGAAAAAGTAATCAAGTAAAATTGTTTGTTGGAGTGTTTGAGAAATTGTGCAATATGAATTATTAATTTTAAGGATGTGTTTTATGGTAATTGTAATATTCACGATTCCCAATAACATCTTATTGATTCATTTTCTTTTGCATTCCATTATTGTGACTTGTTTGTGACTGTAACATATTAAGACTATATATTTACAGTTATTTACTATATACACCTGAAAGTCCATGCAAAACCAAAAAGTCACCCGACAAATAATCAGGTGCTTTAGAAGCATGTTTCATTGGTATTCATTAGTGTCTGTGAGATAATTTATGCATTACTGTGGACTGGCATGGCAGCCAGGGTGCCCCTTGCCCTGTGACCTCTGTGACCTCTGCTTCCTGGCATGGACTCCAAACTGAGTGTAACCCCACCCTGCAGAAACAGCTATGGAAAATGTTTTATGTTTTATGGATCTATATCGTATAAATGTCAACCCATTTCTGTTTGTTTTTTGTATTATTTATGTTAATTTGTTGTAAATATTCAACTAAAGTGTAATTACCTTTATTTGGGGCTGGTTGAAGTATTCACATAGGCAAAAACTGAAAAATTGTGGTCTGTATTCAGGTAATTCTTCATAGTCCATACTATTACATTTTTATTCTGATGTCTAAGAAAACCTAAGATTTGCATTGCCTGTGTGCTTTTAACTGGCAGTCTGTTATTACCAGATGTAAGAACCTTTACTGACATGGTTGCAATATGATCTAATGGACAAAATAAAAACAACCTACTGTAAATGAGTTACATAAATTGATGTGTTTCAATAAAGAGGAGGTGGCGTATTATTGTATTATTTTAAGGTAACATATTAAACCGTAAAGAGGATCTTTTTATTTTAAATAACTCGGTCCTGTTTGAATTTTTTGTGTTGGGGTCCTTGATGTTGCATTCTCTGCTGTCAGGCTGAGTCCAGCATACAAGTACTTAGCAACCATAGCAACCGGGAGAGTCGATACAGAACTACAGCTCAAAATAATTACTGAAACGGAATTATTGCTAATTTTTCCTCACAATCAAAAACCAAGCATTTGTGAAGATGCATTTGTGGAGGTAAACAAATATACAAATAAGTGTTTCTATATATTACAAATGGCTATGAAAGGATACAATATAAATGTATCTAAAATTACCAGTAAATCCTGAAGGGTAACTTTAATTAATATGCACATTTGCATAAATGTATATTTTCCCCTGTGGACATAACTGGGTTGTGATATATTTCACAATAAAAGCAAAAGAATTGCAACTGGGATTCTTTTTTTCTTCTTTTTTAAGTGTTATGCCAACAGCAGCACTGCATGAAAATAACAAGGCAACCTGACAGAAAGGCAGGCGGGAGCTGCGTGCATCATATAATCAGTGATCATTCGGTTAGAAATGTAACCCTTTCTCTCCGAATAGCAGCGGCTGCCAGTGTTGCAGCACATTACATAAAAAGCTTCAGCTGTTTCCCGAAGCACTTTGCATGATTCAGCTTCTTGAACACATTCTACATTTTACAGCGCAATGCAGGGGCAGCAGAGAGGCACGCAAGATGAGTATGCATGAGGTGATACGCGTATCACATTATATAGATGCTGTAAGAGTCCCTTTTGAATGTGCTCTTGGTTTGCACTCATTCCTTAAACTACCATACCAACAAGGCCTTCAAGATGTAAGATTGCTGTGAATTAGCAGACAGACATGCAGCAGTGATCTGATTCAGGCAGTGCTGTGGGAAGCACTGCAGGCTCTACTGCAGCAGTGATCTGATTCAGACAGTGCTGTGGGAAGCACTGCAGGCTCTACTACTGCAGTGATCTGATTCAGGCAGTGCTGTGGGAAGCACTGCAGGCTCTACTGCAGCAGTGATCTGATTCAGGCAGTGCTGTGGGAAGCACTGCAGGCTCTACTACTGCCACATAATTTACATTCATTTTCATTGACATTCCATAGTTCCACCCTTGCACCTGCTTTCCTGCAATAATTACTGCTCATTCAACCTATGCAAAAGACATTCGTTGCATCTGACATGTAATATGGATATATGGATATATAAAATAAATCTATAACTGCGTAATGAGAAGTATATTGCAGTACTATAATGGTCAGGGAATACAGCCATAAGGATTTTCACAAATGTCTATAAAAACGTACCCATTCTATTGCAAACTGCTCACATAACTATTCTTAGGGTTTAAAGGAAACAACAGGGTTTCATTTAATAGTAATTTTTTTAATCACCAATTGTCTTCAGTAACTAGGTTGTAATTTACGTTCCATTTCCCCCTATAACATTATAGTTTGAGAATTGTTTCATTTAAAGTTTATTCTAATGAAAATGAGTCTAATTGGCCCTAGAATCAAAGGAATGCTCACAATAAGCTTTTTTAACATTTATTTAAAACATTGTAGTGAAAAGATTGCTTCTCTGTTGAAATTATGGGAGAAAAAGACCATTTCACTTATGACTCATAAAAATGCTTTTATTGAGTGATTGCTCAGCAAGAATCCTTGCACATATGCCAACAGTGGGATTTCGAAAGGGGACAGCAAAAAGAAAATTACACACACACACACATATATATATATACACACACACATATATATGCGTATAATGCATAGCCACATTTTATAGAGCATTTATTTAATGTTTATATTTGTATTGTTAGTGAAATAACTTTTTTGACTCAACTGACCAATGCAACTGTAAAATGCTTAACAATTATATGAAATATACTGGGTAATGTGGTTTTGTAAAATATTTGTAAAATATGCAAAACCTCCAACTTCACAGTTTCTAAAAAAACGGTTTGTGGCGAGCGTGTGTGTCAGGACTGCTGTACTTCATGTCAGGACTGATGTAATGCTGCACAGCTTGTGTCTTGTTTACGCTGTAGCTGGACAGCCGGCTGTCCCTGTGGATGCCAAGGTGTGAAAACATGGCCGTTAGACCCTACTGGCTGGCTGCCGTTCTACTTTGAATTACGTACAGTGTGCTACAAGCAGCGAGAAAATTCCCTATGAAAACAATTTGTTTGGAAGGCAATAAATCAAAAGGTAATCCTGTTCTTGAGGAACTCGCCATTTTACACTTTACCTTTCATTAGAACAGGGTGATTGGAGACATTGTACGTGGACCTCTCTCTGCCAGTGTGCATTTTATCAATCATGGAGAAAACACGAACAAGCACATTTTAATGATATTTCACTTCGAGATAAATACCTTATATATACATGTGTGTTTGTATATATATATATATATATATATATATATATCAAAGACGGTTAAATATTTGGCATGCCATGTACTATATATATATATATATATATATATATATATATAGGCAAAATATTATTAAAACGTGCATGTGCATTTCATGTGTATATATACATATATATATAGTCACAGAATACATTTTCACTACTCTTGTACTGGCAGTGTGTGATCATTTATCATAATGTGCATATTTTGCATATTTTACTTTAAAAAAAATGTACTTTTAAGAAAAGATCAGCTGAGATCAATTCTAGTAAGCTGGCGGCATTGCAATGAGCTTGGCTTTTGGCATTTTATATAAATCCCTGCTTAACCTAGTGTACTTTCCAACCAAGTCCAAGGCCAAATTGTTTGCAAATATCTACAGAAATTGCAGGAATATAGCAATGCTGATGGAATTAAAATAGGACATATAATCTTGGGTATTCATTAAAAGAAATCTACCTTTCCAATTAAGGGAAACAGAGTATGTGTGATTACCATTGTAAATCAATAGAAAGACAATGTTAAAGGAGACAAATGCCCCTTATAAAAGGCTCTTCTATTCAGGTTTGAAAGAGGACTAAATAGTATGAAGTTGCTGCCTAATGATAATGACATTTCGTCCTTTATGGTTGGTCAATTAGTTAATTAGAAATGCTCAAATCTCATTCTGTTTCTATCTGTTATGTAGGTTTCATTCTAAAGCAAGCCCAAATGGTTTTATTTATTCATCAGACTTAAAAATTGGTTTGGCCTCTATGATCTTTTATGCTGCCCGTCTTTTATGATCCTTTATGCTCCTCGCCTCCGGGATGGGTTCCAGACCCTCCGTGACCCTGCATAGTTACTGAAAATGGATGGATGGACCTTTTATGCTTTGCTGGTTGTGTGGGAATGCACAGGAATTTTTGAATATTCCTGATGTAAATATTCCATATCTGAGGGTGTCTTGGATTACACATAGACAGCTGTAGGACTACAACATTACACATAAGACATATTTATTTGTTCACTGACCATATGGATTAATCGGACGAAAGGTAATTGTGAGAGAACTGCTCAGGAAAATATTTGCATATCAATGCCCAATGCTGTGTTTAGGTATAATGCCAAACTTTACAATCTATCCATGTGTCTATCTAACTCCATGTAATGTATCCCGCGCACGGTTGTGTAGATCAAAACTCTTTTGAATAGTTCAATTAACATGTTTGTGTTAATTTGAATTGATTTTGAATTCAAATTAACTTTGAGCTGGAATATTTTTTGATTATATTTTTACAGCATGAAAGGAATGCGGGGGGCGGCATGGTGGTGCAGTGGTTCGCACTGTTGCCTCACACCTCTGGGACCTGGGTTCGAGTCTCTGCCTGGGTTATATGTGTGTGGAGTTTGCATGTTCTCCTCGTGTCGTCGTGGGGTTTCCTCTGGGTGCTCTGGTTTCCCCCCACAGTCCAAAGACATGCTGAGGCTGATTGGAGTTCCTAAATTGCCCATAGGTGTGCATGTGT
>JAODJU010000039.1:2979939-2991760 GCA_026776725.1 Gnathonemus echidnorhynchus
TTATAGAATGTTTTTATAGAATGTAATAAAGATGATTCAGAAAGCTAAAAGGCTAAACTATTTCATGTTTGACTCATTTTTTCATTTTTTTTTAATTAATTATTATTTAGTTTCATTTCTATTGTTTGTCCATCAAGGTTTATAGGGATTTTAAGAAGTATTTAGTTAAATTACTTATAGAGTAATTAAGTTACTTTTCAGACACAGTAACTAGATAAGTATTTTAAATACTAATTACTTAATCAATGTTGTAATTAGTAATTAGTTACTTTTTTAAAGTAACTTACCCAACACTGATCCTTACCATTGCACTTCAACGAAACAATTAAATGTAATCAGCTGACGATGAACAGGGATAACATTTTTTTACATCAGAGTATTGCTTTTGTTGAAATGTAGCTCAACATCTCTGTCCTTGATTTATCTCTGGATGCACCGAAACATCCAGATATTCATTCAGACCTAGCTGTTCAGCAGATATATCAATGGTTTTCTAGGAGGTGTGCTTTTCTTAAAGCAGCCATTGACATAATAGTGTCTATTCTGTCATGAAAAAAAAAAGTTCCATCCAACTGGACTTATTAAACTGTAAGATTGTCACGAGCTCTGGTGGTTCGGGCACAAGGACAAGGCATGGCGTAGGCAGAAGAAACACTACAAAATAAAAAGGACCACGTGGGGTCAAAAGTAAATGGGAATAAACAAAGACTAATTACAATAAGGTGCGGCAAGCAGGCAACAGAAAATCTGATACTAATGTTACTACTTAATGTTACTACTTAATGCTACTACTTAATGCTACTACATACAAACACAATCAACAAACCACTGAGGAACTGACTAGAGGCATGAACTTAAATTCTTAGGGGTAACGAGACTAACTCAGAACAGGTGAGACTAATTAACAAGGGTTGGGAAAGCAGGCCACAGATTAAACTAATAATTAATCAGAAACTAAACAGGGAAACTAGGAACTGACAAAGAAATAAGGAAAATAGAATCTAACATGGGGGAATAAGACAGGTAAAACACAGCCAAAGCACAAAGCAAGAAACCAAAACAGAAAACCACAAATGCACAGGGACTAGGAGAAACTGATGAAACAAAAACAGAGGAGGTGGGATTGAGGAGTTAATGTAGCCACACACGCAGCTGACAGGGAGTAAAGGAAACACTACAGACTGACAACAGGGGAAGACAGGAACAACTGAGACACACAGGTTCTGACCCTGACAAAGATGTACTTCTTCTCTCTGGAATTCCCCTTCAGGCAAAATACACACACCATGCAACAACTGCTCAGATTATATAACTGGAACATAATCAGCCTAATTCCCCAATTATTATTGTAGATGACTTCACACATTAACACCGATCTTCACTGTGACCCTTATCGGATTCATCACAGATGGTAATGAGACGATGTACCAAAGGGTTTCAGCAGCAGAAATTCTAATTGACTCCCACATTTGCTGCACTCTTTCAAACCCCTCAGCGATTCAGCTAGCTGCTTTGTTCAGATTCTTTCGGACAGTTACCTCAAGCACAAGCGACTGGGATGAGACCATTACAGCCATACAGTAAGGCTTCTCATTAGCTGATCAAACTATTACTGTGGGCAATTTTCACATTTCTTTGTACATTTCCATATTCCTATTTTAACATTTTTTTGTTTATTTATTTACCTTTTACTTATAATTAATTTTTATTTCGTTCCTATAGAGAGTTGCCTGCCTCTACTGCTGCATGCTCTATTGCTGTCCATCCGCTAAATGAACTTGGACTTAGTTTGTCCTGATTTGAATTGCGTCATGCAGAACAGCATTAAATGCAGCAAACTAATTCCATGTACACTAATTCCGGGTAATTCTTTTAAGTGAATGGAGCATCACAACTCAATGGAATTCCAATCTTGGAAACCAAGCGGCAGTGATGCTATATTCCGATTTGCCAGAAAGAAAGGAGTGGACCCCCCCCCCCCCCCCATGGATTCCAGCCACACAATGAGATTGCAGAAGGGAGTTACAGGGAAGGATGGAGTACCATGTTACCTGTTTAATGACAGACATTAGTGGCATCCTGTCTCTCAGCTCACCAGCAGGCTGCACAGCAGTGGTTCAGGGAAAAACACTGTAATAATTGTTGAATAAGCAGGTGAAATAACAGCTGTAGGACAGAAAGCAGTTTGCTGAACACAGAGTGGTTCACAAGATCCAGGTCATCATAATACCTCTCCTGTCGCCGTAATAAAAATGACTGCAGTCTGCAGCTCTCTTACGTTCACAGAGAACTGAGTAATACATTATTAGCAGGGTTCTCCAAGGACACAGACTAGTGAAAAGCTTCAGTGATGAAGGGAGCTCTTCCTGAGGATTGTATCGGTGCGTCTAGCCTAAAGTAGGTGCGTTTCCTCCTTCCGAATGTCTGGCTTAAGGAATGACACTCGTAATCCTATACATTTGATGATGTGTCTGAGTCGTGCTTTAAGTCAAGTAAAATATAGTTCATCTGCTGCCACAGCCCCATGTTGGCTAAAATTCTAATATTGCATATGGAATTTGGAATTCCATATCCATTTTTCATTGATTTCATTAACAGAGGCAAACAGAACATACGTGACTCACACAAACTGAAGGTGGGTCCAAGATAAAATGAACAAGGAACAAGGAAATTAAACTATTGGTTTTGCATGAGGTTAGGGAATATGCAAACAGAGAACAAATATCCCAACAATATTCAGATATCGCCATGGTTATTTTCTCAAAGTGGATATAAAAGTGAACACACCCCCAGTAAGTCTATATTAGCTCGGAAAACACAATTTAACATTAGTACGCATGTGCAAATTAACAATAACACAATAAAAATGAATGAGAATTTCTTCTGCTCTCCAAAAACTTACTGATATCTAGATGAACACCGCTTCAGTTCCCAACGCACTCCTCACTGCAGATATTCCATGTATTTGTTACATTTTACCACCAGATGGCTGTTTCACTCGACCACGGTGACAATAAGGTGTCGGTCTAGAAGAGAGTTGGATATTCGGGAGGACTCAAGTAAATAATTTAAATACAAAGGTCTGTATATTGAGGGGATGAATGAAGCCAGATTAAATATTGGGGTGTACACCCCCCTCCCCCCAGTTCCTATGCCCTAGCATAGAGGTAACAGAACCAGAAGCCCACAAAAAAAATAATAATAATTGCCCACTCTGGCCATATCAATTCTGGCCTCTTAATCCTCCCCTTTATCTAACTGGTGAATTCTCTCCTGCCCCTTCACCTTAACTACTGTGTGGTGAGCGTGCTGGTGCAGAATGGCTGCCGTCGCGTCATCCAGGTGGGGGCTACACAGTGGTGGTGATTGAAGTGGCCCCCTGTTGGTTCTGTGTATCATTTTGGGTGTCTTGAAAAGCACTATATAAATATAATGTTTGTTCGTTCATTCATTCATTCAAGCCCGCTCAATAATGCAGGATGCAGGCCCCACAAAAGTTGCACAGGTTGTGTGAAGGAACAGGCAGACCCCAGGAAAGAGAAAGCTGATTGTTCTAACCTTGGAGAAAGGGAACCTGTCATTGTGAGTGGCACCTGTACGGAGGCCTGTACAGACGGCAGAAGCTAGCGTAAGCTCTCGGGAAGCAGCAGTATGAGTAACGCGAGCCAATAGGTGTGCAACCCAGACACGGTGTGGCGTTCACGTGTCTAAGGGAAGCCGGCCAGGCGGAGCCGCAGAAACTTCTGGGTAATGGAGGTTTGCGGTGAGCAGCTGTCAAAGGTTTTCATTCAGTCGCAGGAGGCTGCACCTGAGCGGTGGCTCATTAGCCGAGGAAGGCTCAGGTGTGCCCTGCTAAAGTCATGGGGAAGAGGTCTGCTGATCCGCGCAGGGAGAGAAAGCGTGGGGAAGCAGCGGTCGTGTGCGTCTTTCGCTTCGTGCCAGCTCTGTTTTTCAAAGCATTTGCCAAAACACAGAGTAAGAAGCTTGGTCGGGTTTTACAGCTGCATATTTGCATAAAACACTAAATTTACCCAGAATGCAAACCATGTTTTGAACATTTCTTTTTATTTTTGCAGTCATTAATACCTTACAAATGCTGTTGTCTGGTACTTTATGGTTTTCACATATTTTATGGATGAATCATCATTCCGAAAGCCCGCTATGAGGCACAAAGCCTATTTGTCCGTGATAGGACCTCGGTCATCGCTCATAGGGTTGCCTTGTTGTTTTTCATGCTGTGCTCTGGGGAGTCCATTTTCCTCAAGGGGTTGTCATGGATACACTGAAAGCTTATTCTGTGCCATGTTTTGCAAGGTTAAATATGTATAATCCAGAGCCATTTCAACAGCACAGAGCTACTAAATTGAATCTAAATTGTATCTGAAATTAATTTACTTTGATAGTCATACACCTACTTCTTGTATATCTGCTGCAATAAACAATGTTAAGGTATATACAACTCTGAATGACTGGTTGATGGGTTTATAACTTGGTTTGTGAGTGTTTTGCAAGGCGAGCAAAATTTCGAAATAAATTTTAACTTGATAAACGAGTGAGGTCTTGCAATACGAGTATTATGTATACACTTTGTCTGCCGAGCGTCACGTGATCACAGCTGAGCCGATGGTTCTCTCACTGCAGGATTGTGGGTAATCGTCTCCCATGCTCGGTCTCAGTCGGCGTCCCTCACTCATATAGTCAAAATTCAGTAGAAAAGCGCCACCCGAATAAGGGTGTACCAGTGCGAGCGATGAATCTGTTTAACGACAATGCAATGTCACATTTCCGCAAAATCAAAAAGGAGACAAAAGCCTGGTAGGTTCCTTGTTAAAGTCACACAAAAAGAAAAAGATTCCAGTGAGCCAACAGATAGCAGTGATTACATTAGTTATAGTGAAAGTCGTCCTATAAATAACCTTCATCTTCTCCTCTCTCGTCTCCCTCACACCATCCACGATTCTTTTCAAAGGTAAAGTGCAGGTTAATTTGTTTTATGTATCTTTACTTTATATTTTGTATTAATCATTTTTATAATAATATTTTTGGGTTGTGGAATGAATCATCAGAGTTTCCATTATTTCTAATGGGAAAATTCGCTTTGATATACGAGTGCTTTGGATTACAAGCATGTCTGCAGAACCAAATATGTTTGCAATCCGAGGTTTTACTGTAATATATATATATATATATATACACACACACACATAGTATGCATGCGTGTGTGTCGATTATGTTTTTATTACATTGTGGGGACTTTTTTCAGTTCCCCACCAAGACCTGTGAATGCAATAAAATGTAAAAATGCTTTGTCGCATATGCCTTGGTGCTGAGCATCTTTTCCGGGGATTCCCTGCATGTCAGGCCTCTTCTGCAGCCGTCTTCAGCTCCTGCTTGTTTGCATGACCCCTTATGCTTTTTGCTCAGCGTATGAAAGGCATGCTCAATTAGATTGAGATCACGTGATTGACTTTGAGGCTTTTAGCTTTGAAAACCTCCTTTGTTACATTAGCTGTATGTTTGGGATCTTTGTCTTGCTGTAAGGATGAAGCACCAGCCAATGAGACTGAAGAAATTTGCCTGCACTTACTTTATAGGTAAGTGTTCCAGTTGTCACGGACTCGAGAGTTTCTGACACGGGGGCGAGGCATGGTGCAGGCAGGAAAGAAGGTGAACGATCCACTGGTGGCTCCACAGGAACACAAGGGTTTGTTACAGGAACAGAAAGCACTGGGAATACTACAAAACAAAATGGACCACGAGGGGTCACAACTAAAAAGGGATATGAAGTAAACTCACAAAACCAAAAAGACTTATGAGGGGGAAACTGGTAACAGAAAACAAGCAAGGAAGCAAAAATGACAAACAGAAGAATCAGGAAACTGCAATCGACACGTACATCAGCAGCAAAAAACAATGACTCCACAAGGAACAGAAAAGGAACAGGATCTTAAATATAGAGCTATCAAAAATAACGCAGGACAAGTGAAAACAATTAGCAAGGGCTGGTAAAACAGGCATGAAGCTGTTTGAGAAGTGAAGCTCAAACTAGGAATCAGAATCTAACACCAGGGGAATAACAGACAGGTAAAACACAACCATGGGCACAAACCCAAAAACCAAAACCGAATACAAATCACAAAACACAGGAACTAGAAAAACTAATACAAATGAAACACTAGGGAACAAAATCTACAAAACACAAAAACAGAGGAAACAGGACTTGAACACACAACTGGGGGGTTTACAGGTAGCCACATACTCAGCTCATTGAGCTAAGTGACCATCTGGGGAGTAGATGAAACACACTAAAGACTGACAACGGGGAGGACAGGATGGCCAGCGACACCTGCTGGTCAAATGGGGAGAAGACACGAAAGTCTCAGACAGACGGGTGCTGACCCTGACACCTATATACTTCAGATTTCATATTGCTGCTTCCACCAGCAGTTACATCGTCGGTGAAGATATGTGAGCCAGTACCTGTGACAGCCATACATGAGCAGGCCATAACACCTGCACCACCGTGGCTCACAGATGATGTGGTATACTTTGGATTTTGGGCAATCTTTTTCACCTCTATTGTCACGACAGAACACCCGGGTGAGTTCTGAAACCTTTTATTAGGGCGAGACAGAATCGGGTCCAGTAGACAGGCAGGGCCGAAGCCAGAGATCAGTCCGAGACAGGTAACCAAAGCCGAAGGAGAATCCAGAAGAGAGGTCTTAAAGCCGGGCATAGTGTAGTCGGAGAACCGGGAGATCTGTCCGATGACGTGGACGACACACAAGAGGAGGAGCCACGAGGGATGATCAGGGCTGGTCAGGAGGGAGGTGGGAAGGAGAAGGAGGCGCGGGCAGAGGGAGTAGGGAGAGTCGGGCGGAGTGGAGCTGCAACAGAGACAGGGGTTAGAAGTGCTCGGATGTGTGATACTAAACAATACCTCGCACGGAGCGATC
This sequence comes from Gnathonemus echidnorhynchus, assembly GCA_026776725.1. NCBI lineage: Eukaryota > Metazoa > Chordata > Actinopteri > Osteoglossiformes > Mormyridae > Gnathonemus > Gnathonemus echidnorhynchus. Next base: position 2,986,896 of record JAODJU010000039.1, read on the forward strand.
TCCATGCGGCGTTTAAATAGTCGGGTAGGCGTGACGCTAATTCCTGGGGGCGGCGCCGTCCACCTTCATGATATCTATGCTTTGTTTAATTGTTTCATTAGTGCAGAAATAAGTGAGCTTTCAGTATCTAGTCTTAACTACAAGTTTTTGATAACTTTTAGAATCTGTTACTGCCATTTGTCAAGAAAAATACAGTAATGTGCGAAAGTGTTAGACAGTCAAAGAAAATTGTTAAAAACATCTTCATGTAGGCATAAGGCTATGATATTATGTTTGACAAAGTGTGTGCGCTTAGCAATTGAAAAATCTCTCCTGTAGTTACCCAAGTTGCTGTAGTAGCCATTGAATACACCCATCTATTTGTTGACTCGACCCCTAGCAATCCATGTTTGCCTAATCAACACCTCCTTGAGTTATTTACCTAATTAAGTTAATTAACTGGGTGACCTGGTGGTGAAATTTAAGAAATACGTGGAATGGCTGCTGGGAATTCTTCTAGTCATCCACCAAGATATCAGTAACTTTGTTGGACACTAGAAAAAAAATTGTATTACTTTTTATTGTCTTAATGTTCATTTGCAGATACAGTGTTCTAATTTTAAATTGTGCTTTTTGGAGCACTCACTACCCAGATAGACAGCTTTAAACATTTTCTTGGACTACCTAAGACTATTGCATAGTACTATATGGAAGACACTACTGTAAGTCACTTCAGCATGACACTATCCTCAGCAGGACAGATCAGACTTCCCTTATCCAGGCCACAGACTGTAGCTCCATCTGGGGGATCCACAGATATCCCCAAGACCTCTGGGAGACGCAGTCCTGCATCTGCCCTGCAGCTGCCCTGTGGGAGCAGTACCTTTGTAAGCAGACCAGGTAGCATCCTCATAAGATGACCGTATGGCATCAGCTGGCTGCTCTCACTCCGAAGGAGAAACAGCTCTGTTCCAAGGTCCCTCCGCATTTCCAAACTCCTCACCTCATCCTGCAGATAAACTTAATTTGTACCCTGGTACCCGTGACCTCTGAGAATCATGATGGGACTTAGCTCGCCTTAACGACCCACAGAGCTCTGTCACCTGGAGCTTAGTCTCCTGGCAGCGCCTCATCTGGCAAACAAGTCTGTGAGGGAGAATCCAGGCCAGCTACAATCCGAGCCAGGATGGAGGTGGTGTTTACTTCCAACCATTCAATTAAATTCAGTTTATTTCTATATAGCGCTTTTCGCAGCAAAATCTACCCATGTCACTTTACATGGGTGTGTTGTGATTCCTTACAACATCATTAAGGTATGGGGAGCCATCGAGTGAGATCATCACCCGCAAGGTGACAGGTTGGGATCAGCTGCAGAGTGGGTTAGGTGAGAAGCAGAGCTCAGCAGTGGACACTGGCTTCATATGTATGATTTGTTTACTTCAATCATAAACTTAACCATGAGAACCTCTCATTCTTGTACTTTCTTTTACATTTATTTATTATTAGTATTAATCTGTATAGCTATGACTATACAAGGCTTGGATGTCATACTGTCCAAATGGGGGGGGGGGGGGGTCACCCAAGACAGATTTGGTGTGTCGACTTGACACACTCACCCCACATTTCCCAACTAAAAGTCCAACTTTACTTAAATTCCCCCACAATTAATTTCACCAAGTTCCCCATAATAAGAATCATTGAGCGGCTACTGCACTGTTACTGGTAAAACTGAGTGGGGGAGCTTACGACAAAAAACATATATGCATAAACCTTATTTTAGAATATTCATAAAATCATGTCCTGTACCATGTTTCTAGGAAGTTTGAAGAATATCCGTGGAATACATTAAGATGCCTTACATGGCTGTGGTACAAGATGGCAACTGCAGTTTCACTTTTCACCCTCTGCTGATGTCTGTCGCTGCAGTTTCAGTTTTGGGGTTATTTAACCTCAGGTCTATCAGGTGTGGAATTTCAGCTGTATACTTGCATCCATATTATGTTTTGTGCAAAGTAGTACTGAGATTCAGTGTAAAGTGATCAAACAGAGTTATTCTGTTCATAAGGTCAAGCATATCAGTCTCCTTTCACTCTGGCAACATTGTTTCAATTTTGGTGCAATTTGCCTCAAATTTTGAACAGATCCCAAACTTCACCAATAACATGCATGCGCAAAGGTTGAAAAAGATCTGTCAAATACTTTTTGAGTTATGCTGTGACCATCAAGTGCCACAACTGCCCGTATCTTTGACATTGCTATGAACTGTGCTACTTCAATTGTGGTGCAGTTTACCTCAAAATATGAGTTGGTTCAGATCTTCACCCTTGAAATACCTGTATGTCTACAAAGGTTGTAAAAGATCTGTCAGATATTTTTTGAGTTGTCACAATATCAAGATCAAGTGTCTGAGGCTGCCCTTCTCTTTGCTATCAGTATGTGGTGCTGTTTTGATTTTAATGGCATTTGTCTCAGAATTGTATCAGGTCCAGATCTTCAGCCTTGCGATGTGTCTGCAAATCTGAAAAAGATCCACCTAATACTGCCAGAATTGCTGTGTACAGAAGATCACATATCTTCCACAGCCTGTATTTCCTTCCATTACTGACACTGCTGCTTCATTTTTGGGACAATTTGTCTCAGAATGCAATGAAATGTAAATCATCTTCATCCATTTGTTTTGTGAAGGAGTAATAATATTCCTGATATAATTTTTGCCTTATCACATTCACAAGGTCAATTGGCCAGTGTTGCTGTAGCCTGATACAAATACTAATGCTATCAACAATATCAATACAACTACCACTACCACCACAACCACCACCACCACTACTACTACAAGTACTTCTAATAATAACAACAAGAACAATGAAACATTTTGTCTATATGAAACATATTTATTCCCCATTTCTTAGTAAAGACCTTTGAGGAAAGCTAAAATACCACAGTGTCACTCGTCTTAAATTAAATAAAAGATGTTTATGTTAAATAAGTATTCTGCTCAATGCCTTTTGGAAGCCAGTTTAGTTCAGGTACCCTACTTCAGCCAGTAATTCTACTCTTTAACTACCACAACAATACCCATTTGTGTGCACACATCCAGAAGTAATGCAAAACGCTAAACAATATTTTATTTTATTTTAAAAATAAAAAATCACCCTCATTTCACAGTGGGTAACAGGTCGTAGAAACGTTTCGCTTTTTTCATGTAGTTGAACGGAAATGCGAAGCAAACGCCATGCATCTGATCCGTATCAGGCATTTGCCCCGTGGTTTCTCATGCCCGCACTTTGCACGAAAGCCACACTCTATAATTAACTGTACTGTTGCCGGCCCTGCAGAAACACCACATTGTTGACAGAGGTTATGCATGATTTTTTAAATATAAATCATATATAAAGGGAGCAACAAACAAAAAACAAAAAAGTTACGTCAGCCGAAAGCAGCAAACGAAACAAAACAATCAACAATAAATTTAATTATACGGAAACAACAGTGGCAAATCCATAAAATAAAGGGATATCCCGCATGCAGTAAATTATGTGTTCATCGACAATATATCGCATTGCTGCCATCATCAGTCCACAGAAAAAAAAATTAAATGTCCTTAAGCAGACCATTCCAATGGAAACGTCAAACGTGAATTTCCAAATTAGTGTGACCCTCCTTTCTTGTGCTCAGACGAGCTTTTTCTTTATTATTCAATTCAAGCAACAGCTCCAGTGAGCAGCCGGTGCAGAAAGGCTGGCTTTTGATTTTTCGTGGAAACCCCGGGCATCCTTATTATTAGATCTGCCTGCCCCATTTACCACCACACATATTCGTCGTTACCCTAAATTCGCATGCTTATGAAGAACTACCAGCAAAAGTGTCACGATCCGAATAAACGGTTTCCATACAAATGAACAAGATTCGCCATTAAATAACTTAAGACTAAACCAGCACCGAGAACAGCTCCCGTTACAGCCCACGGTTCCGACAGTGACTGTCACCATGCGTGATAAAAAAAAGATGCATTTTCATCCTCCCATCTCAAACGGTGTTGACTAGCCATCCCCGATTCATTTTGCCAATCCCCGCGATCGTGGCGTGATTTAAACATATTTGACAAGACGCCACTCCCTGCCAGACCAAGACGGCGGCGATACTATGAGATCGGGGTCGCTTGTTGTTGACTACGGCTGCGGCAAGGAAATATACTACATTCACCGAAAACAAGGCAGATCTGCGCGCAGTTCGGAGCCCGTCTGCCTCACAGCAAACAGCGGCGATGCACGGTTTTATTCTGACTGGGATCGGTCCTAACGGAGGACGGTGAGTACCGGGACGTGCATGAGGAATGAGGAATGCACAACCTTATCCATCTCGCCTTATATCACCCAGATTTCTTTAGCTAATTTAAAATGCGCATTGTTGGATTTGTGCTCGTGTCTTGTGGATGGAGATTTGGGGGGGGTTCGACGGGGTTGGACGGGGTAATGATGTATTCTGTATTTCTGCATTAGTATCTTTTTGTCACTGCTGGCTTGCATTTCTTTATTTAACGCGACTGCTTTGTTTTTACTGATTTCCCGCATAGCTGGAAAGGAGATCACCGACGTCCTTATGGGTTATAGCTGGTCGTATTAAGGAGGGCTGCAGGTAATTACTGTGTTAGTATTCGTTGTTACGCCGAGAATGTTTCAGCTAGTGTTATCGTTACCATTCAGCATATTAAGGTAAAATGTAGTGATCAAGGAAAGATAAATGACATTTCGTAAACCGTTATCCATCAAAAATTCGTACCGCATAAAAAAATGACCTTCATTACTCGCGGAGTAATGTATCTATTTTTCAATTGCGCGATTCATAACACTATTTCACACACACACACACACACACACACACAT
>JAODJU010000039.1:3010140-3036004 GCA_026776725.1 Gnathonemus echidnorhynchus
AGATAGATGATAGATAGATAGATAGATAGATAGATAGATAGATAGATAGATAGATAGATAGATAGATAGATAGATAAGAACAAACAAACATATGAATTGCCCGATAGGACACATACATAGGTTGCATGCTTTTTTTTTAACCCACAATGACGGTCTTTCACTGTTTCACACATTGTCTGTTTTTTCCACAGTCAGGAGTTTTCGCTTTATATCCTCTATATAACTTAACATCACCTAGCACTATATTTCACAGCTTAAATTTACTCACACTAGCATTAAATATACAAGACTGTAAAATCCATGCACACTTATCCACAATGTCTTCTTATATGCTGTTTACAGCAGAACAATGAGCCAAACTGTTGACTCACACTGTCTTTTTTGTGCCTTCTAAACAGACATCAAGCAGAACAACGCTAAACCAGGCCGGATTCATATTTTTCCAGAATAATAAGACAGACAGTGGTGTTGACAGTAAGGCAGGTTACAGATGAGGAAGTGTTAGGTAATCGCAGGATATACCTGAGATCTTATTACACAATCTTATTACAGATAATGTGAGCTAAATTTGTAAGCACTGCAATTATAGTTATGAGTTACAGAGTAATAAGGACTGTAGGATACAGAGTGGAAAACAACAGCGCACCACTGAAATGCTGCATTGTCATGACTGAAAGAAAAAGAGGCAGAAGAAAGAAAACGATTTTTCCTCCTGGCTTATTAAAAATAAACTATCTGGCCTGTTCACTTCCATTGAAAAGCAGTGGATTTTTTCTTGATTGATATAGTTCACTATGAAGGCACAGTGGCCAACAATAGCAACAAACAAAGGCAAAACACTGAGAACTCATGGTCCCACTGGAATAAGAGCTTCTGGCCGCAAAACGCACCATCAAACCTAGGATAGGTTTGCATCTTGGGACACCACCAAAACCTTCCCAGTTAATCAAAGACTGTCATGTTTCACCACTCAAAAGACTGGAGAAAAAAAAAATGTCCATCCAGCTTGACAAAAGAGAAAGTAGGATTTTAGAAGGAACCCATTAGGTGAGGTTATGTCTACTCACATCACAGACTGATAAATGGGCAGGGCTGCTGCTTTAATTCCCTCATTGTTGTGGCTGGCGTAGAGGATGAGACTGTGTCTGGCTGCCCAGGGGTATATCCACCTCCCCCCCCACACACACACACGCACACATTAGTGACGGCCTAGATGCTGTTCTTGGTAAGTCTTGCTCCATATGTGACTATTTATATTCATTGGCATCATTGTCCGACGTCAATAAAGCAGCCCAAGCCGAGATGGGGGTTTGGGTGGGTGGGGGGGTACTTTTGTGTCCGGTGCCCTTTGTGCCCTCCATTCAGGGCACACTTCACCAGCCGTCATGGAGGGGAGAGTGCACCATCTGGGGAGCAGCTGGACATAAAGCATCCAAGCTTAGAAGAGGAAGAGGAGAAGCAGAGACACCGGCACAGAATAATTTGATCCTTCAAGTGACTGACAAGATGAAGACTCAAAACTGGTGGATCCCCTTCTTCTGTCTTGGGTTTCCTCATTGTGTAAGCCAGAGGTTCCCAACCCCCAGTCAGTATTGCACCAAGCTACAGAACACTCTGGCTTTAGCGGAGGGGTTGGTTAATTTCCAAGAACAAACTCACGTTCTGATCGCATCTGAAAAAAATGGAAAGAATTAAACTTATTAAATTGCTGATCGATGTGCTCATATCCCCCAGCTGTTTCACTGCTCCGTGACATAGTTGTATGACATAAACCAGTCCATGGCCATCAAAAGGTTAGTGACCCCTAAAGTAAGCGACCAGCCTCCAGAAACACTGTGCGCGGATTCTGCCTGTGGTCTTAAGCATCCATCCAATGAGGCTCACCGTCCCTGTTATGTTGACTTCATCTTTAATCCCATCCTTTGCCACCCTCAGAAACCAACAGAGGTCACATTGCTATAAAACTGTACAGCATAATGGTTTAATAACAAGCTGCCCCATTCTTAATTACCCTCTATACTGAAATGGTCTCCCTTTCCTAGGCTTGATCCACAGCAAGACTCCCCTGAAATTGGTGTGTAATAAGAATGTCCAGTATACCGGAGGACTGTGCAATATTTAAGCAACATTATTAGAAGTATTTGCCCCTCCATTAACCTAGGGACCTAAATTGATAGCATGAAGTGTTATGAAGTTGACTCAATACCATGTGTAGACAGCTGTACAGTTTCCCCAGGTCCACAGTGCAACACAGAAAAATTAGGGGCTATATGTACATGGATTTATCTGCAAGTCATAACACATATTCAACCTATGGTCAAGCACTAGCACTACACACTATATGTAGTGTAAGCAAAGACAAGCAAGTGCGGCAACATGTGATATTCTATATATAAACAACAACCCGAAGGAAATACAGAGCAGTGCACTGCATTTGTGATTAAATAAATGGTACGTTGTAAATATAGCAGCAGAAGGAGCAATAGAGTGCAATTAAACAATAAATAAGTTGCCAGGGGGGAAGAATGCAGGCCCTTTTAGGTTCAGGCAGGTGGGGTGGGGGCAGTAAGATGTTGAGGGTCCTGAAAGCCTCGGGGAAGAAGGTTTTCTTAGCAGAACTGGCGCCAGTAATGCGATATACAGCTTTCTTAGGCTGCTTTCACTGACACTGCAGGGGCCCCCATAATTCAGCCAATATCTGTACATCTTCTACAACAGCCAAGAAGGTCAATTCTTTAGGCTTCCTCAATAACCACCTGCTCATCTTGAGACTTTGCTAGAAGGGCTCAATAACCCACTAGCCTCCTCAATAAATCTACCTGTATCCAAAGCTTTGTTCTTAATATCAGTCAACATTACGGAAAGTCTTAGATGAACGACACGCAAGCTATTCACATTGTCTTAATGGTGATGACTTTGGTTGCCATCACAATGACAATACAAGATCTAATGCATGTCAGAACATGGATCTGGGCATAATTCCATCTCCACCTTCATCCTCACACATCTCTCTGCTCTCTTCTCATTGGACATGGGCAAGACATCTCTTCACCTGACTCCAGTGTTTCCATTTCCCAATATCCCATTGATGTTCATGCAAACAATAGTATCAGTAGTCAACATAATCTCATAAAGGCCCTTTTGCACCTATCCTCCAATCCCCCTTCAGGCCAAACCCTTCCCTAGAACACTAAGCCCCTGCCTCTGGGATTTCAGACTCAATGCTTGGGCTTTTTGCCACTCCCTTGTAATTTGTTCATTATCTCAGTCTCCGACCTCATGCTAACCTCTCCACTAATTCTCCACTATTCCCACTCTATGGAGGGACAGGACACTCCAGCTGGCGAAAAACTTTATCTGCATGCTAGATATACATACCCCAATATTCCATAAAAATGAATGATTACTAAAATAGGCTATATCTCTGTCAACAACTGAAGAACTGTTATCAGATACCTCGTGGTAGGATACTCGTCATTCTATACACGGATGCAAAAATCATCAGAAGTTAATTTACACCCTGTACTGACATTCCACGTTAAGGGTGACGCCATAGCAATTCAAAACAAATGCGGATGGTACCTCATTCATCCCACGTTATCAGGACATAAATTGTCCATTTTATTGCAAGGGTGCTTCACTCTCAGCATTGAATCAATATCCTTTAGAATCAAGTTATAGGCTCCAATAAGAGAGCTGAATTCCTGCCAAAACTGTGCATGTTTAATTCTGGTGATGCAGTGATAATTGGGGTTAATATGGTGCCAGAGGTTTGAGTGTTTAGCTGTGAATCATTGGTCGCTGGCACCATACCGTTTTATCAGGTACTTCTAGTATTGTGGGATAAGCTGCTAGAGTCGGCCAAGTGTCTGATGTACAATTACTTCCTGCTTTGATACCTCATCATATTTGGGTTGATGAGCTGCCCTTCCTTTAGCAGATAACGTCGCTCCACCTCAGACATAATATCCCATTTATCTCCACCTTTGTCAATCCCTCCTTACAGCTAAGCTGCCATAAACTTTCAAAAGCCCAGCAGGACCCCTTGTCTGCTGTCTCTTCCACCTTGACCACCTTTCTCTCAGGGTCACTGGAGGTCCTACTTCTCCGTGCCTTGGACTCCGGGCTGCCCTGAAACGCAGAGCTGTCCCCTATCCAAGGTGTATCCAAAGTGTCATGTTCCAAAGTGAATTCTGTAGTGGGAAAAAACAGTCACGGCTAGGAGTATATCAGAAACACAAACTACCTTGAAAACACAAAACAAAACATGCCCACATGTGACCCCCCCCCCCCCCAAAGGCTTGGTGTCTGGAAAAGTTTGCTATGCCATTCCTCAATGTATCTGGTAGGACTTGGTAGCTAAGCTGCTCTTTGCTAGTGCAATTTTACAATTTCTTTTGGCTCAGATTTTGGTCCAGTATAATTCCCCAGATTTCCCCCTCTTTGATCTGGCCAGAATTATTACTTTCATTTCCATTTTTTTCAGAGAAAATAGACAAATATGCCATTCACGCCATGGAAAGGACACAGAAACGTGGTCAGAACACACATCACTAATAATCACACACACAAGTGTGTGCATGTGCAACATATGTGTGTATGTATGTATGATTATGTAACTCTTAAATTCATCTCGGTTTCAGAGTTGTTCGTCTTCTAATTTGAAAAAAAAGTTTTTCCGGCTCTGTTGGGGGTGACAAATGAGACTTCAAACTAAGCGCAATTTGGTGGAGTCCTCACACGTGATACTATAAAAAACCGCTTCCCACAAACAGCACCGTCAGCCAAGACAGGTGAAATTCACAAACATTTTTTTTCCCCTTTCCTCTGTGGAAAATATTGTCCTTTTTTTATAATTTATGATTTCATTCATTTTGGCGGGCAAAAAGAAACTTCACGGAAAAGGTGACATTCATCACCGCACCTCACATGATTGGTCGGTCACAAAAATGTAGAAATAAACACCTCCGGCTTTTAATTCAGGCGATCCAAGAGCAGGCCTCTCTTAAGGCCTGACGGCATGACTCACTGATCGTCAAAATGATTTCCAGTCTGTCCCCACGCCTCCTAGCATCGCTCTCTCCAGACAGATAGCACCTAGCAGCTCACTTACGTACAGCGCACCAGATGAACGAACGACAAGTTCACGCCCTCAAACATGGCGGATGAGGCAGCAGGTGCCGACCATTGGGAATTATGCAAGGCAAGAGGGCAGCCATAAAAACCGAAAAGGACGTGTCTGTACACACCGCACGCATCATAACTCTGTGCTTCTAGAAGCATTTGCACCGTGATTTACCAACAACAGCTCAATGACTTGAGGTAGGGATGACAGCTACGAGTTGTATAGATATTCATTTACCAGACGCTACCGTCATTTGCGTGTTTGTTGTGTTAGACAGATAAAGGCACTGATATTTTATATTGAGAGCTAGGCATCCACACAGAAAACAAATAAATATTTACATTGTTAAAATGAATAATCACATCCAGCAAATGCTAATGATCCTCTGCATAATTCGATTTGGTTAAACCAAAAAAAATATGCTTATCAACCCCATTACTGCCATTTTGGTTTCCCAAATTCAGGGTTACATGCAGAGTTTGCAGGTTTCAAACCTTACAGGAAAGATCAGTCGAGGCTCACTGCAAGTCAGGCTGTTGTTCTGCCATTTTAGTTTACAATGAAGATGTCCATGCATGTGGAATGAAAACAAGTGCATATAACCTCAGAAATATATAGAAAATGTCAGAAAACCGCTTTTTGACAGCAAGATTTCAAGTACAAGTCATACAGTTCAGTATTATAGATGTTCATACAGTAGTAATTAAGTGGCTTTGAATAATATCTGCCAAGCTTACTGATACCATGTGGTTAAGGTCAAGGACATAAAATTCAGGGACTCAGATTTGTCACCAGAAGGTTGCTGTTCAGCCCCTTGGGACCCTGTTACCCTTTCACTAGTCATAAAAACAGATTCAAGCGTAGGATGAAAGCACAGTGATGATTAACATACAGCAAAATCAAAATACAGGCTTTGAACATACAGTCAGTCAGTTTATCAAAAGATTATCCATAGAGCAAGCAAAGATTTGGGCCCAGACTAAACACAACCTGGCACAGCTACTGGTAAAGCTCACTTAAAAACAGAGCTCCCAGTCATACCAGCAAAACGTCATAATCAGTCAACAGCTTGGGGAGACCCTTGTAGTGGAAATCTGCTAAAGTTTAAATAACTGGTGTAAAAATAGATTAAAAAAGGGAAGTGAAAGATTAGAGAAATAACAGCTCTTTCTGGTCTGTTATCAGAGCTGGTTTACCAGAGAGATCAGTAAACAGATATAAACAATTTAGGGTGTGTACTGCCCATCAGCCCAGAGCGTGAATGGGGTTCATTTGCATGTAAAACTAATTTACGTCACATTAAGCATTTTCAATAAAACCAAAACCACTGGATTTTATTCGTGTCATAAAGACTGCAGTGCTTTAGATAATTCCTCATTCATCTCCAAGACAAGTTTCAGGGGATACTTAGTAAGAACATCGGTGTACTGTTGTGGCATCGCATCTACCAATAAAGCCACATCTGTCCAATGGGATGAAGTGTTATATAGGACTGGCTCCTGGTCTGGCTGCCAATGTGCTGATGGTCTAAGAGGCGTCCCTGATCTGCACTGAAAGCCTCCTCAGATAGCCCTGTGGTCCTGCGCCAGCACCAGTTTCAAGGAAAGTGTGGCATTGTTCTCAACTTTATCACGGTCGCATTTGAGTGATTTTCACGCAAATAGATGACTTTAATCAGGGCATGCATTCCAAACAGGCCAGTACAGACAGTACTCAGTCTCATTTGACTACAGTGCTCGGCTTGCCCCCTAGTACTGGGCCTGTCTGCTGCCGCATCCTTCCGTCCCTCGCATACAGTCAGACAGAGGCCACCCAGGGGAAACAGCTTTGCTAAGTTCATTAGCCGATGCCTGGTCAGGGGCCCCAGCCTCAGGTATACTGTAGGTGCTGCCATGAGGCCTCACCGACACCCTGCAGGCTGGGGAGCCAAGACTAATCACACACTTCAATTCAAGGGATGAATACTGCATGATGTTTCCTGGCCGAGAGTTGAAAGATAACCACAGCGGCTTCTCTGAGGACGCGGGGAGGGGGAGTACAGACTACAGACAGCCCACCATATTCCTCTATTTTGCTCATAAAACAGTAATCCTCATTTCTTGCCATTCACAAAAGCAGCACGAACACTAAAAGCGCTTAATCCGCAGCCTTTGGCGCCGCATTAAAGGGAGAATCCATTACAGATTGTGCTGCAGGGGCTCTCATGCGGTGGGTTCTTACAAAGGAAACAGGAGGCCGCCCATTTGTAGAGGACTCTCTTGCTGCAACCTGATATCACAGTAAGCTTGGTTTTCAAGGGTCTAGCTCCTTCAGTGAGGCTGGTGGAGGTGCGGGGATGTGGTTCCGGGGTCTCAGCGCTACAAACACGGCCGTATCGACATTTTCTGCCCGACCTCGATCGTGTACGGCTACTTCAAACTCAACCTGTGCTGCTAACATTCCACTACAGTTGGGTATCATTATGAGTGTTTGGGATTCTGGCGCTAAAGAGACGCTGTAAAAAACGTACTGAAATGGTGCCTGAACTGGCACTTAAAAAAAGCACAAAATGAAGATTGACGACACTAAAGAACAACTTTTCTATTTCTAAGGCAAAATTGAACTTTATTGAGCAATACATTAACACCTTAATTATATAAATGTAAATTAACACAAAAAGTTTATCAAATTTACATAACAAATTCAAATAATAAATAAAACCTAACCCAGCAACAACAGTTTTATGCTAAATAACTTAACACCTTACATATGTAAAAAAATAATAAATAAAAACTAACCCAACTACAGTAATTTGTTCCCCCCTTTACACACAGTCGTTTTTAAACATTTGTTGCACGGTGTTGTTCCTGGTGTTGGAATCCTTTTGGGTGAAATACAGCCACACTTTAGATCGTTTAGCTTTAAGCATTTTAACCGTGTTACCTGCTAGCCAATGATAGGCATCTGCCGACATCAGAGCAAGTATAACGTTAACTAACGATGGCACGTGAGGTGCAGCGATGCTTCTGTTGCCTGAGCATCACAGGGGAAATACTTCAACCTACAGCTCAGGCATTAAGTGGCACTGAAAAGAGGTACTGGAATCTCTGGTGCCGTACGGTCTGGTCCATGTAACATATGATACCATCAAAATCAGAGCATAAGTAAAAGATAAGTATTAGTCACTGTCCACAGAGTACAGCACCTGGATGACTTTCAAACCTCTTCAGAAACACTCCAGCCAGATAACAACTGCAGCTACTCAGACCAAACAACTTCGCTGCGCATGTGCCAAATGTTCAGATGTTAACGGAAAAGCCCCGGACAGGATCTGCTGCTCTTCAAACCATATGCTTACAGGAGGAGCTCAGAGGTTGCATCCTCCACTTCTGCTCTCACTTCTGCTGGTGACCACTTCAGCCATGTGAATTTTCTGATTCTCTGTACAGAAGCCCTACTCTGACGTTATACCCCAGCGGTCTACCTGGGTAATACCTAGGGACTTGTAAACAGATGGTTTGAAGTTCAAGTCCCAGGAAGGGCCTTGGAGAGGAGGACATTGAGAAATACGCTGAAGCTGAACTTATATAAATAATTATCAAACTATATGAGCTGAGGGGAAATGGAAGTCATTTTGAATAAATGTATTAGGTACACAACTACACCATATGCGCAGGGGCGGATTAAGGTGTACAGAGGCCCCAAGGCTACAGTAGTCTGTGGGCCCCCCAACCCCGCCCCCCTCCGCGCTGGCACAGGTGGGGCCCCTAGGCTTAAGCCATATCTAACCTGTGCGTTAATCCGCCCCTGACTAGGAAACCATATTCAGCTAATCAGTGCTTAATCAAATTATTTAAATAACTAAGTTTATGACTATCGGTGATGATTATATTAATAATGTTTTATTATGTCAGTAATCTACTGGTTAAATTGATTAATCAAGTAATTGCTTATATATAATATAATATATAATTAATATAGTATATTGCAATTGGTGCGAGATGGGAAACAAACCCGGGATGGGCTGCTCACACTGTGCGCTTTCACTCATCCACTCAGCTTAAGATGCATTTTTTTGGACAGTGGTAGGAAACCAGAGGATCCGGCAACAACTGATGCATGCACACGAACTGGCAGTGTGCAATAGCTGGGCTACTCACTGGGCTGCCTGCAACACGAGGTTTGCGCGCATGCAACTGGCGTGTCGCAAAGACTGTGATAGTCTGCTGGGTAGAAACCACAAATCATTTGTGCCTAAAACATGTTTTCTGTCATTGCAAAAAAAACTTGGCAACTTAGCAAGCTCCTTTTCAATAAATATTATCTAGTATATGTTAAAATATGTAAAGTTTCTCACCTTTGTCTGTGCATGAGCTCCGCAGGGGCTCTCTGAGCCAGCATAAGCATTTGAGTTCTCTCTGTTTGACTCACTCATAGACAGTGTGGTATGTTTCTGAGAAATTTAACCAGAATGGTGGGTGAAGAGAAAAACAAACAAGAACTGCTTGCAAAAAGATTTATGTTCAACTGTATAGACTATTTTGGATTCTATAGTGATGATAATGAACAAAAGCAAGTAATTTGTCAGCACTGCTTTGTGTCTTGGCATAACTCGTAGTAACACCACCAACATATGTGACAGATAAAACAAGTTTCATTTGGCTATAGTTAATTTTCAACTCCTAAATATCACAAAAACTAAAAATATGGCGAATGTTAACTTTTTTCCAGTATCATTCGGTCGTACTCAAACCACACAATACGTTCGCAAAAAAATAATATTGTATGGTAATTATGTACCATATGTAAGATGAACCAGCTAAGTGATGTGGCTAACCTTCATTTTAGCAGCAGTTATTTTGAGATACAGAAATCATACAAAGTAATTTAAACAAAATAATTTAAGTCAAATTGATGACAAAGGTAAGCTAGACTACTCCGAGAGGCTATATGGCATACATCTATGGCAATCTCGCATTATTAGGTGAGACTGTAAACTTTAAACATCTATTTGCATTGTAGTTGTGCTGTTGTATTTAAGTTATGCTTTGCATTAACCGTTAAGTGAGGAACTTCCACACAGATGATCCTTCCACTTTTTATTCGGACCCTCCTCTGCCATGTGTAATCTTCCTTCCGTCATATTGCTGAGTCAGAACGAAGGCAGATTTTGATTGGTGCTTTTAAAAAAATCAAGCAATCACGTTTAATCAAATGAGCTGATGGTGAAATTTAGCGGATAAATAGAAAGCCTGTGCTGTCTCTGAGAAGCTGTTTTGGAAGCGAGTCATCCAACAAGCTGGCACTGCTGCAGTCATCCAACAAGATTGTAGCTTTTCCAAGACCAGGAAAAATTCTTGTTTCTGTTTTTTCCCCCAGAGAAAATATACACTGACTGTCCAGATAAACATTGGTCTTTCTTGCAGCATCACAGAACGACTCTATAACTACTATAATGACTATAATGACTATAATGACTATAATGACTTGATTCTTGGGTTTGAAGTATTTAATGAAGTATTTTTGAAGTATTCACTGTATCTGTAAAAATCTATTGTATATGAATTGTAACAAAGTTTCAGAAAAAAATTGACATAAGTGACTTTGCAGGTTTGGTCATAATTCAGACTGGTAAATCCTAACCAAGTTCTTGTATTTTAATATAGTTTATATTTATGTACTGCAGTCTGTTACTCCCCATTCTTTGCTGTCATTTTTCTCCAGGTTATCAGAGCGGAACTGCATTGAGATCGTTGCCAAGCTAATTGAGGATAAGCAGCTGGATGTTGTGCACACACTGGATGGGAAGGAGTACATCACCCCCGCTCAGATTAGCAGGGAGATTCGCGACGAGCTCTACATCCGTGGAGGTTTGTGTCAGTCATAGACACCTTGCAAACCGAGATCAAGTGTTAAACGGGTTTCATATTGAAAACTTGTACTGAGAAACCGGTGACAGACCATCTTTGCAGTGTGTTCAAACACCCCCCAAGGCTGGTGACTGGGGTGCACTGACACTGCGCACAGGTGCTAATGGAGTTTCTAAAATGTCATGATATAAATTGCTTGCTTTCTCAATAATGTTCCTGCAGTTGATGTAATTCTTTTTTTTTAATTTCTTTTTATTTTACATTTTTTTTTTTACCAAGGTCGGGTGAACATTGTAGACCTACAACAGGTCAGTAGCCCCCCAGCACAGATGATTTCTTCATTTGCTATTTTACACAAAATAGATGCTTTAAGGTTTTTTTTTTTTGGGGGGGGAAGCTAAGCATGACTCTAGTTTAATATGTTTTAGTGGCATATCTTAGCATTTGTCAGGCATCTGTAGCTATGTGATAGTGTATGGTAATTGTAACCTATATGGGGGGGGGGGGGTTATGTTTCTCTTATTTAAATTATCTAATTTTAAAGGCAAGTTACCTGCCTTGTTTGACCAGGAGGGGAATTTACCACGTTTCTCTTTGCAGGTTATTAATGTTGACTTGGTCCATGTTGAAAGCAGAGCCAATGATATAGCAAAGTCTGACAGAAACACTCAGTTGGTTCTGGGGCAGCTTATCGATGAGTAAGTACACAGCGTGATCTATATAAGTGCCAAATATCAGTCCTTCCATGTATAATTCAAGTTTGAAATTTGAGTGCATTGATTTAATATCGGTAATGGCATGGTGTCTGGTCCTGGCTTTGGCGGCTGTGCCAGTCTTCAGAAGGTTGCCGTTTCGAATCCCACGGCCGACAGAGCAGTCGCATCACCCTTAACCTTGAAAGAAGGTTCTGTTGCTCCAGATGAATGACTGGTCTAAGGCTATTTTCTAGGTATGATAGGGTATGAAAAAGCAAATGAAGTCCTATTTACCTTAGCTTGTAATTGTTCATTTCATATTGACAGTGATCTCGTGAAGGAAGGTGAAATATGTCACTGGTTTCTATTTGGCTTGACATGAAACTTCTTATTAAAGAGTAGATTCCTCAGCATGCATTGTGTGTGTGGGAGCTGCTCACTGCACGGAAGGTTCTGCAGACTGTCAGCGTCGCCCTGTCTGTGTGCTCACCAGGACCTACCTGGACCGGCTGGCAGAGGAGGTTAATGATAAGCTGCAGGAGGTCGGTCAGGTCCATGTTGCTGAGCTCTGCAAAACGTATGACCTTCCTGGTGACTTCCTGACTGAGGTGCATCGCGTGCAGACGACTCGCGTTTGACAGTTCCTTAAAACACTTCCTCCCGTTGCTAACTTGCATCACAGTGTGAAGCAGATTTCTTGAAGTCTTTGTTCTATTAATATCATCACTTTTTCATTGCTATGCTCTGGGTCTGTGGATGTTTGCCTGACATTTGTCTTAGTGGGTATATTTGCATGATACCCGCTGCAAAAATCTAGATTTTTCATTCATATATAATTTATTTCAACCATTTGTTATATAAACTTATAGTATTATAATTATTTATCATATATTTTCAAATAAATACAGGAAAATATTATATGTTACTAGCATTATTCAGGTTCCACATGAGATTGTGATTAGGAGAAGCCCCCCCCCCCCCCTCCAAAAAAATGAGGAGTGCATAGGGGACAGAGGCTGTTCGGTCCATTCAGAGTCGCTGCAGGAATGACCATCTGCCAGCCTGTACTCGCAGGACACACTGCAGCAGCGACTGGGACCGGCCGCACAGGCTCCTGTAAAAGAGCTTGCTGCTGTCACAGAGTGGAAGTGAAA
Source organism: Gnathonemus echidnorhynchus (assembly GCA_026776725.1). Lineage (NCBI taxonomy): Eukaryota > Metazoa > Chordata > Actinopteri > Osteoglossiformes > Mormyridae > Gnathonemus > Gnathonemus echidnorhynchus. Next base: position 3,022,964 of record JAODJU010000039.1, read on the forward strand.
CAGCTGTGCAGTTCTGACATTTGAGCGATAAGTCAGGCATCAAACACATTCCTGCATTTTTTTAATAACGGGAAGCAGCTTTTGTTTATTTCATTGTTGTGCTGGAATGCTCAGGAAAAAAATCTCAAAAAGACAGTAAGTGATTAATATTATTGATTTTATAGAAAGGTTACATTTGCCCATATTTTCCTCTTGTATTGTAACACACCATGCAGTATTCATCTCTCCCCCCCGCCCCGCGGCTCATCCTGCCTGATATTTTAATCCATAGGTGTTGTCCCAGCGTCTTGGCAGGATAATTCAAGGCCAGATGGACGAGTATAACCGCGGAGTGATATTCACGCAGACATTCATAGCTCGTCACAGAGCCCGGATCTGTGGGCTCTTCAGTGCGATGACTCGGTACGCCCCGGTCGTCGCTACCAGGCCGGCTCACTACAGTCCTCCTAACACGGCTTATCGACTTTTATAGCTCTGTATTGAAAAATTGTGAAAATGATCTGTTTGCACTTTCAGTGGTGATGGCCTTGACGTCATAATTAAGCTTTTTTTATTTTTATTTTTTTGTCAGGCACTTGAAAACTGAAGCAAATGCATTTCTCACTAAAACATATTAGTATTTATAGGAAATAATATTTTTGATTACATGATATTTCTGTTTTTAAAATACCTATGTTGTTTTTTTTAATCCTAGATTGGTCTGGGTTGTATTGCTTTGATAGCAAAATTTTAACGATTGTGACCACATAGGCGTATGTTAGGAGTTCTTGGTTACCTTTGGCTAGCAGTAGTTGTGAAAACTCAAGAAGATTAATGTGCCTCCCACCTTCTTCTCCAACAATATACTTCTTTTCTTCCTTGATCAAGCTTCCAGTATCCAATTACTGTGTCTTTCTATAGGCCAACACAACTAAATCATCTGATTAACCTGTATGGGTTCCAGGAACACCTGCTCTATTGTAAGTAGATCTCTGTCACCCTTGCATTAAGTTACACCAAGCGACATTTGTCACCTTCTTTAAATTTGTTCACGGTCCTCACGGCAGGCTATGTTCCACCGGCGAATCATTTTAACATTTGCCAAAATAATGACGCTTTTCCACTGGCAGAGAGGAACTGTGCCGTACAGTTACAAGGCGGTTCCAGCCCGCTTTGGTTTTCCACTGCAGACGGATCGGCTCGGTAAAGGCGGTTCCAGGTCGGGAGAGCGATTGGCGTAAAACCAAAGACTCACTCATTTACTGTTCACACAGGCTGCATCATGATTTACTATGTGCATTTTAAAAATATATTATTATTATTTTATTTATTTTTTTACTGCGTGCTAGTTTCCACTACCACATCTGCGAGAATTACCGTAGTGTGCAAGCATCAAACACTAGCGGAATTAGCATTTGCTTCTGTAACTTTGCATTACGAATCCATTACGTTCACCTTTTCCACAGTACTAACCCTAAGTGTACCAATACCTTACAATGTGAGATACTACTAATAATGAAGGATATATAGACTCCGCCCTTTTTTCCTTCAGATAATCCTTGCATATCGAAGCAGAACATCAGTATCTCCCTGCATTTCGACCAGTCGGATGGTAGTGATTCAACCAGCGCAGTTTGGTCACGTGACCATGTCCGTACCGGTGTGGCTTGGCTACGGCTCGCATACTTTACAATGGAAAACACTTCTTGGGGACAGTGAAAAAGCGCCATAATTCTCCAAGAACTCCATAAAAGTTGGCGTCTCTGTGTATGTTAGCTAACCTGAATGTACGTGGGCGTTTCACAGGTGAGAATAATCAGTGGAAGCACTATTAGTGAAGATGGACCGTAACTCAGTGCTGCAACTTAATTTTGTAATACTTAAGATTCTTTATTGATGTGTGGGAGAAGAATCCCAATCTCATTACCGCATGGTGAACAGATAGAGCGTGAGATATGACCCTCAGGGTGAGCTTGTATGTAGATACACTTCAGAATGATCAATAGAAACTGAAAAACAAGATGAATGTGGGTTCATGATGTAAGAACATGTCACCATAACTTTTGATTAACTATGGGTTCATCATGTGCAGTGGAAGATTTCAGATCTTTGGAGAGGGATATAAGACATTTCATTTTTACAGAAACTTGTACAATGTATTTTTTTAGGCGAGGTGACAAATCGACATCAGTGAAAGCAGTGTTTCTCAAACCAGTCCTCCCATGTTTTTGCTCCCTCTCCCAGTCTCTCGACTGGACTGTCTGACAGGGAGCTGGGAGGGAGCAAAAACCTGGACCGCTGGGGGGGTCCCCAAGGACCAGGTTGAGAAACACTGCACTAAAGTATTTTATATACAAAAAAGATTTGTTATGCATAAAGAACTAAAATTGCATGCAAAGCAGTGGAGAGGGTATGTTTTCTGTGCAGGTCTGATGCAGCTTGTTACTGGGGTGATGCCATGCCCTCAAAAGAGCTGGGCATTTACCCAGCCAGAGCCGGGGGCATTTAGGGTTAATCGGATGCCAACGCTTAGTACATCTGGCATTGAATTTATGTTCATAGGACTAATCTTTAAGTTAGTTTCCCAAACAACTAACAAACAGGCACAGTAACCCGCGTTTTTCAAATCAGTGGGTGACAGGTGAGGTGATTATTTTTATTTATTTTTGTGCCTGGGGTTTGACAGCTGCGTCCCTTTTTCAGATTCCTGCCACATGCTGTGTTCTGGGGCTGGAGACCAGCTTTCCAGAGCTGTGCTTCCCCGTCAGACTGAAATTTAGCCGGGTAGAATTGACGCTTTTAGAAAAACCGCCGTGTAATCATGGTGAGCGCGGGGCGGGGTACTCTCATAGTATCATCGAATACCTGAGATAGCTAGCCCATCTACAGTCCGTGCAATTTCTAGAATGTGTGAATAAATGATGAAGAGATTGTTTTACTGTTTGTCTGTTTCTCTGCACTGGTCATCACTGTGTTGTTTAAATGGGTCTGTGTGGAAAGGCCACCTTATTTTAGCCCAACACTCTGCACAACCTCTGTACTTCAAACAAATATTTTGGTAACAGTATACTTAAAGCACCCATGTATAGTCCATTATAGATACCTTCATAATGCATTATAATGGCTTATACTGACCATTATAATGGACTATGAAGGTATCTATAGTGCGTTATAGATGAGAGCTTCACAGAGCATTCACAATGCATAATAAACATGGCTCCTCAAGACTTTCTCGCTGGGATCAATAAAGTTGATGTTTTCATGTGTTCTGGGGGCTGCTGTTAAGTGTTAACCACGCCAGCACCCCAAAGCACCGTACTGTCTCATTGAGCCATCGGTGTGACACTCTCTCTCTCCTTTGTCAGCCGTCCTGGAGGAGCTGGTGAACAGCAGCCGCCTCAGAGGCTCCGTGGTTGGGGGCCGGCAGGATAAGGCTGTGTTTATCCCGGACATCTACTCCAAAACGCAGAGCAGCTGGGTGGATTCCTTCCTCGAGCAGAACAGATATTTGGGTGCGCTGATATTTGGGTGCTTATGTATAGTGTGATAACTGGTTTTACTGTGATGCTCAAAATGCTGAAGCTCACTGCAGGACCTGGTGGTGGTCATTGTTGTAACATCACTCGTGAATTATAAATTAGTCAGACGGTTGTTATATGGTGAATGCATCATGCTTATTGATAGTGGGGACAGCATGCATGAATGCAGGGGCGTAAATTTTGGGGGGTACAGTAATCAATACCAGCCAATACAGCCCCCTGGACCCCCTTAAAAGGGTGTAGACCTCATATACAAATACACACTAATATAAATAGTCAGAGTGTGTGACCCTGTTGGTGAGAGCGGTGCATCTAGTGACTGGCTGAGTTCCCACAGTCTGCTGAGTGATTTCACCATTGGGCTCTTGAACAATCTCTCCAGGAGCTCTGTCTGACTTGACTTCCTCAGCTATACCTCACTTTGGGTGACAGCATTCACTAAATAACTGTACAATGTATTTTATTCAACTAATTAATCCAAAGGGCCGTAAAATGGTTCTGTTATATATCTTAATACTCAAAGTGTCATTGACAAAGTAGGATTTAGTGTCAGGGTTCCTCGCTGTGTCTCCAATCATCAGACTTTAGCATCTATTTATTTAGCAAACACTTTTATCCACAGCGATGTACAGTTGAGGCAGCAGGGTCCAGCAGTTCCTGGAGCAAAATGGGGTTATGGCCCTTTCTCAAGTGCCTGGTGAAATCACTCTGCTGACCCTGAGATTTGAACCAGCAACCTTCTGGTTACAGACACAGAATCCTAACCCGCTGAGCTGCCCAGCCCCCCTTCTGTAGGCCTCTCACAAACACATGCTGTACTGTAAGGCCAGCGTTGTCCCTTGTGCCTCTGAGACGTGGCTTGGTTTGGGTCTGCGTGCAGAATTCGACGCGTTGAACCGCCTCGGCATCCCAGATCCTGTCGGCTACATTAAGAAACGCTTCCGGGGGAGAAAGCTGCTGTTCCTGCAGGCCTCCTGTGTGGACCAGGCCATCATCCAGCAAGTGGAGGCTTCTGTCGAAGAGGCCGTTAACTCTGGCACTTGGATTGACGTGCAGGTTTGTCCCTGAGCCCAGACCAGTTGGGACTGACAACATATCTGGGATTTTTCTCTGTAGATGCTCTTAAGTCCGTAGTGTGAATAAAGCCAGCTGTGGGTGTTAGTGTGTCTTTAGTCTTTAGTCTGCTCCCCAAACCGCTCCCATCCAGCCTCTGCTGCCCAGCTGTCTGTCCTCGGAGGACGTCGGCATCTTGGTGAACGAAGTCATGAGGACCGCGAACGTGCAGTCGTCAGCACGGCTCCTGTGCGGGACCGTGGTTGTCAGCGAGAAGTTCATCAGCAGCTGCCTGACATTCTTCGAGCAGTCCATGCAGCAGAAGGCCCAGAAGGTAAGCCTGCCGCCTCCGTAACCATGCCAACCGTACGAGGATGGAAAAAATGATGTCAGCTTCAACATCTGCACTAATAACCCCATTTTCCAGCTTCTCTGATGAGTATGAGAGCACTTCCCTGGTATTTTTCTTAAATGTTTACTATATGAGTTACATTTGCCTGCTCTGCAAGTTTTCCTTCTTAGGAACTCGTTAGTGGAATTTGTTTATTTTTATGTAATTGCATGAGCCGTGATCAGGACCGTGATCTGCCTCCTTCGCCATCTAAAATATCTCATCTTAGATATGTTTTTTTGCGTTGCCGTCCCTGCCAGGAAATCAAGAACAACCCAGTATTCCTGATATCCGAGGACGACCTGAAGCAGAACCCCACTCTGGCTGACACGGCACCCCCTGGGAAGAAGGACAGGAAGGAGGAGAGGAGGAAGAAAGCGGCAGGTCCGGTCCGTCGTGCCTCCTGCAGAAAAAGCGCGTAGCTTTGCTGTTTGGCGCTGCGTGCGGGGGAGGGATGCTCGGGACGGGCGAGTGGATTGCTGCCAGAAGGGTCGCCGCAGACACGATCGCATGTGGGCAGGACATAATTGGAAGATTTTGGACAGGGATAAAGAAAAGTTTAAGGATGACGAGTAGAAAAACCCACAGTGAATCTGGGCAGTAAGCCGCCTCAGCCATCGACTGTTTCCTTTTGTTTTTTTCTGGGCTGTCTCTTGTTAAGCTGTTTAGCGCTCCTTAGTGTGAAATCCCGCCCCTTCCCTGTGCCTAAAGAGGGCAGCGGGAGCACGAAAGCAGGAGGAGGTGGCAACGCCAGGGAGATCCGGATCCGGAAAACAAAGAAGAAAGGCAGGAGGGATGAGGAGAGCGACGAGGAGGTGGCGACGGCCCCGCAGGGTAGGACGAGACCCACACGAGGCGATGCACCTGATAACCTGCAATTACGTCTCTCGAAGAATGGTGTAATGCCCCTGAGCTTAATTACAGAGCTCAATTATATCCCCCCTCCCCCTTCTCTCCCCCCCACAAAGGCCGAAACAAACAAGCCGAAGTCCCTTTCATGTCCCACGAGCAGGTGGAGGCCGTCCTACAGGAGCAAGTGTGTGACTGTCCTGAGGAAATGATCTCGGAGCTGGCGGGGCACATACTGAGGTCTGCGGTTTGTTTTCATTTACGTGCCTGTTTATCGGCATGGCGCTGACGCAGCCCCGCCTCCAGGGGGCGCCCAGCTTATAAGCTCCGTGTCGTCCCGTGCGGCAGGCCGCTCACCAGGCTGTACCAGGAAGTGGTGCGGGCTGCCTTCTTGTCGTCGTCCGGCGCCGGTCCTGGGGCTGGCCGGAAGCAGAACGTCAAGGAGCTGCAGGAGGAGATCAGCAACCTGTACAACAACATCAGGCTCTTCGAGAAGGGCGCCAAATTATTCCCAGGTAGAAATGCTGCCTTCATCAGAGAGAACCTTTTACGTCTTCAGCCTGCTATTTGCATATCATTTTTAAGAAGGTTGCACATTTTACTGATGAAAATATTTCATCTAACAACTTGACCCCTATGCCAAATTGTCCCGTGAATTCATGGCTAATACAGTGTGTGTTGGGGCTGAGGGGTCAGTTTATAGACCAGATGTAATCCAGGCCTATTCATGTATTTCTGGGATAGAAGGAATATCGTAAACATATACAGACTGGCGTGATTTCTCTAGTGCCCAATTTTATACTAGTAATTAGCAAAAGGTAATTTTCCCCACACAATTAGCACACATTTAATACAAATCAATAATTAATTTGTGATTATGCAGCCACAACATAATGAAAAGCACATTCACTAACTAGCGAGCGAGGCGTACAGGCACAAGGCGTTACCAGCAGGCATAGAAATATGGCCTTTGTTAGCTTGATATGGCAAAATATATGTAAAAAGAAAAATATTGCAATGTGTTTTGTCAACAACTGAGAACATCAGTGCGGTTTCACATCATTGCTGTTATATTTATCTGTGTAACATTAAAATTTAAATATAGTAAATATGCATGCATTTGTTTTATTTCTGACAAAAATGAGAATGAGCGTGTTTGGGAAGCCATATCCTGGGTGGGATATAAGTTTGCCAGCCCTTTGCTGTGGGTTCAGCCCCTCTGTGCTTTAAGATGTTACCATAGGGTTATAGTCTGTGCTTAAGGTCGCATTTCTCTAATCTGTAAAATCTGCACCCCCACCCCCCCACGCCTTCAGATGAAACCCAGGCCAGTATTGCGAAACACGTCCTGAAGACCGTGTGCACAGACATGACCAACGTCCTGCTGACCTTCGCCGCGGCAGAGTTCATGAGCGCTGTGGAGTCTCCCGGATCCGTCACGAGTGAAGTGAGCAGCCCCCGTGACCCCCCCCATGCGTTTGACTTTTTCATCAGCATCATAATTATCGTGTGTCTTTTAGGTGAGGATGAGAATCCTGGGTAAGCTGCCAGAGGACACCAAGGGACCACTGATGAAGCTGCACAACAGCCTGAACGGAAGAGTGAGTCTCCGCCCCAGTTGGTGATAGACTCTCGGGGTTGAAAGGGCAAAAGCCAAAACCATCCTCCCATATTCAGTTTATCACAGCGGCTGCTTTTGGTAACGCTTTCGATAACTGCTGTGGTCACGACTGGACATCAAATTCATTTATGAACATTAATGAATCTAATCATTTACTCTTGGCAGGGTTTGTATGGTTATGAAAATCATGGAATTAAGAAATTCCGTTTTCCAGACCTGTGAAAGTTATGGAAAATAAAAAATATCGGACAGTCGGGGATAATAAAGTCATGGGATTTTTGAGAACTACGTTATTTTTTTTAATCAACAAATCGCAGTATAACCCGTCTCTCTGGAGCGGTATCCCGCGTCAGTGCAGGTCGGAAGTATGGAAGGCCATTGGGACAGAAAACGAGAGAAAATACATCTCGACATGGCATTTATCCCCTCTAGACGGGGTATTTTTCCCCTCTACGTCTCGACACAGCACGTAGGGACATTGCCGTTACAATACATGTCAACGTGGTACAAATGTGTATGGGCCGCGTGTGACTCAGTGGGCTAAGCAAGTTGAGGGAGGCGTAAAGACAATTTCCCCACGGGGATCAATAAAGTATCAGTTATTAGAATATTATCATTATTATTATCATCTTTCAGTACTGAGTACTCAATTTTCCATTCGAGGGCAAAAGGTTCAGGCTGCAGTACATTAGAATTATTTGTTGCTGTACCGTGTCTTGTCTCTTTTGTATTCTTTTTACCATATGATAATATTTCAGCTTTTAATCATAACTACTGATACTCAAAATTTCAACTAAAAGGTCTGATTTGCTGAATAATACAGTGTTGTAAGCAAAGGTAACGATCTGGGTAAATTTATCATTAAGTTTATTAGACATTATTTATGCATTCCATCATTATTACCCTGATGTAACATAAGCACAATATATGCATTATAAATGTATCACAAAAGATAAATGTAGTAATAATAATAATAGTAAATAATCTTAAAGTGTACCTAATGTTACAGAATGTGTGAAGTTGAAATATTAGATGCTATAAACAAAACGTGTGTGTGTGGTCAACATCATGCATTTGGTGTGGTTTGCGGAGGATGTTAGACAGTACAAAAGAAAGACTTGAGCGTGCTTGTGTGTGCGATTGTTTCGATTGTGTGTGCTGCTTTGAGATGACACAGTGCACTTCGCATATAAACGCTTCATGTGCTGCCTGTGGAAATGACTGCTCTGCTATGAGGGCAAGCTAGCAGAGATATTAAGATACAGAATGTGTAAAGTTCAACTTCAAGTGTCACACAACGTGAAAAAAAATGTGTGAGAGTGAGTTAGTGCTATTCAAGTGGTTACTGGAGTGAACACATTTTATATTTAAAATAAACTCACAATATGTGCAACGTCACATATGTGCAATTCCACACAGATGCTAACAGCTGCAACACACACCCATTATTATTATTATTATTATTATTATTATTATTATTATTATTATTATGTCTGTTATTTCAACTTTAAACATTCTGTACCATGTTGGGGATACTACAAGTTAACATTATTTCGGTCTGTCTTTTGTGATGCGTATATCACGTTTATGTCAGATTAGGATAATTATAACAGTGCACACAACGTTACAACTCAGTATTGATTGTTTCTTGTTACTGCAAATATAAGGAATAAATTAATGGATTTCTGTCTGGTGATAGCTAGGATAGTGTAGTTGGTTAATAATTGTTCAGCTCACCATTATTAGCATTTTTGATAGTGTGTGTCTGACCAAGAGAAAAAAAGCAACATCCATATCTGTAAAATTATGTGCAATGGAAGGTACATCCATTTCCAAAGGATGAATGCAAGGTGATCACACTGGGTTCCTCTACATAAAGTGTGTGTTTCATAATGGTGTCTTGTTGGGCTGCCGTGGTTAGTCGACGTCAATGACGTCAGCGCTGAAAATGTCGACATTGATATTTAACAAATTATTTTAATTCAATTACCTTTGTGATTTCTAAAATGCTTCAATTCATTAAGAAGTGTTTTCCTCTAATATCACTAGGTAATTATGAGATTAGTTCTAATTATCACAAAACAAAAAGGTGGTTTTACATCGTGCAAAGTTTTAATGCCATGCCACCGCGATGGCACTATACACGCGTGCCTGAAGAGAACATTCTGCATGATGGGCCACCAGAGTAGGTTCAACCATGTTTATTAAATTTTAAATAACTTTTGTCCTTGTTGCTGCTAAATACACTCATTATTAAAGCCATAAAGATACACTGAATTTATACTGATTAATAACTTTTGCCCATGACAATATGCATGTCATTAATATTTGAGGCATATTGCTAATCTGCTTATCAAATTGTGGATGCAAATAATGTCCTTATAGCGCTGACAAGCCAGAGTCCATTATCTAAAGCCCTTGCAATGACATAGTTTGTTGTCAAATTTAGCGTAAATGAAATGGTTTCATTTTCTGGAGGAAAATTAATCGTTTAGATTAATCGACCAATCGGTAGAACAGTTGATAGATTAATCCATAAAAAGTCGTCAGTGGCAGCCCTAAGTGTCAGGCGATGATGATCACATAGCAACTTGGGTGTTGAACAAAAAATCTTTGAATTGATTCTTGGAAATTTAGCTTGAAGTCCTGGAGAAGTCGTGAAAAAGTTATGGAAAAGTTAATTTCCACCATGCCAAAAAAGTACACATAGGGAATTTTAGTTTGAGTTGTATGTATGTTACGCAAACCATCCATATTTGCTGCTTTTTAAATTTTGTTGTACTCGCAAGCATCCTGATATCTGTGTCTGATAGCAGTCGACCACCAGTTAGCACCTTTGTTTATGGAAATAGGCTTAGATTAGCTACAAAGCAAGACAACAGAGTTGATGCCAGGCACGTGTATGTTTGCGTGTGTCTGGGAATGTTGGACAACTTGATATCATTGATTATCCCAGTTCATAAAAATTTAAATATCGCGTATTTTTTTCAGAAGTCACCCAGACCTAATGCGATGTTTCTACTGGTGTAGCAGTTTAACGCTGCTTGTTTTATTGGTTGCTAGCTTTATTTCTGTTTCACTGCTCAGCCAACTGTTTGGCAACTTTTGTATTGCAACTTTTGTCTGCTTGTGATTCATGTTAAGCACCACAGTCAATGATGTTGGAGCAGGAACTGAAACTGTTCACTCCACGGTTATGAGTTTGCATCCCACACTCTAGCTACTGCCCTGTGAATCTATACGGCTATCCATGCTGGAGTCAGCACTCTACAATACCTTGATGCTTCTCAGTATGAATTATTAAGTAGTAAATATCAGACCCATGTGAAGCCCTGAATGACTGCATTTCACAGGAACAATGGCGCTTTGACACACTGTGCTAGGTTGGAGGTGAAGTGTTTGCAGTTTGTTTGTGTGTGTGTGTTTTTTTAGAGCATTGAAGACTTCCTGACCCACTTAGAGCCGTCTGTTGAGGTGTGTGGATTCATGCTCAAGAAAGGAGACAAGAAGCGTGAAAGGTGTAGAGAAATTCCTTCAATGACCATTGTGACCTCTAGCATTTGTTCATTGTTTACATTAATTGCTCCTTTGTTCATTGTTTATTGTAGTTTTTTCAGCTGGAATCCAATTTTGTTGAGCCGTGTGGAATGTACTTTTCCCCAGTATAATAATGTGATATTAAAGTCCTCTTTAAAGTTTATTTTAGTTAAATGCAGTTATCAGTGCTAGCGTGTATTGAGTCCTTAATTGTTGATTTAATGATAGTTTAATGCCATTTATTGGACCGTTCTGATAGCTATCATTTCCCAGGCTGCGAGGTAGGCGCAATGTGATTGCAGTGCTGACGTCCACGGTGTTCTGTTCACGCAGGCAGGCCTTGTTCCAGCATCGGCAGGCTCTGACGGAGCAGCTGAAGCAGACTGAGGACCCTGCGCTGGTGCTTCACCTGACCTGCGTGCTGCTGTTCCAGCTTAGCAGCCAGTGTGCTCTTCACGCCCCTGGCCGCTGCGTGCCCCAGATCATTAGCGCGCTGACTGGCCGCATCCCCGAGGTCTGTGTGGAGGAGTGCCCTTACGCAAAAATTAATAAATGAAACAGAAATAGCCCCTGGATGTGTTTCTGGATCCCACAGAGCTCTCGTCTATCAATAGTACCGCCTAATTATGAGAGACCTTGATGTCGCTATAAATGTCGGAGTGTCGGGTGCATTTTTTGTTTTCCCGGCTTGTGATAGGTAGAAGCGACTCCTGCTCTTTGAGGTTAAGCAGCCGCTTCACGCTCTCACGGCATGTCGATGTCCTGCAGGATCAGCAGAGGCTTCTGTCTCAGTACCAAGCCCTGGTGGTCAAGCAGCTGGTCAGCCATAGCAGGAAGCTGCCCCAAGGTGAGACGGAGGGCGATTCCGGGGGCCCCCATGGTGATGACATGGACGCGGTACGCAAGGAGCTTCTCTCTTTGACCAATGAGGTGAAGGACCTCGTGTTGTCGCCGAGGAAGACATCGGTTACGGAGGACTGAAGTACTGTGCTGTGCAATGAATGCGATGCTGAATAAATTGTTTCTCCAACAATGAAAGGGTGGTCGTCTCATTATTAGGGTAAACCTTGCATGACTGGCTAAGGCCGCATGTGCTTAGAAAATGCTTATCTGGGGCTTTCCGGTGACTGCTTTTAAAATGGAAATGTGTTGGCCCGTTGTGAAATAGCTAGCTCAAGCTTCTGTTTCACCACCAAACGCATCACGCAAATGCATGAGAAACTCATTTCCTGGCCGTGATACTGTCTGCCGCTCGTGAAAGCGGGAGCCTCGTGAGAACGTAAGGTGTGCGAGTCATCAGGAGGTCCTGAACCTGTGAAACGCGAGTCATTTTGTCTTTATGTACTTCGTCTTGCATAAAGGTTACGGAAATGAGATGTTCAAGGTTTCACCCTCCATTCATGTAGTAAAATTGACCAAACAGTTGAATTCTCTTATTTCACAAGTTTTTCCCCAATTTTAATTTCGTTACCACGCCCATTTCAAATAACAGGGATGGCTTGTGATTCCATGTAACCATTTTACTCTAAACCATGTTCAAGTTGTCATCACACTCCACAGAGGACACTAAGATGATGTTCACTGGCACCAGGGACATTAAATCAGACTTGTTATGGTCACCCCAATGATAAGTCTGTGGAGACTTACTCCAGAGAACTGTCATCACAGGTGACAGTGACTGCTAGACTAATTTATACCAAAAGCTATTTATGAAATCGTGTTTGTCCTGTATAATATCCTATTATACCTTGTGCATAATGCTTACACACTGTACCTGCATTGTTTTCATGGGCATTTATTTATAATTGAGAGGATGAATGTCAAACGAATGAAAGAGTGTTTGAGAATGATGGTGTCTCTCCACTGCAGCACTGAAATGCTTGGAAAACGATGGTGTCTCTCTGCTGCACTGTCAAATGCTGAGAAAACGATGGTGTCTCTGTGCTCCACTGTCGAATGCTGAGAAAACGATGGTGTCTCTGTGCTGCACCGTCAAATGCTGAGAAAACGATGGTGTCTCTGTGCTGCACCGTCAAATGCTGAGAAAACGATGGTGTCTCTGTGCTGCACCG
>JAODJU010000039.1:3044499-3057367 GCA_026776725.1 Gnathonemus echidnorhynchus
GGGTGGGGGGGACCATGCTGACCTTTAAAAGTCGTCTCTTGGAGCTGGAGGATGCTAGTGCCTCAGTACAGACTGGCTGAGATTCAGGGAACAGCCGCAATATGTCCCCACCCCATAAAAACCTACATATTTAACATTATTTTGAAATGTTAACAAGGGTGCTTCTGTCTCAGGAAAAGGGGCAAACTGTTCTGTTGACAAGTACAGCTGATAGCATTCAAATATTATATTATATTATATATATAGTTTTTTTTAAAAAAGGTATAGATTTCATCAGTTTAAGGAAAACTTTGACAGCCACTGCAGCTTTGATTGGCACACCACTAAGCAGATTGGGCAGTGCGACATGTTAGCTAGTTTAAACTGGAGACTAAATTAAGCTGCTCTCTTGAAACAGGATTATAGCCGCTCCTGCCAATTCTGCTGGTCACCCCTCATCACCTGAGCCTCATGGCCTTCACTGCATGGCCAGCAGGACCTCAGCGTGTGCCCGTGAAGCCCGTGGCCGTGCAGCAGGAGGCCCTGAAGCCCGCGGTCTGGCCGTCCGCCGCCTCTTCGCAGTTTTTCGGCATTTTGTGTCACTCGTTTCGCATGATCACTTGCGCGGGATTGCTGCACGCCAGAAATAAGAATGCGCACCATGACGCATAACTGTGTGTGTCGAGCAGGGGGGAGCTGATGAGTCATACCTCAAAAATGCAACACGTCACGTCGAGGATAAATAAAAATACGACGACGCTCATTGACGATCCCCTCGACATAGGTGTCAGGTGGACACACAGGCTGTGACAGAAACCCAGGCAGCCTGATGGGTATACGAGTGATTTATCCTCAAATTCATAGGCAAAATGAATACTGTATGCGGGGGGGGGAGCCAGGGGGGGGGTTGAAATGACAGATCCTGAAAGGAAACAGCTACAAATGTGAAAAGAAGCGAGCAAACAATGCTATCTGAAGAGCAGTATTGTTCGTTCCCGAAAGCGCTCAGCTTCTTTGACGACATGACCAGATCAGTTCTTCCCGCACAATAATGGCAACTTAACTTCATGTGTATTAAGCGAAAGGCACAAATGGAACAGTCTGTAACGAAAACAAACTGTCTGCTGAATGGCCTTCAGCGTCCTTTAAACCGAAGAGGGGGGCGGGAGAGAGCCAGCGGCTGTGTAGGGGGGCCACATTCAGGAAAGCCTTAATGACACACACCTCTGCCTTCTTTAACGTTATTTAGTGATGATCTAACCTTCTGCATCTCCCCCGCTTCAGAATCCCGGTTTGATTTCAACTATATCAAAAGAACATAATGCAGTCGACAAGAGTTCATGAATTCCTGCATTTCCAACAGGCAAACAGGCAAGGCAGTGATAATGTAACAAACGTATTTTTATTACATTCAAGTTAAAATACAGTACACTGAAATTGCACATGGTCACCACAGGTAGCAGCATTCAGATTGGCATAGACTAAAGTCGTAGGCACGGACGCTCAAGAGAGAAATAAGCATTGAAACCAGTGACAACTCCGTTGCGAACATCTGAAACGTCCATAGAAGTAGTAAATTTACACGTTCTGTAAACCAGACAATCACGATCCAAGGCATCCTTATGCTTGCACAACAGCAGTTCATCCGATGGTCCCTCAGACATTTACCAAGGTGGGTGTAACACCTAGATGTACCAGTGCCAGAGACAGCTCTCCCGTTCAGGCATCACACGACAGAGCGATGTTCGCCACACACGTAGATGGCGCTGGGACGAATGCGACGCTTCGTGTGCCCTGGCAACTGGGGCAGGAACTTAAAGTACTTGGGCATCAAGTCCAAGCAGGCGTCCCGGAACTTCTTGATGCGCCAGTAGTAAATGAGAGGGTTCAATGCGGACTTGAGGTAACATAACCAGAGGAGCCAGGTGCTGATTTCAAAGAAGTTGGGCCTGTAGTAGAAGGTCTGGCTGAAGGTGGAGACCAGGCTGTACGTAGCGAAGGGCGCCAAGCACACGGTGAAGACGGAGAAGAGTATGAGGATAGTGGCGAAGGCACGCGTCTTGAAGCTCATGTCTATGTTCATCTGGAAAGGCCTCTGCAGACTCATGAGGCCCAGTTTGCTGGCCTGGCTGAGGCAGATGCTGTCCGGGTGGCTGTGGATACGGATGGCGTTGTGGCGGATGGTGTTCAGAATGCCCAAGAAGGAGCACAGCATGACCAAAAAGGGGACGATGAAGAATACCAGCACGATGATGACCACGTAGGCTTGGTAGCCCGGCTCAGTAGTATAGCCAAATACGCACTGCGGCGCTCGGGATGGGATCTGCAGGAACGGCTCCCCCACGGCCAACGGGAAGGAGAAGCAGAAGGAGAAGCCCCATGAGATCCCTATCAGCACTTTAGCTCTGTAGGGACTCAGCTTGTCTTGTTTTTGGACAATGATGAGGAACCGGTCGATGCTTATTATAAGCAGGATAGCCACCCCCTCGATGACGAAGAGCCAGAAGAACATGGCCGAGACCCGACAGAAGACGTCCCCGAAGATCCAGCTGGCGGTTACCACGGTGACGAGGGCGAAAGGCATGTTGAGGACGGCCAGCATCATATCCGCAAAGGCCAGGCTGGCTAGCAGGATGTTGATGGCCGAGCGCATGGCTGAGCGCTGGTAGACCATCAGGCAGACCACCGCGTTTCCGAGGAAGGCGACCAGCAGTATGGAGATGATGACGATTAAAAAGAACACCTGAAGGGGCAGGCTGAAGCCCCCAACACTGTCTAGGGGGCCGATGGCCGCCCTGCCCGTGGTTGCTATGGAAACAGAGGAAGCGTTCTCCGTCGACATGTCCGCCACGTTTCGTTGCGCGCTCAGGTAGAGCCGGGACAGGTTCAGAGGTCCGACTCCCCCGGGGATGGAGGTACCGTTGGCTTCCCCTGTATCCACAGCGGGCTCGTTAGCTGAGTGAACCATCCTTCCCCGAGGCCCCCAGGCGCTACCTGCAGCATCCTCACTGAAGTGCCCCCCTCCAGCACGACGCCTTCTGCCGGGACCCTCCTCTGTACCCAGCTCTGCTCATCTCCGCAGGTCTATGGGGGCCCTTGGAGGAAGAGAGTGAGAACAACAAATGAAGTCACAAAGAGGGGACGACCTCCTTCTGCTGCACAGGGACAGGGACAGCCCCACCGCGCCGGCTTTCTGCTAACCGCCTCGCATCCTCTGACACGTCTAACTAAATGCTCCCGTCACTCGGCGCGTTTCAGTGAAGCGATCCGAGCCGGCCGCTTATCGCAGGGCACGTTTCTACGGACACTGTGACATGAGCACAGCCAAGGATTCACGAATAAGGAAATAAGGAATCGTGAAATTGGCAGCAAACGTTAATTAAACACATTCTGCTCAGAGGCTACTACTGCATAATTCCATTATAGTCAGTTTAAGGACGTGATTACTCCAAATCACAAACAGCTGTCCAACATAAATATTACGTATACTGTACACACACATGCACAATATTAAATAAATGCAATATTTAAGGTAAGTGTATGAGATCCTAGCTTATCTAATTACCTTAAAATTTCTATTTTATCCAATAGTAAACCAAATAGCCATATGTTAGAAGGTATTATCTGAATCTGTGATCTAATTACTCTGGAACTATTGAATTCCACTGAACACTTAGACAATTAGATTACCATCCATTTGCAGAATTCTGTGCCTAGAAAGAAGTTAGTAGTGGTTGTTTATTGCATTCACAGACGATGCAGATCGTTCAGGTCTGTGAGTGCCAGAGGAAACAGCACTTCATTTTGTCCCTCACAATGTAACAAAAACCTGATTCTTTGACATTGTGGGGACCATTTTTCAGGTTCCCACAAAAATCTGTAAATGCAATCAAAAAATTTAACATGCCAAAATTCTGAGCTGAACACCAAAGACAAAGTTGACACACCCAAATGATGCAATTATCACAGGAGAGAATCCAAAAATATATTCCTAAGTTGAAGGATACTGGGCACATTTCATAGAATTTGTGGTCACGCTCTTAAAGTGTGTTCACAGTCAAGTGCAGAAACACAAGTCTATAAGTTATGGTGTGTGATGAGGGGATGTAGAACAGAACAGAGGAAAAAAACATAGATCTAAAAAAGGGTGACCATGATGTCACCTGAAAGTAAAACATGTACAGACTCCATGTCCCATCGACCATGCAAGTGCTCCACAGAAAGCCAAGCCGTCATGGATGAACCATCTTCAACATCCACCATGAGATGGACAGCAGCGACACGGGACCGAATTAATACGGGACCTTCAGATCACTTCAGATCTCTACAGACGTCGGCCATTTCAGTCACAGTGCATCCCCACGTCGTTAGAATACCCGCCAAAGCTAAGCTGACCGTTCCTATAAATAAGGACGATAAAACAGAATTTAAAAAACAAAAGGTGGCGTTATCGTCTTCCTCCGACAAACACACGCACACACAATGGTGCTAAAGATTAAAATATAAAACGCACTGGGCACCAACACCCTCAGCAGTGCAGTAGACCCGGGCAGCAGTGACACCCTGGCCTCTCTGCCGTGACAATCGGACGGGCTCTTTTCAGCGGGGGGCTCTGGACGGATGTGCGTCTCATGCTGGGCTGAGGAAGCGTTTGGCAGACGCTAAGCGAACGCTCCTCTGGGGGCGACTTCGAGCCGCAGCAAAAAGCTTATCGCTTTCTGTAAACATTAGATACGGTTATTTTAAATCCTGCTTTCATTTGCAAAGGCTGCACGGCGACTGTATACATTTTCACCTCTCACGTGTAAGGAAATAAGAGGAGAGTCACCTTCCTACCTCTTTGTGGGGACCACCAGGCACCATTAATCTCTACTTATTCTAGATGCATAAATTAATTATGCTCTTGGAGCTCTTACTGTGGTGTTTGTTACCAGGCTGGCCCAGAAAGGAAAAGTGGTTCTCTCCCCCACATAAATATCACATAAATTACGCTTTGACTTTAAGGTAGACTTTCCCCCTAATGGTTCTCTCACCTTAAGGCCTACAGGCTATTAAGGTTCACCCTGAGAACTTTCCAGCTGCGGCAGCCCTTACGTACATGGATGTGGTTCATTCCGTGCCTCCGTGACTCAAGCAGGTGAGTCAAAACAGCGTATTGAAATACATTAATTTCACAGGTGCCGTTTATCCAAAGCGACAGACAGTTGAGGAAGCAGGCCAGCCAATCCCTGGGGTTAAGGGCTTTGCTCAAGGGCCCAACGGTGACATCATCGCACTGACAAGAGGATATGAACCATCGACCTTTCAGCAACCCTGGCCTGTGGCAAGTAGATGATTTTCAAAGAGGTTAGAAAACACTAAAACTACTAAAAGCCAGTACACGAGAGATATAAATTTACCAAGAACGAATATTTCTTTATCTAATAAGACCCTCGATAATCCCATACCCAAAATCTGGGTTTGGCATCTTGGCATCTGTGGGCAGCGTGTGGCTCAGTGGGCTAAGCCTGTGTGCCTGTAATCAGAAGGTTGCCAGTTCAAACCCAGCCTCAGCACGTCTGCGGGTCCTTAACCCCCAGCTCCCTGGGCGCCCCAACAGGTGGCTGCCTTTCGCAGACAGCTTACTCTACAAAGAGCAAGTTGAGGGAGGCGTAAAGAAGAATTTCCCCAAGGGGATCAAATAAAGTATCTATTATTATTAAAATAAATTTCCAGTTTGAAAAATCCAAGCGGTATCATATCAGTGATTAAAGCACAGAGCGCCTAAACTCTGAAAAGGAGCACATTGAGGGGCGATGGCTAAGCCATGCTGCTCTGGCACCAGTAGGATGCTTGTTTACGCCACAGGAAGGCTCTGCTTTGGAATGGTACTGATTCTGAACCTATGAAAACAATTAGCTGTCTCGACTGGTAAAATAAGACACTCCAGGTTTTTAGTCATCAATCTAGCAGCTAAATAAACCATCAGCATCCCAGACCCAAACGCTTACCCAGTAAAGCAAGATGTGCAAAGGGCCAGTGTGTGTCTGATCACCGAAGAATTGTAACAGGGTCTTGCGATTCTATTAATCAGTCAAACTATGTATCCATTCATCGTCACGCCATCAGTCCTGTACGCCATGAGCAATCGCAGACACAAACAGGCCGTGTTAGGGATGCTTCAGTGACCGAACGAAAACAAAATGAAGGGCATGGGGAAAGGAGGAGAGCACAGCAGACATTTCCGCCCAGGCATCATCCTCCGCATCCCTCTTCTATTTCTGAGTTGCTAAATGCCTACATTCTCTCTCCCACGGCAGTACGGGCGATGCAGTCCTTCCCCGCCTGACCCTGAGCCCTTCACAGAGATACTCATACGCTATTCCTGAACGTTACAGGTTAATTCATCAGTAAAACACATCGGGAAATGATCAATCCTGGTCCTAATGTAGCTAATCAGATTCATTCGATATTCTCACAGACAGCCAGATGCCCGCTTATTAATGAGCGCGTCAAAGGAATGCTGTAAATAAGTGAGCACCATCAGCAGACACAAAGACCGGCGTCGTCCTGAGGGACGACACCTCCCCCGGGGAAAGCACAACCTGCCAGTTTGCTTCAGTGTCTTTGGGTGTCTGTCAAGGCTGGGAATGCAAAAAGCTGAAGTATCCAAGCAGTTTGAAAATGAAGTCAATATCACTCCTAAAAGTCGGGTTTCATAACAAACCTGGCACTGCCCCCTGGAAGCAGGCAAATTCTACTCTACCAATGGCGAGCAGGTTTAGAACCTAGAAACAGGATCAACCCAAACCCTCACCCTAATATCCGGCTGGGCCCTTGAACTGCTCTTCTTGACCATCACAACATAACCACGCGTGGCAGAGTGCCCTAGAAAATAAGAACTATATAATAAATCAGGATCCACAAACTAGCTAATCAAGCATGATACATCAAATCTCTGAAGTAATTCATAGTTACCAGCTAAATAAAAAAGCCTGTTAATGCTTCCTATTCTGAGACAATATTCTTAGACAAGTTATCCGAAGATTGTGAGGTTCCCTCAGGAGAGCAGAAACTGACATTCTCATAAGGGCGATAATGAAGACCGCCAGACCAGATAACTGACTGGAAGATGGATGGGCTGAATTAATAAAGCAATAAAACTAAAAAAAAACCTGAAATAGGCTTAAAGTGCAGCACGACCCATTTCTCTGAAACGAAACCTGAAATTAAGAACACGTGCCTTAAAATAGAACACCTCCGTTCCATTTTTCAAGTGTCAAAATTAGTTAATGCCGTGTCCCAGTCTTCAGTTAATAACTAGCGCCTAGTTTATAAAGTAATTACAACTTTTCATTGCCTTATGTTACTCTTGAATACTTAATATTTCGTACTTTAAGTAAGATTCCAGTCTATAATAAGTACAATAATAAGGTTTTGGCAAATTAAACCAAATGCATCCATCCATTTTCTTACCACTTACCCTGGTCGGGTGACAGACAGGGCTGTACAGTGGGTACAGTGGGTACAGGGCATGGGTACCAGTCCATCTCGGGGCAGCCACACAGTAATACACTACTGGCTGTTCAGGGATGCCAATCGCCTGTCTTAGGACTGCAGGAGAAAACGGGAGAACCCAGAGGGAACCCGTAAGAGCCCCAGGAGAACATGCCAACTGCACAGACGCAGAGCAGAGGAGGTGTTTAGAGACCCAAACCTGGAGACGGTCTGCCCCTTAGAGCCACCATGTTAGGTACATCAGGTACCTGCACGCAGGTATTCCGCTGGTCACAATTAGGCCGTACAGAGAAAAGGCACGAGCACATTCAGAATGCTTATAACGGAATGAAAAATTAAACCGTGGACCTCCTGCAGTAACCCAGTTCGGTATTTTACCATCAATTTTAAATCTACTGTATTAGCAAAAAAAATATTTAAAAATACACTACAGATTGCAAAAGCCCCCCCCCCCCCCCATCCTGCCATAAGCAGACATCTGGGGGAGACTTTGTTCACCTCACGGTTTATTAACTTCCTGATTACTTGATATCAACTGTATCCCTCCTGCTTCCAATCTTCCTGGAACAGATAGGAAATGACACACACATCTGTAAAGGTTACCCAAGCTTATGGAATACACAACCACAGCATACTCCCTGGCAACAGTCTGTTATGACGAGAAACTGATCTCTGGACAGGCACTTTTGAAAACAAATGTTTAAGTTAGTACTTAATAGTTAGTAGACTAATACTTCAACTTGCAATATTACTGCCATCCTTTTTAAATTTTCCATGGAAAATTACACCCTAACCAGTCAGACTTCCCTGTCACTTTTATTGACCAATTTAGTACTCTCATTACACACCTGAGCGCTAATTCTTGGAGATCTGGTGATACTACTGTCCTAACTGAGACCCCGAAGAACAGAATTTCCATCAATGGCTTCATTATGTGTCAATCATACCCTTAGTGCCTACATGTATGACACTATGTACAAATTCCACCCAGATAACTCCTGGTGGAGCAGCTACACACTGCTGTGATTCAGCACCAAGTCACAAGGCTGAGATTTTTCATATGATCACTGTTCTTCTAGTTGCAGCACCTGTCAAAACTTCGTTTTCACCAGGACAACGAAAAACAAACCATCAGGCTGTGTAAGAGTTGTTTACAAATGGTGCTTTTCCACTGGCATACAGGAACCGAACCGTACCCAAGCCATGCCCGAACCGTACCCGAGCCGTACCCGAGTCGTAAAGAGAGACTAGTTACAGCACAGTTCCAGCTGACTTTGGTTTTCCACTGCAGAAGGGTCGGCTCTGTAAAGGCATCGCCGGTTTGAGGAGTGACAGTAACGTAAAACCTGTTCACACGGGACACACTGTGATTCACTATGTGCTAATTTCCTAATTTTCTAGCACATCTGTGAGGATCACCATCTTATGTTAGCCTCAAACGCCAGTGGAATTAGCATTCTCTTGTGTAAATTTGCTTTACGAATCTATTTTGTTCAGCTGTTCCATAGTACTTTTTAAGCAGGTGGTTGGACATTTTCAAGTTTCAAGTTATCAGGACTGCATCTGCGATACTACCAATAATGAATAATATATAGAATTTGCCTGTTTTCCCTTCAGATAATCCATGTGCAGAACACCAGTGTCTCCCTGCGTCTTGACCAATCACATGGTGGTGATGCAACCCGTTCGGATTGGTCACGCTTTCGGTCCTGCTAGCGAGCAGGGCCGCGTCGCCATGGGTACAGCTGGGCAACGGCTCACATATTTACAATAAAAAACAACCAGTCTGTGGTACGGCTCCGATTTTGGTGCCAGTGGAACAGCGGCAAAAGATGCGGAATGATCGAGTTCTGCAGCAGATGACACGTCCTCCGCTGTTACTCCGCCGTTACTCCGCCTACACCAAACAGAGACGGGCTGGGATGAGCTGGACCAGAAGGTGAAGGGCAAGCCCCCGCAAGAATGCTGGAAAAGCATCTCAGGGGGTCACCTGGTGACACTGGATGAGGGAATGTCAAGAGTTTGTAAGGCTCAGTAAGACCAAGAGCAGAAGAACCTAAAATAAAATATATAACAATTTTCAGCTTACTGCACAAACTTGCAAACTGTCCATTTATAAGCTTACAAGGATGACTGTAATGGCAGTCTTGTCGTCCAGAAATGCACAAGGCATTTCAGGTACTAAATCATTCAGGTACTATCACGATCGACTTTGCTACGAATACACACCAGTACAGGTGGCTGAGCCACTCTAACAGGCGTCAACGCTTAAGTTAATATGACATTTATTTAAAACATTAAACCCATGCTGATGTATACAAAACAAACAAAAAAAACTCTAAAGTTTAGGCCTTTGTAGACTACCACCATTTTTAAATCAGTCTGTCTTTTACACTTTGAAGCAAATTGCATTTTAGCTGTCAATTCAGGCCTGGAACCTATATACGTATCCTGGGCAATGAGCATTCAGATGCCACAATTACCAGTCATACCACTGATTCTTAATCACTACATATTTATTTACTTACTGATCTATATTTGCCTTGAGTCTCCAGATCGCCATGGCAACAAGGCAACGGGCAAACATGTGATGAATCACATAAGGTCTGCTTTAAACATCTTGGCAGACACTGAATCTGCACAGCTACTGAAGTGCGAGTCTTTGGCACGGGTTGCCACACCTGGGAGCCTGTCACCGACTCATCTCTACACCTCAGTCATCCTTTCTAAATTAGAGCATTTGTATTTTAAACCCCACATTCAGAGCTGTAACATCTATCAAGTACTTTGGCAAAGGCAGACTATAATTAGAAATATTTTTGTAATTGGCTTGCAGTTTGTATGAATATTGCTATTTCGTGGCTGATTTAGCTCTCTTACACAGAGGGTCTAGCCTGATTGAAGTGCATGGAAGCTCTCCGCATCACAGCGATTGTCAAACCAGACAACGGTATGCAATTTTGTGCCATCGAGAAACAAAGCAGTGGAATTGTGAGTACAGGAACCCTATGAGTCATATGTTTAGACCACTAGGATCAAATGGCCTCGCAATCAGATCATCTCTAGTCCGGATTTCCCAGGCCTGCTCTTACAGGAAGGCGCTTACAAAAAATCATACAGTTTCTATGATTAGAACCTTTTCAGGCAACTAATAATTTAAAACAGCCAGCTCATTATTATCCTCTGATCAAAGGAAATATTCAACAACAGACTCAATGCTGCCACCCATTAGACTACACTTTAAAGTACAGACTGACCGCTCATTAATTGCTGTGTCTGCAAGCCCATCCTGTTCTTTGGGATTGGGGGGGGGGGGGGGGGGGGGTGGGGGGGGCGCCGTTATTAATCGTCTCTGCAGTGATTTATCTCGTTACAATCTGTGTTACAATTCAGAATGGATGTTACGGTATCCAGCACAGTCTTTTTAATTAAGTCCAAAAAAACTGACAATAACAGGGACATTTCCTTCTTTCTATTTCCTCACATGATATACGATATGTGAATTAAGCAAATCCTAAATTATCAATGCGAATGCAAACCGACGGGGGGCCATTGTCTACCTGACCCAATACACCCTGACAATTGGACTTACGTTTATAAAGTTCCCACGCACTAAAACACACTTTATATTTTTTTTAATAAAAACTGTTGCTGTCGGAAATATATTTTAAACCATTTAAACGTGTCCGGGGGAGATTCGAGGTTTGCAGATTATATAATTTTGGTGTAATATATTACATAGAGATGAAAGAAAAATATGGAAGTATTTTAAATGAAAATGTCAGGTCTCAAAAAAAAAATGTACATATAACAACGATGAAAGTACATTGTGCTATCCATTGATCAGAATATTTCTAAATACTACTGTACATGGTGCTGGCTGAGCACGTAGAGTAACCTCTGATCTACCCCGTCCATGCCTGCATTAATAATATACACAACCCCCGATTCAGATAAATATCCTCCAATGATTAATAAACAATGATTCCATTGCATTACTTTCCGTAAATGATAAAGACAAGCGTGTCACCGTACACTGCCATCAAAGCCGGCGTACAAAAAACACGTCAAATAATTATAACCTGCAAGAATATTCTAAGTACCATGTGATATCCGGAACGGTGATAAATCTGAAATGGGATTACCTTTATTTTCTTCTGCCTTACCTGGAAGGCGGTGGTTAGTAGACAACCGGTCTATCAGCTAAAACACTGGGAAGCGGAATCCACACACGGCGTTTCATGTTCCTGTACCGCAGCTGCTGGATACTATTATCTAACGTACCTTATGTGCTTTTCCTTGTTTGTGAAGCTTTTGCAGCATCGATTCTCATGTTATTAATGCAGAATGCATTGTGACTGCATTGCATGCATCTCCAGAGCTACCGTCTTAAAATATTTAGAGTCAATCTCCACACGTTTAAAATCAAACGTGACGGTAATCTCTGGTGCCTCCTTTTCTACTTTTCTCACTAGCATCTTTTTTGATTTGCAATTTAAAAAAAAAAGTTTAATCAAACGCCATATTTGAATGAAGAGTAGATATACAGACTGCGATGCATTTGGCTGTATTTTGACTGAAAAGCTCCGCTTCTAAACAGAATATATCTCACAATACTTCGGAAGCGAAAGACGAGACTCGTAGGAAGGAACGCGATCGCTCCATGGCGGGGGGTGGGAGGAACAATACAACAATCACGGTCAGGCTCTTCGTTGACAGACAGGCACGTCATCCAATCAGATTCGCCGTCGATCCCGTCGAAACGCTGGATTCGATTGGCACGCCGATTAAAAGCAAACAGATTCGTCCCCCCTGCCATGTTTGGTTGTGGAAGTTGCCGACACACGTGTAATGCTGCGAATGGCAAGGCTCACTAGTTAAAGTGGTATCAAGATATGCATCTCTTCAAATTGTCCGGGAGATAAAAATAGGCCGATTCGACTCTGAACGTTTCGTTCCCTAATGGAAATTAATTTGCTGGCATTACTGGAGAGGCAAGCAGGAGAATTTAGTGCCAGTTTTTCCTGAACTACCTGACTACGTTCAGATTTTATAAACCTGCAAAAATTAGAGAAGTTATGTAAGATGATGTGTACATTAAAGCATATATGCCCTTAATTTAAAGTATAGCAGTATGTTTCTATGTGATTCCAGATTACGGAAGAGCCTGTATGTCTCTCCTGTACACATATCATCACCTGCAGTACGTCAGCATCAAAGTCACTGCTGGGCCCCTGAGAAAGGCCCTTACATTTTTCCGGGGACTGAATGACCTCGCTTTCTCAAATATGATTGTCATTGTTGATAAAAGCAGTCCCTCCTTGGATTGCTACCTTATCGTGGTGGAGGGGTTTGCGTGCCTCCGTGAACCTGGGGGCTATGTTGTCGGGGG
>JAODJU010000039.1:3068505-3082806 GCA_026776725.1 Gnathonemus echidnorhynchus
CCAGGCGACCTGTTTAGAATTATAGGGTTTAAAGGGTTAAACTGCCGTCATATCGTAAATGTATCGCCAACACTCTATGATACATATCGTAACATTTTAGCATCGCGAAATATCGTACTGTGATATATCGTTACACCCCTAGTTATTCAACATCATTTTAAGGGTATACGCAAGTACTAAGAACTAGGATGCCTGGAGTACGCACGCTATACTGCTGCGCGACGGGAGTAGCGGCCAGAAGTCATACTAGGTGGAATTGGCGTGCAGAAATAAAAATTGATGTTGCGGACAGGAAACAAGAGCCCAATGAACACAATTTGGACTTACAGTGCTCTTCATTCGTAAGTCTGAAAGTTCGTAAGTAGAGGAGCGTCTGTATTTCTCTCCTAATATATCTCCTCAAACTGTCTCAAGTAAAGAACCATGGAAAATATTAAACTTCAAAATTTCATTTAAGCGAAGGTTCAAATAAGGAATGATTAGGCCAACCCTTGATAGTATAAAGTATATTACCTATAAAACTTTATAAAAAATTACAGAACTTACCTGTCATGTCAGCCTTCAGCGCCTCAGCTTGCCTGTTTAGTAAACAAAAAATAAACAACCCATTTACAATTAACAGACAATCACTCAATGAAAAGTTCTCAATTTGACCCTGAGGTTACAGTGGAATGATCAGTCATTCTATTGTTTTGTCCTTGCCTTTTTCTCTTAACTTTCAAGGTACACACTACTCCACCCTTGAGCCAGTAGTGAGCAATGAATAAGTAGCAACACCATCAAGGTTTTCTATTCCAAACAAGCTTCTAATTTTATAGCCGTGTACCATAATCTAATCACACTAGGCATCTTAATGAAGTGGGACAGATCTCTCTTCTCTGCTGGTTTGCATATTACAGTGCTAGGAATATATCAAGTATGGTTTTTACGGACATTAAAAAAGTATATATAAACAATTTCACAGTCCTATTAAGAGAGGCACATAAAGTGAGATTTGTTGGTTAGGTTACAAAAGGAATTTAATCTGATAAAGGAAAGAAAGTGATATAATAAAGCTGGCATTATTAAAAATATATATATAAATTACCAGAAATAAACACAATAATCACAACAAAAATCAAATAACCAAGTGAGCAAAATGGACAGAAATCTGGACAATTCTTATTAAATAAACCAACATTAAAGAGAAAAAGCAACTTTAAACACTCAACATGATCACAAACATAAAACTACACCTTCCCAGACAACACTAAATCAAACACATTAGAGCCCATTAATATGAAAGGATACAGAAAAGGTTCTTTTGTCAATCTCAACTGTTCCTGCTAAAACTCGTATGGGTCGAAACACGCTCAACTCTACCATTTCGGACCTCGAACAGGTCAGTCGAGAAAAATGTAGCCGCAACTCAACTGAAAACTTGGAACACGACAAAACAAATCAGACCTGCTAAAACTTGTACGGATCAAGACACGTTTCCTTTTCCAAACAATAAACCCTCCATCCCTCCTCCTCACCTGACACTTTCAATATGCCATCAGCTCACCTCAATACAGGTAAAGTGCTCATTAATTATTATTTCATGTTTATTGCTTTTGTGTGTGTGCTTTTTCATGTGTGTATTAGTTTGATATTGATTGTTAATGCTTTTTATCATTAGTTGGCATAATTTGAAGCTCAAAATTGCATCATAGGTCAAACAGCTGATCAAGACATCATAGGAGGAAGTGAATTAGAATTTAGAAAATTAGAAATTAGAATTGGGTGATCAGTGATCATTGTTGACACACCACACCACACTAGGCACAACAACGAAATGCATCCTCTGCATTTAACCCATATGTGACATCATGACATAGCAGGGGGCAGCTAATTCAGCACCCGGGGTGGTACCTTGCTTGTCGGGGATTCGAACCAGCAATCTTTCAATTACAAGTGTGCATCCCTAACCATTAGGCCACTACTGCCCCATTTGTAAAGCAGAAGAGATTTTGCATGGACAGTGGCTTCTGATAGGTCAAATGTTTGCATTAGGGCTGCAACAAATTACTATTTTGATAGTCAATTAATCTACTGATTACTGAAATGAATAATCATTGAGTTGGAACAATCTTCCATTTTCCAAATAACTCTTATTTGGTATCAGCTATCAGCTTTTACATTTAGCTTGAGGTTGTTTCGTGCATTTGCTAACAATCAAGACAATAAAGCTGAATAATTTATTGAAAATTGCACTCAACATTCCTGTTAAAAAGATTTTTAAAAATCCAATATCCATTTGTCCTGTTAAAATTTAAAACCAAGGATAAGCCATGAAGCAAATAGATATACCAAAACTACATCAGTTTCCCTAAATCAAGTAAACCAGACAATTCTTCTAAATTTAAAATTTTATGTTTTAACAGTAAGGACAGAAATGTGCATTCTGCTGTCCATCTACATTCTTAATCTGGCTTGGAACTACTTTCATCAAAAGTTCAGTTGCTTTGTAAACAAACTAGGGGTGCAACGATTATTCGACATTGTCGACAAAAATCGACAAAAATAGTCGCCGACGAATCTGATTGTCGATAATTGTCGCCAGACAGATTTTTAAACAGAGTGAGACTTTTTTCTTCCTTTCTACCTGTATAATACTACAGCTATCCAATAGACTGCAGCAATACACTACACTAGTGAGATTCGAAGTGTCTCATTCACTAACAGTAGCTAAAAAAGTCGGAAAACAGTGGAGAAAACCTATTGCTTAAAATAAAGAAGCCAAAACTCCAAAGCTCAAAATTCAGGACAGTGGTTCCGATGTCACAAGTGCTGCAAAAGCTTATGCTCCGTTAAAAATAAATAACAGCAGTTTTGAAGTCCGTTTTCTTGCTGTTAACAGAGGAATGGCAATGGGAAGCTGCTCTAAATTTCCCGTATTTTGGGTCGGGATCGTGAGATTTTTCAGTCTGCTTTAAAATGAGTTTTTATTTATAAACATAGGCTATATAAATTGCTGCTATGACAATAAATTATAATGCATTTTAACCTCTATACCGCAAATGAAGTACGAATTAGCATATACAGGTTAAAATACATGATAATTTCTTGTCATATCAGTGCAAATGCGCATAAAATACGTACGCATTTGCACTGTCACAGCAATGGATTCCCGCACGTATCGCTTTTAAAGGTGAATGCGTACTTGCGTACCAGTTATATGCAGCCCTGATTATAACAAAGATTGTATCAGAAATTCGGATCGGTATCGGCGCCGATCCAGACCTATTTGACGGATCGGGTATCGGCCATGTGTGACCAATCCACGTCCTATACGTACTTATTTAGTTTTTGGCAATCTCTAAAAAGCTCCTATTTCGTTTTCAATCTAGTTGCACAATAAATCGCACGTACAACAGCTCTTTCCCATTTTACATGTGTTTTTTTATGGCATTCACGTCAAGCAATAACCTCATGCTAAATGTAAAGTTGGTAGCTAAATAGGAGCCGTTTTATAATTATGCAATTTATAATCCGATTAGTCGACTAATCATTTTAATAGTCGGTGACTAGTCGACTATCGAAATAGTCGTTAGTTGCAGCCCTACTGACAATATGACGTAGGTATGATGTGATATGTCAATGACAGCACAGAAGTTCCCATATTCACTTTTACTATGCAGGGTGGGGGGTGGGCTATCCCGGAAGCTATGGGCACAAGGCGACACATAACCCAGCAAAGGGCGTCAACCCATTGCAGGCACACAAGTCATTCACACCTACAGACTATTTGGAAATTGGTCATGACAACCCAGGGAGAACATGCAGACTACACTCACACAGCTATGGCGGACACTCAAACACTGGTTTCCAGAGATGTGAAGCCACCATGTTACTGTCACAGCACCCCTGTTCCACCCCTTCAGGCAGGGTTGCTTGTAAATATATATATTCTAGTTGCCTTTGATAAATGAGGGTTTGTAATTAAGTAAATGTGTGAAAATGACAGCAGCAATTGGCCCTGGTGCGCCGGGACTCGCTGGTGTGAAAGCGGCACACATGGGGCAGATGGCCCACCTGGAAGGACGGTCCGGTACAGGAAGGAGAAATGCTTCTGGAGCCAGGGGTGGCTGAAGTGGCCAATGGCAAAGTGCCTCTGGACCAGGAACATGTACTGGAAGAGGGAGCGCGTGGTGTAGGTCCCGTAGGCGACGCCTTCGTAGAGCGACCCGTCTGTCACATCCTGCAAGAGCACCAGAGACTTCTCCATGATGGCCAGGGCCTGCTTGGTCCAGAGGTAGGCATCCTGGAGGTAGCCTTCAAGAGATGGGAAGAATTTTATGAAAGAATGTACAGCAGGCATACCATACAGCTGTACGGGGTCTGGGGGGGCGGGGAGGGGGGGTACAAGTTGGCATCAGTTTGGCAAAAATTAAGTCAATGTGGTTCCTTTCCAGATGAGATGTAATTATGAAAGTAATGAAAACGACAGAACAGTGCTACCCACATGTACTCTATACAGGCCTGTGTGGTACAGCATACCACAGCATTTCAGGTACACTGCGGCATTTTGGGTGTACTCTGGCATTTTGCGTGTACTCCGGCATTTTGGGTGTACCACAGTGTTTCACAATCTTGCCAGCAAAATTAGCAACATTTTATCATGCCCCCCCGCCATGATTTTATCGTCACGATTTCAAAATACCGGAACAGCTCTGTTTGTGAAAACACAGTCAAAATACTGTACACCATATAATCTCTGGACGGTATGGCTGTACGAAAAATCTGATACCGCACAAGTCTATATGTATTAAGTCGACTACACAGGTAGTTCACAGTTGCGTGGGATATATGGGTTTATATGTGTATGAATCCAGTTCGAGTTTCTCAGTTTAATTGAGGTTCTCAGCGGTAGCCCACATTCTAAACATTCTACAGGCCGTGCCGGATGAATGTCCTTCAGTTCCTCAGCGCCCTCTGGTCCCTCCCAGGGTGGGGGCACGTCGCACTCACCCACAACCCAACAAGTGTTTCGTTTGAGGCAGTAAACCACAGAAGGCGTGAACCAGCCATATCTGAACATCAAAACAGGACCACAGAGAATTGCTCAAACACCATCACACCACACAGGCTCGCTAACTCCACTCAGGCCTAGACGTTCCCAAAAAGGTTTTTTGAAATATGTCGTTTTCCATGAGCTCCCTGTAGCTTCCTGTACCGTCTACTCCGAAAGTGGCAGTTGCCATAGCAAGTACTACAGCTTCCATTCCACAGAAGATCCTTCATTAGATGGTTGATTTACAGCCATTTGAAAGGTCCGCCACGCCTGTGTATGGGTGAGCAGAGCAACACACCCCATCCATCCTCTCTGGAGAACCAGTAGTGCGAGGGGATGGCAGACACATGCAAGCAGAGGTCAGTCCCAGCTTGACCTCAGGTCGATTATAGCACTCTCACCTGACTCTCATATCCAGTCATAAGGCATTTTATCCTGCCCTATCCCAACCAATGAGGCAGAAGTGGGCCGTCCTGCTTCACGTCGTGGAAGGACCAAGGACGTGATTTTACTCTTAGGGACCGTGGACCTAATTACCCTCAGGGAGGATTATGAGCTGCTGCCTCACTAAGGGCTTGCGGGGGCCCTTAGTAACTAGAATCAGCAGGGCATCAGTAGTCTGGGGGCCCTGCGATTAATCAGTCCTTATCCATTCCAAGATCAAAATCAGTACCAGACACCGACTGTGGCTGAGAAACCGGTCTCGTTACCAAAATATGAACACGAAATTCTTCTGGAGAAAAAAGATTCCAGCTGAACAGAACTGCAAGATATTTCAGTTGCTTCAATCCAAGTCTCTCTCCGGCACGAAAAGAAATAATGGAAGTTTCCACGTGGGCAGGGGGGGGTGACGGTTCCTCGGCATCCCTGAGCAACGAATGACCAGTCAGACTAGATTAACTAAAAAGGTACAAAGACAGGCACATCAAGCCATCTGCGCGGAACCCCAGTCCCCATAAGGCGCTGGCGAACTGGCCGCCCAGTCCTACAGCACAATCCCTCCAGCTGAAGTCAGCAGTGCGTGTGATGCACCCAGTGACACTCGCTCCGGTATCTGTCATAACACGGCGCTGTTCCTTTTGGGCTTCTTGGGTTCGCCTTGGCCATCTGGCTCCCGTCTGCTGCCCTATTCTCTCTGACTGGGCAGCCATATCTGTTACCTTAACGGAAGAGGTGCCTTGTCACTACAGGATCTGCGTTAACTGTGGTACTGAGTCCCACATGCGCTGCCGACTTAAGTCAACCATGTTAAACTATTAAAGTATTAAACTATTCAAGTAATGAAAGACTTTAGACCATCTGCCAAACCTGTAACCTCACCAATCATAGAAAGTTAAGGCCCATCTCATGTATTTGTATGAATTTTCGGAAAACGACGATACGATATATATATACGATAATTGTCTGTATTTACGCCAGCGAAGCCCCTCACGGGAACTGGGCATATATGTTTTTGGTATTTGGCTTGCTTTTACATAGTTTTTAGTTTTAGCTATTTTTCAGTTAGTTTTAATTACTTTTGTATTTGGCTTTCAATGCTTGCTCATGCATGACCCGCATCCACGGCTGACTCAGATCCAGCGGTAACAGCACCCTGTGGAACACGTCGCCGCAGCAGACAGGCTAACGCACGCATCCAGGAAGACATGCGAGATGGGCAGATGTTCATGAAACCGCTATGAGTGAAGAACTGCATATGATAATTAATAGTTAATGAAAATATATGAATAGCTTTTTCTTTTTTTAAATTAACTTATCTGAATGAGAGCAAAATACATAAATAGGCTCTGCAGAATGATAAAATATGTAAATGTATTGTGCATGTAAAAAATATATATATGTAAATGAAAAACAAATGTGTCAAAATGACATTATTCACTCAGAATAGTCTAACCACTCACTGCTCACAGGCTTTCAGTCTCAAAATAACATTTTTAAGGCCATGCAAGAAGAATTTTGTTTTTGCATTTTTTCAGGGAGCAGCTTGGGAGTTAGAAGCCAGGCTGCAGCTGGAAAGGGAGTGTGGATTTTTCTTGGCTTACGGAAAACTCACCGAATCGCAAGCAGGAGGGTCGGGATTTGCTCTGACTCAGCACTTTACCGCCATTGTTTAATACACCCCCTGGGGACCCTGTTCCCAGTAATCTGCGTTCAGCTTGCTGTCACTTCAGCGTCTTTTCAGCACCTGCGCTCTTTGGTTTGAATCTCACATCGCTGCGATGTTAATTAAATGACTATGCATCGCACTGGGATGAAAGAAAAAAAAAAGTGGCTCTTTTTCTTTGCACTGGACTTGATGCTTCATTAAAAACAGGTCAGAAAAAGGCGTCCCGACGAACCCACTCAGTCTCTCCAAAATCATGAGAGCAGGAGCGTGGGAGGGGGCTGCAAGGAGAAACTGCCCCACTGGGAGTGTCAAAGCAGGACAACTTTAAACAAACTGAACTGAAATTCCTGTTATATTTCAGTCCTGAAGTAGATTTATGCACCGGATTTATTCAGATAAATGCATTTAAAATATGTAAAAATGACATTAAGCAACTGAAAGCTTTAAACATCCTGGTTGTGCTGGCAGAAGAGGCCACACTGAGCTGCGGCTTCAGGCTCAAAGTGTCTAAGACAACGACTCCTAGATTCAGGACCGAAGACCCATAAAGCAAGGAAGAAGCCCTTCATTAATGAAGCAGGGAAGAGCCAGGCTGGAGTTTGAGAAAAAATACATAAATAAAATACGAAAATAAATAAAATACTTGGCCGAAAACCGAAACACTGAAAGACATTATTATGCAAATATTTTGTACCACTGCTGTTATGGCTGGGACTGTGCATACGTACCTCACTAAAGTCAAGGTACTGCAATTGCATAAATTAATATTCATGCTTCAAAGAATAGATCAATTACAAAATTATGAAAATATTTATTTTGCACCAAATGCTGACATTCCAACAATGGACAATATAAAATAAATAAGTAAAATTCTAAATAAAAAGTTTTACTTGGCCCTACTCCTGAACAACCTACAGGCCTTTAACTGACTGCTGAAAGATTGTAAAAACAAATATCTTCTCTCATAAAACACAAAGTTCATTAAAGTCAAGTGCATTTTAACGTGCTCTGTAGGACTACTACTACAACAAAGTGCATTCAGAACACATGCTTTAAAAACTGCTGAAAGATATAACGACTTTAAGCAAATGGACCACGGAATGAAAAAAAAGGATAAGTGCACTCTAAGAGTCTGTCAGCAACGTTTTACGGAGACCTCCTCAGATCTCCTGCACTTCATCGCGTTTGTACTTGATCCACATTATAAAGATCTTTACTTGGATGTTGGGATAATGCAGTGAGAAACGATCCAGGCTGAGTTGGATACGGAGAACATGCTTAGATATGGAGAACATGCTTAGATACGGGGAACATGCTTAGATACGGAGAAGCAGACAGCGCAAGAGAGGGAGTGCAGAGCTCAGAAAAAAGGGCTCGTCTGTCTGCACCAGAAGAGGGGCTGCAGCCTTGATGTTTGATATGTTGGATGAGATCCTCCAACAGAGGAACCCAAATAACAGGTGGGCAACTCTGTTCTGACTTACTTTCTTGTCTTTTCAAAAACGTCCGCCACAGATGGAGTGAGTGTGCTGGAAGAGACTTTCCTCTTCAGGAAGTTTTGATTTCATACGATAAATTAATCCCTTCGTTGAGAAAGTTATCTTAGGTAGGCGTTCACGGTTTGACTTCTGAGATTCAGATCGAGTTCTAGGTCATTTTTTTTCGAACTGGTTGGTTCGACTTTCAAGAAATTCGAGTTCTAATGAGTTCGAGAACTGAGGTACCACTGTATATATATACCCACACAGACACACACACACACACACAAACATGCGCGCACACACACACACAAAAACAAACATACATATATGATTTGTATTTGTACAGTGACAATAAAGGTATATTCTTCTTCGTCCAAAGTTCGGCGTCAGACTCACCCTGGTTCATCATCACGAGGCTGCCTGTCAGCAGAGCGACGCAGTTGGTTGGCTGGTGGTTGTGCAGATACTGGAAGCCCCAGCCCCGGCTGTAGGACTTCTCGTACATGTACTGCGTGACGTTGCCTATCGCCTGCAGGAAGTGCTCCTGCTGCGACTTGCTCAGGTACTCGTAGAGGAAGTCGTAGGCCGTGGCGAAGCCGACCAGCGAGTGGGCTAGTGGGACCTCGTCCCAGGGCGCATCCTTCACCAACCTACGGGAAAGAGGAAGCAAGAAGGTCAAGCGTGCACCAAAACTGCACTGGCTTGTGGGCTGGCAAAAATTCAGAAGGTAGCTATCTGTAACAAGTATAGGTCTCTGCAGGCTGGAGTAGTGGGCGTGTAAAAATGTGAGTGTGTCTAAAGATGGGTGTGTCTGAAGATGGGTGTGTCTAATGTGGGTGTGTCTGAAGGTGGGCATGTCTAAAGGCAACCTATGCAATAGAGCAGGCATGCCAAAAGGTTATTCCCATTGGCCGACAATGCTGTCAATAAACGTTATTTCAGAAAGAGACCAGATATTTACGAGACATATACAGCTCCGGAAAAAATTATGAGACCACTCTATATTTAGAAAAAGAGCTGGCAGAAGGCTACACTGCGAGGCAGGCTGCTTCCAGGCTCAAAGTTTCTAAGACAGCATTACACAAGAACAAGGTTAAGCAGGAGACACTGGCAGTAACCAAAAACCAACCAGGTAGAGGGCAGAAGCAACTTTCTACTGCAACTTATCCAGCAGTGCCTCATAAATCGGAAGATGACCTCAAGTGACCTTCAAAAAGAATGGGAAACATTAAGTGATGTGAAGTGCACTGCTAGGACAATCCATGACAAGCTCCTAGAAGCAGGACTGAAGACCCATAAAGCAAGGAAGAAGCCCTTCATCAATGAGAAACAGGGAAGAGCCAGGCTGGAGTGTTTACTTTATATAGGTGCATACCCATAAACTGAGAAATGAGTGAAACTGAACATTTTGCTGCAGTCCCTTATTTTTTCCAGAGCTGTAGGTTAGGCAATGACTATGACTAACAGATATCATTCATTCATAAATTTGTTCATACAGCATAAGACATTTCCTTTGCTTGTTGAAACTTAGCGCCACACTTCCAGAAAGCGCAAAGGAAATTATGCACATACTTCACCAGTCTCTATTCCTGGTAACACGCTTACATTTAGACGCACCCACTAACCACAAGTTTTTTTTTTTGGGGGGGGCAGTGGTGGCCTAATGGTTAGGGAAGTACACTTGTAATTGAAAGATTGCTGGTTCAAATCCCCACCCAGCAAGGTACCACTGAGGTACCCTGAGCAAGGTACAGCCCCCAAGCACTGCTCCCCGGGCGCTGAATTAGCTGTCAACTGCTATGTCACATATGGGTTAAATGCAGAGGACACATTTCATTGTCGTAGTGTGTCAACAATGATCACTGATCACCAAAAAAAACCCAAAACCTTTTGACACGCCCACAAACCTTTGGCCACACCCACTGACCTTTTGAAATGCCCACAAACCTTTGGCCACACCCACTGACCTTTTGAAATGCCCACAAACCTTTGGCCACACCCACTGACCTTTTGAAATTCCCACAAACCTTTTGACACACCCCTTGACCTTTTGACACACCCAAAAACCTTTGGACATGCCCATTGGCCTATTGACACGTCCACAAACCTTTTGACACGCCCATTGACCTTTTGACACACCCACAAACCCTTTGACACGCCCATTGACCATTTAACACTCCCAAAAACCTTTGGACATGCCCATTGGCCTATTGACACGTCCACAAACCTTTTGACATGCCCATTGACCTTTTGACACACCCATTGACCTTTCGACATGTCCATCAAGCTTATGATATGCCCAATCCTCTCGTCTGCAGGAGAAACTCCCACTAAAATCAATTTAGTCTGCATTACATAGCAGACAGGCAGGTACAGATAATTCCACTAAACCAAAACTAATTTAACAAATGTCCAGATATTTAAACTTAATTCTACTCGGCAGAAGATGCAATAAAAAGAATTCTGTTGAAAATGGATTCTGTTCATAATGTGAAAAAAAGTGAAATTTAGTGAAGTTCTTCTAGGTTAAATATCTTTACATAGGAGAAGTTACATAAGTTCTTCAGCTGTTCCCTGGTAATCAGCAGCAACAGCTTCTAGAAATGAGCTACTCTGGCATCTCAATGTGCACCTATCTGAAGGGGATGAAGAAAACCTTTTTTTGTAACACACTCCATAAATGGTTACTTGTGGTTACTTCTGAAGCAGTCACAATTCAAACATTGGTTTTGTTCTTTTTTTATAAGCAAACATGAAGTGAACTATATCTTTCTACGATATTAAATCATGATCAACAATTCAAAGCTTCCAGAAAAATATTGACTTTGTATCAGAAACTTTACATTAACATGAGGACAGAGTGTTTGTATTTGGACTGAAACTTCTGGACTAGGTAAAGTAAAAAGCATTCAGCTGGCTGACCATTTAAAATAAACAGTGATTGTGGTTTGTACCCATATTTTTATTTATGGGTGTGACATAAATTTACGGCCAAATTCTGACAATATTTTGGCCAAACTGAAAGTCTAGTATGAATGTAGCTCAATTACATAGTTATCCACCAAGAGCATTGATCCAACTGTCTGTCTGTTTCACTCACATTTTAGATTCAGAGCCATTACATTCAAGCCATTCTATCTGTCAAAACTTTTGTTACTTTGCTTAAGATATACAAAGGAACATATTTCTCATCACCAGGCGCTGTTTAAATACCTATGCTCTAAAATAAAGACACAAGGATGATGCTTAAAGCTGTAGATAACTCCTTGTTTATGGATCAGTACATGAAACTCAACAGAAAACCACAAGCCTGTATTCCAGTCTGAGAAGACGGTTACTGTCCACAAACCAATGGCTGTATAATTTAAGGTCAAAGACAACTGAAATGTGGTACTTGAGTCACTTAGTTAAGTGTTACTTGTGAGATTCTTAGACCATAATAAAGTGTTAGTGAGAAGAAGCCTCATATTGTGTGTTGGTCAAATTTGATAACATTTGTTTTGGGGAGGGTTAAATTTTCCAACAGGGAAGAGATGTCTCCAAAGTGAAAAACTGATGATTTAGTTCAGAAATTTAGTTAAAATGAGTCTTTTTCTTTTCAGATGTGGCTTCCTGCTGGTCTCATATAACTTAAAAGGACAACTATTTTCAAAATCTTTACTTTCATCTGTTCTTCCGAAGAAGTTAAGAAAGGACTCATGTTATGAATAACTCACCCTTATGTCAAATTGTTTTGTAAAATCTTTCTAAGTAGGGGGGGGGATTCTTTTTTTGAAAGTGCAATAATCAGCAAAACTCAGCAATGAGGAAACGTAACATAATGAAACTGACCTGAAACAAGTATGACCACTTCATTTGTTTTCTCGGAGAAACATAAGAAGACAGTCCGATTTCGTACAGCAGAGCTGACATGAGCAACGGAATCAGTTAAATAAGGAGACTGTTTTCTATCGTGCGGGGGGAGACATTCCCTGCCCGACGCATCCCAGCAGCT
The DNA here is from genome assembly GCA_026776725.1 of Gnathonemus echidnorhynchus. NCBI lineage: Eukaryota > Metazoa > Chordata > Actinopteri > Osteoglossiformes > Mormyridae > Gnathonemus > Gnathonemus echidnorhynchus. Next base: position 3,081,123 of record JAODJU010000039.1, read on the forward strand.
CGAAATCACACAATGTCCACCCCTACGATCCAGGACATTCAGTTCACATTGATTAATTTCATATTCATTGTTAAACTCGGGCCCCAAACTTATGCTAAGCATACTTCCTGCATCAAACAGTCTGGCTTTCCCTGCCACAGACTGCGAGAACAGGCACTCAGAAGGAATTCTGTCCATATTTCCTTTCAGAGTGATAAAAATAGCTTCCTTACTAGAAGTGCGGTGAATGTTGACAAAGAAACTTGCAGAAACGTACATTAAATTAAATTATTATTAAATAATAAACCCTCAAATGTAATGTTAATATTAAATATATATATATATGATTTAGCTAATGATTAATATGCAATATACTTAATATAAATACAGTGCTTTAACCGCATATTATTCCAAAATGTTTAAATTCCAATTTTGATGAATAACTTTCACTGGTGAACATTTTTTTATGAGCGTTTAACGCCAGGTGAAATAATTGCCCCTGGGGGTAAGAGGACACAGGGAAATGGCACAAAGCGGGGAAAGAACAAGGACAGAAAGTATACCAACTAGGCTGAGCAGCCATCCTCTCCATGTAGTCGCGGGCCAGGTCCAAGGCGCCGACGCGATGCGGGTACAGGAGACAGAACATGGCCAGCAGGCCCAGGTTGTTGCCGTAGACCTCGTTCCAGCGCGCGCTGAACTCCGCGGGACTCCAGGGGGGCAGGTAGTCTTCAGGATGCTCCAGCATGGCTTCCGCCGCCTCGCGGATCCGCCCGGCTAACAGGCGGTGTGTTCCCGCCGCGTCCCGCTGCAGGCTCTCCACCTCCGCCTGCCCGAAGTACAGCATGGGGTGCCCGTCATAGCTACCCCCCAGGAAGGGGATTCCTCCAGTGGGATCGACGGCCGCCAGGGCGCCGGCGGCTGCGGCCCACAGCAGACTTATGAAGAACTCCGTGGGAGCTCCGCGCATGTACGTCCTCATCCTGTCATCAGAGAGGACGGCTCTCCATCTTCCAGCAGGCTGGCGGCGAGACAGCGGAGGAACGGCGTTGAAATGTGTTATTCCAGCTTTTCAAGTCGTGTCGAGTAAAGATTTGTCATTTCAGCCGCGAATAAATACAGAGTGAAACTAAACAAGGTTACAGCGCAACATTCATGACGGGACAGACATTACAGAGCTAAAGATGGAATTATACACTCAGAGAACCATAACATGCACCTGAGGGTGAGCAGGCCGCCCCTCTTACAGGGGGTGTCGAGTGGCTCGGTGGGCTAAGCCTCTGTCTGTGATCAGAAGGTTGTCAGTTCATGCCCTGCCCTTGACAGAACAGTCACATGTCTGTGGGTCCCTGAAAAAGGTTCCTAACCAATTACTGCTCCAGGGACCCCAGACCACGGCTGACCCTGTTCCGTCACCCCAAATTTGCCATGACTTGTATGTGTGTCTCATGGAGATGAATTCTAGGCCAGTGGATATTGCCTTTTGAAAATAGGTGATATTTTTGGCGTGATCTTTGAAGTCTTTGTTATGGATCCAGTGAGTTTACCCTTCATTTAGGAAGCAGGTAACAACGAAATTACGCTGTACTACGAAGTGGGGTTACTGGCTTATCGGGGGAACTTGTCGGATTTAAGGTAGTCTGGGCAAAATGTAAGTAAACAAAGATGAAGTCCATTTAAACTGTGGTACCTTAAATCCGACAAG
>JAODJU010000039.1:3116371-3128776 GCA_026776725.1 Gnathonemus echidnorhynchus
CAGGATACCGATGTCAGGTCAGGATAATCAGGTTTAGACCTAATGCTTTTGTCCGCAGTATAAATACATGCAAAAATAAAGGCAGCAGCTGAGTCTGTGCAGATCTGAGTGTCATGAGCTACCAAGAGAGTCACAGTCCTGTAAGCTACCCTGCATACAGCCCATGACCCCAACCCTACATACGATAAGTATTTATAGACAGTAGGTGGATGAACACAGGCAGTTTTTACTGTTATAGTATTTTTTGGTTTGTTCTCTGTTGCTATTTGTCTTTAAGCTGTTGCAACATGTAAATTTCCCCAGTGTGGGATCAACAGTCTTATTGTCTTACTGCCGATGCCTACTGATGCCAACACTTTATGACTTTTTCCTTAGAACATGCCTATTTATAGTCTTCTTTGACTCATTTTTATTGGTTTTGACTTAATTCTCGTATTCATGTTTGGGGGCGGCACAGTGCCCCAGTGGTAAGCACTGATCTGGGACCAGGGTCTGAGTCTCCACTATGGCTCCATGTGTGTGGAGTTTGCATGTTCTCCTAATGTTGTCATGGGGTTTCCTTGGGGTACTCTGGTTTCCCCCCACAGTCCAAAAGCTTGCTGAGGTTGATTGGAGTTACCAAATTGGCCACTGGTGTGAATGGTGTGTGAGTGAATGGTGTGTGAGTGAATGGTGTGTGAGTGTGCCCTGTGATGAGTTGGTGCCCCATTCTGGGTAGTTCCCAGCCTTGCACCTGTAGGTTCCACACCCCCCAATGACCCTGAATAGGATAAGCGGTCACAGAAGATGGATGGATAGATATTCATGTTTGCTATATTTTCTCATGAGGAAAGCAGGACAGTGATTGGTAGCAAAAACCATACCTGTCAACAGAAACAAAAACTCAAGACTTGATTAAGAACTGCTTATATCATACATGGTTATATGAACGGAAACGGTTTCAAGAACCTTCATTGTCCAGAAATAATGGTAAAGAAAGAAAGATGCACTTCATTCCAAAAATATCTGTACCAGTTGGCAGAAAGGGGTGGATACCTGATGTACCATAAATCCAAGAATGTCAGGAAATGTTGAGCTCTGCGCACTGATTCCTACCACTGCCAGCAAGGCCTCACAGTCAGCCTGTCAGCTTCTCTCTCAAAAGCATCACTCATGCAGCGTTTGCATGCGTCACCGCATGGATCTGAGCGCTACACTGTGTGTGAATCCCAAAAAACAAAGGAACTCGGTGTAACGGAAATGAGACAGTATAAAATAATTAGGCCTATATAATCTAACAAGTGAGGAAATGTGTAGTAAAGCTGCTGTTGTGGACATAAATTACTGAAATACTGTGTTTAGTTTAAACGTCTAAAAATAAAGCAATAAACAACAATCGGGATAAAAATAGCGATCTTGCCAGCAAATGGGAGATCTAGTCTCTAAAAAAAGAAAAACTTTAAATACTGCCCTCTAGTGTTTCTTATGCTACAATACTTCATGGTGTTTTTCTGTGACTGACATGCCATTAAAAATTCATAATTAAAACATCATCACAAAGTACTGCAAGACTAAATACAGAAATTCTACACAGATCTGCGAAAAACACACTGTAAAGAATATCAAGGACATGTTTATCGTATGGGATCGATTTGGATGGAGACCGTAAAAGTCACCTCAACATTAAATGGGTCATTAACTTTTAACTTAGCAGCAGAGAGGTTCAGCTATTCTTTCAGCTCTATACCGAAAGCCCTCTTGGTCCTCGTGACACTAAAGGCGAGGTAATCGCAGGTCTAAATGCTGACAGAAAACCGCTCTCCCGACTTCACTGAGCATCATGACTCAACACGAGCCCCTAATTAAAACCTCTCTTGCAGGAGGGAGGTGCTTATATAGGGGGCGGACTCCCAGCAGTGCCATGGGCAGGCTGGGTATAAAAATCCGAAAAAACGTATCGAACCCCAGCAGTTCTTCCAATACATTCCCTTCCTAAGGATATACAGCAGCAGCAAGGACAGAATCCTGGATTCCTGATTTTTTTTTTTTTTTTTTTTTTGAAATTTGGAGCTGAACAGCCAGCACTGGTATGTGTCACCTGTAAGGTTCTTGGGACCGAGTCTGAGGGATGCACAAGGTGGCCCAGTTCACTAGAACCTGCTTAATCCTAGGCCAAAGTACCACACTGTCCAGCAAGCCAGTGGTACAGACTCAAGGCCCTGGCTCTGCATCGGGTAAACAGATTGAGTGGTGGGTTTAAGGTTGTTAAAAGCCAGGTTTGGACCACCACTTAGAGAGCTAGGATACCCAAGCATTTTAGTGGCTCTGAAATGGGGTTTTCATACTGTTCCTGAAGAGATGTTGTGGCAAATGTCTAAAAAACAATGAGACTTTTCCAGTGAATGCTCACCAGCAGGGTTGTTCAAATGTGATGGATGCCTAATGGTTTGCTAACGTGTATCTTCTACACAACTCTCCCTTACAGGTTTAGCCTGAGAGGATGGACCTTCGGGTGATCAGCGTCGTTCTTCTGTCGCTGACTTTGGTGGAGGCAACTCCGGATAGATACCATGCCAGACAAATCGTCAAGGCGCCCTACCCGAAGAAGGGTCATGGTAAGTTCAAGGCATGGCGACTCTTTGGAGGCCGCTGACCAGGACAGGGATTTACAGCTGTACTCCATCCCAGAATTTACAACAGATTCTCTGTTTGAGCAATGATTCGAAAAAAAAAGTCTCAGATATTAAATGAAATCCAACTGAAATGATTGGCTGATACAAGTCAAGTGCTCACACAACAATCTCCTGTTGAGCTGCTTTCGCAGTGTGTGCTCGTAGCCTTAACATGGCAGCGGATTTCCTTCCCAATTACATTTTAATGGCTTTCGCTTCAGGTTCTTCTAGTCAAAAAACACCAAGAATATGGAAACTTGCCACAAAAAAAAAACAAAACTGAACGTTATCTGTCTCCATACTGGAGGTAAATCTGAAAAACTGCACCTTTAATTCTAAGCTGCTCTTAGATTTATATTTTTCTAAGGCAGGCAAAATAAATCCTAAGTGGAAGGATGAACTGCAGTACTGCATATTTTAATATATTATTTTTGTGGGGAAAAAAAATAAAAGGGGAAATCCAAGTCTGAAACACATGTCCGTAAAGCTACCGTGTTCCACATCCAGCCTGTTCAGTCGCGTTTAGCCTAGTTTTTTGACCAGCATTAAGTTCCAGCAAGACCTTCCTATCACCTGAACTTTACTAACTTAAGTATCCTGAAGTACATAATGAAGTACTCTGTTCCGTTGTTCTGTTCAATGACTCGCTTGTATATACTTCTGTAATCGCTGGCTGGATATCCTTACCGGAACAAACAAGAGTCGTTGACAGCGGCAAGAACACCGCGCACAGACACACACACACACACACGTTAAAACAAACAGCGCAACTTCAAATAGTCATTAGCCAAGTCCACCAAGTGTAGCGTGGCAAACAAGGCGTCTACTGTCGTGGTCTGTCGCAATGTGGGCGTCAGCCAGCCGGCTCTCCCATCCTCTGAAGGCTGTGGATGTTCTGAAAGACTAAGGCAGCGTGGCGACTGATCGCACCGCGTAATGACCACTTTCGCAGGCGGCCATCGTTTCCTCCCCGCCATGCGGCGCCCGTAACCTCGTCCTCACTGCCAAGACACTTCGTCCCGGCCACAACCCCCCCCCGGACTCTTTTATGCATGATGTAAGTGGTGATACAGAGAGGGGAAAAAAATGCCAGGATGTAAACAGGCTTTTTTTCAATGTTCATCCATACTTCCAGAACAAATGTTAGCAGACTTGGCTAAACAGGCCACTCTCCTCTTGTTTTATATAACGGAAACCATCCTGAATTCTTAAACTTAAACCTAATCTAGAATCGCTAATTTTCTAAAAATGGTTAATATTAGTGATAGTTACATTACGCCTTTAAAGGGGTTAGGACTTGGACAGAGCAGGCAGAAGTGTAGTTTTTAATTAAAAAAATAAATAAATAAAACTTACGGATGACACAATTTCAATTTTCCAGATGACTGGTTCTGTTACAGGGTAGAAGGTGAAACTAGGCAGCTGATCCACTTCTGACAACCACAGAGCCTCACTAATGATCCACAGAGTTTCCCTATAGCCAGTAAGGTAACTGTAATGCTTACTCTGCTCTGGGTTACAATGTAAAACCTGACCTGTAGCTTACAAACGGACAGTCTGGCACCTTCTTATTAGCAACTGGGGAAAGTAAAAACAATGACTTCCAGTTTGATCTCCTACAAAAGGTCCTACAAAAAAATATTGATGCTTGAAAACCAAGAAGCCCAACTCTTGGAAGTGTCTCTTCCAAAACTTTAAAGCCCACCTTAAAGTCAAATAATTTATTTAAGGATCACATGTAGATATATATATATTCTTTTAAATAAAATATTATACGTATATTCTAGCAATTCCATATTCAGTTAAATATTGACCCTCATTAGTTTTTGAGGACTGGTAAATAGATATCAAACCCATCAAAAAATTAAAACTCAGGAAGCTGACTTCGTATTGCATGACCCTCACCCTGCGCTTTGGTCTGAAGCCACCTCATCTTCCTGACAGTGCTCATGACGTCTTATTCCCTTAGACCAGTATTTCCCAACCCGGAGCTCGGGGACCCACAGACAGTCCACGTTTTTGCTCCCTCCCAACTCCGGAGTCACAGAGACGGATTGGGAATCACTGCCTTAGACCAGGGGTCTCTAACTCTGGTCCTGGAGAGCTACAATCCAGTCGGTTTTCAATCCTACCTGGCTTCTGATGAGCCACACCTGTTCTCAGGTAAATACCAGGAGCAGGTGTGGCTCATCAGAAGCCAAGTAGGATAGAAAACCTACTGGATAGTAGCTCTCCAGGACCGGAGATGGAGACCCCTGCCTTAGACGATACCACTGCTTAGGAACTTTTCTTAGATATGAAAGACCTGCGGAAGTGTCTTAGTGCTCTGAGACAAGATCTGCACCGCTGATATCTATCCTTGCAAATTCCCTCATAGCTCCAGATAACTCGTTTAATAGTTTGCTATTTGTATTTGCCTTTCTCTCATAGACACGCTAAACCCACCCATGACTCATTCACAATATCACCTCATTCCATCACCATAGCAAACATCAGTCAAGCACTTTGATTCCTTCCGTCTTAATTTGACATTTTCATTACTTAAGGTCCTGTGGAGAACTGGAACGAATAGTTTAAGCAACTGAGAATGAAACAAATAAATGTGATGTAATGAGCTACTTACTTTAAATCAATTGAATTATTAATGTTAAAGCACATCCTACCACTTGGGCAATTTGTAGTTTAAACCACTTGTAAATATGTCATTGATAGAAAATAAGAAATTTTGTTGTTTCACACTGGTGAAGGAACTAAAATTTAAACAAAAATGTGTTGAGTGACAGATCACTTTGCACATTCCAGCTGGTCTGAACAGCTCTGGGCAGTTTTGTGACTTATCTGTCAATGCTAACCCATTAACTGGAGTCAACGTAAGTCCTCGACTAGTTTAAGACATAAAAGATGATAAAGTTGATCTAAATAGTGACAATATTTCAGAGGGGGGGTCCTGAATGAAAGCGATGAGACCAAACGGTAAATTGCTTTCAACACAACTGAAAATGTGCTCATCTCTGTATGCATTTTTAAAAGCACCAGCAAATGCTGTCTCTTTGAAACACCTCAAATTAAAATTTTACCAAAAAAAAAAAAAGAAATCAATGATTGCATGCCCTTATATATCTTACCCAAAAACAGCTAAGAAAATAATTGGGGTAATAATTAAGGGCTAAGCAATCTGACGAATGGGTCTGAAATTCTCCAGCAAAAGTCCATCAAAACTGAAAAAGTGGGTAATAGTGAGAAACTATTGAAATATTACAAGACATCGTTCAGCACCATCACAGGTCTCCATCACTGTCGTCAGTCGATTGTCTATTACCAACAGTGTCTCATATAAAATGTGTTTAACGTGATATTCTAATAGTCTGGGTTTTCCTATCATTTCTCTCTGCATGCTTTTCTCTGTCTACAGATTTTCTCTAATCTGTAATTGACTTCTTTCTGTTTAATTTGCTTTTTACCTATTCCTGTAGCTGATTTAGAGTCCATCATCAAAAACTCAATTACAATCGTTTCTTGATAGGAAAAAAAAATAAAATCTTTTCTTCATAGTTCAAATGAATATGCATGACACCTGCTTGCACCCCATTCTAACACAGAGAATGACACTAAATCATTCAAGTCAAACGATAAGACGTCAAAGCCAAATTGCCAGAGGTAACAACATGCAAGTAAATATGTAAAGTGGGTTATAATATCTAAACATTTTATCTGGCTTGCGAAATTTGTGCGTGTCTCTGTGTGTATCTGTTTTAACCACAAATACGTGCTTTTTTGAGTTGAATTTCTAGTTATATAAATATATGTTCTGCATTTTCAGTTGGTGATACAAATGAAAGTAGCCAAACATAAACTACATTCGACGCTAAAGCTGTGGGGCGCGCCTTGGAAAAGAAGCACCCCCAGTTTCCGTGGCCTCCTTCCCCCCCCCTCTTGGCGTACTGATGCCTTTGCCTAAACTGCTGCCACTTTAAAAAAGTCAGTCAGCATCCTCATGCCCCGGACACGCTAGCGGCACGGTGATTTACAACAGCCGTATCCATGCCCCTTCGTAATGTGTGACAAATCCAGCCGTAATCTTTAGTATATAACTCATAATAAATATTTTTCACGGTGTTATTATAGGAAAGGTAATGGTTGTTACGATCTGCATGCTAATAAATGTCTTCTTTTTGTGCAGTGCAGGCACCAGGTGCTCCTGGACCCCCGGGGGCACAAGGCGAACCCGGGCCACCTGGGCCAGCTGGGCCTCCAGGCCAGAGCGGATACGGAAAGCCAGGCTCTCAAGGGCCCCCTGGACCACCAGGACCTGCAGGATTCTCCGCGGCTGGCAAACCAGGCACGCCAGGTGCCCCTGGGAAACCTGGAAGCAACGGCATGCCTGGGGAGAGGGGTACCCCGGGCACACCTGGAGCACAGGGTCCTAGAGGCGCAACTGGCCCTCCTGGGAGTCCCGGACCTGCAGGGTTTTCTTCTGTCGGCAAACCCGGGCCACAAGGGTTTCCCGGATCAGCGGGGCTTAAAGGTGAGCCAGGCCTGAAGGGACACCCTGGAATTCCTGGTCTACCAGGCCCGAAAGGAGAGAAGGGATATGGGATTCCTGGAAGTCCAGGTCAGTCAGGTCCAGTGGGTCCTAGGGGTCCTTCTGGTCCACCAGGAATTCCTGGGGTAGGGAAACCAGGTCCAGCTGGAATACCCGGGGAGCCTGGGAAGTCAGGCCTTCCAGGGAGAGATGGGACTCCAGGACAAATGGGAAAACCAGGGATAAAGGGTCTTGATGGGGTCCCCGGCGTTGGGACTCCAGGAAAGCCAGGTCAGAACGGTGCTCCAGGTATGCCTGGCCCTGGAGGGGTTAAAGGCTCTCAGGGACCCCCCGGAATACCCGGAGCTCCTGGTTTACCAGGAATAGGAAAACCTGGAATTCCTGGACAGCCAGGACAGAGGGGGGTTTCAGGCACCTCTGGTACCACTGGCCAAAAAGGAGAGCCAGGGCCAATGGGGCACACTGGTTCACCTGGGGCTACTGGCTCTATGGGGCCAGCTGGTCCTCAGGGAGCAAGAGGATTACTGGGAGAGCCCGGGCTCCCGGGCCTGAAAGGAGACATCGGTCCAATGGGACCAGCCGGACCACAGGGATATATGGGTGAGAAGGGACTTCGAGGCTTAGACGGAAAATCAGGAATCCCAGGGGCACCAGGCCTAATGGGTCCAAAGGGACCCCCTGGAATACCAGGTTACAAGGGCGAAATAGGCATTCCAGGCTCATCTGGAAGCCCGGGTGGACCAGGGCCAGCAGGGGCAAAGGGAATTCCAGGGCGACCAGGAGAACCGGGACCAATAGGGGAAAATGGAATTCCGGGAGCCAGAGGGCCAATCGGACCCGCAGGTCCTCCAGGTGTGCCTGGCCTTAAAGGTCACCCAGGGCCCCCTGGGTCCCCTGGCCCTGCAGGAATGACAACTAAGGGAATATCTGGTCCTCAGGGGCCCCCTGGTCTTCCCGGGGCCAAGGGACATGATGGTCTTCCGGGCCCAGTGGGACCTCCTGGCCCACCTGGTCCCCCTGGTGAGATTGTGTATGACAAAGGCATGCCCATTAAATCGCATGAGATGATGGGGCCTGCCCTGGTCAAGATCCCAGTGTCCGCCTTCACTGCAGTGTTGACTAAGGCGTACCCTCCAGCTGGAGAACCTATTCGCTTTGACCAAGTCATATATAACGCTGAGCACCACTATGACCCCCACAGCGGAATTTTCACCTGCCACATCCCCGGCATTTACTACTTCACCTATCACTTGCATGTTAATGGGGCCAATGCACTAGTGGCACTCTACCAAAACAGCCAGCCCGTCACATTCACTTACGATGAATATAACAACGGCTTTCTGGACCAGATGACCGGCAGCGCTGTCCTTCAGTTGCATGAGCACGACACCGTTTTTGTTCAGGCACCTGACGAGGAGGCTAATGGAATCTTTGGTGCCGAAAACGTCCACTGCTCTTTCTCCGGCTTCCTGATAGCTTCTACGTGATTCGGAGCACCGAAACGAGCGCACAATGTAAACTCCAGAACGACTGAAAGAAACATCGTCCCCCGTTTATCTCTCAGCCTTCTTTCCGAAACAAAACATAAGTAATAATTAAAGAAAGTTTTACTTTCTGAATATTTCAGAAATGGATGGCGATAGAAAGAAAATGAATTCCCTTAGAAATCTGAGAAGAGATCAGTAGATAAAGTAGCAAAATTTATAAGGGAAAGGCGACAACTGATCGGACCGAGAAATTTTTTGATTTTTTTACATTACGTTTTATTATTTTTTTTTTTTTACGTATTGTTTCACTTCTTGCTGTACTTGCATTAATATTGAGTTAAGAGTAATTCAAAGAATAAACACACAGTGCTTGCTTATAAAATAACAGCGGTTGATTCTTGTTTTTCCAGTGTCTGTCTGAATAGTGTAATATGTTTGTCATATACATTGAATAATTCTTGAAAAAGAAAACAATATTGTATTGGATATGTCACATTTATATATGAAATATAGAAATAGATAATCCGGTCAGGAAAAGTCCAATAGATGTTTTGTCAGTAACTTTGTTATATTGCTCAAGATGCATAATGCTATGTACATCTTATTGACCAAAATAATAAAAAAATCTTATTCCCAACTAATTGTCTTTTTCTCTTGATGGCACTAGTGTACGGTATCTTTTTTATAGCAAAACAAATACCATTAAATTAAATGATTGGCACTGTGGCTATATTTAGAAAACAACAGAAATGGCAACAGAAAATACAGATTTTTTTCCTTCCAATACAATACCATAATAGGTAACAATCAATATAGAAGATAACTGCAGTATATCCATCCATTTTAATGTATGATGCATTGTCCATTTAACATAATTTTTTATGACAAAATTATTTTATCAGGCAATCAAAACTTGCTGCTATACGTAATCTATTCATATGCAAAAAATACACACACACAGGCACACAGACTTACCTTTAAAAGCTGAAGTATTATAATTATGATCTATGGCAGCGACAATGTCTTTCCAGAAATCTGCTGTGACCTCATTCCCACGCTGTTAACAGTTGAGCAAGAAACGGAACACGATTAACCATAAAACGCTAACTTCAGAGTTATGTTATGTGCTACGCAAATGTACAGAAGAACAGGTATTTATAGGTATGTGGGTATTTGTCTGGTTAACATAAGCAAAGACAGGGGTTTGATTTGTAACTTTTGCAAACTTTATCAGCATCCAGCCGCCTTACCTTGTGTAACATATCTACCACCCTTGCACAGAGAAGTGCCCCAGGAAGATCAAAGTAGTTGTCATAAAAATAGTATTTTGCTGTGGAATTGTACAAATACAAAAAACAAAAACATAAATTAAACAAACATGACCATAAAACATCGCTCTAGCGTTTCCGGTAATTTTATAGAATGTTACTGATCATCCCAGTTTTCCTTACAAAAAAACAAAATTACTACTTTCAATGACCTTAAAATTAAACATATAATTACAAACATCATATAACAAATATACAGTAGTATGTTGTAGAAGTATATTATAGGATAACCGTATCATCCTTATTTGAATAATGAGTTGTCTTGTTCTTATGAATGACGTTTTATGAACACAAATGTAGTATTAAGCTATTACTTGTTAATTAACCACAAACTAAATGTCAGTTACAAACTGATGTCATGTTTGTTCATCATTAATGAATTGTCACACATCTTTTATCTTAAGCAAGTACTATGTTTGTTAATATATCAGTTAATTCTGCAAATGTTTGTGAACTACTGAAGGAACAAATAATGAATATCACGTGATATACTGATCTCAGGTTCGTTCATCATTAATGAATTGTGATGCATCATTTATCACAAGTGGTTACTATATTTGTTACTATATCTGTTAATTCTGTAAATCTTAGTGAACTACTGAAGGAGGTACTGAAGGAAGAAGTAATGAATAACATAGGTGAAATACTGATGTCATGTTTATTCATCATAAATAAATCATGACACATTTTTCATTTTATGTAGAGACTATATTTGTTCATGATTTGAACTTCAGTGGAATTACTTCTAAGTATTTGTGTCCCGTCAAGTGTTACCAAAATATTAAATCTAAACATTTAAAATGTTAACTAGGAAAGAAACCTTCAAAAGCATGAATGACGTATGATGTCATATCTGATTAGGTACTGTCCACAGGGACCAGTGCATATTGTCCACAGGGACCAATAGCATAACAGGGAGCAGTCAGGTGGTCACACACATACCTGATCTGGTGTACGAGGTATTGAGGCTGTCAAAATGCTTCCACTCCCTCTTGGGACCATAATGCTTTAGAATCTCTTCAGTGCTTAAGCAAGTTGTACCACGTGATGCCCTACAAGGGAATATAAAACATAACTGTCTACTGATTGCAACAAAAACACAAGTGTACAGAATGTCACTAAATGTAAATCGAGTGATAGATTACTCTATCATAAACTATTCGTCCATAACTGTACTTTAACACTTGGCACGCCCCCAAGCTAACAATGTAGGCTGTCTACGCCAGTATCAGACATTCAGCTGACCACACAAGAAGAGGCTGTGGCACACACCTCATTTTAATCATTTCTGGTGACTTGACTGCAAAGTCTACAATTTGTGTTCATTCAAGTAATATATATATATTTTTAATGAATCCTTTATTTGCCATTTGCACAAGTACAGATACACCGGAATTCTTCTTTCCATTAACCCCATCTTGCTCTCCATAGCTTGGGGGGGTCACAGCACAGGGTCAGCTAATGTGCGGTGCCCCTGGAGCTGGGGGTTAAGGGCCTTGCTCAAGGGCCCACGGACGTGTGACTGTTCCGCTGAGGACAGGGCTCAATCTGGCAACCTTCTGATTACAGACAGGCAGAGAGACTGAGCCCACTGAGGCGCTCAATGTCTCAGGTCAGCCACACTAGCAACAGGATACTTAAAGGCAGTCAGCATCTACCCCGCTCCTTTAATTGGGTACATAAACGAGCAGAACCAAAACCAGAGCAACAGCTGCTCTCCTGCCATGATATGGTCCAACATAACAGCTCTCACTTCTTGTGAAGTTGTGAATATTTTACATTTTAGGCTCGCAATGGTTTCATGTGGGGATAGCCTGGACTTGGGTGGTAATATGGTATATCATGTTATATTGGCAATTGAGACACCGGAAACTGCAGTGTTTCCTAACCTTTTTTCTAGCAGGACACACCTTTCATAAGGCTGGCTTAGTGTAACAGGTGCAGAATGGGCAGAGCTGCCAGCTATATAATGACCCACTGTCCATATCTAACCCGTAATACAGCATGCATATAATAGTGCAGTGTCTCCCAAACCGGGCCTCTGGGCACACTGGACAGATTTATCCCAGTTCCCAGAACACCTGATCCAAGCAATCAGGAACTCTAAATACTTTACAGGTGTGCAGGGAACTGGGATAAAACAAAAATGTGGATCGGTCCAGTGTGTCCTGAGGGCTCGATTGGGAAACACTGCAGTAATGTCTACAAGATGGACAGCTACAATATCAAGATTCATCCAAACTGACTTGCATCCAGTCTAAGTCGACGCAAGGCTGTAACCTGAATAGCGCTGCTTTTGAAAATGCCATTAAAAATATCGTCAGTGTTGGGCATTTCAGGTCCAGAAGCTACAAATCCAGACCAAGATTTTGTTTCTACCAACCAGTTGAGCATAA
>JAODJU010000039.1:3128876-3141863 GCA_026776725.1 Gnathonemus echidnorhynchus
CAGAGTACTCAACTGGTTGGTTGAAACAAAATCTTGGTCTGGATTTGTAGCTTCTGGACCTGAAATGCCCAACACTGAATATCGTATATCGTGGTATAATGTTTGGATGGTATGATGGAAAAAGTCTAGGGTAGTCCAAGCCTAGGGTAGCCCTGAGGGACATGTCCCTGGCAATATTCTGGGAGTACCATCTGAGAGTATTCTGGGAGTACCACATGTGTATAGAGGGCAGGGCGCTCAGGCTGATTTGGTCCCTACCAATGCAGAATCCAAACCTGCGCCCAAGCCTGAATTACCTGTAGCATAAAAGGGTAAGTGAACAGTATATATGTGGTACCAGGTCCACTTAAAAGTTCAGGCGAAACACTAGGTAATATTTTAGAGCAGAAGAGAGCTTACCACAATATAGCTTTACTGCTATATTGAAACAAATGCATACTAATATGTTTTTATTCATCCCTCTTCTATACCCAGGGGATTATATGTAACAGCTGGGAAGCGAGAACAGCTGGATGCGGCTGAAGTGAACATCTGAGTCCCACGTGAACGTGAACATGCACCGATCGTGGACAAACACACACTGCATGACTGGCCAGGCCCCGGAGGACAACATTCATGGAGAAATGTTAGAATTCTCATTTTTATTCTTTAATTCCCCTAACTTCTATACGATTCATCTTTAAAATGATGGCTTACGCTACATTTGCATTAGAATTTTAGAACTAGGTGATCAGTGGTCATTGTTGACACACCACAGCACTGCACACAGTGCGCAACAACAAAATGTGTCCTCTGCATTTAACCCATATGTGACATCGTGACATGGCAAGGGGCAGCTAATTCAGTGCCCGGGGAGCAGTGCTTGGATGACGTTAGACAAAGGTCAGACAGGAGAACAGAATTAAATCTCTATTACAATTCTTTGTCATACTAATAGACATACTATAGATGGACATTTTTTCGCAGATTTGTACTGATTTCTTTAAAGAATGAAAAGTCATAATTGATCTCAATGAAAGCTGAAATAGATAATTAGCAAAATTCCAGCGATCATTTAAAAAAAAAAAAAAAAGCACATCAATGAGCAATTAACATGTACTAGACACGTGAGACACGGTACAAACACAGACGTGTTATTTTGGTCATATAATCCATTTACACATTCTTTTTAGTGAAACATGCATGAGTTTTGGGCTGTTCAGAAAATGTACCTGCACAAATAAGTCTTAAACCCCCAACCCCAGCCCCCTTTTGGAGAGAATATGTCTAATATGTGACCCTGATCTGGCACATCGAAGAGGTGGACTAGAACCTTATCTTGAATAATTAAGCTGCAGCCAGTAATTAGCTTTAAAGCTATGACTCTATCTCTTCTACTGATCATGCATAAATGTCGGGAATCAGTAGGAAAAGCTGGGATGTGGCTAAATGGGTGGAAAAAAAGGTGCGTGATCTTAAGTTCCAGCGATAATCGGCGGATCGATATCAGCGAGATGTACACACATAAGGCCTAAGCAAGATATTCATCAGGCAGTGGCAATAGGAGAAGCGGATTCCTGCTGGGATATCATTCGAGAGAAGGAAGTATTAAAGTCATCCTCTCAAACCTTCAATAGCATCGTCAGCCTTTGGTCTATCGCTACATCAAAAACTGGTCTGGCTGGTTTCACTGTAACCTGGAAGACAGCGTCTTCGTTACAGTAATTAGCACGCGGATTGCGTGGAATTCACTACTGCTACCCATGACGCTGATGAGCAAAGTAGCTGATTTTCCCCAGTGATAATAAATCAGCGCCGCTTTGAAACCAATCAAGAGCTGCAGAGGTTACAACATGTTTACCAGGGTGAATAAAAAGAGGGCACTCATTCATTTTATTTCATCTTTATTATTTCCACTCAAATGTTCCAATTTTGCTGCAAAACCACAGAGACACAAAAAGAAACGCAGCTTTCCAACTTTATAGGATTTTCTTATTTAGCACCGATGTGGGCCCTCTACCACAAAGCCGGATTTCTAGCTGAACTGGATATATTGTCGGATTTAAGGTACCACATTTTAAATGGACTTTACCTTCGTTCACGTAAATTTAGTCCCGACTACCTTAAGTCCAACAAGTTATCTGGCTAAGCAAGAAATCCTGCTCCTTGATTCAGGACCCCTGTTTGAAATAACTATACGTTCCTCAGAAGCAGGAAACATGCAGAAAAGCACTGAATCCCTCTCCAAACGGCTAGGGCAGTGACATGACTCACTTTCATTACAATATACATCTGGCTTAGTTCCTGAAAGCAAAATGTTTGTTAGTTCAAACAAGACACTGTAAAATATTTTTAAATTGTTTTCTGGAAGTACCTTAAAACGGTTCCATCTTCAGCCAGCTTAATCAAATTTCCGTCTTCCAGGTCCACTACCAAACCCTTGAAACTGAGCAAAGTAAAAATATTTTTTTTAATAACCAACAATTATGCTTATGCAAACTGATACTGGCCAGACTAGTCTTAAATCCATTTAACCAAGACAAATTCCTTGACCCCAGGTCAGGATGTGACACACCAGGGTTGGGGCCTTTCCGGAATGCATTCATCAATTCCAATCCAAATCAGGAAATGGAACTGGAGTTGGGATTGGAAAAATAAACTATGAGGTGCAGAATTGGAACTGAATTCAATTTTTAGGGAGATATAAATTCTAACTCCAGTTCCATTTCCTGATTTGGACTGGAATTGATGAATGCATTTCAGAATGGCCCCAACCCTGTGACACACTGTCTTTCCACCCAGGCAATTATAAAAGCACACTGGGATACTCATCAGACACAGGGTGGCCTACATTTTATACTTCATGCAGTTTTAAAAATATATAAAATATTTTAAATATTTCACTTGACTCCCTTCATACACTAACAGCTTTATTTTTAATTACCAGCTGCTACGCAAATATTACGCTTTGTCACCAAGCAGATGCTTCTCTGCAGTGTTACTCATTTGGAGCTCTGCTCCTTATACTGGTACAATCTGGTAAACAGTTTACTTAAGGATACTGCAGCATTACAGTTATAATCTGCTGCTTCATGACAAGTGTGCAAGCATGAGTCAGAGAATACCGTAATATCAAATTACTTACCGTCCACCAAAGTTTAGTTCTAGCTAATAATTCCTAATATTTTTTGATTACTTCCTGTGTTAGGGCTTGCGATGAAGTATCACACCATGTAGCATCTGTGTTAATGAAAGCAATCCAGAACACGGGCTTGTTCTGCTTTGAGAACTCTCTCAGTTCAAATAAGCCAAGATCCATTTCTCCCAGTATTCCGGACAAACTCACCAGAAATCCCATGTTGCAGGGGTCACGGTCAGCAGGTCCCTGTCGTAGCCCTTATGCTCCACCAGGTACCTGGCGAAACTGTCGTAGATGAGCTGCGGGTGACCAGGTCATCGTGTCAGGACCGGGATCAATGCGGAGTTGAGTTTTTGTTAAAAGCTGCCGTTTTACACGGGTGCCACATTACAAAACAGCTGGTCATCGGAGTCCAGGTGATTTGATCAGCATGAATAGACGGCTAGTGCAATGGTGCTTTTGACTTCAGTAACTTGTGAGCAGTCCTCTCAGTCAAAAAACATTTCGCACATAGTATCTCGCGAATACCATTTCCGTACCATTCGTTTAGTATTAAGTAGGTGTTATGCAACATACGTTTTTAGGTGTTCAGCAATGACACAATATAATGGCATTAAGGTCCTTTTAAAGAAAATGAGACAAACGCACTTCCGACTGTGGAGATGCTAAATATCAAGATGAGAGCGAAGGCGCATCACGTCGCTTCGGAGCTCGTGCGTATGAACGAGCCCGTTAAGTCGCGCGCTTTATACTCCAGCGGTTTATGTAACTACTTGCCCAGAATAACACAAGCAAAGCACGTTATTATCATTACACCGGGAAGACGGCACTGTAATCGCTCGGTCGTCGGCTCTTCAACAAAATACCGTCAGGAGATAAAAGGTGTTATTAATGAATGGAATGCATAGGAGACTTATCTGTATGTACTACCGGTAACGCGTACAGTACAAGCGCAGAATGACCCTGGATGGTTAGACTGCAGGTATCTTGTTTACTAGAATAACGTCTACACATGTTGAACCAGTCTTCTGTTTTCCAGTATCGATTCAATGCATTAAAAATGAATGAACTGCATTTATTAATACAACTCACCTTAGAGGTTTCCTTTAGATGGTAGCGGCAGAGAGTGTGGTCCAAATCAAAACCAATAACATCACACTCTGACAGGCAGAAATATTCGCTCATCGTGTAGGGTATGAAGCCAAAATAACAGTGAAAACAGCTTATTATGCGTTTCAATTTGAGCGACAGGAAGGCTTGTATCTGGCAATGTCACTGAGACGGTAATATTCAGTATCTATCCAAAGCCTCCAATACATTCGTCCCAATAGCAACACGTGGGGTGGCTCTACACAAAACCTGCCTGCCAGCGCTACATTCAATGGGCGTCCTTAAGCTTGGCCCCAAATTAACAAACCGACAGCTCTCAAGCACACTGGCAGACCGGGCCTTGGAGTAAGACCAATATGAATGATTAGCGGACACCTTTCGATTAATACCGTTAAAGATTTTCGGGACAATAGCCAGAATGACGACAGAATGGTAGAAGCTAATATATGGGGAACTTCCGGGTGACGGTACCGTAATACATAACTCAAACGCGCACATAAACTCTCACCTCCTTCCGTGCTGAGATTACATGCACGTTATACGGCATAAGCACAAAAGAATGTGTTTCGAAGGCGGAACATTTCCTTATCCAGCATATTATGATATTAATTAATTATATAGGCGCCTTTACGTTAAATGTGTTTAATTACACAACTGTATTTGTCCATCTATAAATCATCTTGCATCTTAATCTGGGAGTGGCCCCGAGCTGTCATTATACATAACGTTTTTTCATTACTATTTATATATCGGAATTTATTTTAATAAATTATTTATTTTTGATTATTTCATATAGATTTTTACCAATAATCTGCTAAGCAGGGGAAAGAAGTCATTTTAGATGGCTCATCTCTACAACCTTCAGAAGTAGAGAAGCATATATATATGGTGCATATCAATAGGTAATGGGGGGGGGGGGGTATTTCTGGGCCCACTCAAAAAGTTACTCCCCCGGCCCACAATGTAGTGACCATATGTGGCCAACAGGGGGACCCATGCAAATGCGTGGGTTGAGTGTGGTGAACACTGCCACTGTCAATAGGAGACTGCAGCAAAGACTTCTGGCACTTTTGTTACAGTATAAGACGAGTAGCTACATTCATCTCATAGTGAAACATTTCAAGGTTGACGAGATGACATTGGTTCCATTTAACAAGGTTACAAATGGTCACTGAATGATTTTATGTGCATGGAAAAATATAAAGCCATATGACTGGACCAGACACCAGATTTCAACATAAATAAGGCTTTATGACTGATTCTGTAGTGGCAGCTTCAGGACACGGTACACAAAAGGCTGGAATACCTGGAACAGGAACCAAGAGCCAGAAAACGGGAAGCAGGGCTGAAACACAATCCAGAGTAATCACGGAAAACTTAAGATGAAAACACCATTTGCCCAGCACTAATCAGGACCATGTGTAACTATAACCAAAGTCCAACAAAATAGACACTAGACTATAATACAGGTCTGAGCTCGACACTTAACGATGATTAAACAGCGAGCAATTCTCACTACTCAGTTTGGATAAGACACAGAGCTAATTACCACTGGCTCAGATCATGCATACCAGGATTAATCACCAGATTATCAAATGAAGGAAGGTGTCACAATACTTTTTACTGGAAGGAAGCAAAGTACCATATTTATGGCTTCAGCATTTTATTGTATATCCACTTATCAAGTACATGCTGAAGTGTATTAATGATACAACTTGAACCGCATACTAGGGTACTCTATTATTAAATCAGTCAAACTGATATGTCCATCCCCGTCATCCATCCAAACGTCCCCACAATGTGATACAAAAACCTGCTGTTTTGATGTCATAGGGACCATTTTTCTCCACAAGGGGAAATTCATTTTTGTAAAAGTCTATGAATGCAATCCAAAAACTTAAAATGCCAAAAGTCTTGTATTTTGTTTTGTTAGTTATGGCTAAGGTTAGTTCTAGGTATGGGTTAAGGTTGCCATATTTGGGATTAGGGTGATGCCCCTAGAAATGAATGGAAAGTCCCCACAAAGATATAGATACCTAATCTGTGTGTGTGTATGCATGTGTGTGTGCACGAGTGGGTATACCTTACTTTATGAGGACACAATGTCCCCAGAACGTGATGAATACCCGTTTTTTTTCTTATGGGGACTAGTTTCCTGGTTTCAGTGACTGCAATGAAAAAACAAAAAATGCAAAAACTCTTGTATTCTGCTTGGTTACTTACGGTTATGGTTAGGGCTGGGTAGGGGTTAAGGTTGTCATAGTTAGCGTTAGCATTTTTCCAATAGAAATGAATGAGCAGTCCCCATAAAGATATGTTTACCCTACTGTACGTGTGTGTGTGTGTGTGTGTGTGTGCGCGTGTCTGTGCGAGTGGGTGTGTGCATGTGTGTGTGTGTGTTTGTGTACCAAGTGGGTGGGATCTTTTGTTGGTGCGGCAGAGAAGACGAAGCTAACCACTGAGGCACCCAGGGGGTATGTAATGGCTAACAGTCACTGGGTGCATAGCCTGAAGTTCTGCGCCCCCCGACAGAATGTTACCTTGAGCCATATGAAGCACGGGCCCCCTGAATCTGCCAGGGTGTCCCTGCCACTCTGACAGGGGACAGGGACACCCCAGATGGGACGCACAGAACACGCACTCATCACAAAGCAGCAAACCATGATGGTTTGAGGAGAACATGGGGGAACATGCAAACGTCACAGACAAAGACACGACAGAAGTGAAATACACCCCACAAACCTCATTTTACTTGCAATGCTTACTGATAAAAAATAAAACTAAGAAAATCTAAATTTTTGATAAACTACCACCAACAATATATGTGTTTTGCTTACCGGCACAGTGAGGATCTGCTTTCGAAATATTATTTATCTAAAATACGTAAGATATATCCAAGGAAACGCGGTAATACAAATACATCCCAGTAGCTTAAAGGCAAATGATCAATCTGCCGTCGCCAATTTACTGGTTCAATAAATCAAACTTGCCGTAAATGTCAATCTAGGTACGGGATGTGTCTCTTTAATGATTCTGCTTCATAAAATACAATAAACAGCGCATAGAAAAAAAAAGCCATACAACCCCGTCGCTAAATGGAATGGGACCTTTTAAAATGAAGTGGACAGACTGGTTTTCCGCAGGAGGTATCGTAACAGTTAACAGGCAGTCGTTCGGCTGGTTGTACTTGCAGCGGGTTGTTCTGCAGGTGAATGAATTCAGGAAAACCAGGAAACAGTCAAAGTTAAATGCTGGGCATATATACGGGCAATCAGTTCACTGAGCATAGGCCAGGGTTAAGGTGCTAAGTTGCTTTTGAAACACTAGTATCACATAGTCACTGCAGCTGGGAGAGGATGAATGAAAACTTAAGCTTTAGTGAGACTTAGGGCAGTCGGTGCGCACCTTCGGGGTCACATCATGTGACCCGAATTATCGTGTTCAGATGAGAAAATCCAGGTTTATTAGTTAATGATGGAAATGCCCCAGTGCTGCTTGATCTGCATCCGTAGAGTTTGCCCGTGTCTGATCAAACCTCCGCCGGACGCCGAACCGCCTGCGCTGAAGATCGAACCGTCTGCGCCGATCCTTAGCCGGCCGCTGCCCCCCTTGCCGGAGGATCACCGCTTCTATGTCGCCCTGTATGACTATACAGCCCGCACGGACGACGACCTGAGCGTCAGGGCCGGCGACAAGCTGGAAGTGCTGCTTAAATACACCGAGGAGTGGTGGATCGTCAGGGCGCTGACCGGCATATCAGCCAATAAGCAGGGATACGTGCCGTCAAATTACGTGGCGCCCCAAGAAAGTCTGGATGCGGAGCCGTAAGTGCAGTGCGCTGTGCCGTCTTTCATACCTGTTATCCACCTACTGTTTATTTCTCACTGATAAATCCAGGAATGCGCTATATACATCCCAATTACATGTAATACAACGAGATGTTTAAACCACACATGATTCGTTATTTATACGCATGTATAATATAATTATATTTATAATTTATGTGAAAATGTGGGAAAACCATTTGATCTTTAAGTTTCATATTCAGCTAATATGTGTAAAACATTGGCATATGGGACATATACGAAAACTACGAAAATCTTGTAGTATATTTTATAGTATAAAGTATATATACAATGGGAAGCTGTATAATTATTAGATAAAACATACAAACGTCGCGTATAATCTCTGCTGTAGCAGGAAACGGCCTGTTCACCTCCTTTCAGCGAACACGGTTCACAACATCAACTCCAGCTAAACTGGTGTAACTACAAGCACTAGAACAGTCATTGGGATTTTTTTAAAAAAAAAAGATTAAGTGGCACGTACTGTACGTAGTATCTGTGATTTCGGAAAAAGTGTTTATAAATGTTTGTGGCTGATTCATTCACAAAGTGAAGGAAATTAATGTGTTGCCTCGCGCATAAACTTTTACAAATTCTGATACAGCTTCCTGCTGGTAATGAAATTAAGAACACTGTACCTTGAAATGCTCTCTCTGTGGTTTTATTATTAATACACATATAAAGAGCACTGACACGTATGATTACAGTCATATTCTGGCTGTTTTTGGCTCAGCTCTGGTTATTGGTTATCAGTTTCGGGCAATCGCTTTGCTTCGGTTTAAAGGTCGCTTCTGACGGAATTGCTTTATGATGGGCGCAGTCAGAAGTTAGAGGTAAAATCAAAGCAAATCCTCACGTACCGCTGACATTTGAGATTCTATTTAAATGGTCACAATCAAAATACAAGGAAGGTGCACCACTGTAAAAAGGAATACAGCCGTAAACATTTAGCAGATAGCTTGTCAAATTGGCTGTTTTGTGGTTCTGTGATTCGAAGGGTACATTCATATACAGTAAAATGTAACATTTTAAATGTTGTCATTAAGTTTTTGTGCTATGGCGTCAGTCGAACACCCCAAGTCTTTCAGCATAAATATTCAACACTTTTTGGGGGGGAATTTTTAAACTCCAATTTCTGTTACACGCTGTTTTAGAAACTCTTTTACCCATCTGAATAACTTCAGTTATTTGGTCTATTCCAGGACAGTGCCAAAGTAAAACAGGAATGCTCTGAAAGCTGGACTGCATTGACATGCCCAGCACGGTTCACGCTAACCTGCCTGTGATTCTAGGTGGTATTTTCCGGATACGAAGAGGGCAGATGCAGAGAAGCTGCTACTGTGTGACGGGAATGATCATGGCGCCTTCCTTATCAGAGAAAGTGAAAGTCAGAAAGGAGAGCTGTCACTTTCAGGTAAACGGGAGGGAACAGGGGATGAGAGTGAAGAAGGGCTGTAGTCAGCCCACTCCAACACAACACTTACATCATTAGTAATTAAACTGCCCTTAGGCTCCAGGCTACGGCATACCCTGGGGTATTAAGGGTTACTGCTGCAGTGGCCTGATGACTAACCCTCTTGCCGCACACCTCAAGGACCAGTGGTCGAGTCTCCCCCATGGCTCTGTGTTTGTGGCGTTTACATGCTCTCCCCGTGTCGTCGTGGCGTTTCCTCCAAGTTCTTTGGATTTCCCCCTCCCACAGTCCAAAACCACGCCAGGGTGAATTGCAGTTGCCGGATTTTCCCCAGGTGTGTCTGCTTGGTGATGGCTTGGTGCCCCATCCTGGGTTATTCCCTGCCTTGTGCCCGTAGCTTCCAGGATAGACTTCAGGCCCCTCAGATCCTGCATAGAACAAGCCAATATAGAAGATGGATGGTGGTTAATACTGCACTTGTCTGATTGCTCTACATACCACTTAAATATTGTTATTTTAATATTGTTATTATCAGATTTATGTTAATTTTCATTTCCATATAAATGGAAAACACAATCTTAGCTCCTGTTAGCGGTAAATCGGCACTTGGAGCGCTGTCTATTAGGGCTTCTTGTTCTTAGGATAACCCAGTCTTAGGATAACCCAGTCTTAGGATAAGCCATTGAGTTCAGTGAGTAAATAGCCCTTTGTGGTGTCAGTGAACACCTGCGTGTGGCTGAGGTGGATGGAGCCTGACACGGACAGTGAGAATGGATTTATGAGTCACGATATTTTTTAAACAGCCATAGACTCAGATGATATAAAACCCCAGTGGGTGAAACTGACCCTCGTCTTTATAAAGAACAGCTCGGGGCATGTGGCATGTGGCTTTTTGAACTTCCTCCTCTCAGCCAAAAACTCCTCTGTTGATAGTATCTAGGTCAGAACATAATGGGTTTTCCCATTTTCTTTTTCTACTGAGGAGAACGTGGGAGAGAGAAGAGATGCGTGTTGTAATTTCAGCTGCAGTTGAAATGTCTGGATTGCTCCCCCTATACCCCTTTATCCATCCGTCTTCAGTATCGTCTTGTCTGGTACAAGGTGTCAATGGCCTGTTCCAGGAAGCTCAGGGCAGGGAGACACCACAGACGAAATACCATCAAAGGTGACACACAAGCAGAATATTCTTTGTGCACCTTAGGAGAGATCCTGGGGGAACCCCCTACAGCAGTGGTGCTACTGACTGAGCCAGCTAGAGACTTCCTCTCTGTACGCTTTCTTTTCTGTATATTTTACGTCCAGTTAACGCTGTGGGTATCACCTCATCAGTAGCAAGCAGAAGGCAGACCTGAATAGAAGCCAGTGCTCATTTTCTTTCTGTTGCAGTGCTCGATGATGGAAAAGTGAAACACTACAAAGTGCTAAGAACCATTGATGGAGAATACTGCATAGCGAAGAGCCACACCTTTAGAACTCTTAAGGATCTCGTAAGGCACTACTCCAGAGATGCCGGTGGTCTTTGTGTGCGTCTCACCGCGCCATGTAAGAAGGTATGGAGACAGCCGCTTCTATGCTTCTCTGCCCCAAGCTATGAGGGCATGAAAAATGAGTCTTGTGATTTTCCCTGAATGATTCTGATTGTTCCCTTTTGTCCCAAATATACATGTTATCATGTGGTTCAAGGGCAGTAGATGGGGGTCCTTTTAGTGGGGTGACAGAAAACTGCCAACTTTGGTCAGCTGGCTGGCGTGAGATTTTCGATGCGAGACAATTCTGCACACACATGCACACGCATCTACATGTATGTAACAGTTTTATTAGCTTGTAAATAGTTTGAAGGGTTTGCAAACTACCCCAACATTTTTGATTTTGCTAATATTATGTTTATAATGACATAACAGATTTGCTGTAAGAGCGTGACAGTCTGAAAGCATCACGCGGATGCATGTGACAGCCAGGCACAGAGTGGGACTGATTTTCAGGCTGGGAGTTTTAGTGTCGAGACCAGCCCATTTTGTCTGGCATTTTCAGTCTGGCCTGGTTTCTGTCTAACATCCATTGTTTAAAAAACTTCCAGTTACTGGCAATAGCATGCGATTAATTGCGGCACCTCCACAGCAGCGCGCTGCGCTCACCCCGCTCTAAATTACATGCGATCACACTGACGCATGTGCTGCATATTTGTGTGTTTCTCTGTGTAGAGCAGTCATGGTCTATTGTGTGTGTGTGTGAGGGGGGGGGGAGAGAGAGAGAGAGAGAGAAAAAACCTTGCTGGTTGCCATTATGAATTTCAAACTTGTAAAATTTTGTTTCCAGCTGCCTCAGTTTTAAACTTGTAAAATTATTTGGTTGACCAGCACTACAGCTAAACGGCCCACGGGAATTCTCCTGAGTCTCCCAGTTGGCCACTCCGAGCCTGGTCCCACCCCCAGAGCATCTGCTTGTTGTGTTAGATGCTATGTGTATTTCCTTGCAGCTGCAAGCCCCGCAGACTCACGGCCTCTCCTACAACACAGTGGATAAGTGGGAGATCGACCGCAAAATGATCAAGCTCACAAGGAAGCTGGGAAATGGTCAGTATGGTGATGTCCACGAAGGTCTCTGGAACAATACCACCCCAGTGGCAGTCAAAACCCCCAAACCAGGTAGACGTCATTCTTGAAATCTGTGGCTCTCTACCAGTTCGGTTTATTGACTGCCTTTGATTTAACTCCAATACTAGAAATTTAAAGTGATATGGTGCTCACACTGTCAGAACAAAAGTATCAATTTGTAGCTTTAAACGTACAATTACTTGTCACTGGGGCTGCACCCTCAAGGGTCTGCCAATTGTACCCTAGCTGTCAGTAAATGTACCTTTTTAAGGCACAGAAATGGACTCTGAGAAACGTTTTTGTATCACTCAGGATACATTATTGTTTTTGGTACCTTGGGGTACAAAACTGTACCAGGGAAACTAAGAACACCGTACCTTGAGATGCTCTGTCTGTGGTACCATTTTTTTGAACAGAATTATCTTCATATAAGCCAATTATACGTTTGTGTTAGACATGGTGGGTGTACTTTTTAATTTGCATTTACCAGCCATTTCTCCCGTTGATGTAGGTACCATGGACCCCAAAGACTTCCTCAGGGAGGCCGCCATAATGAAGAAACTGCGGCATCCCAAACTGATCCAGCTCTACGCTGTCTGTACGCTGGAGGAGCCTATTTACATCATCACTGAACTGATGAAGAACGGGAGCCTGCTGGAATACTTACAGAGTAAGAGCCCACTGAGCATCCAGTGCAGCGCCAAGCCACAGCAGTCGATCACACCATCTTCGCACTTTCTTTTGAAATGTTGTCATTTCCTCTTGACTGTAAAGGGAGTACAGTGGTACCTCGGTTCTCGAACTCATTAGAACTCGAATTTCTTAAAAATCGAACCAACCAGTTTGAAAAAAAATTACCTAGAACTCGATCTGAATCTCAGAAGTCAAACCGTGAACGCCGACCTA
>JAODJU010000039.1:3148328-3179874 GCA_026776725.1 Gnathonemus echidnorhynchus
TCTTGCTTAACCGGATAACTTGTCAGATTTAAGGTAGTCTGGCTAAATAGACTTTATTTTCATCCACTTACATTTGGGCCAGGCTACCTTAAATCCTACAAGTTATCCAGCTAAGCAAGAAATCCTGCTTTGTGAAACAGGCCCCGGCCCTTTGCGGATAAGATTACCCACCCCTGTCCTAGACAATAATAAATGTCATGTAAGGAAAAAAGTTCTTTCATTGTTCTCTTTCCTTTAGAAATAGCGGCGATGAAGAGCCCCTTCGGTAAGTCATGAACCGTGCAACCGTTCCTGTGATCCCGACATTACAGCGAGCTGCGATGTTACCCACCTCTCGCCCTTCCCATCAGTCTGGCAAATAATCCAGTCTGTCAAAACAGTATTACGTCACCAGAAGGCATGTGTTCCACCTGGAGGATGAGACCCGGTATCCATCCATACTGGAGATTTTTGAAATTTTGTGTTACTCATCAGTGCTGCCACCGCTGTCGCTCAGCAGTGATCTTTTGCCTTTAATGTGCTCAACATTTTCTTGTATTTGTGACTTCATTGATACTGTAATCAATGAACGAGGCAAACATGCTAAGGATACTCAAACCAAGTGCAAATGCTCAAAAAATAGATTTAAAGATGAACATGAAAATTAGAAATAAATTTGCTACAATTATAAATAAATACAAACGTATTGGCAGTGACGTGAATTTGGTCGCTGCCTGTATCAAAGAAGATGTGAAAGGATCTGGCTCATTAATGTCAGCAGCTATAATGTGTATATAATGTCGCAGTAATGTGGAGGGAAGAGCAAATCCAGATATGTACCGTTAGCTTAATGATTATTAAGTCCAAAGCAGTAAGACTTTACCAAGACAAAAGGGAAAATATCTAAATGCATCTTTTTGGTAATGTCCTGTATCTGTTTAATATGCATTAAATGGACAGAAATGGCATATTAAACGTTCATTGGCATATCGACATAGAGTTCTGTGTGCATGTATGCACAGGCTGTGGGGTGTGATTATTGGGTGGGGGAGGCTGTAACAGTTTCTGGACCGTAATTTGAGGTGCGTGTATATATGAGATATTCGGTATAACCTAATGAAGATTTTACCAGAAGCAGCTGGGAGCTAAACGTTCTGCAGACGTTCGTGTGCTGATGTTCATGTGCCAAAGGGGTAGATCCAGTTAAACCAGATCAGACAGGTGTTGTTAGTGCGTGGGGGGCACCAGGGGGGACGCCGGCCGCCTCAGTCCCACTTGCAATATGATTTATGTTCATCCGTTTGTGCTTTGAATAGCATGAGGATGACCCTCCGCCACTGAGACCAGCTGTCCGCTCCCATTAAAATGTGTATTTTTCCCCATTTACAAGACTAGTTTACATTGACCAAAAATATGTGCTTTTGTGCGTTCCTACAGGAAAACTGGGAATATAAACACGGTCGTGTATTATAGCCTGACAGGGGCTGATTGGTCTTGTGAAAGACACCAAGTGGATGAGAGAACTTTAGGGGTGATTATTAACAGCAGCCGCCCTTCTTGTTATTTTATTTGCTATTTACAGGATATTTACATGTAGCAGCTGATTTTTTTCATTTGTAAAAATGACCATCTGCATGTTTTTTGTTGAGTTTATTCTGTCCCTGAACTTTGGTGACAGGGGCAGAATGACATCTGGAGTTACAAATAAGAATTTCCTGTCTTGCTGTTCATCACAAAAACTTCTCGTTGTCCACCCGGATTCGTAGGTAAATAATATATTAAAAGAGGTTTAATTGAGTAAACAATTATTCAATATTACATCATGTGCCCTGCGATGAGTTGGCGCCCCATCCTGAGTTAGTCCGCCCCCGGGTCAAGCAGGTATAGAGGATAGACAGGTGGGTTCAATGTTGCATCATGCAAAAATTGTTAATAATACAGAATTTAAAAAACTTGCAATTCTATTGTTTGTTTTAAATTGAGAATTATTACATTTATTACTTTTGTCTTTATAAAGTCATTATAAAGGCTTGTCCCCATTATTCCTCTGCCTGACATCAAAGCTATCTTTATAAAATTCCTTAATTACTTCCTGCCTTGAAGTATAATTTATCCAAACCCTAAATGTACCATGTTCAGCATCTGGAAGGCAGACCAGCCAGATTGT
Organism: Gnathonemus echidnorhynchus; assembly: GCA_026776725.1. Lineage (NCBI taxonomy): Eukaryota > Metazoa > Chordata > Actinopteri > Osteoglossiformes > Mormyridae > Gnathonemus > Gnathonemus echidnorhynchus. The sequence continues at coordinate 3,150,475 of JAODJU010000039.1, forward strand.
CTGTCGCAGATCATTAATTCACAGACTGATTCTCTCTCAGCAAACGGCATCTTAGCAAAATCACGTTTCGGACATTTCCCTGCAGCCCCTAAGCGACTCAGAGTCTTACCTGTGCATGAGCACTGTGTATCCAAGGTGCAGGCTCAGTAGATGCGATTACACCAACTCTGTAATATTAAGTAATAAGTATGTTCCAGAACCTGGACTAGTGTAATTATATTATACATATTAATTACACAGCATATTGCTTTTGGTTCTTTATATTTTTTAAACAATAAACAAGCAACAAAAAAAACCCACGAAGGAATTACAGCATTATTATTGTTGTTGTTGTCGATGTTGTTGTTGATGTTGTTAGAGTAGAAAAATGAGGACAGCTCCATATGTCAAACAACCAGTTATTAATGTCTTCCAAAGAATCAATGCTGAAAAGGCATTAAGCATAACTGTCTAATTCTGACTTCGAGAGTTTAGAATGTTGCATTATCCACTGTGCTGTAAAATACCTATAAACAATACATTTTTAAATACGTGGTAAAACTGTAGGTGAATGGTTTTACGCCGCTGGTGTGAACCGGGGGAGATTAACGTGGTAACTTGACCAATCATGCAACACGCTTTTTTACCCGGTGGCAAATGTAATCTCAGAATGACCTCGGCGGTCGATATCTAATCTGATACACGGTCTAGCAGATATGTATCGTTTAGGGACCTCAAAGTTCTTGGGCTCCAGTACTGTTTCACAAGGAATTTAACAGGGAACATTAAATAAAGCATCGGTCTGATAACTGGAAATAACACGTAGCATTGCAGATTTATTGGACACGAATGTCCATTTAAGAAATAAGGATAATTTCATATATGAGTCAAGAGGGCCAGTCTCAGTGGCTGTTCTATTGATGTATAACTATGCGACAGAACTGAAATATCACACCCCCAGCTAGCAATACCGGCAGAATTCCTCTCCAGGACTTAATTTGAGTGTTTTTTTACTGTATGGACAATGAATGCCGTATAATACACTATACCCTAGTTCATGACTTTAAAATATCACTCTTTGAGTGAATGTGTTTGCCTTGGAGCACAGTTGGATTGCAATTATATTATTGGTAAGGCAGCCGGTGCAGGTCAAGTAAGGGATTGGAAGGACAGGGATAATAGATGTATTGCACTGGCCACGTCAACTCCACGATCACTAATGGAAGCACGTAGTATGAGATCGACAGGCCAGGAGACCATCGGGACTTAGTGTCTCCAGCCCAGATCACTTGTGGAGCGAAATGGGCATTAAATGTTTGGCCATTTCTTAACAGCCTTGGGCAAGCGGCTCTCGGCGACGGCTTGCAATCCTGGGGTGGTGTCCATCCGCCGCTTCCAAAACCTCAGAGGGGTGGGTTTGTGTTGCTGGAGAAACAGCGGCCGCACTGGAACCTGGGCCAGCGCTGCACTCTGGTCCACCTTGTACCCGAGGGCTGTCACTGAAGCACCTGGAAGGACCTCTGGACTGATCAAAGAGAGGAATGAAGGCGATTCTCTATCCTGCATCTTTCTGAGGACTGCAGGTGGCTCAGGAGCTGTCCTTAAAACCCAGATGCATATGTGACCCATTTAGAGAAATCTTTCATCCAGGCTCTAACTCAGTGTCCATATTACATCACCGCAATCTTCTGTGTCATGTGGATTATATTTTTTTCAAATCCCCAACAAAGTGATACATGATTCTTCACTTATTCTAGTGCCTAATATACTTTTCAGCAGTTTTACAGCTTATTTTTTGTTAAAAAAGTGACACCATGTAGCTCATCCTGCAACATATTCAAATATAAATATATCTGATGACGTGGGAATAACACATGAGTAAGAGAGGGTGGCTCTTTGACACTTTTTCAAACATCCATCAGTCAAACTTTTTACAGTAAATAAGAGAACAATCACCTGGAGTGCTTAGAGTACAAGCAAGGCTGCATTTGTATAACTTCATCATTTCTAAACCCATCTTTCAACTAAACAATGTTATTATATGCCAACTATAGAACACACACTTTCTTCGGTTTCACAGTATTATAAGCGTCTTAAATATTATTTTAAGATTGCAGACAGATACGTGGCATAGATGAGCAATCAGATTAGCGGATAACAGTGTTTACATGTGGAATAAAAAAAAAAAGAGACAAGATGCATAATTGTTGCCTGCAAGCTTTGTCAGCAGCCTGGGTGCTGTTAGGTCAGATCACCCGGGGCTGTAGCCTCGAGTATTTTAAGTCGAGCCCTGATTATTTTAGCCCCGATGCCAATTTTCCTTCAGATAAAAAACATCAAGCCCCAGGTAAGCTTGACTCATCCCCTGATCTTTTCAGCAGCTAGAAACGCCGGCGGTGAGGAATCTTTGAGAATCGAAGCGGTGAAAGTGGCCGATTCCTTTTAAAATCCATCTTAGGATGAGTATAAAGTCCGAGCAAAGAGGCTGTTCTCAGTTGGCAGGATCCCCCCGCTGCTGGTGGCCCATTGTCAGAGATCCGTCATGCGAATGGCTGGAGAATGTTCCAGAGCGGCCGCTGAAGTGGACCAAGCTGCATAAATGAGCAGATGTCACGAGCAGCCGTCAGGCAGAGGTGTGGAGGGTGCGCCACCCAGGCAGCGAGCGGGTCGACCGCCGGGGCGGGGGGAGGGCGACGGGCCCCCACTCGCTGGCCCGGGGCTGCAGAACCGGGCCCTTCGCATGAGCAGCAACAAGGGGCTAAATTACGCAGATTCCCACCGACGCACCATATGGTTTAGCCATGCTAGCAAACCTGCTTATTAAATATGCAAACTGCTGCTAACTGGACAGGAGTTAAGGCTGTAGAATGATGGCAAACTGAAATTCATTTAGCCGCTGGCAACGTTAAGCCTCTCCGATAAAAAACGTTTGGCCGCTAAGGCACTTTCGCAGCTGACTGCACGGCGACTGCCAGCAGCTAAATGTTAGCCGTTACTTTAAATGTGTAATCACATCGACCGGTATTGCTGCAGAAACAGATATTACAAAGACGATGCTTAAATGAACTGCTTGAATTATCTGTAAAAAATAAACAAATAATGACAAATGCATAATAAGACAGAAAAAAAAGTTGTTTTTTTTAAGTTTTGCGCTGGTTCTAGTTGACCAGTTTAAGCTGCATGACGCTGAAATGGATTTGTAATTAAATTGCAGAAATTGATGTGAAGCACCAATTACCACTACAGTAAATGAGGATATGTGGGATGATTTTTACATTTTTACTTACAGTCAGCACTGTGAAATTGTAACAATCATTAGAACATTTCGGCAAAAAAAGTATTCAAATAAGTAACCTGACTAAACTGATTTAGCCCAGATCAAAGTTCAGAGTATCTTATATTTTGTCCTGAAAATACATATCAGTCTCTAAAACAAACAGGCTGCATAAAAATTACCCATCATTTGTAAAACAAAATATATATATATTATTTTTTTTCAGCTGCATTCTGACATAGCAGTTGGAACATTCAATGTATAATTTCATACTATGGTTAAAATGTAGAATTTCAAACAGTGTCTTTATGATCACTATTCATATCAGCTTAATCATTTTATATTACTGCTGATATTCTTAAAAATAAAACCTTGACTGTATCCGTTCTACTAGACAGATGGCTGTGAACTAGTTATGGTGCCTTTTAATATTTGAAACATGCTTTTTTTTTTTAGACCAGTATACATTACATTTTCCAGTAAGCGGCACTACACAGTGCTTCCCATAATACTCACGGTCGCAAAATGACCTCAGAGTTATCTGTAGTATCTGTGGAACTGTTTAAATTGTCTTTGCATTTCACATAAATGAAACTGGATGAAAAGTTAGTGTGTTGGTTTTATTTTCATGTTTCCCAACCCAGTCCTCAGGGACCCACAGACGCTCCACATTTTTGCTCCCTCCCTGATCCCGGTAGGAGCAAAAATGTGGACTGGCTGCAGGTCCCCCAGGACCAGATTGGGAAACACTGCTTTTCTCGACGAGACAGAGCACTCCACCAATATCAGGCAGAGAATGGCCCCACGTAATCAACTTTTGACCATTTGGGAAATTAATGCAAATACGAATGTTAATCAACGGTAAGTGTTCCCACCACCGATGAGCATCTTGAACAAAAGCCAGAAATAATGCGTTCCGCCACTGGACAATAAACCCCGCCTCCTTGCCAGGTGCTTTCCGATAGAGCTGCAGATGTATGAGAACATCAAATGGTGCCTGGTGCCCACCAGTGAAGCTGGCCAAGAAAGCACTTGGCCATTTGAAGCAAGCTAAGGCTGTTCTCAGGCTGAATTAAAGCATAGTGCCCTTTGTCTTGGAAGCCCATCTCAGCTTTGATTGAACAGAGCAGGAGTCCAGGAACAATGTGCTATTTTATTAAACACCAGAAACAGAAATTTTACCACACTGAAAAAATGGACCACTTTTCTGTGTGAAAGGATATTGTAAAATTATACCTTGCTGAGAGCAGCAACTACAGAATTAATACTTGGTCATGACATTCTTATTGAATAATCTCCCTTCTTTTGTTGAAAACTAGAATGTGCAAGAACCTTATAAGCCTTTTTCCCTCCTTTCTCAACTATGGTGATGTCAGCCTGTGTACATATCAAACTGTCAGATCAGAAAACGCGGAGATGAGTTACATCCATCACCTGCAGGCTATTTACAAACTCGCTGAGAAACCAAAAACCGTAACTGTGTTGTGAGGAATGCCCTTTATGACATCACTAAACGCTGAGGATTCTCTGCAACGTGTTAAACGCTAGTCTTTTCATTTTCAGTGTTTCCAACACTTTTCTCAACACATTCAACAATGGTAAATGTCGGAAGCGTCATTGGGCGTGCGGTCCTGGTGACAACACATGTTTATCTTCCCCCGAAGGATAGATATAAAAGCCGAATAAAAAATTAATCCGAAAGCATGCGGCGATTATTTTTGATAATGCCAAGGAATCTACTGAAAGACGCTTTTCGGTTAACATCTCGCTGATATATTTTATTCGTCGTACGAACAGTCGCTCATGAAATTGTTCACAACCTGTCCCAAGTCCCCCTAACCCTATCAATCCTGCTTCTCCTCATTCCACTTCATTGTCTCTTTATTTCTGCACTTTCCTGCATCGGCAACTTTGATTGATTTGGTTTTAAAAGCTGGGAGACAGGAAAGTTAGAGGGCGAGTCCTGCCGTTTGGGTGCATCGCGTAACAGCGACGCAGACAAATGGCTCTGCAGGAAGGGGATGAATCATTTGAATTTCTCAAAATCGTATCTGTTTCCTCACAGTCGAGTGGCCTCTCGCTCCTGAGATAAACCCGTGACACTCGCATCTGTTTTCTTTTGGCACGCATTAGTAAGCAAGGCCGGCATGCAGCATTGCAGATAAGTAGCTGGAACTGTGACCAAAGGGTGACCAGATAAAGTCCCTCAGGAAGAGCTCAGATTAAATCGCTTTGGTGCAAGGCTATGTCTGTACACAGTGCGAGGAGTGTGCAAACAGCCAGTGCTAACAATCACTGCAGAGCGTGGTGATGAGGTTCTCTGTAACCAGGAAGCACAATGGGCAGGAAACAGGCACAAAAATGGCTACCCTCCCCTTGTCATCCAGTGAAAATGGTGTGTCTGTTAAATTTTAATGTGTTTTATGTACGCACAGCAAATTTATGATGATTAATAGCTGTACTTAAGTGCCAAACGATATCTTATAATTATTGTCATTATTGATCTATAGTCAAAGAATATTTTGAGATGCATCAGTCCGCTTATAGAGGTTTTATGACATTTTGTAATCTATCTGACTATTATCTTCAGTACCAAATCACCAGACCATTTTAACTCAAACCTGATGGTGCCTTTAACCTGAGAGTACTGTTTGTATTCCTGTTTGGGTTGCACTGATCTGACCTTTCGTGAGTGTACCTGACTTATCCAGTTAACCTATCAAGGGTCAAGTACAATCAGCATCACTATAGAGGTGTCTGCCCTTCTGTCTATACATGCTGTTACCAAGTGACAATATCTGTAAAATCTGGATTCATTAGTATTTCTATGCAGCTAAGGGAATAAATCTCTAAACAAGAATCATCTTGAAGACATGAGGTATGTGCAAATGGACCATGTATAGTCATATATCAATAAAATGACACATTTTTTTCACTATAAATCCATGATAAGAATTCAGACACATCTGTAGTGGGGGGGCAGCACAAAGCAGGAGCAAAATGTGTCTCAGGAGTGACAGCAGAAACCACAACCCTCTAGGGAGTGAAGTAAACTATAAACACCATCTCAGACAAAGCTCAGGGCCTCTTTGAGAAGTCATGTGAAGGAGATACAGTAGATCCTCGTTGTTGGAGCACAGCTGCATTGTAGTGCTGCGATCCTCATTACAGCCTGTGCAAATCTTCAAAATAAGTTATAGACTTGGCACAGCGACTCCCATACTCACACAGCAACGACACTCTCCTAAATGCGAGAATACACTGGGAAACGCTGCGATTTAATTTGGGAAGCGGTAGTATGGACAAACACACAGGCAGGAGCGACGTGTACGCTGTCAGTACCCTCCCACTGGGCCTGTTCCTTCTTCAGTCCACACAAGTCACCCGGCGTGACAGGGAATGCAGTTCACTGGCTGCTGACCACCAGCAACCTGCAGGGCCTTCAGGGGTGTGTAAGAACTACGCAGGCTGCCAGACGGCTGGACAGCACTGATCGCAGGGTTCAGGCATCGCTCTGCAATCTGTTACCATGCATCATACCATGCAGATGTTTCCTGTATAATAAGATGATGTTTGGATGTATAATAAACGTGAACTAAGTGATGTATGACTCCCAATGTGCTATAAAATAGGACATGGCTGGGGTATCTGGAATGTTCTGTTTGGAAGATGTGGGTGGTTCTGAAATGATCTTTTTATAGAAGTGTGTGCAAAAGCTTATTTTGACAGCTGTCACTGTAACTGAACATTAGGCACTTCCTGTTATGCCAGTGACATTTAATGTATTTTGAATTCTTCAGTAATTCAGTAATTATACAATTATTTGTCTCCATCCATCCCTCCATCCATCCATCCATATTCCAGCTGCTTATTCTGATCAGGGATACAATTGAACAATCATATTAAAATTAATGAGTTGGTTCTTAAAAGCATTGACTTTGTACCAGCCACTCCTTTCATCTCAGTATCTGATGTCTATTCCATGAGAATCAGCTCTGGATTCCTTTCAGATTTTGCACTTACAGCTGCCTCCCGTGTATATGAGTGTCAGTAAACCCATTTATTAGGGAGCCCAGCCAGCAGCCCAATAGCACAGTCAATAAAGAAATTCTAAGGATTCCCTCAAACGGAAACACTGCGCACGCTGCAAGTTAACTGCCTTAAATGTATTTAAACACAATATATCAATTACCACACTTTTGTTTGGAAAAGCATGTCGACGTTTCCGCTCTAGTCTGCTCCTGCTGCTCCTGCCTCAACAAACGTGATTTTCCAGAAACATCACTGCCTTTTGTATTATATTTCTCCCCGTGAATTTGACCGGCCACTGTCCGCGAGAAGAGCAAAGCCAGCGTGTCCGCGACAGCGCGCTTCGTCTCCCCGCAGCGGGCCGAGTGAGCGAAAGAGGCAAAGTGAATTTCCACATGCGGGCACATCTTCGACCGAAACCCCTCCCCCCCCCAAAACGCCGGGCTGCGTCTTTCCAAATTTCCAAACCATCCCTCCCTCATCCAGCCGTTACCCACAACAGGAACGGGACCCCGTACTGGACAGCAGAGAAAGCAGGGGATGGGATTCCAATAAGTCTTTAAATAAACCAAACCTAAAGTCACTCTGGTTAAATAGTGAAGGCAAGGCTGCTTACAGCATTCTGCTCTAACTGCTGGAGATGGGGGCTGGGGGGGTGGGGCTCTGCCTACAGGCTGGTGGCCGTCCTGTGGATCATCGTGCATGACGACAGCCGGGGGAAGCCACCCTCGTCGGGGCGCCATCTGCGGCGCGTGAGAACCCCTGCATGCAAAGGGCAATGGAAATGTTTTTCATTTACTCGCCGGAACGCCCGCGGAGAAGCCCGCTCACACTGCCACACTCGGCTGGACCGAAAAATACAGAAGGTCTTAGTAGTACCAGAGTGTGGCAGAAAGTAAACACATAGCGCCGGATGCTGGAATAGTGTTCGCAAGCTTTCGTAGAGATATTTATACTATCTCTGTAGGGAGACACACTTGCTCTGGCGTGAGACATGACTCTCTCTACGACATTCCAGGGCAACACTGGGGTAACAAGTCTTTATCGGTGTTGATGCCTGTGAGGATTTTCTACATGATGCTTCAAGGCCTGATTTCTATCTGTGTTGATTCGATAGCTGTAGTGAAGCACAGTCTGATGTACCATTTAATTTTCTGCAATCTGTCCGTCATTGACAGAGCCAAAACAGGAATTTAAAACTTGCCCGCGTGCATATATTGCAAGCAGTTAACAGAATTTTTACACATTGAGGCAGAAACATTATCAGTAGTCATGCATGAAAACGCTACACCAAGGTTATTCAAATTATGGTCCTCGAGGTCTGAGCACTGCTGGTTTTCCAGCCTTCCTTTACCTGTCAGTCAGGTGTGAAGCCTCTGACCAATCAGAATCAGTAATTATTAAACATCTACCTGGGAGAACTGAAAACAAGGCCTGGATTTGGAATCGAGGTCCAGCTTTGAAGAACCCAGCGCTACACCATCATCTTTACAACTTTAGTCTTGGCACATGGTCTCCTATAGTTCTGACAGTATATTGGTGTCAAACATGTGACATGACCTTGTCCAATCAGAGGAATAGCTGTTATGTTGTCAGTCACTAATGAGACTGAAAGTAATTGAGCCTGATTGGTCTGGCCTTTTGCCACATCATTAGAGTGATAGATAGAACTGGCAGCCCAAACGAGTGAAGGAGGAAGCACTTAAGCTGTAATGGAAGGACACTCCAGCCATGCAAGTGACTCATTTGCAATGTTTATTTCCAGTTGCCCTGGTGTGGTGCGCAGCATGTCAATTTTTAAAAGATTACACTTGGAGAGGTGACCATCAGCTGTATTAGAGTGTGCTGAAGAAGATCAAATGAAGAAGATCAATTTTTTACATGGAAATCATTCATCTACAAGTATTGTTCAGATTTTTTCCATCAAAGCCTATGTAATTTGCTTCTATGTACAGTGGGATGCAAAAGTTTGGGCAACCTTGTTAATCATCATGATTTTCCTGTATAAATCGTTTATTGGATTTGTTTAAACAATTATTGCACACTTTCTGTAAATCCAATAAACTTCATTTCACTTCTCAAATATCACTGTGTGTGTCTCCTATATACGGAAGAGGATTAGGGCCACCATGAAAGAAGTCAGAATTCTGAGATTAAAGTCAGAATTCTGAGAAAAAAGTCAGAATTCTGAGATTAAAGTCAGAATTCAAATAATATTTTCATGGTGGCCCTAATCCTCTTCCGTACCTATATGATATATTTAACTGACATTTTTTATCGTAACAACCAACGATTTATACAGGAAAATCATGACGATTAACAAGGTTGCCCAAACTTTTGCATCCCACTGTATATCATGTCAGCCATGGTAGTTGAATGGCTCTTAAGCGTCCATTTTTCCATTAGCACTGATACACAGTCACCCTGAGCCTGGAGCCAATCTCAAGTAGCATGTGGCACCAAGCAGGGGGATCATTCCAGGTCAGATGCACATCACCAGGCCCCTCAAACAATCACACACTAAGAGCAAGTTAGAGATATCCTGAAGAAACCCTGAAGAACACGGGGAGAACATGCAAGCTCAACACACAGAGAGCCAGGTCTGGGAAGCAAACCTACAGCCAGATTTATCACTGGCACACTCTCCATTATCATATCCGTCCAGTGCACGATCATGGTCAATAATAATAAATGCAGTAATCGGTGTATCTGTGAGAAAACAAACATCAACACTGTAAAAGCCTTTTATGAAGTCAGCTGTGCAAGAATCAGAAGGCAAGTGGAAAGTGTATCAGATCAATAATATCTGTGATGTAACTCCCCAGTGTGACCTTTGACAGCTTCAAGTGACACGTGATGTGAAGGTATGGAGTTATTGAGCACGGCATGACACCACTGTGTGTGTACCAGAGGAGAGGACTCCTCATTAAACTCTATCTGCTTGCTGTGGAGTGCATGCATGCAAACGGCCGCTAAGTTCGGAAACTTTGTACGTTTCCTCGCCCGCCTGGGGGGCATTTAGAAACGCAGCACCGGGGGGGACATCCGTCACCCGCGATCGTGAGCAGATGTTGGGGCACCGTCGCTGTCACACGGCTATGTGGGAAGGCTCGGAAGCCAATGATGACACCGATTCAATTAATCGCTATAATATAGAACATGAAACGCCATTAAACTATAATTCCATTAGCGCTCTCCATTTCATAACATGTTAATTAACCTGCTAGAGTAGAAAATGAGGAATTCCAAGGAACCCAGCAGCACTGCTCCCCTATCTGCCCACATACACATTAATTTCACGACATAAGAGATTGTCTGGGAGTCTCCTGTTGATGTGCCATTATCTAGCTATTACACAGCGCATAGCCAGCCTCCCGCATTGTATCTCAGATATGTGGCACACGGCGCCTCTCTCAAAGGCTTCGTACCGGTATGGCAAGGGTCGGGCTTCTCAGAACATCAGGCTGAAGGTCAAAGGCAGGATGACTCGTCGCGAAACGTGGCCGCAAGCTGCCGGCGCTCCTCAGAACCAGCATCCGAGCCGCAACTGCGAGGCCAAGGAGACGGTTCTCTTGCACACAGCCCAGGCGAGACGAGACGAGCAGCCTCACCACGTCAATAATTCAGACCAAGAAGACCGTAAGAAGCAGCAACAGCCATCCAGAATCTGAGGATTACACCAACGCAGAGAAAAGCCAACATGGGATTGTGTACTGAAGCCACAAGAAATCTTAGATTAAATTAAACGCAAAAGTCCACAGCACGTTGTCCTGCTAAACATGAGATGCCAGTACTGTAGGTTTGAATGTAAATGTAGAATCAGTACTGAAGGAGTTTCTACAGCTCGTGCTGTAGCACATTGACATTAAACAGGAAGCACTCCCAGTATCCTAACCCTGCACAAGGAACCCGAGCCTTGGCACCTGAACTGATAAAATATAAAAATATATCAATATAAATATCAAATTTCTTGTTGAAACATGATGTGTTATCATGATTTTCCACATATATACTTTAACACACATATCACTGAGTAGAGGCACGCGACATATGGAATGTCTACACCAATTACCTGACTAATCCCTTAAGTAATCAATGCATAACAACATTTCCAACTTTCCCAACAACAATTAAATCTTCAAGCCATGTTTTGCTGAAAGAATCAAGCTCAAACAGCAGCTGCCCGTTAATTATCTAAGGAATATTTTTTACTAACTACAGCTCTGGCAGACAGTGATAGATACTCGTACTGAACTATTACTTCTGCTCCCTTTCAGAGTGTCCCAGTGGCGCAACACACTGAACTCTCCCTTTCGTTGTAAATTCAAGCTCCATTTAAGCGCAGATGTAGTTAATTAATTTATTCAGCGTCTCTGTGATCATCAGTCAGGCATGTCTATGTACCAGACAAATAAGCTACCAAGCAATTTAGACCTTGCTTACCGTTAACAGAAAATAGAAAGACCGCGTGTAATGGTTTGTAGCCTTTCTGACTGTAAATGTGCGGTTTTACGCTGTTTATATAGCTCCATTTCCCATAACCATCCTGCACGCACTGGCAGCTTTGATGAGCAGCTCCGGTACTCAAGTCGGCGACGTTACATGCCATCTACTTATTAGGTATGATCTGGCTAACCTGCACGTCACGTTTGGAAAAAGCATCAGCCATACAAACAAATTACACAACCGTTTATATTCAAGGCTACTGAAAAATAAAATACAGTTTTGTGCTCGTATATTTCATTTTCCCACCTTGGAAAATTAGCATAAACAGTTGGCAGATGGATGGACAGATGGATTTCTCAGTCAAATCCTTCACGAGAGTCCTTTTTAAACATATTTCCCACATATGGATGAGCTCAAGTGCACATATATTTCAAAGTAAGAAGTAATATGTTTCATTAGTCATAAGGATGTCTAAATTGACGTTGTCTGAACCACTCAAACATTAAGGTTTTCACTTAAACTCACGACAGCTTTAACTGCCAGATCTGAGATGCTCATCAAGGACTTTTGCTTAAAGAGCCCTTGACAACGAATGTGTCAGTGAAGCCCCTTCACAGGGAAATGCAGAGCGACCCTGGGAAATCGCTTCGTGAGAGAAGTCTGCTCTCAGTGCGAAGAAAGGAAAGGCTATTAATCACCAGGAAAATTAGCCTTGAGAGCATTTAATCACTGCAGTTTCACATGTCCCACCTTCTCCAGTGCAGCTCTAGTACATTTCAAGCTGGGCTGTGTTACCCAAAAGCTCCCGTGGGCAACTAACATAGTCAGACCCTTTCAGTTGCATGGGGGCAACTATTTAAGTTGCTAACACAGTTAAGCATAGTTAGCAACTATGCTTTTGGGAAACGCCCCCTCTGTACTGGTGTTTCTGTGATCCTGATATCATCTGCTGGTCCTTCACATACATGTAAAAGTCACACCAGTATATATGGTAGCCCATACCTGATACCTGTACCCTTTTCCGGGTCGTAATAGACCAGGCTCATGTAGATGACCGCATTCTGCAGATCAGCAGACACTGGCCTTTGCTACACTCCGCATACATTCGATGACAAAAAAATATATATATCAAAAAGGTCAGAGAAATGCAGACTTTATAATGCTTTGTCTCATACTCTTTTATTGTATCAGCCTGCCTTTTTCCATCTGATTGACCTTTTGGAAGAGTTTCTGAAACATTTCTTAAACAGATTTTTCATAGCTCAAGTTGAGTCTCCGACGAGGGAAAAGCCATTTCAGAATGATTAATGCAGGTCTTTGTTCTGCTCAAGAAAGCCTTTCTTACAAGCCGTATTCAACCACAAATCAGGAGACAAGTAAACACTGAGAGTACGTAAGGCATAAATAAGAACCTCAGATCCCATAGTAATATTTACTAAACAATAAAGAGACATTTTTTAGGGATGGGTTGTCATTCATCCAGATATTCTATTTTCTTCTATTTTTATTATAGAGAAATAAAGATTAAAACTCTCCTGGTGCGTCTGGGTGTGCGTGGATTATTTATATATTACACTGTGGAAACCAATGTGATAAAAACCTGTTATTCTGACATGTTTTGGTCCCCACAAGAGGAAACTCAGTTTTATAAAAATCTGTAACTGCAATCAAAAAAAACTTAAAATGTTAAAAGTCTTAGGGATTTTCTCATAGATATTAATGGATGGTCCCCATAAAGATATGAGTACAGGTCTGTGTGTGCATGTTTGTGTGTGTGATACTTGTTTTAATACAACTATGACATACATTTAAAAAGGTGAAAATGTATGTACTGTGATACCTAAAGGATCCATGTACTGTAACAGACCCTGTAGCATAAGCGCTACAAATGGGTAATTGGATGAAATGTCATCTCAAGGTGAATTTGTTAATTGGAGCAACTTAGCTATGGATGATTATGCACTGAATTTGAGGGCTGAAATGAAGCTTGCGCTGTTCATAGCCATCTGCTTTGAAGTTTATTGTCTGAAGGATGTGATTGCTTGGGCTCGGAGTCACATGGCATCGGCGCTGAGCGTAACTAAGCCGGCTACCCTAGCATTTTGGCACTGACTGTGGGGACAGACAGCCGTTATTACGCTGTAGTTCTGCTGCCAGGCCAAATTTTTCCCCGGAGAGAGCGCCGAATGGAGAGCCAAATCACTTATTGTTTGCTTTGGATGGGAGGTCACTGTGAAAAGGCCTTTGTTGGCGAGGTTAACATTAGCACCTTAAAATAGCCTTAAACACTGGAATGAAGCCGTCGCACGGAAAGGGAAAGTGCTTCCTCAAGCAAAAGGGAAGATGATGTGGGCAATATTTATGACAGAAGCCTTATAGGAGTACCAGAAGGCAGTATATTTAAGAGGGCTGCCATTACTGATGATGTTCTATTTGGCACTGAGCAGCACGGTCCGCTAAGCATGCTGACTTCAGTATTTCATAACCTAATGCTAAAAGCTAGGACCACGTTTTAGGTGGCACCCAAGATGCCAGTACGGCAGACAAATTAATTGGCTCTGATTTTCTGATCATTAAAAAAAAAAAAAAAAAAACTCCTTTTCCTTGACACGAAAAAATATAGGAAAATACAGTAGTTGAAATAGCAGAATTCTGCCATACAAAGGCAATATAATGTAATTGGATATTCGGCTCCGGACCCCTAGAAACCCTGAATAGGACAAGCAGTTACAGAAAATGGATGGATGAATGGATGGATGGATGGATGGATGGAGGGATGGATGGACTTATCTCATGACAAAATATCTTAGTTGAACTATGCTTGGTTTTGAAGAAACTACACATGCGGGCAGACAGTCAAAAAACTTTTTCTCCCTTTTCCTCAGTTTCAGTGTCAGCTTAGCTATCGCGCTGAGCCTTTTCCTGGCAGGATACCGCTGTGCACCTCGTGTGACAGAAATGCTAATCAATATTTATGAAAAAAACGTGCGGAATGACGGGTCGTGTTTTAGGCGGGGGCGCCGTTTGGGAAATCGGTGCGATGACGCGGACCATATGCGGCATGTTCACGGTGAGCGGATTCCCCCTCGCAGTCGAGAAGGGGGTCGCCCTCCCTTCCCAGTACACACTGCCAGTGCAGCTGCACACCGTGGTAAAGTTGCCAGTCGTGCCTGGCGCTGTCTCACTGATATGCCCTGAGAACGACCTTCCCCCGGGAACCAGCACCTCTGATGTCTGCTGTGGGCGCCAGGGGGTTGACACGACTGCTTTGAGTAACACATGTGATGAGCCAGCCCTCTATTATCTCAGGGCGATACTGATGACTTACTGGACCATCAACAGGCAACCAGGGCCAGTGCTCTCATGTGCATATCCAGAATAGCTCCAGTTAGCAAGCTGAAGAACTTATACTGAGAAGTTTTACTGAGAACTTCTATGGACTGAGGACAGAGTTCTCCCTTTGCATGTGTACGCTCTGCCTGTAAGGGGATTTACATGCCATTGAGTGGTGGACATACGCAAACGTATTTACACTTGCCAAGTACATTAGAATAATCCAGGCGTCGGATTTACATACATTTCTGCAGACAGATGTGTGTGGATTACTTATGTCAAGCATTCTTGGGGAAAAAGAACGCAGTTTTATATCGCCATTCGTTACGCTGTCTCACAGCCACAGAGAAATGGCACTGATGTATTTCAGCAGTATTACATCCTATTGAATTTAAAACAGTCATATGTCATTCAAACCTTCATCCAAACTGATGGAAAACAAGGCAGTTTTTCTCTTTCCTTGGACATGCATAGAAGTATCTTCATATTCTTACGTATGTTTGTATGTAAAATGCACTGTTTGATTTATGAATGGTATTGGAAAAGCACCAAATTATCAGAAGGTTACCTGAAACTTTTAGTATCTCTTTTGACTTAAACTCCTTGGTTCTTTCACAGATACCCAACATCTTATACCAAGACATACTAGGACGTATTAGCATAGTTTAAATGCATGGCACCGAGAGTCTGGAGGCAGCCCTCCTGCACTAAGGACGTGTCCAGCCCTAGTAGAGATTGAATGTTCTCCTTGCATTTGTATTGCTGGCTTCAGGACACACTCTGTCCGTGGGCGAAGCCCAGTGACATGTACAGCAAGAGATAACACCCTTCGTGCACATTCTTTAAGGCAGCGCAATACATCATAAAGAAAAATCAGGAGATATTTCATCAACAACTGTCAACTACGACACAGTCATAGAGAACGACACACAAAAATTCTGCTAATCTCATGAATTCAGTCAACTAGAGAGCTCTGTAGTACTAACCAACTAAAATGACGACGACTTCACTCACATTGACACAGAGGGATGACTCTGACAAGATGGTCAACATTTATACAGTCGATGCCAAAAGGTAAACACAAAGTAGTCTTGCTCTAAACAATTTCAAAACCAAAATGATTTTCCAAATTCCTGAGGAGTTCTCTTAGAAACTTAAAAACTGCTGTCATTAAGAGGTCAGCACTAAGACGGCAAACAAGTTTGAAGCGGTATGGCTAGTGCCTGGTCATTTTTCCGGTTTATGGTTAAGGCGTGACACAGCAGTCCGCTATCTTTATGACTCTGTCTGCCATCCATGCTGATGAGGTGGAATATAATTAGTTATGCAAACGTAATGATAGAAAATTTCTATGTGCAATTAAACACCTTTTTGCAGCTGCATTTCATGTTTATGTCAAAATGGAACAGAGCTGAACAGAGAGAATCAAAAGGGTCTGAGCAGCTACTCAGGCACTGTTTCCACACTATTGCACAAGTATTCCACACTACCTGTGTAGACATGGAGGATGATATCCATATACAGGGAGCACATGATATCCATATACAGGCAGAGCATGATATCCATATACAGGCAGAGCATGATATCCATATACAGGCAGAGCATGATATCCATATAAGGCAGAGCATGATATCCATATACAGGCAGAGTAAACATCAGTCATGCTGTGATATATCTAACTCAGGGAATCTATAGACAGATAGAGGAATGAATTTGAGGAGTTGGCAGAAGCTGTACACCTCATACAGGCCACTACTAAGTGGTTCACTTCTCCCCATGGTCCCCAGCGGATGGGGCACAGTGGTTGACGAAGGTCTCGCAGACTTCTCTGCAAATTTAATTTGTGTCTGGGACCCTGCCCTTCTCTCCAGTGTTCCCTGTCACAGGCGATACCTTGATAACACTTCTTACTTGATAACAATTCTTTGCTCATGGGATTTTTTTCCTTACCGAAAAAAATTCTGAGGGCAGAAGGAAAAAAACGATTGGGTCAGGGAGATAACCAATCAGATTGTAGAGGAGGTGGGTCCAAGCAACTAGCGGAGACGGGACCAAGACATCTGATAGGTTGGTCCCACCTCCTTTAGTTACTAGTTATCTGTACGTTACTCTTTTAGTCTCCCTGAACAAATCGTTTTTTTTTTCTTCTGCCCTCAGAACATTTTTTTGTAAGTAAAACTCCCATAAGCCTCGTCTTTCCCCAGGAATTTGGACATGATACCCCCCCCCCATCCAACCCCCGAATCAGGCTCCTCTACGGGTAGATATGTGGGCAGGGGGGCAGGCCTGCAGTGGATCGGAACTACTGTAACAGGACCCTGGTTATCAGCCGACGGTGACATCCTTCAATTCGGCACACTCCAGGGAAGCATCTAGAGCTTTCCGTACTTCCACGGGCAGTTTCCATTCTCCACACTCCTGGGAACGAGACCCTTTCAGTGGTTAAAAGAAATGCACTCCCTGTATCCCTGAAGAAAAAGACAACTTAAAAAGGCGAAAAGAAAATTGGAGCAAACAGCTCTGCTCAGAGCCTGATGGTTTTAGTTGCTTAAAATAATAAAAAAAAATAAAGAAACCCAGTTTTCAAAATAGTAACAATATATTTAATGTCTGGATCCATCTTCATCTTTGTTAACTGCAGGATTGCTTTATTGTAGCTCTGAACTCATTGTGGGCCACATTACTGAACCTAAACTGGAATAGAGTAACTGTATTCCTCAGTCAATGTAATATTCAGCTTATCTGGTACAATAGAGCACTGTGCAAGTAAAAACAAATCGTTTCGCGAACCTCAGGAGTCTTTCGCCCAATAATTCATTCTGTCTTTAAGCATCAATTAAAGCCATTTAAGGGCGGTGTTTCGCGATCTGCCGTTATGAAAAGATACATTGACAGGCCAAGTTAAAATTCAGCGGATGAATCGACACAATAAAAGACCAAAGCATCCATCATCACCTCAATTACCTTTCCGGCAAAATTAGAGGATGTCATCGGAAAAGGTCAAGGTCCCCGTAGAGACTGTGTCCATCACCACTAAGTGGTCCAGAAGGTCCTGGCGAATTTTAAGCAATGCCTCGTTTCATTTTTCTTCTCCGTTGGTGCTGATGTGTGCGCAGCACTCTGAGGAGATCGAAACTGCCATCCAGTCGCTGATGTGTAGCTCGGAACAGCAGGTGGCTTGGTCCGATCTGCACAAAGCAGAAAGACCCAGAATAAAAGCCTTGTTTTACTTGTTTGTAAAATGCATACTTATTTTTTTTTCCACCAACATCATTATATATATAATATATATAAACGCCAGGTTGAACATATTGATAACACCGGATATGACACAATTTCCTTTGTTAGGGCTCATCGCGGGGAACCTGCTTTCCTGTTGCAATTGATTGACCGAGAATGTTCTGGAAGCCAGAAGTCTTTGTGACACTTACAAATGGCTTCGTTCAGGAATCAGCTTTTGTTGCATCCCGACAGAGCGATACGTCACTCTGCAAGGCGAGAGATTCCAGGGGTCTCTGTCCTTGGAAAGTCTGCGCTCCGTTTCAATGCAGTTCGCGCTGGTCATATTGCTTTGGAAGGCGGCCAAAGTTGCAAGCACACAGCGACACATCATTCTTGCGCTTTAAGGCGGCGTAGGGGTGAGTGGTGAGACCCCAGCCCTGACACGGCCTGCAGAGAAGTCTGGCTCACTGATGGATTACAATTAACTGGGAGACACAGAGGTCACAGTGATTTGCCTGTTTGAATAAGCAACTAATAAAATATCCAACTTTATCAAAACTATCACCCGCACCGCCATTCCCTCTCCCCCCCACCAAATTGAATTATCAGTTGTTTAATGGAACAGTAATTGTGAGATATAACTCTTTGGCCACCCTCCTCTGTGCAGCTTGTGTCTGCTACTAGACCTCATGACCCATGTGCTACTTCTCTCTGTAAGAAAGGGATGGCGGGGGCGTGGCTGCCGGAAGACCAGTCATGTGACTACGTTTATTTCCATTGATTGGTCCTTTTATTCTCTCGTTGCCTCATGATTTTAATATGTCGCTGTGTTCTTATTTTGTTTTACCACAAACCAACGCCCATATAGGGAGGTGCCTACACGTACAATGCCCCTTTCTTTCATGCTCTCACCATCCCAAGCAGGAATTATGCTTGTGTGCTTGAGCATGTCTCCTGACATTTTGCCCTAATGCTAATTGCTAACTTCCGGGCTGCCTCGCCTCCACAGCCATGCAGGCTCTTGTACCCTCACACCTCACTTGAGGTCTTGCTCGTTAGCAACACACCTAGATGCTAGGCCATCACCGTGTGAGACCCTGCTGCACAGGTAACCAGGTGTGTTCCACTAGCCTCTCATCCTAACCTAATCTAGCGAGTGAAACTAGTTGCTTCTGACAAAGTTCTTGGCCTGTAAATCACTGTCGGCTCCTGAGGTCCCCGTGCGACGGAAGGAGAGTCACTCCGCCAAGCCCCGGTCCCCCAGGACCCTCGAGGGGACAGCAGCCACCGCCAGGAGATAAATTTTCCCACCGTCTAATTACAGCTCTTGCCAGCTCTGTCTCTCCACTGAAGTTAAATCACTACCCTGCCCCCCCCCTCTTAACCCAATCTCTGGGTAAATAACATGCATACTTGTCTCAGGTGACCTGAAGTATTTTGGAAACCAGAAACTATCCAGAAAGTGTAACAAAAAAAAAAAAAAAACACATTTTTCACAAATTAGGATGGTGGCTGTGCTTATTTAAGGCAAAAGTACAGGTGTCTTCCTGTCTGGTCGGCAGTTAATAAATTTAGGAATCTTTGCAAGTAGCGTTATAACAAAACATAAATACATTTACTGACTCACCTATTTCAACAATGACATCATACTAAAAATCAGGTCAAAAATGTCATTACACAAGAAATTACAGAAATCGCTCCCTCCCAGTGTCCCTCCAGATGTTTCTGGATTTGGTGTATCTCCTGCTCCAGTCCTGCTTACACTCGTACCTGGTCACTGGAAGCTCAGCCTGGCTGCATTTATGCCGAGTCGACTCCTCAATAGCCTAATGTTCATGATGTGCTGTTTGCATCATCTGTATGTCACTTTGGACAAAAGAACCAGCATAAATTGCAAAATGTAATGTAAACATCCTCATCTCACTTGACAACATCCGAGCCAATGTGGATTACGTTGTCTTCACATTACACATTAAGATACTGGCATTTATGCATAACCAGATACTGTTGGACAAAAATTAGACTAATATAAGTGCATTGCTTCAGATTGAATCACACATCAATAAAATTCTGACCAGAGAACAATACATTCATAAACTCTGCACTGCGGTCCGCAGAGAGAGATATGAAGAGTCATTACCTTTAAGCACTGAAAGACAGTGTTTATTACCCTTGGACAACAGTGTAATGGTTCTTTCAGACCGGAGTCATGCCTCAGAACAGGAAACCCTTATTCCCAGGAACCACCATAGCTGATTAATCCTCCGGACGCCATCCCGGCATTCTGGAAGGTGCGGCGGCTTTTGGGAAACTCACACATTCCGGTTCGGGAGACTCGAGGAGTAGCTGCTGACGCGGCCAGGCTAGACGGGGCTCGAGGTTCTGCACGACGGCGCGTCGGCTGGGAGAGAAACTCCTTACGCCAGCTCGACCACCGCTAGCGGGCACGGCTCTGCCTCTGCCAGCCTCCCCCCCGTGGATCTGCCCATCACAGCCTCGAGCGCGTGAGTCTCGGAGGTACGCCTTCCCCGGCCTGCAGGAGGCACTGCTGACATCGAGAACTTCATGAAAGGTGGCTGAAAGGCAGTGTTTCCCAATCTGGCCCTCAGGGAACTGGGAGGGAGCAAAAATGTTACATCCTCTCAGATTTAAGTCTGGCTGTAGCGTTTGTTTGCAGCATCATCATCATCATCATCTTCACTTGAACCAGCCATAATTACCCTGTACAACCAGCTCTTCTGCCAGGGAGCAGCTTCAATTTAAAATATTGTTCCTGCTGGTCTGACTCGTACTCTTCCCCGGGGATGAGAATTCCCAGTGTGCAGTAGACCCCACAATCATTGGTTTGTCTGTTATCACACCATTTTTAATAACCAGTTTTGGCAACTGTCTTATCACTATCTCTGATGAGCCTCTTCCTTTTTGATTCAAAACACAACTACGCATCCTTGCATTTTTTGCATCATTTGTACAATCTTGATGTTATCATTGGTCCAGATTCTGGACGGCCCTTCTTAGACAGCATATTAAGGAGCCTGACAGATGTGAAGTAGCAGGCAAACAAGAGGCGCCGCCCTACTGGAACAGATTCTGCCAAGTGAACACCTGCTGATGCACCAACACCTAATTCTTCCTCAGGCCCTCTCTTTCCTGGGTACATGAGGTCACTGTGAGCGGCAGAGACCGATACCTTCAGCCCTGTTGGCTTCCCCAACCTTGTCTAATCCATTCACAGAAGACAGGATCCCATCATCTGCTCATCAATGCAAAGCTTATTTGCTCTTGTCAGATTTGGGTTGCTTTGTATGACTCTTTCAGTGAATGGTCTAACCTTACAAAGCCGACCCTCCATCTTTTGGTACTTCAGAAACAGCGAAATCATCGATTTTTTTCAGTTTGTCTAGCCACTGCCTCATGTATAATGGATAGTTTATATTCTAAGCCTTGGGTATCCGAAGCAGCCTTGATACACTGTGATGCCAAAAAAATCTTTATCTCTGCGGGTATAGTATTCAGATCATTCCCTGAAATAATAACATCACATTGATTTATGAATCATGACATGTCACCGCAAACTCTGCCCTTACTGTACAACTGAAAATACAGACCATGCTGGGCACACAATGCAGGGTCAGCGTCAGCGTCAACAGGCACCGGAAGATCAGGTTTGATTCTTTTATAAATGAAGATTTAGGTACTGAAGCAAAAGTCCTAAAGGAGGCCACTAAGGTCCACTTACATTTTCTTACACCATAAACACCATAGAAAACCATTTTACTCAAATCATAACACTACTTTTTTCTATAAAATACGGTTTCTGGGAAGTGTGCCATTTAGTACTAAAACAGGAAGTTCCCTAGTACCCATCCCCATGCATGTGATATTATTAAAAAGCCCTGAATCTTCTCTTCAACTCACACCCCCAATTTAAACAGGGCCAAAAACTGTCTGCAGCTAAGGTGCAGTGATACGTCCGCTGAGGAGGACGGATCTGAGCGGAGCGATCCCCGGAGGGTGACCCGCGATTCCCCAATTCCCTTGGCTGATAGTGAATTTCAGCTTGAAATTCTTTCATGGTATCCACAGCATTTTGGCTGCCTCTCAGGTGTCCTGCAGATTCTCTTCACAAGTGTTTTTGTTTATTACTTTGATAAAAAATAAAAATAATAAAGTTTTTGATAGCATCCCCTAAAATGTGTTTTTCTGTCTTGCCTATACTCTACTGGGGATCGCCATCTGCAGGCTGTCTGTTTGTTTGTCTTTGGAAGGTTTCCTTTTCTAATTTCCAAACCAATATCTTTCCCTTCTTGTGCCACTCGGTGAAGAAATAGAAGATGGAGTGTGTTCACTAAGCTGCCATAGCTAAGCCCTCTGGGTTCAATCTGAATGACACCCAATCAGCCCTTCTTTGACACATCGTGTACTATTTATTAAAATATACATCCATTATTGTACTATACCTACCTTGTCCCCAAAACGCACCAACAGTAGTGTCCTGAGAAAGGGTCACTCTCAGATGGTGTCTACTGATCCAGTTGCTTGAATCAGCTTCTCTCTTACTGCCGTACTTCCATTAGCCAGATCATTCGAGCAAGACTATGGAACCCCCAGTCATTACCATCTGTGATCAGGCTCTCAGTCATCCTTTACAATTGTACGTGCGATATGTGATCATTTTCCTGGAGTATTACTGGTCTGGGAATAACTCTGGTATGTTGTTGCTCCGTTCTGCTATACTGGAAAGTCATTTGTGAGAACTTGCTCACAATAAACCAAGTTAGCTAGCAAGGGAAAATATTAACATTACTAGCGTAGACCAGGGGTTCTCGAAATTTTGATTAAAGGTCCGCATCAAATTTTTGTCTGGGGTCTGTAACATTCTTCAAAAACAAAACAGCATTTCATAATCTTTAATGAATTACCAATAACTTTCCATACATCCATACATCCATCCGTCCATTAATCCATCTTCCGTAACCCCTTATTTTATTCAGGGTCACTGGGGGTGCGGAGTCTATCCTGGGGGTTACAGGCAAAAGGCAGGGAACAACCCAGGATGGGGGCCACCTTTCCACACAGACATCAATATATAACAACAATGGGAACCATCTAATGCCCACTGACTGTTTTTGTACGTCAAACTACGTTAAGCCTTCTTACATTAACCATATAGACTGATACGGTGCGGTATTGGCTGGGTCCAGATCAGCTCACCATTCAGCCCACATTCGGACTGTGATCCAGACACTCTTTCTTTTAAGTCTGACCTGTGTTACGTTGCTGTCTAATCATTGTTTTTGCATTCCACACATTTTCTTAACATTATTATACATCTCGGAGGAAGATGTTACACACCTGCGGGTCGTGCAGGCAGGACAGCTGGCAGCTTTAATTACCCTGGGAAGAGAAAAAGCTTGGGATTCCTGAGAGCTACAGGCTCTCGGTGCTGCCCCGCATGTAGCGAGCTGCGAGGGGGGGGGGCGCAGGGACTTTGGCACGTGGCTAGCGAGCACTTGAAGATAATTAGCTTCAGCATGCTGCGAATTACGCTAAGACCCCGCGGGCAGGAGCGGGAGAGATTGGGCCTGGGCTATAGGGGGGATCAACATCCAGGAGGCCTGGAAGCGAGCGGGGGGGGCGGGGAGTAGATACAGGGAGGGTGGAGGGAGTGTTCCGGCTAAGAGGAGCAGATGAGATTGGGCTACAGCTAAGGTAAGCGCAAGATTACTATTTATTATGGGCAGAAGCTTTCACCCTTCAAGAATTGTATAACGCATTCCACCTGTACTGTAAGTTATTTGCCAACGCTGTTTGGGCTGAGGATATTTCTCCAGGGTATCACCTTTAGGACCTGCCTTTTTCATCAGGAAGCACAGATTCTGCCCTCAAGGAAAGGATCTTCCACGAGTCAAAAACACCGTCCTTCGCTGGAGCGATGCAGCCTGCCGGGTCTCTTCTAAATCCGCCCTGCGAAGGGCATCTGACCCATTTTCATCCCAGAGCCTCAACCAGCACATCCCTGCTGCTCCTACAAAAGACAAAATGACAGCGAGGCACGAGACGGACTTTTTAAGGGTGCTGGAGAGACGGTGGCCTCTGAAAGAGCATTTAAGTGAGTTTAAGGATAAAAAGTAACCTCCAGCCTTTGGGGGGAGGGGGGGGCAGGCAATTTGTGCTGAAGCCAGTATCAAGGTCTTCTTTTCAGGTTTGAATTTTCTGAACTAGAAGCTACATTAATTTCCCCACAAACCACAGCTGCCCATAAAGAGAAAGCTGAACACTGTGAATGTAAAAAAAGTGAACTGCATGAAGCTACGGTCTGGAGAGTAGAGCACCTACCATCTTCCTGACACAAGGCATTCACTGGAGGCTTACACAGAAACACACGCGTGGAGGACAGCAGAGGCATCTGGGGTGGGCGCTCCTTGGCTGGAATGCTAACTGCATTCGCCAGGAGACAGCTATCCAATACCTGTCTCATCCGACACGCTGTATCATAACAGCACAGAGGGAAATCTAAGACCCGACTCTAATAGAAGGTCCAGCAATGAAAAAAAATCAATACACCCCGTCCCCCTTCTCATTAAAATCGGCACCCGGGGGGGGGGCAGTCTTATAATTCAGCCAGGCCGGTTACCCAGGTTACGACCAGAGGGAATCATATGGTATGGACGGTTCTTTTTTTTTAAATGTGCATTATGATCATTTGTCTCGTAGAAGCACCTCCTAGGGTGCAGATCTGAGCATGAAAGGGGGGGACGTGTCCCAATGAATATTGTGGGGAGATTGTGTGTGTTCAGGGGTGCGGGGGGTTCGGGGCTAATTTGGTCCCCACCAATGTCGAAACCAAACTTATGCCCTTGCCCCTTCTCCACACATTGGTACGATCCAGTGCTCAGAACCCCAATCCTCTCTCAGTCCCCTCCCCCTACCGGCTGGATCACCTGCACATGGGCGCTTATCCCCTAGCCGTGATTAACCCACTTTCCTATGCCGTTTGCAACCATATTTCTCATCTCAACCTTTCTGACGCAATTTTCCAGTCGTCATTCCCAGCTGCCCTGTTTGAAAGGGTCAGGTAATCAGTTTCAGTTAAAATATTCCCAAATATTGGTATTTTGGGTACGTCTCTGTTTCAACTCCCTCTGGAAAAAGTACCAGAATTTACTGTGAAAGTTTAATGTTTGTGAAATGTCAAAGTTGTAAAAGTTTATTACATTCTAAATCAAATTCAACCGATTGACTGCAAGAATATTGTGTTTTCAAAAGTATATTCAAGTGAAACAGTGATAATATTCCATATTTTTTGCTTTCATACTCCATAAACCTTAGGTAACTTAAAAGATAAACTGTTACTTCTTTTTATATATTTTTAAATACTCTAGAATTTATTAACACCAGTGTTGCAACTATGTAACTATGTTAATTTTTAAGGTTTTATTAGCAAATCTAACATTCAGGTCCATAGGTTTGAGGTTTTCTTCGTATTCTTCCTTAACCTACTATAAGTCTGAAATGTCTGTTTAAACGTGTTATTTCATTATTAATGAAGGGGAGACCATTCAGGTCATATTTTGCATTTCAGCTGGGTGTGCTCCTATAGGAACGTGAGAGCCAGACTGTGCTATTCCAGGCTAAGCACCATCTACATGTCATCTAAATGAATTTCAAAATAATTCTAACATTACGAGGACATGAAATATGACTGTAGCAGTAAATGACGAATCCATCAGAGGCATCCGAGATGAATGATACGACTCCCCTTTGGCCCAAAGATTAATACGTCTTTAAGATGTTTCCGAACAATGTGGAGTGATGTCTCTGGACAGTCTGGTGTGAGATTGAATTATTCCCGCATTACATTCTGAAGGCGTATTTCAGTCTTCAGCACCTTGAATTACACCGGCCTGCTCATTACTGAGCCTAAAACAGTAACATTTTTGTTAAAAACCCATTCATTCGCCTTTTCAGTATTGATGTGTAGCAGCGATCTCGGAGTCTGCATTTTCCCCCGTAGGCGAGTGATGCGAGCAGAGCTTACAGTCTTGTGCGCGATTTTTCTTTCCCTGACACCCCAACGCCACGCATGAGGTTCGACCTCCATGAATATTCAAGACGTCGGCAGAGGGCAGCAGGGGCTCTGGTGTCATGTGACAACAGGAAATAAAAAAATTATTAAGATTTTGATGCAGCTATAAAGCAACATGGAACCCATTTGGGAAACGAACTTCTATTTAATTTAAATTAACATCCATTCGGCATTTTGAAATGGGAGGGGGGATTCAGTCAGACCTTCGGAGGTGGCAACACTTAGAGTAATGAAGCTCAAAGTGCGATTGCAGCCAAGTCCCCCCCCAAACAAATGCCCCCTTTAATTTATTTATGTCCCCCCCCCTAATGTCCCTCCATAATGGCACCAGCCAAGAAGCTCCCTGGGCTCCGCCAGACGAACAGCGGCCTCTCTGCCGTAGACTGATAAACACATCAGGGAACTTAAGCCGGGCTTTATTCAGCCGGCTTTCAAAGCGATCTGCGCGCCAAAGTCGTCTCCCACTGAGCAGGCACTTGGGGCCGGGTCCGGGGCCCCGGGGCCTGAGTCTGGGGCCCGATCCATGACCTTTACTGATAGAGAGAAATGCCGGGTGTGTAAATTTCAGGGAAGCAAAGGCGTTATCCACGAGCGTGACGTCTTTGCTGAGGGAACATAACCCACTTACTCTCCTTCTATGCTGTGTCACCGTTTGGACTCTTACACAGAGAATAGGACACCATGAGTAGCGTTTTTTTTTACTCCACCTACAAAATAGGATGTAAGGTAAAGTAAGGTAGGATATGTTTCTTGTCACTGCAGGAATACAATGAGATGATGTTTGGATCCTTCTAAAGAAGTCTCATTAAAGACCGTACAACTTAAAAAATGTATAATAAAATAAGTAAGATATAACGCTAACTGTACACGGAGTAAACGTACAGGAGGAATGTTGCACATGAATTATTGCACATGAGATAAATATATTGTACTTCGAAGTCACTTGTCTGAGTTCTCCTGTTTTCAAAGGTTTGTATACATTCCCTGTCAAACTGATTTGTGGGAAATACGTCAAAGGGACACACACACACAGACACATTTACTTATAATATCCCAGAGGATCAGCTGTGCAGCTTCTCAAAATAAACCCATTGTTTAATAATGTCCTGGTGCCGAGGTAGAGATTAATTAAGCTCCCCTGTTTGTAGCGAGGCCACCTTGGCACAAGGACAAGTTGATAATAAAGTAAAAAGTTTGTGCTGAAGTGAATCACACAAGAGTGTCTGAGTACTGAATACGCCCGATCGCAAACTTAATTATGGTGAAAAATCACCAAGAAATTCAAAATATATTCCTGTTGGTCCCCTAAAATATGTTTAGAATAAAAACCATGAGCTGGATGCAGATACGTTTTATAGCTGCAGACATCAGATACTGCTTTCTGCAGAGTCGATGTCGAGAAAATCAATTGGGCGTTAAAATGTTCATATCAAGATAAATGAGTAAAAAGTCGCATAAGCAAGTAAAGTATAAAAGCTGAAATAAGAAATAATTTATGTCTGAACTTAAAACTTAAATGGGTCTGAACTACAAACTTAAAATGCCCAAAAGCACACAGAAATGTGAATGTACCCCTTAAAAGATGTAAATATGTCATCCCAGGAATAACATTGGCTTTTCAGTGTGGGGGTTTCTCACCTGCTCAGGCATCTTCAAGCGGCCGCTGTCTCAACCAGAGGCCTGACAGCTGGCTCAGGTGTCCTTGAACTTTGTTGGTCTTTGTTTCCAGTATAACTTCCTGTTTTTTATTTATGACATATTTATTATATTGTTACTTTTATGTCTTTATTGCTTTCGCTGGTTTTATTGACCTCCTCTCATTTCTCCGCAGGTTATCATCTGCCTGTACATCCAGAATGTGGCAAATAAAACCCTCGAATCTGTCAGTTGTCTTTAGCCGTCGCTGGCCAGTTCGCACAGCACCTCAGAAATGTAACGATTTCATGTCCGGTTTAGTGGTTCCAGGCCATAGATGTTATAAGTGGCCAAAAAAACAATATTTCAGCCAATGTTTCCAGGCTTGACATCGAGTCCCAAAGGAAGCAATAAAAGATGAAAATGAAAGTGGGTCCACAGTGACATGTAAAACAATAAGGTGATGCTGAACTGTATTTGTAATTGTTTTTAAGTGAACAATATTTACCTCTTAAAATATTAATTATATTACAGTGAAAAATCACACATTCTGAAGTCAATATTTGTTTTTACACCCCTTGCTGTTCATTGTTGTTTCATTGAGTAATATTCTGAAATGGGACCAAAGAGCCATGAAAGATAATCCTATAAAGTTAGAAATGGAACATCAACTTCTGAACAAATGGACACAACAATCTAATGAATATAATCTTTCACTGCCTTGAACTCTCTGCTAATATCACTCCTATTCTGCTAATACTGACATGCCCTTCAAGCTCCGCTCTTTATTCCCCAAACAGATGTTGTGTTTTCAAATCCAACAACTAGAGCCATTTTTCTGCCCAAATGGGTACAGATGAGTCATGCCTATCATTAGTTTTACTTTCCGGCATGCAGGGAGAATAATTCAAACCAACATGACCTAATCGTTTCTCTCTCCGTCTACAGCATGCACCCGAGTCGTGTCAGAGATAACGCCATCCATCTTCTAAGCAAAGTTAGACCTAAACTGTAAAGTACTTCATAATACACTTTGACATTTATCTCGCTCAGGTTTTAAAGCAAAACAGAGCCTCGCTGTGCATTTATTAGTCACACTGAGCTCCACAAACCTGTCCAATAAGATTATTTAATATTGCATACAGCTCTGACAGGCTTCAAGTGAACATACATCACGCTACAGGCCGACAGACATCGAAATTTCCCCATCTGATAAAATTAATGTCCAAACTTTCCCCAAAGTGCTCAGTGACTGATTTTTTTTTTTTGTTCAAAAACTAGCATTTCAGCAGCGCCACTTGCGGTCACCTCATGTGAATAATAATGGCGCGATCATATTGGGGCTTCCGGGCCTCACAGATGCAGCACATGCGCCTCCCCCCCCCCCCCCCCC
>JAODJU010000039.1:3180792-3206037 GCA_026776725.1 Gnathonemus echidnorhynchus
CCCCCCCCCCCCCCCCCCCCCAAGGCAGAGCAGCAGCTGGATTCCAGTCTGTTTGGCCGTCTTGGACATTGACAACTAGGCTGTCTACAAAAGAGCCAGGTGTTGCCCCCAAACTCTGCTAATTCCACCAATGCTTGCCATATTTAAAACATTAAGTCGTGAAAAATGTTACACGCACGCCATGCAGGTACGTCGGATGCTGGCATTTCCAGCATCTCAAAGCCCTGTCACTGATATTCGCTGATTTCCCCAAAGTCTTTAAGGCTGATGCCTTTCATGCGCAAGATGGATGGAGTGTGGCAGGAATCTACAGCCACCTCGTGATGAATCAATGGTAATCGCACGCCTGTACACCGTGATTTTATTAACTGAAGGCTGTGATCCATCACCACCTCCCTTTGAGGGCGCCAGATGAATATGCCACATGTAAACAACACCATCAGAAAAAAGGCCCAAGATGACGTGGTTGTTAGTGTCAGTTAACACCAGCCAGGTGGTCTAATGACTAAATAACACTGATGTAATTAATGCATATGATTTATTGTCCTTGCTTGTCGTAATGTGTGCTAGCTGTAACATAGCTAAACTCAACCACGTCTTTCCAAAGGAGCATTGGTACACATCTATTTAATATGAGAAGGTTCTCTTTGTACTGCATTATTTCAGCTGTTTCGTGAACCGCCTTTTCTTGCCTGAAGCAAAAACAAGGTAGCTAAACAACAGACATCAGAAACTGCATTGGCGATCAGGCACATTTTTCTGTTAGCGTGGATTACACTTTGCTCCAAAAAACTGCAGCATGCCACATATTATACTATAAGCTTTTGTGCGTTTGTCTCCCTGCTTTACCAGGCATCCTATGTATTTCATACACATCATCCAGCCACTGTCATGGACTCCGGTGGGTTTGGCGTGAATGCGAGGCATCGTGCAGACGGGGAAGAGAATGTGGACGACCCACTGGAGGCTAACAGGAACACATGGGTTTATGAAACAGAAAACACAAGAAACACTACAAAACAAATGGACCGGGAGGGGTCAAAACCAAAAGGGAATGAACAAAGACTAATTACAAATGGGGCAGGGAAACAAGAGGCACAAATAGCAGAACATTCAAACATCACTAACATCCAACAAACATCAACGACTCCAGCACAAAGAGAACAGAATCAGGAACTTAAATACAAAAACGAAACCGGGTAACAAGATGGAGTGAATGGAGTGAGACATAGACAATTCACCAATCCTGGAGGGTGCAGGGCAACAAGCAATCAGGTAAAAACACAAGGGCAGGCAGAAGAAAAGGCAACAGCTGAAACTAATAATTAAACTCAGGAAAGTCAAACTAACAAAGAAACTAAGAAACAGAATCTACACTAGGGGAATAACAAACAGGTAAAAACACAAGCACAGGCACAAAGCATGGAACCAAAACCAAATACAAATCACAAGACACGGGAACAAGAAAACTCATACAAATGAAACACTAGGGAACAAAATACAAAAACAGGAGACAGGATTCAAACAACAGATAAGTTAACAGGTAGCTGCATGCTCAGGTCATTGAGCCATGCTGCTGACAGGGAACGAGGGAAACACTATAGACTAGGACAACGGGGGAAGACAGGATGGCCAGCGACACCTGCTGGCCAAACGGGGAGAAGACACAAGACTGGGACAAAACAGGTGCTGACCCTGACAGCCACTGTGTAAATGTACTGTGTGAAGTGTATGTTAGGATGTCACAGTTTATTGTTAAGTAAATGTGAGAATGTAGCACCGTTGGGCTCAGAGAGACGATATTTCATCCTGGATGTATGCATGTATATTGATGGACTGATAATAAAGATCACTTGACTTGATTTGACTGCTTAATATTAAAATATTTAACTGATTAATTGACTAATGCTGAATGATGGCTAAAATATAACATTGTTTTTAATCTGTCAAAATTTCATAATTTAATTAATCCACTTAGTGGAGCTATAAAATCATATTTATTGTAGCATTGAAACAAATTTTGCATCTTGCTACAGCTGAACAAACAAGTAAGACCCCATATGACCAAAAAGCACTTATATTGTGTTGTGATTGTGCCTAGTCTTGGTATGGCACAGGTTATGGACTTTCTAGAGGGTTAGAGTAGATCTGTGAGAAGATGCTGGGGCCTTTATGGTAGAAGTCGGTCACAGAGATGGTCATGGGCCTGCAAAAAAGAAATGCAACTGGAAAAAAGGGTTTATTGACCACATTCCCGCCCGTCACTGCTGATCAACGTTTACCGCACCATTCATTTCCCAAATGGGTCTGAAATAATTAAATCCATGCATAATACATTAGCAGGTTCTCCGTAAAGCACTGTGAAACGCCGACCTGTATCGCACGCTCAGTGATGAGAGTGCCACAGCAAGGGCTCGAAGCCCTCATTTTAAGCGTCAGGTTGCGTGGCAGTATTTATACGCCACCCGACATGGCACCATGCCAGCTTCGGACGGAGGTGGGTGACATGCTCCTGGTGTTCGACGTTTCCCCTGGGCATCCTTTGAAGCCCCCACTGAGCTCAGATCCGATCCGGCGTTACTGTATCAGCAGCGGGTGGGTCTTACGCAGCGGGGGGGCTGCTGCTCTGCCAACGGGCTTAACCCCGAGAGCTTGGAGCGTAGTCACACCCCGGGAGGAGTTTGCCGCGGAGGGAATATCCCATCAGTCAGCTGATTGAAGGCCCGCTGGTATCGGTAACGACTCATGACGCGAAGGCCGATGAAACCAGGACCCCTTTAAAAGAGTAGCTGATGCACATTTTAATTGTTATTATTTTAGGGCGATAAATATGAAAGGGACATTGTGCTCAGCTCTGCTCTGTGACGGCCATGGAGGCTGCATCTGTTTCTGGTGTTTGGTTTTAATCTGACAGCATTCGATGGTTTCTTACCAAAGCCGTTAAATCAATCTGGGACATGGCTGAAATGATTATGTAAGGGCACAGTCCATCCTGCAGGGTGAAGTCCGGTGACAGTTCTGTTCGTCTTGGTTTTCATCACCTGTTCCTTATTTACACCATGACCCTGTACTGCGTATGTGATTTGGAGGTGATGGATGGATGGATGGATGTTGTACATTTTGGTGCTCTGTCTGCTCTAACCCATAACCTGAGCTCCGTCCCTGAAGAAACAAAACCTCACAGCATCTGATTTTTGCAGTTTCTATCTTATACCAGACATTTGTTTGTTTATTCTTTTTTTCTTGAAGCCCCCAGTTACCTAAATACCTCCGATAAAAAAACCCTTAAAAAATGAAGCCCATGGCTGCTGCTGAATTTGCTGGGTGGACAGGCTTCTCAGCAAAGACCGTCCTTTGCTGATACCCTTCTTTCATACCCAAAAATGTTATGATTACAGAAAGGAAAATGATTGGTTCAGAGACATAACCAATCAAATTGTAGAAGAGTTGGCTCCAAGCAACTAGAGGAGACAGGACCAAGACACCTGATTGGTTGGTCCTTGCTCCTCTAGTTGCCCCGACACACCTCTATTACAATCTGATTGGTTATCTCCCTTAACCAATATTTTTTTTCCTTCTGCCCTCAGAACATTTCTGTGTAAGTAAAACTCCCATGGGTGAAGATGAATTGTTTGGTACAGAACTTCTGTGTTATGGAAGAAAAAAGCTGATCCGACGTTTCTAGAGAGCAAAGAGGCAGCATTTGTGGGCTGCTGAGCCTCCAGTCTTCTTTCATATTTGATGAGAAACTGCAGGAAATAAATCAAATAATCACAGGAGCCCTCGTGTTCGTTTGGTAACAATAGCAGCGGAGGCATCGCACTTTATTTTTAATCATTTCCAGGTGCTGCACGTCCGTGCGGCTCTCACATAAGAATTGTGGGGCTGTGATTGCATGTCGTGTGCGGATCCACTCGAGGGCCGCTGATATGATAGGAAGCGTTTCTTCTTTGTGCTCCATATTTGTGGCGCAGCTGCGGTGGAACAACTTCCTCGAGCGAAAGGCCGTGTCGCCGGGGTATGGGAGCCCCGCGTGGAAATGTTTACATGCTCAGCGGCGCTTCTGCGAAGTGAGTGGGTGTTTGGTGAGGTCCTGGGGGCCCAGCGGGGGCTGGCCTTGCCCGGCCAAACGTTTGAGCAAATTAATTTTATTGGGATTCATATAAACCGATATTAACGTTGATGTTTGCGGGTGGGAAGTGATATTGAAGACTCAAAAGCATTTCCCCCCTGCAGATTCATGCCCCTGGTGGGGCAGAACCTGATTTATTTATTGTGATGTAGTGGTATAATGTAGGGGGGGGGTTTCTTCCCCCAGTCCAAAGCTATTGCATTTCCCTCATCTGCTAGCTTTTGCAAGTCCAGTCCTGCAGGCCCCCCGGGGCGCATTAAACCAAGCAGTGGTGCGCTGCACACTGAAGCGAATGCGATGAACTGAGCTCAGATGGACGCTGCATGATCAGTGTTGCATGTGGCGCTCGGCTCCAGTGCATGGACACCTTGAAGATGACCAATGCGATGACGCATACAGAATGCATTGAAATGATCGGTACAGGTGCCAAAATGAATGAGCAATTTATAATTTTACATTACATTTATTAATTTTTATTTTTATTTATTTTTTATCATATGTAGCTTTGGTAGGGAGGCACACATGGTCATCTTGTGAAGTGCATCTTATAAGAAGAAATGCATCAGCTGGGATCATCAATGCTGATGTCATGCTTTACTTGTATATGCTGCACATACCGAGACTATAGCAAAGTACACAGCAAAGAGTATAGCATGAGTATAGCAAAGTATAAATCCATCCATCATTCCAGTGCAGGGTCACAGTGAACCAGGAGTCTGTTCCGGGCTACATGGGACAGAAGGGACACCCTGGACAGGATGCCAGTCCATCACATAAATCCCGTGTGTTAAAGTGTGCATACTGTTCCAATAAAGACACTTTTCGAATGTTCCTGATACGCACCTGGAAGCTGTTTATTCCCGCGAGGTACATGGGAAATTAGGCCGGTGACACACTTTCGCTTTTTCATAAACAGACGCTTCACCGGCATCGCTTCCGACAGCACTGTTCCCTCAAGCCAGCTTCAGGAGACAGACCGTCATCCTCGCTTCCACCGCCGCGCCGTGACCTCATTCCAAACGGCCGTGGATTTGCAGCTCTCCCCGGCGGCTTCCAGTCAGCTGTAACGGTGTTTAACAGTCTCTCTGCACAGCTGCTGAATGCTAACTTCTGTTCCGCTAAGACGAGCCAAATAGGTACCATTGATAAAACACAAATCATATGCATTTTATTCAAAGCGACATGCACTTCAGAGAAAGCAGGGTCAAACAATCACTGGAGCTAGTGGGGGTTAGAGGGCTTGCTGGGGGCCCCAATCACTCTTCTGACAGCAGTCGGTAAACGTCCAATCCAAAGCCACGCTTCCTAACCCACTGTGCCACACACCACATCCTTAAATCCTAACGTATGAATCAATTACAAATATTACAAGGCAGTGCCGAGCATAGGCTCTTTGAGGGGTGCTCAAATGGGGGGAGAGGGAGGAGGGTAAAATTTGTCAACTGGGGGGAAATTTCGCGCGGCCATTGGT
Organism: Gnathonemus echidnorhynchus; assembly: GCA_026776725.1. Taxonomy (NCBI): domain Eukaryota; kingdom Metazoa; phylum Chordata; class Actinopteri; order Osteoglossiformes; family Mormyridae; genus Gnathonemus; species Gnathonemus echidnorhynchus. Next base: position 3,186,396 of record JAODJU010000039.1, read on the forward strand.
CATCGAAAGGGGCATTAAAAACCCGAAAAGGAGCACATCTACACTCAAAGGTTACAAAATCGTGCGCAAATACAAAGATGGCCTTCTTGAGCCCCTACATTATTGATCCACACTCTGATTGCAATAATTTAAATTTTCTGCAATGCAAAACACGTACTTGGCCTTTGCTGGGCTCAGGGAAGTGATTTCTACCTGTTTGGTGTGCATTTCACTAATTCCCTCTGGCCTCCCTCTCTCTCGCTCCACGTCGCGTGCCGTAATGGCCAGGAGAGCGGCCGCTGTTTGATCTCATTTAGCCGCTCGTGATTAAATGGAAACACATGGATGGGCCAGCGCCTCGATATGAAGGCGGCCGTTTCACCTCTGCTGGATCCAGACCTGCTGAGCGCCGCAAATCTCTGAAATGTCAGTCCATTCGATAATGTCGGCGGTGTCTCAAATGCGTGTGTGGCCCACGCAGGGGAACGTTCGCAGAAACCAGGGAGGGAAACAAGAGCGGGGGAGAGGGTTCCGGCCCCCTTCGCGCCGGCTGCAGTCGGTCGATTCAATAAGCCAAAGGGGGACATGTTCTGCAAATTACCGGCCTAATATGTTAACAGATGGAGGGGGTAAGAGAGGCAGTCGCTGGAATTGGTACTTCCCATTTAGGGGAAATCTCATTTATATTGACACAAGCACGTGATTCTCATCTCATCAAAAACCACCTGGTGCTTGCGGGCACGTCTCTCGGCTGTGGAGGAATTAAGCGGACCGGGCCGCCTGGAGGGGGTCGCTCGAGACCCCGGCAAGCCTCCACGAAACAAGTTATTACACAGTTATTTTAAACGTGCGGCAAGTTTGATCAGCTTGAAAAAGCTTATTTTTTTTCTGCAATTGCATGCAATTCTAAGTTCTTATCCCTATAATCTTACTGATTGGTTATTGTATATCGCAGGTTGATATATTGTTCTTTACTCTTCTAATACAGGCTGGCACAGTGACGCAGTGGATAGCACTGTTGCCTCACACTTTGTAGACTGGGGTTTGAGTCTCTGTTACCAAATTGCTTGCAGGTGAGTGTGCCTCGCGATGGGTTGCCAGCCCCCCCCCAGAGCTATTCCTGGCCTTGCAGCCATATGCTCCAGAGCCCCCCGTGACCCTGCATAGGACTAGAGGAATGAGATCTTTTAATGCCTTAGTGTGATCTTGGTTTTTCTTCTTCATAACAGCTCTGTAGCTCCACAGTGTCCCAGTGACCGGAGTCCAAATCAAAAATGTCAAGTTCTCTATATCTGTTTTCCTACCGTTCTTGGTCCAGTCCCACCTTTTGCCAGGGATAGATTACGGTTCTCCTGTTACATTCACACCACCCTGTTCAATTTAATCTTTCATTTGCACTTGCGCCCCTTGCAGCCGAGAGCCCAGTGTTCTGACAGAAGCCCGAGGGCGATGTTTGCCCGGCTTTTATAGGGGCCCTGTGAACGCTCTCTGCTCAGTCTTTGAACTGCACTATATAGCAAAGCCATTTACTGGCTAGTGCCATATAGTCATAATGAAAAATGCTTTCCGGACAAAGAATGCTTAAGATGGAGTCTACAGTATCAATAACACCCAGCTGGCCACAACTGTAGTCTTGGAGTGAAAAGGAGTCAGGTGTACTGAGGAAGAGCAGGAGATCCCCTGGCAGACAGGTCGTCCGAGCTGCTCTCCACGGGCGGCTGCCCTCAGCTACGTTTGCTTTGTCCTGTTCTGGCTCTATGTACATTTTCCCTTATTTTATAATAAAGGTTCATGCCCTAGTTCTTGTGCCTATTTTTAGTCGTTCCAGGTTCCCATCTTCCTCCCAGTAAGCCCCCCCCCCCCATAACTGGCCGCAGACATTTAGCACACGCATGAATACATAGTCATAGTTCTTCCAAGCACCAGTGAATGCCCTGAACTTCAGGAGGAACACGTCGATGCGTCACCGGCTGCAAGAAAGAGGAGAACGTAATAGGTCCTCTGATGTCTGCGTACGTAGAGGCGGAGCGTCAGCAGTGCACTCGGGACTGACTGCGCAGCGTCTGAGTGACAGGTTTGTTACTGATGACATTTCATTATATTTTATAGCTGTTCTCCCGCCCGTACGTTCACCCGTGTCTCTCACCAGATGGCAAATGGGGGAACAGTTGGGTACGGCACCTCGATCAAGGTCAGCATGGAAGACTCTCCGGGTTAGAAATGCGGACAGAATATGTACCGGGAAGAGAGGTGCTGACTCCAGCAACCTGGGAAAAAAAAGGACTCAGTAGTTTTTAGCATGATTACATTTATGGAAATAAAGCTACAGTATATGTTTTTAAAGACAGAATAAATGTTAATGTATGCCACCTTTTATTGAAATGGAAGCAATCCATCATTCAGCGCATATCCTAAGAGAGCAGAAATATGTATACAGTTTTTTTCCTGTCTCCAGAATTTTTTATTTTTTTTTCCCAGGGTAAAATGAAAAGCCCACTTGTGCGTAAATCAAACTGGGGCCCATTTAATTTGTCCTGTGCACTGGAACATGGATGGGGCGATATACAAATGATCCTATTTTCCTCTTCATTTTATCACCATGAAATAAATCTTCAGCGTGTGTCAGTGGGTTTGTTTATAGGAGGGAGGGGTTGTTTATGGTGATACATTTTTAAAGGCAGAGCTGCTTTTCGATGAGAGCTGCCGTTACTTCGTCAAGCTCCATATTTCTACAGTTCGGGGGGGGGGCTGCAGAATGATTTTATTGCAGTCTTTACAGAGTTCATTGCATTTAGAGAAAAATATTCAGCATGCTTACAAATGGAGAGTGATGGCTTTACAGCTGAAGCCTCTAGCTTGTTTTCTTTACTGTTACCATGAAAATGATTTTATTAGATTTGCATCAGAAAATAAATTAGGCTCCCGTGCGTCACATTGGTCAAGACCCCACCACGAAAAATAATCAAGTTATAAATAACAATCTGGAGAGGCAATTGTGTATAACAAATGGACCAGAGACCTTTTTTCCAGATAAAAAAAAACAGAGGCCTTAATTCACAGGTCCTCTGAAGCATATTAAAGCATCATGTTTCCTTGATTCTCATGTTTTATTTAGTTATTTCATTAAAAAGCAATTTAGAGCTTAGTAAAACATGTCTGCATGTAAAACATTGATCGCAAGGTCGCTGGATCGTTCAAAATCGATCCCTTTGCTTACGATTACAAGCAAAATAAACTAAATACCAAGAAGGATGATTTATATGAAATCATTGTCATGTTGTCAGGACCATTTATCAGTATCGACACATTGGTTCATCTTTGTTACTTTGTTATCTTGCTTTGATAATAAGAAATGCACTAATATGCTAAAAGAACTAAGCAAAAACAGGGGAAAATTCCAATTTAGTAAACTTCAGTAAACTTTACTACAGCACTTCCGAAAATGAACAATTGTTGAATTTCTTTTGGACACCTTTTGATCAATGGATTGGACTTTGCATCAAATCTGCAAAACTCTTTGCCCGAGTGGGCAGCCCGTTGCAACACGTCCTGTTTCATTTATAATATCTCTCCTTTAAGCATAAATCTGTAAAAGTCCTTTTGATTCACTCAAGGGCAGATTTTATGCGAGGTTTCCCGGATCGAGCTAAAAGGGCATACTTCTTTTTCACTTTCACATTCATCGCGATCTTTGACCCCGATGTGGTGGATTTTTAATCTCTCTCGCAGTTTTTCGGGATTTAAAAGGCAGGCAAGGCTGACATGATCGGTTAAATAATGTGTCATTCAATAGCTGACACTAAAAGCTTGTAGCTATTTGAGATGTATGCATATACAATTGTTACGTCTGAGATTTTAAAATGAGACTATGACACACAGGAGCCTGCGATCCCTGGGGAGAAGCACAATAGTGTGAAGATCTATGACTTTACTGTTTCATTTCACCAGTTCACCTGATTCAATATGACTCAAATATGTCAGCTGCTGGTTTGACTTTGAGTCTTTGTCTCGTTAAGCAATCTTTGGAAATCGCCCCAGATGACTGTCAGTCAGATGCAAAAAAAGCCAACAAATTTTCTATGTTGTGGACAAATCTCCCTTTATCTATAGTTCCATCTATTTAATAGAATTTTATAAATGAAAATGATAGATGATTTTCTTCCTATTGTGGTCTCCATTGTAATAAATTGTAATTGTAATAAACTGTAATTATTATAAAACAAGAATTGCTTTTCTCATGACTTACTGCTAAGATTCGATATTTTAAAGCAATTTATTTTGTTATATTAGCTATAACAGTTTTAGAATCAAATTTCAAATATTAACCGAGATAAAAATGAGGTTGTGAAAAACTCAGCTTTGTGCAGAAATGTTTTTTCTAGGAGAAATTGATCCAAACAGGTTTCAAAAGTCCTGGGAAAATCGGATTCAGGTAAGTCGTGGAAGGGCTGTACTTCTCGGCAGTAAAGACGCCCCCGAGGACTTTATCCACATACCTCTACCACGGCCAAGCGTGTTAACATGATAACACAAGGCCGTTGAGGCTGGCTGCCTTTTTCAAAGTGTATTTTCTGTGTTTTGTCTCAGTCCTTTCCATGAATTCATATTCTCACAGAAGGTGCTGCATCACAAATGCAGTTCTTGTCGAAACAAACCTAGTGATGGAACAGAAGGAAGAGAAGCGACCTAGACTGTGTTACTTGTACACGTTCCTTTTCCTTAGTCATCCTGGTGACAAGACAATAGGTTTTGATGTTGCCAATAGCAAGTGGCATTTCACTTCAATACTGAGGTGGAAAGTTCAGGTTCAGAAATTACAAATCCAGACCAAGATTTTGTTTTAACCAACCAGTTGAGTACAAAGAGTATATTGCAGATGGTTAAAACAAAATTTTGGTCTTGATCAAGCACTGAAGTCTCCCCTCTCTTTTCTTTAGAACTATCATCGATTCTCTTTTAAAGATTGAAAAATTCTGTCTGCAACAAAGTTGATAGCTCAATAAGGTCCGTTGCAACCTTCAACAGTTTCTGCCAGAGCTTAAAAAGACAAACATACATGCTTCATCGTTTAGGCAAATAAATACCTACATTGTTATACTTTCCCTTTATATTCTATTGCTCACATTGAATGCACATGGCTGACAGATATTTAAATGCATTTGTAAATGGTATTGATTAAGTTACACGTCAAGTATAACGGGGTTCATATGTTAAAAACGCTCACACACTTAGGACAATTTGCATGAAAGTGGAAGGCCGATTTCCTGCCGACACCTTCCATAACTGTCTCTCACTAAACAGAAGATATTACCCCTAGCTGTAGAACAGAACACGGGAGAGAAAATAGTGTATTTTTCATGTTTTGGTTGCCGTAGATAATCTGTATTCTCTCCCTCTCCCTGATTCCTTGGATACGGTGGGTACCAGAGAATGTTGTGTCAGGCAGTTATTTACTGGCGTGCCAGTGTCACCTGGGAGTGCAGACTGACATGTGGGTCACTGCAGCATCTGTTACAGGGATTTCCAGTGACAATAGGCAGGAGGGCTTCCATTAACCCAATGAGAACTTTTGGATCCCTCAACAGTTGAGCCCTGTTCCTTTCTTCATTATTCCTCACCAGAGCAACAGTGTAAACAAAGGATGTGAACCATTAAAAAGAAAGGAAATAGATGTTCAGCTTTAAAAAAAAGAAAGTATCTTTTCCAAATCAGGAAATGATATTCCTCATTTCCATGATAAATGTAAATAGGATTAAATTGATCCTGGTAAATTCTGAAAAAAGTCACTACGTCTGACATAATTACCCGCTTGATAAGTTGCTTTTCTTTAAGTTTCTTATGAGATTTATGATAATTTTTCCATCATTTAGGAAAACCTTGTTAAAAAGTTAAATATCAATTAGCCCAACTTCGACAAACAAAGGTTGCTGACAGGATGCACTCTCTCTCTGACACCCAGAAAATGGATGCTTACATGTCACACATTAAGTGCCACTTAATGACACAGCAGGAAGCACCTGGTTCATGACAGTAGAAGCTAGCTGACTTTCTATTGCATATTATTATTATTATTATTATTTGATTCATTAATGTTCTGTTTTTCATGATAGTATTTGTGTACTGTGTACTTTATAATCTATTTACACCACATGTTTGCACTATGTGTGATCTCTTTACAACTAGGGGGGGGGAGTGTTCCACAAAGCAGGATTTCTCCGTTAACTAGAAGTCATGAGCATCCAATAAGAGTTTAGGTAAAGAGCATTCCTGCTGGACAATCATAACCTTTATCTTAAGTTAATCCAGCTAACTGAGAAATCCTGCCTCGGGGTCTGTTCTGCACCACATGTATGATCATCTGTGCTCTAAGATACCTTCCTGCTGTATGCACAAGAATCTCCCCCTGGGATCAATAGAGTTTAATCCAATCTAATCTAAAGTTTCCAGCATGAACGTAAGCCTTTTGGTCTTCTGTCCCAAAAGATGACATATGGGATTGTGGGCAGTCTCCACATTTCAGAGGAGTCAGGGTTCCACGTTGGCCACACAGTCCCCGGTACAGGAGTTAGCGTTAAACTCAAACTTTGAAACTCCACGTCTGCAAATACTGGAACAGACTGATGTGCCAGCAGTGAGATCATACAAAAGGGATTCTAATAGAGAAATTCATGGTGTTTCACCTGTCAGATAGGTCACAGTGTAGGTGACTGGCCACCTAAACTACACTGCTCTAACCAGTGACAAAATTGGCACAGAAAACACTATGGATTTTAGCAACTGGTTTGGAGGGGTCTAACTGGCTCAGAAGTACTTCAAACCAGCGGGTTATTTCAGTCAAAAGTCTGAAAATAATTTGTTTTTCACCAAGATAATGATCCTCCAGGTTATGCAAGGAAAGAAGGACAGAGATGGAGTGCTGTGACAGGTGACCTGGCCCCCACAACCCCCCCGCCTGAACCCTAATGAATCGGATTCAAGAGTTAGAGCAGGGTAGCCAACATTTACCCAGAATTCCTTCAGGACGTTAGAGAAGCATTACAGGTGGTTACATCTGGGAGCTGGTTGAAGGAATGACAAGAGTCTGCAATGCTGTCATCAAAGCCAAAGGGGGTTATTTTGAAGAGTCTAAAATGTGGGAAAATGTTGAGATGTTGAGCCACTTCTGTTGGTCGTTGCTATATATGATCAGGCCTTCCACTATAAGCTGAATAACATAGCTAAAATGGAGACAGATATATTAAAAGCAGGTGCGTCCAGGTTTTTATCTGGTACTGTACATCCCAGGGAATAAATGTCACTTAGATTCAGTTTTATTCCCATTTGCCTTCAGCTGCATCCTGATGATAGACCTTTGTGACACTGCCTTTTGATGCACTGAACATCCAGCTGAGTGACACAGCGCCCTGGAGCTTCTGTGAGGTTGGCTGTAGAAGGCAGTGGTGGTGTGTCTCTCTGAGCCGCTGGCGTCACAGCTGAGTGGACATGTGTCACGCGAGGACTGAGAGTCTCCTCAGAGCTTGTACAACAGCCAGTACAGCAGAAAACACCGGTTACCCTCTAAAGTTCTGCAATGCGTCAATCAGCTACGTCAACGTAACGAGCTAACGATAACGATCGTGTATATCATGATGTGGCCTGGCTGTCCCAGCCTTTGTTGTTCCAAACTAATCTGCAACTTGAATCGAGATTATCGTTTCAGCTTTTAAATGTTTTTCTGCTGCTATCAAGACACTTAGGAACTGATTAGAATTCAGGGCAGATTTTCTATAAAATCTGTTACGTAAAAGCAGCATCAACAAATTACCTCTCGATACCTTGAACGTTTATTAGCACTTTAAGTGATTGCCGTGTGGATTCTCATCAAGTGAGAATATTTTGGACGGTGTCTGGGCGGCGTTTGCGCTCAGGAACTACCCCCAACAGCACGTGTTGCCAAAGGGAGGGTCGTTAAGTTCTACACATCTCTTTCTTCCATCCGCCACTAACTGCAACAACCACAAAAGGGTGTGACATTCAGAACAGAGGGTGTCATGCAAGGGCAGTTAGCAAACATTAACCGTGCTCACGTCAATAGACACATCTAGAGAAGCCCCTCGCTTTACGATGGTTTGACTTGCTATATTTCAACTTTACAATGGTGCCATAGTGATGAACATTTAGTAGTCAACTCTGAATTTTGATCTTTTCCCAGGCTAGCAATCTGCCTTGCAATACTTCCTCCTGATGCTGAACGATGGCAACTTCCAAGCAGACATGCTTCCGGTCTCTCTAGCAACTGCAGACATCTCATACAGTGGTTAACAACGTATCATATTGTTTCTGTGTTTAACCGAATAAACTTATATTCATTTATTTGCTTTTCAATTACTGGTACTTAGTTATTTATCACTTATTCAGTGACGGTTGTTATTTGTTAGGTTGATAAGGTTGTAATACCTCTAAACTGCATATACAGAAACTACCTTTAAATTGCAACTGCACTTTAATTACTGCCCACTGTTACTGCCACATTATGCATCCATTTCAGCACTGTTAATTTCACAACTATAAATTTCAACATTCTGTCACTGTGAATTGAGTGCTACTGACCCGTGCAATATAATAATCATGTGCAATACCAGCCATTATGGTTCACGTCCCTCCACTGTTACAAATTGGAATTGTGTGCTGTCTGTTTATCATCCTGTCTATTATTGTTTGTATTGTATTGTTTTTTGATTCTGTTACTGCAGTTTGTGGTGTCTTATGCTGGGGAAAATCCTGCCAACTGTAAAATCTCTGCACTTTTTATTTACTGCTTGTTTTGCAGCCCTGTCACTGTGATGGTAAGTGTACTATATGTTACTGTATGTCGCACTGGGGCCATGGAGAAATGTTGTTTTTATTGCCGATGGCAATAAAGTAACCTTGAACCTTGATATTCGACTTACGGTCATTGGGACGTAACCCCATTGTAAACCGCGGAGTACCTGTATACTGCACTGCAGATATTGACATTTTCTAACTCTTGCACAGGCTAAGTGCAGATGAACTCCCCTAGCTTATAGCATGCAGCCTGTGTATATCCTTGATGGAGGTGAAATCCATAGAGTTGTTAACAGAAAACACATGCATCCCCATTTCTGCTGCTTGATATGTCGCCTCCCTTTCAGTGGAACCCAGCTAATCTCTTCATTCTTATATCCAGTGAACAGATTTGATTATTCATGCCATGTAATTGGACAAACATGGAAATGCATCTATCAAGGCAGTGGTTGGCAACATATCGACCGCGAGCCACGGGTAGCCTCTGAAATCGGATTAAATTATCCACCCCCCCCCAACACATAGCTCTTCCCCCCCCCCCTTCCAGGGCCATAGCCAGGATATTTAAAATAACCAGGTCAAAAGTGTTAGCCCTTCCTAAGTGTGCCCTGCAATGGGTCATGGTTATTCAAGTTGCAGAAAAAATATTGAGGACTTGACCTCGGTGTCCTCAGTGGTAGGTACGGCCATGCACCCCCCTCCCCCCCCACACACACACATTGCTTACTTTGTAGAAGTAGCTCTCACTGTAAAAAATGGTTGGAGCAGGGGGGTGTCGTAAATGAGGGGAAGGCAGCAGAAATAGTGGCCCTGAAAAATTTGAAACATAATTGGATTGGCCTGGGTCGGGGGCCTATTATGATATGCTGTCATGGGGCCCAAAATCTCTAGCAGCGCCCCTGTGTTGGAGAGCCCTGTTATAGGGTCTATCATGCCTTCGTTTTGCAGTAATCCTCAGCGCAGTTGTTATCATGAATGGCCAACTCTGACGCTCTGGGCCTTCACAAGCTCGTCTTGCAGGGTCCCTACACCTCACATCCATTACTGCTAAACAGACATAATCCCAAAGTCTGCTGCTGGGCGGGTCGACTCGCGTTATAAATGGACAGTCTTTTAAAAGTGAATGAGAAACACGTCCGACCGCCGCACCCGACAGCCGGATCCCAGTTATTGATTGGGCCTAATAACTCACGCTGCCGTCTCGCATGCACAATGGGGGATTGTTTGCCTGTTTCATGCCGCCTAATGATACATTTTGACAATAGTTAATGGGTCCAGTCCTGGAGAATTCACTGGCCACCAGCTTCTCTTAATAAAGAATTACCATTTGGAAATGAGCGTCGCTACATCCGCTGGGCGGCACGGGGAGTCCATTAGCTCACCACGCCGCGCTCTGCCAGCCAGCACTGGCCCTCGCACGCTGACGGCTCATCTTCAGCACTTTCCAGATATTGATCTTTCACTTTGCCCTGTCATCTTAACGACTCTTACCTTTGTCTGTTGATGTACATCCTTGGACGGGCAGTTTTCCGCCGTCCGTGGAATATCCATCTTTAGCGATGTTTTATTCATCAAATACACAAATAGCGGGGAAATAATATGGGAGAAAAAAGATCACATTCAACTTTTTCATTAAAAATGCTTGACGTGGTGACGGATCTCATGTCACTCGCTGGCGAGGCTTCAGGGGCGGCGATGAGAAACATAGGGACGGTAATCGATGCCTTGCCGCCGCGGGGCTTTTCCCGCCCGATCGAGTGTCCGCCAGCCGTCGCCGGTGGCATTTGGTCCATATGCTGCACAGTGACTTCCTGTCTCCACTGACCTTTCCCCCCCGGCGGGCCAATCAGAAGCTGACATTTCCCTGCGGGCCAATTAGAAGCTGACATTTCCCACCCCTGCTCCCGCCTTCCAGGTCTAATGAACATGCAAAACAAATCCTGAGTTATGGACAATGTGGATGGCATGGGTTAATGGGTTAATGAGGAGGGGGGGAGATGCGCGGGGGGGCTTTGGCAGTGTAGGAGAGCTGAGTGTCACTGTAAGGGTGATTGGGGGGTGTCCAGCTACACCATACATTGACCTCAGTAAAGCATATATACACACACAGCCATGGTCTGGGCTGGACTGGCCATCAGGAATACTGGGCAATCTCCCAGTGGATTCTGGGTATGCGGGACGGCAAAAGTATCATGGAGAGACCCCCCTCCCCCACTCCCCGCAGCAAGATTCATCGTGGAGGACCGACGTCTCCCCCGATCAGGCAAATTTATCATGCAGCCCAACCTGCCACACATACACACACACACACACACAGGTATCTTTGTGGGGACTCTCCATTCATTTCTATGGGGAAAACTCTAATCCCAATATGATGACCGTAACCCCTACCCAGCCCTAAGCTTAACCATAAGTAACCAAACAAAATACGAGACTTTTGCCATTTTTAGTTTTTTTGATTGCAGCCACAGATTTTTATAAAGTTGAGTTTCCCCTTGTTGAGACTGAAAAAAAAAAGGTCACTGCAACGTCAAAATAACAGGTTTTTATCACATTGTGGGGACTTTTGGTCAGACACACACGCATTCATATACACACACTCAGCAAAATTTACCAGTCCAGACCTGGTCATGACACTGAATATTTGCTTTGCTGATCCTAATTTTGCGCACTCTAGTTAGATACCACTGGCTAGATTTCTCCACTGTAACGTATCTGATTTGTGCGTTTTACGTCTTTCGATATTAACACTAACAATTATGTCCCAGCATTTGGCTCGTGCTGTTGCAGTCATCAGCCAGATTTGCATAGCGAGTAGCTGTTAAGTCAATCAGCAGCCAGGTTCGATAGGAGGATTCATGGCCTAGCTGAACATTTACAGGTTACGGCGGCCATTATCCGATTCAGGAGGATGGACACTTTTATTATCCTGCTTTATGCGATTGTCGTTTTATTTTAGTCACTCGCTATGTCACTTCACCGGTAAAAGCTATAGGAAGTCCTATAAATGCAAATCGCCTTTTGATTCTATGTGTAAAATACCACATCTCTCCAGTCAATACCGAATTATCCTGCTTTTAATGTGTACAACTTTATTTTCGGCATGTTTGGCTTCTGATATACATCCCAAATAAAATGTCTTTCCTATATTTTCCTTTCATTTCCCCATAAAACTGTGTTTACCAGTCCTACGGAGCTGCTGAATACTTAAATATGTTTATTAAGACTGGGAAGCAGCTTATTCTGCCTAATTGTACTCATGAAAAATACGATGTTTAAAAATACACAAATCTCTGTCCGCGGACAAGGTTAGTCACGTGAATGAAAATGAGCTACACGGGAGCGACAGGCCAGCGCCCGCTCTGATGCCAGTCAGTGCTGGGCCCTGGGCCCTGGTTTATTTCTACAGACGTTTTAAATTAATGGAAAAACTCATGGCAGCATTTATTTCCAGCCCAGCCGTGACTGAAAACATTAAAAAATCAACAGAAAGACTGGGCTAGAGGGGTTTTAAGGTTTTATAATAATGAAAAGAAAAAATATTTGCTTTGTAGCTACAGCCGTCCGACACAGACGCGGAGGTCAGCGAGCGCTGTGCTTTAGCCCTTCTGTATTCCCATGCCTCTCTGGGTTGCTGTACCCTGCTTTCAGACACATAGTTAGATGTTTATCCAATTTGGCTTTTTTAATACCTGCAAATGTAGCCAGTGCAGCAACGCGGCACACGGCTCTCAGGTCATGTGACCATCCTGGAGGCGTCTGGAGCGGCAGAAAGGAACAGAAAGGAGAGTCGGGACAGTTTTCAGTGGGCTGCACTGCAACCGCCACAAAGAAAAGTAATACCACTGAGCTTAAGGGGGGGCAGGGCGGGGGTGGTATCTGAGTATCAGTATGTCGTCCAGCTTCAGTAATCCTCGGGCTGTGGGATGTCAGTCTCTCGGTAAGTCTTGACAGGAATGGAAAGAAGGCCATAAACACAGTAACCCTGTGATGGCTGCCACCCGCCAATAGTTGCTACCTGGTGATAGTTGTCACCCAGTGATGGTTGCCCTTCACAATGGCTGCCACCCAGTGTTGTTTGCCACCCCATGATGGTTGCCTCCTCATGATGGCTGCCAGCCCGCGATGATTGCCACCCAGTGATGGTTGCCCCCCCGTGATGGTTGCCACCCAGTGATGATTGCCCCCCTGTGATGGTTGCCACCCAGTGATGGTTGCCCCTCACAATGGCTGCCACCCAGTGATGGTTGCCACCCAGTGATGGTTGCCACCCAGTGATGGTTGCCCCCCCGTGATGGTTGCCACCCAGTGATGGTTGCTACCTTGCAATGGCTGCCACAGCACTTTTTCCGATGCTGGCGTCCAGTCAGCCGCAACCTGTCCTTCATCCCAGAGCAGAAATTAAAATGGAGGCAGACTGAAAATCCCCGAAGGTAAAGTGTCAACACGGATTCCCTGGACACACTACAGCAGGCATGCAGGCTCTCCGCTATGCCGAGGCTCGCCGTCAGGGAGAGGGGGACCTTACTTTCGGAGGGGGAGGTGGGTCTTGGGAGGCGGCTGAGAGTTTTGTCATTATTAAATGTCATCTGTGTTCTTCCGCCCATGATCGTTTGTGAGACACCATCATGCGAGGCCATCGCGGTGGCCTCACACGGAGCCATCTGTCAGACTCCCGCCATAACCTTGACTGCATCCCCGTCAATGACCTACGCCATTATTGTTTCCGCTCAGCGGGACGACCCCCCGTCTCTAACACCTTCTCCGCACGTGCTATTCCTTAATTAGACGCCATGGCTCCTCTGGATGTTAGTGAGCATATTAAACCTTGAGTGGAAGGTCCATAAATTACGGGGCACTACATGCAAGGATACACCAGCATCCGGGATTATCGGAATGTCGTTATATCAGTCGCAGGATCAATCCTTGACATTCAGCTGGTTTAACCTTAACAGCTGGTACAAAAATGAGGTACAAATGGACGCCATGTCTGACATTGAGAAGAATAAGTCAGATAATAAAGATGGACAAGGGCAGCCTCCAGTAGCTCCTAATTCCTGCAGATATGATCATCCAAGCTGGGGAACATCTATATTAGACACAATGCCCAGGTAGAAAGTCATACATCTTAATTGTCACAGTCTGTCGCCCCACCACCAATTTCCTTAACGGTATTTCTTTCTAATACTGTTAGGAACCAATAATTCTTGCAAGTCGGGTGACGGAAGCACCAGTGCAGAAAGTCATGTGACCATCGCGACAGAGCGTGACACTGAAACAGCTCATGCCTGTTATTAATTCCTATCTTTACATTCTCATCAATAACACGACGCTGACAGTTCTTACACACCCACAAGCACAGCTTCAGGCCTGTGGCACACATTACCACTGAGAACATAAGACCCCAAACTTTCTGTTTGACACATTATTGACGACGGTTACGCTATGGGTCCAGTCATTTAGGTATTGATTAAAAAAAAACAATCATTCCCCATTTTTTAAAGCAAATTAAGTGACAATGTTTTACATTAACTGCACCTTCAAAACGCATTCATGATGCATTCATAGAACATTCATAAGCAACATGCAATTACACCTTAAAATCCTAATGCCCGATACCTAACAGTTTTACATAACATTATAACAAACATTATATGATTATACGATCATAATGTTTGTTATTAATGTGCATTACAGCTGTCATGTCTCATTCATTGAAAGTATTATGCAGTATGCTTTAAGACACATTAAGGTAAAATTAAATGCTGCTTATGAATGTTCTATTAATGCATAATGAATGTATTGTGAAGGTGCAGATACTGTAAAGCGTTACCTATTAAGTTTTTCTCCAAATGCCTAGAAAGTCTGAAGATCTGACGATGTGTCTGAAGATGTCTTTCTGACCATAAAGTTTCCAGCTCAAGGTGTCTTTGCAGGTACAGATGGTGCATAATACCACTGAGATTTATTAATGTCTATATTTAACTTTCTGCCTGATTTATGCAATATATTTCTGCTTTTATGTATGTTTTGTCACTACAGCAAGTTGCTTACAGTGATGATTTAGCCACACAACAGAGCAGGACCATAAATATTGTCGCCGGATATAGCAACATTGAGTGGAGGACTGCTTCATGTTTTTTTAAGCGATCATGATGCAGGCAAACTTTCATCCCAGCTTGAACAGCCCACAGAGCTCATTAAGATTTTGAGGAATGTTGAGATCTAAGTCAGATCCAGGTAGAGTTACGGAGATCTGAACCAATCATGGAAAGTGTAGGATGTAAGGCAGGGCACCCTGACTGGGATGGCAGTCTATCACAGGCTCGCATACTTGGCTTATCACAGTTATCAGGGTCCGGATGCCTGACGGAACTATTGAGAGGAGATGATGCTCTCTGCTTCAAACGACTGACCTGACGTGATTTATCAATGCATGGAAACTGCAGGTGCCGGGCGCCGATTGTGGCTCTGGAGATATGTCTTCCTGTACTTGAAGGGATTTTCCAAAACAAACACACCATCAGTCACAGTGGCATTTTCCCACACCTGCGCTGCAATCTGCAGACTCCTGGCCGGAGATGTCTGCCTGGCCCAAGAAACGAAACCCTTTCAGAGTCACAAAAATCATGTCACAAATAGTTTGGAGAAAACTACTTATACTGTTCCTGGCTGTCAAATGCAGTTCTACCTTTTCCCCAACCACACACATCTCTGCTGTTATTATTCAAGACCATCAGTGATGAAGGAATCACAGCTTTTCATTTAGCATGTAATATATCATAAACTATCCATTCATCCATCCATCCATCTATCCATCTTCTGTAACTGTTTGTCCTATGCAGGGTGGTGGGAGTCCGGAACCTATGGGTGCAATGCAGGGAGCAACCCAGGATGGGGCACCAACCCCTCTCAGGGTATACTCAAAGCCTAGGAGCAATTTAGTAACTCTAATTAACCTCAGCATGTTTGTGGATTGGGGGTAACCGGAGGTCCCGGAGGAAACCCCATGATGACACGGGGAGAACATGCAAACTCCGCACACCTGGAGCCATGGATGTCACCCCTACCATAAACCAGTCTGGTGATACTCTAAATTTCTACAGTGAAAATGCACTATAATAGTGTATATGATGTATATTACTTTAGGCCGAATACAAGCAGTAACAGTCTCCATGTGTTCATAATGCAGCATGCTGCTCAAGGACCGAAAGGAGTCCCTCAGCTCATGACCGATCCATCGCCCATGGCACCCGGAGGCCTGGGCTGCTGCTGACGCAGCCTGCAGCAACACGCAGAAGTCACAAATTAACAATCTTCCTGTGGGCTCATTTACATAATCATCAAAACTGGAAGAAAACCACCGCGCTGAAAAAACCCTTATCGGAATCGCGCCTATCTTAGCAAATATGTCCCAACGTGTGTATTCCTCCAGCTTTTTAAATGGAAATTAAATCAGCTTAGTTCAGGCTGTGTGCACCTGAGGTCTGACTAAACATCACCCTGAAGCTTCTTATATGTGCTTAGCGGCATAAACGCTACCTGTTAGCTATTTCCCGGCTCGGAGTTAACTCAAGGCTAAAACACTCCAGGCTTCGATGATGCGCCGCCGTGTCATGTTCAGAACTAACGGGGTCACGTATAACGGGAACAAACCGGCGAGAAGCGACAGAAATGCAGAATGTCACATCACAGAAAGCTGAGGTTACTGTTGCCTGCTCTGTCTCTCGGCTTCTCCAGAATGAAATAAGGGGAGCAAAGACTACAGGGACCTGATCGCAGCTTTCTGTCTGTCAGGAAGGGCTTATGCGAGCTTCCCCGCACGCCTACGTCTACCTGCAGGGGTGCAGTAAACATAAGATCTCCCCTCCCACAGGGACCCCGTAACCTAAAGTCAGGAGCAATTGGGGCCACTTCAGTAGAGCGTCAATTTTTTAACAGAAAATCTTAAATCTTTTAAAACCAAGAATGTTACCACTATTCCACCACACCTTGCTTCTAAACAACACAAATCTTAAAGCAGTTCTTTTCCTCAAAACATTTTATTTAAAGCTAAATTAATGTCTTGTTTCCACAAAACATGATGGGGACTGATATAAAAGCCTTTGACATTTGTGTTTGTGTGCTCATATCTGTACTTTGCATTGCCTGTGCATTGAATGAGGTCCAATAAAGATCCTTTACTGAAACTAATTTTGCTCTTCTACCTTGTCGTGCCGGTGTCCATTAACGGACTCCTAAGCAACATTAAGCAGTCTGCGCAGACTCTACCTTCATCAATTACATTTGAGCTGCTCTAAGCAGAAAGCAGCATCATTATCATTAGTGGGAAGGTGTCATCACTCAACAAAAGCAAACACGTGTCAGCACCTTTTGTCATCAACTGGTTTTATTAACAAATGAATTGTGTACATGGAGCAATTGAGAGGTAATAAAACTCGATAGGTAGATAGGAAGTAGAAATAAGCGTGACAAATACGATATAATAAACAGGCAGTGAGAATGACTTGTGTTTGGAGCTGAGACTAACAGATAAATGTGATTCATACAGGGTGGAACAACAGGAATTGTACCCTAATATTGTACCGTAATACCCTGTTCTAAAATCGCCAAGTAAGACAGGTAGCGTGAATTTGTTTTGTGCCTAGCCAGTTTTTAATTTTTGGATTATCATTATATTGAGATGAGTGACATATCTTTCAGTACTAGGATGTGTGTTCTCCACATGGCTATTCCGGTATGCTTGAGACTTCCAAGCAGAACCTTTGAGGTATATCTGGGATAAATCAGCTAGGCTATGCACCTCCTGTCTCAGTAGCACAGCTGGTTTCCTCGACTCACTCCCCTGCTTTTAAGGTATTGATCTGCCCAGCCAGCCTGTGTGGGTAGGTATGGTCATCTATCAGCAGGGAGGCTGGGCTACAAGACCTGAAATCACTTGCCTTGTCTTGGCCTTCCCAATCCGTCAAGGACCTGCTCTCCGAGATGCCACAGTCACTGTGATCATGAATCAATAGTCCCATGGCCAAGGACAGCAGCAACTCCGCACCGTGGTCCTCTATCTTGGGAAGTGAGGGACTGAGGGATGATGCTAAGCTGTCCCCAGATCCTTCTTCATCATCCACGAGGAAAGGCCTTTAGTCACGCTCCTGACTTGGTCAGAAAAACCAAAACTTGAGCATTTGTCTTGATTCCATCTAAGATCCCCAAGACACGAAGGCACTGGGCGTAGCCAAGAATGACATGGGACTTCTAACTTCCAACTATTTTGTGCCCTATAAAGGATGACGTCAGATAACAGCACAGTTTTGCGTCAGTCGTCCATCATGCCAACTCCCTGATTCCTGCCAACTCCCTGACTCCTGCGGGATTTCGATTGTTCCATAAAGACCGTCCTTCTGCAGATCGTCTTTGCCTCATTAGAGGTACCTGTGACACGAGGTAAAGACCATTTGGTCAGAGTTCAGCTGAAATGCAAGAAGCTTCTTGTTGAAAATCTGGAAATCATTTTAGCTGGGATGGCAAATGGAGTCACTTGATGGGGAGATGCAAGGATGTGGATTCCCATTTCTGGATGTATACTGCCTGCAGAGCAACAGGGTCAATGGAAAACAAAAGCTGCTATGAGTGAAAAATGTCTATAAAGCAAAAATAAATCAGTAGGCAGAGTTTCATCAGGTAGGGGTGTGAAACGACCCACATTATACTATCAGATATGAACAGGGGACAGGTCTAATGAATCAACACAAATAACCACTGTCATGTGACTCTGCCTCCTGAGACGACCACACCCCCCAGTTCCTACACACCTGGTCTAATCAGGATACGCAATGTCCCTCAAATCAAAGTCAAGCAGGACCGAGTTCTATTTGGAAGCCAGAAGTGGCCTTTAAACACTAGACCCAGCCACCTGACTTCTTTGGACACCACAGGAAAACATCCTTTTTACAAAAAAGCTGACAAATTATGTTTGGTTGTGTGTTTTTGATTTACCATAGACAGTTATACCAAAAAGAGGCAGCAGGTGGAGTGAGAGAGTGAATTCATTCGCTAAAAGCAACTGATTTATGAACTTTGCATCCGGAAAAATTGTTGTTTGTCTAACACTAATGCTTTAAATGACAAAGCAAAATATTGTATTTTATGAAAAATCCAAATAAAATATTGGGCATTGCATTTAGCATTATTAATCACAGTGCATAATGAGGGAAGCATCACCAGACAGTAGATATTATTAGCAAAAGACATATATACTCTAAGTGGCAAATTTATTAGGTACATCCAGCTAGTACCAGGTCGGACCCACTTTATTAGGTACACCTAGCCAGTACCAGGTCGGACCCACTTTATTAGGTACACCTAGCTAATACCGGCTAGGACCCACTTTTGCCTCCTGGACAACTTTCAGGGTAAATTAGTTGCATGTTCAAAGAAGTAATTTAAGGAGTCTGTTAAGTCTCTTATCTTAATAACAAGGTCTTTTCTGGCAAAGAAATGCCATTGGTCAATGCTATTGGATGTATTTTGTCCATCACACCATTCTCTGTAAACTGTAGGTGCTGCAGTACGTGAAAATCCCAGGAGGGCGACTGTTTCTGAGATACAGTCACTCCACATTAATAAATGTACAGATGATGCTCACTGGTCACATTAATGTTTAGCCAAACAGTAAGTGAACCTCTTTGACCCTTGTGTGCTTGTGGTATATATTCAGTGGCAGCCATGGGTATAAATTATGGGAGTATGGGGGGAGTTGTAGCCCTCGCAATAATCGAAACCATCTAACACAACCCCCTGGACCCCCTTAAATGGGTGGAGACCTCAACCCCCCCCCACCCCCGCCCCCTACCCCAGTGCT
>JAODJU010000039.1:3206137-3226643 GCA_026776725.1 Gnathonemus echidnorhynchus
GTTATGCCCTTGACTGCAGCACAAGACCCATAATTTAAAGCACTAGCATTAATAAGCAGGTGCCCTATGCATGTTGCCTTTGCATGTCCACAGCACTAACTTGACCCACAAAAAACCCATGATCTGCAAATGTCGCAACAGCAACGTGTCGGAGAAATGAAATGAAAAACCAGACCATTTAATTGATTTCCAAATGACTCACATAACAACTAGCTTTAAGTCAGATTAAGATAATTGCAATTGCACTGAGTGAATCTGTTTCCTTTCCCCCATGAACGAGGGCTGAAATCAAGTAGTATTCTCTCTACAAAGGACCTCTCGGATTGCGCTTCTTTTTCCATTAGCTGCGAAGACAGAGAGGGTAATTTCATACTTGTTTATGCCAATGCCATTTGGTTTCACCCACACTGGGACAAATTGATTTCACCCTTCGAATTGCTGGAATCCTCTACTTTCTTCCACTCCATGACAAAATGAATCATGGTAATGTTCCTTCTAAGTGAAAAGAGAATTAATTTCCACTGCCATCCCGATCTAACTAATAACAGGGTACAAGTCAGGAGAAAATGGGAAATCATTACTCATCTAACATTATCTTTATTATTTGTACTCACTTTTGATTGAACCAAAATTTAAGTGGCAAGCAATGAAGACAGGTGGGTACAGATTTCTGCAGATTCAAACAAAAGCTTTGAAGGCAATTATGTCCCGATTGCCTGTTAATGTTTCTAAGGCAAAAGAAAGTCTTGTAATTCCATATGTATGTTCATCCATGCATGCTATTGAAACTCGGAACGAACATTTTTAGCTGCAAGATATTGCAAAAAGACGCAACTGCCTTGAAAAAATAAAAGGTTTAAAAAAATCTTTAAAGCTTTCCGGGGACCGAGATCAAAATGGGGTACGCTGAAAAAAAAAACATCTTTTGTGGATGTACCAGTATTTTCTCAAACATATTGTGTAATGGAAACAATTGTACATTGTAGAAATTGTCAGTCAATCACTCAATTCATGACATTAGTATTCAATCGCAATGCATGTAAAACATTTTTATCAGGCCACACAGTGTAGGTGGGATGGTGCAGCCAATCAGGGGGTTGCATCTCTGTTCCTGTGATTGGATGGTCACTGGTTTGAGGCCAACTTTGGCAAAAATAGTCACATGACTGCGGGCCCTTAAGCGAGGCCCTTAACCTCAAGCGCCGCTACAGGTGGCTGCCCTTCCCTGCCAAGCTCGCTCTCACCTGAAGCATGAAGCAGAAGATGGGGTAGGCAAAAAGAATCTCCCCATGGGGATCCATAAGATATTATTATCATTACAATATCCCCAAGGCCGTGCATTCGATTCCTGGCCTGCCTTCGTGTACATGCAGCATGGAAGCTGTCCCTGTGATCCTGTACGTTTTCCCCTGGTTGCTCTGAGGTGTCCTGGGAAGATCGGCCATCCGATGCAGGTTGCACCAAGCCTTTCTCACATACATACTCATAAAATTACGCGACTCTGCCTCAGAAGTGATGAATTCATTGACGAGTGGACCAGCCAGGACCAGAACCTGAACCTTAATTTAATTCCACAACGTACCAAAATTCTGTCAAGACTCTCATTGAAATATACATTTGCAGGAAGAATGGACCTGCTTTCAGTTATCAGAGATAAAACAAAAGCCACAAATCAATAGTGGCATAATGAATACAGAACAGATTAATGGGGGTTATGGATAATAAAACAATGATCTTTGCCAAGAAAATGGAGCAGCAGGAAACGCCGGGGAGGGTGGGGTCGTGTCCTGTCAGCTGAATCATATTTCTAGAGGCTAAACTGTTTTCAGACAGAAGGCAGGGAAATGTTCACCTCACGTTAGTGTTAATACAAACTGTATTATTTTTTGTTTATATTTCATATAGCCTAATTTATCCTTGGTTGTTTTTGTTTTAAGGTAGAATTTAATTTTTGGTAATGCTTAGAAAGAACTAATTAAATTATAATAAATCATATAACTTTAATAAAAATCTTATATGACTAAATTAGTGCAAAAGTGCTGTAATTTTTTTTATCTCAGTAATTTCTGCTGTTTACTCTCAGTACATGTTTAAATATTTATTTATTGCATTTATGTAACGACATAAAAGCTGCTATTCATTAAGAGTTATTAGTTAAGCTTTTGGCCTGCTTCTTCTCTGATCGTCTTTATCGGGGGAAGGCATCCTAATAGCCTTTTTTCATTGGGTCATTGCTGACAAAGCTGCCCTCCATTTTTGCCATCGCGGTATACGGTTTTCGTAATGTTCTCACCGCAGCCATCCAGACTCCCACTATTACTACTCTGAAACAAATTTGAAAACGAAGAGTTAAAAATTGGATACACTGAAACTAGAGTATCCTCACAGTCGACCTGTACATATGGTCAATATACTATTATTATCGCTCCGGCCATTCATACATATTTTAATTAATAAAATGGCAACAGGCCACGTGATGATGGTAGATTTTGTCGTTGTCGTGCTTCTACACCTACCAGCATTACCCCGTTTACTGATTCGGTCGTGTTTCTTCTACAAGGTGAAAGCAGAAGGTATGGATGATAATCAGCTTCCATGTGCTGTACAAGCGGCTGGCATCTTCATAATGACTCATAGTCCTGCTCAGATCCTGTCGTCCATCTCTGGGATTGATTCTGGGAGAGATTATGTCCTGCGACCTGGTTCCTGGTTGGGGGGGGGGGGTGGGGGCGTGCCCCCTCTGCAGTTATCCCAGGCGGAGAGTGTGAGACATCACTGGACTGACAGGGTCAGACAAGGATCAGCTACTCATGCATTTTTACACTGTTGTCTTTTTCTTTCTCTAAGCCACTTGACATTTCTTCCCCATTGCCCTGCTGGTCAGTGCTTCAAATGCTTGTATCCAAAGGGGTTCCACATATGCCCATACACTGCAGAACACTACAATTTCTGCTGCAGATCCCCTCCTTTTGGTGCTCATAGACAATGCGAATGCTGCAGAAGTAAACAACTAACAAGACAGCAGTGAACAGAGACACTTTATTTTGCTTGTGACTTACAGTGTTGTACAAACCACACATTTTTACACTCTATACTGCATCAGTGCACTCCAAGCAGTTCTCTCTACCTCTTGCACAGTCCTCTCTCCTGGGTGTTCCTTACCAGTTCATTGCCTTTACTGCCATATCTAAATGCCACCATTAATGAGATAAATACTGTGCATGCATCCACAGCAATACACAGGTCCCAGATCTTAAATGGGCTCCCAGTAAATAGTAATTAATAAGGTCTTTCTGTCTTATTAAACAAAACAACCATAAATCCAAAGTTATGTAGCGTCATATTCTTGTTCTCGCAGCTTTAGATAAGAACTCTGTCAGAGGATTCAGGTGCTGGTCACCTTCAAAAGCTGCTGTTTTTCATTCCGATGATTTGAATACCAGGTGCTGCAAGGTCGCCTTAACACTTGTGATTGCAGCACTCGGTCAAGAACTGGCCATTTTAATTTCAGGACCGGATACCCTATGGAGCCAAATGACTAAGCCAGAGGACTGCCATTCCATGTAAGCAACATCAATTGGATTACCAGAATGCTCTCAGAATGATTACAATGCGGACGCAGGTGTAAAAGCCAGATCCATAGTGGATTGTATTCCTTTTATCGAAATGGATTACATTCCGTACGCTATTCGCTTAGCAGAAAGCCTCCTTGAGACTGACTTACAAAGCCCAGCCGGATCTGAGCATCACAGCAACAAGCACAACACAGAATCTGCCCTCCTGGGCTATACCCACAACCCACAACACTGATCTGCAGATTGAACACGGAGAGGAGGCAGCACAAAGTGGCTAACAAATAAAAAACAGCTGCCTTTCAGATGTTTTTAGAAAACAAAGCACATGCACACCAATGAAGATACACGCATCATCTACGTTTAATGAATTAAATATGCATTTCAAAACAGTGCAAGAAATTCTGTACTGTTTTTCCATCCATCTATTTTCTGACCACTAATCATGGCCCAGGCCATGGGAATCTCCTGTTTTTGTTTACTATGAAGCTAAATGAAGTGCGCACATTATTTCTTCATACTGAACATTTTCATCAGTGATCATCAATTTGTTTTCCTCCCAGTAATATTAAAAATAGCAGATAATTATGCAGACATTTGAAAATAATATTATATAATATTATATAATTATATAATATTATAGCTGGGATTGAAATCCCAAGAGTAGTTCGGTTGCTCTTTCCTCTGGCAATAAATCTAACATGCTTAAATATCCAGCTAAGGATAATTATTAGTGTAAAACCTTAAATTAAGTCACACTGGATAATGCTCACATGTTTATGTTCACATAATAAAGATTTTCCATCCTGTCTTAAGGCTTTTCTTTAAACCAAGCTTGTTAGTAACAAAAATTATACTTTAAACATTATTGATTATATTATTGATACCTGGGGAAAACACCATTATTTTAAGGTGGCATAATTGCTTTTTTAATATACAGATAGAATCTTCATAAAAGGCTATTAACTGATGTTTCCATCTTGTATTACTAATCACCAGTGTGATAACCTTCCCATTACATATCTTAAGTATTGCCTTAAGCATGATTAAGTAATGATAAGTAATGTTCATGCACTGCTTTACATTATTTAGTACATTCTGGTGATTTCCATAATTGCAGTGGACATACCCTGACGAGGCAGGATGCATTAGAGAGCAGGAGAAGCATGACACGTTGCCTTAAAGCGATAACAGTGGAAACATTCCATGACAGGCACATACAATTCTATTGTTACCAATGATATGGAAAAGTCAGTGACAGATTAAAGAACAACATTGAACTGGCCAGTGTATGCATCCAGTGTATGCAATGCACTGGAATCCCATCGAGGGTGTACTCGGTGCTGCAGCCTCACTGCGACCTTGTAAGTGGACGGAAGATGGATGGAATGGATGGAATGGATGGATGGATGGATGGATGGATGGATGTTTTACAACTTGCATTATATCCCATTAAAACACTGTTAACTATTACATTATGCTCGATTAAAACACTGCGTTGGTTCCCAAACCTCTCTTCAGAGGCACCTCAGCCATTCCATGCATTCATTAATTTATTAGTTGAGCTGGTGATGCAATTTAACTTAAGTACTTAAATAACTCAATGAGGTACTGATTAGCCTAACAATGTGGGTTAGTGGTTGATTCAAAAAATACACAGGTGTATGGGACTGTTGCTGCAAATACTGGGGTAAACTTAGGAGATGTTTTGAAATGAATACTAAACTGACACACTTTAATGACAGACAGTAGTTTTACACCACTTTCTCTGATTGCCTAAGACTTTTGCAAGTACTGTATATATACTTTTGCAAGTACTGCACACTCACTCACACACACACACTCACACACACACACACAGACACAGATAAGAGCACATGACACTGTGGAGTCCTGGAAGAGGCCAGCCAAGTTCTCTCACGCTTGACAGATTCAATCTGTTCTCAGGATGACTGAATAATTGAAAGTTCTAACTCAAGACCATCTGGCTTCTACGAAGGCTAGAGAAAGATCCCAAGTTCGTCTAATACATTTGGTGACCCGCTGTAAAACTAAGCTATCAGTATCTCCACTGGACAAGAAATTCAATATCTTCTCCCAACACGATTACTGATAGTGATGACAACAGCTCTGTAGTTTCTACAGTTTTTTTTTTTTTTGGTCGTCTGCCAGGGATTTCTCGGTATTTGATCACGAGTATTGTTTGACATTGTTTATTCTTTGTAGGTCAGGGTAAACTTATGTTTATGTTTAATGTGCCCACAGTAGACAGGCATTCCTGTTAAATCCCCCTGTGATGGATTATCATGCAGTTATAGTTACATACTTTGCAGATATATTAAGCTTATGAGTACTTGATGAAATTGCAAATACTTTGCACCATTCCCTTGCAAGACTTGTAGCTTAATTCACTGTGTGAGTAATACTACTGTCCGCTTATATTTTTCTTACAGCATTTTGGTGAAAGATAACTTAAGTTGAACATTACAGTTAATTTTGGGCTTCATCCTGCATCGTGTAAGAGTTCCAGCTGCAGCCTCCTGAAATGAATTATCAGATATTTATTCTTACATAATTTTTGGATAAATAAAGTGCTTAGTGCTATGGATATTATAGCTTCAGTGTCAGCGGCACCTGCACTACGTCCCCAGAGTGCACAGTCAACATACAAGTTGTGAGGACAACAGCAAACAGGTTTATGTCCCACATAGACCAGCTGACTCCCCATATTTTGACATGACTCTGAATTGTGATAGGGTTGCAAGCTCAGTTCTTGCCCTCAGCTCTCTGTGCAGAGTCTGCATATTCTCCGTGTTTATACAGGTATCTTACGGCACTCCCCTTTCCTCAGAAGTCCAGAAATATACAGTTATGTGAGTCAGTATCTCAAAATTGCTACTACTGTGCCATTGTGTGCATGTGCCCCACAAAGGGGCGTCATGCCTTCCAGAGTGTCCCCCGCCCCGCGGCTTGCTGGGAAATGCTACAGGCGACCCGCGACCCCATAGTAAAAACGTTGTGTGGAGAATAAAAGAATGGATTTATTTTAATGTAAGACAATTTAAGGAAAGCTGATGCACTCCAGGCTGCCATAAAGATATGTAAATTCATTTCTGCTGATTATTGTTAATGTCGGACAAACAACACAACCCAGCAACCCGCAGCTTTTTATTGAATGAAGCGGTTTCGGTCCTCCTTTACTGTACCTGTCACCGTAGCGTCACGTGACCCGGCGGCCGCCACCGGTACCTGTCTGCGTAAAGGAACTAGCGACGCGAGATTCCGCGCGTATAAGGGGATTTATCTAATGGATAGCGCTTAAAAACAGCAAGAAAAGTTGTTGTGACTGAGAGGTGAATGCACGTCCGTGTGTGTGAGGGAGAACGGAGGGCGAAATAGAGAGAGAGCGGGAGAGAGAGAGAGAGAGAGATAGAGGGAGTTGGGGAGAGAGAGAGAGAGAGAGAGAGAGAGAGAGAGAGAAGAAAAGCACCTGGTGACGGGCAGCGCGTGGAAATGGGGGGAAGCGTCCCGACCTGCGCCGCGTCTCCGCCCTCTGCTGCATGTCCACGCTGAGAGGATAGCCGTGTCCCGCGGAGGATGCCGAGCAGGTAGGGCGGCGGCTCGGCGCCGGTGTCGCTGCCGGGGGGTGGCGGCTTGGGAGGGGGTGCGAAGTGCGGGTCGGGGAAATGCTCGGAGTGCATGAATACGACAAGCAATTAGCGGTTTGTACACCTCAGGGGCCATGCTGAGGGGACATAAAAAAAAAATATATATTATATATATATATATATATATATATATTTTGCTTTATTTTATATTGGGATAATGAGACTCGCCGTTAAGCAGCAGCCGCCTGAAACACCTGGTAATACTTGGGGATGATTAAGTAGCGTAACTATCGCCTGGCGGAACAGCCCAAACACGCCATAAGCGACGTTCTTCTTAAGTTGTACAGATGTACAGACAGGTGTGAAACTGATTGTGGTATTTCTATGGACAGATTTCTTTCGTTTAGTCATTTATTTCGCATTTGTCGTGAAGTTGACGTCGTGGGGGCAACTTAGTGCAGACACTATAGGTCAGGAGCCTGACCGAGATCCCCGTCGCTAAATTAAATCGCGGATTTAGGGCAAAAATCAAGCAATACACATTTATCAGCGCTTGGATAAATTCTGCAATTTAATTATGTTAATGAAATACGTGGTGGCCGTGAGGATCTACCGGCGCGCCGGTTAATGTGGGGCTGCTGTTTATCCATGAGCGTGACGAATGTCTCACTTTGGAGAGAAATTGAAACAAAAAGTTAGTGCTGCATGATTTCTTTTTAAAATGACACACTTAACATATTACGATTTCATTATAGTGACAACCCAATCAAGTATATGAAGTCGTCTGCCGTATTTAATGAGGAAATAAATCTGGACATGCTGACTGATTTGATCTGGACAGACTTACGTGATTTGTGCGTTAATCCGTTTTGTGTTATTATGTTACTAGTATTATATTATCGTGTTTGTCTATATTCTTTTCTTACATGCAGCAGTGAGGTGACGAGTATTTAAAATACAGCGTAATATGGTGAAAAACAGTTCATATAATGAAATACAGTTGTATAATTCGCTGCCTTTTAACAATTCCCGGGATGTTATTTTACATGACGTTCGGATTCCTTTGGCTGTGGTGGTTCGGTTGGTCTCGCAGTATGTCTCTGTGCTATCTGGAAGAAAACATCAGCATACTCGGACGGAGCCGCGACGCCTTGTGGAGGCATCTCTGATGCCCGGGGGCGTGTGTTGCACCATTTGCCTTTTCGCTTGTGTCAGTTTGGCAGAAAAGGGAGATATTTTGCACATCGCGCTGCCATAACAAGGGGGATTTCATACCAGCTGCTTTAGCAAAAGATGCTTGATAAAGAGGACGTGAGGAAGTGTTTCAAGCCTAATCACTGGCTTTCTTGTAAAGCCCCAATCTAAATCTTTTGGGCTGCCTCCAGAGGTTTCCCTTAATAGTTTGGAAGTATGGAGAGCTCCGCAGTGCATTTTTTATGAGTGCCTCTCCAAGAGCACCCACAGTAGTAGATTTAGCCCAGGGAAGAAATGTGATTTATTTAGTGCTGACAGAAACACACAGTTGGGACCCAGACCTAAACATGAGCAGCTGAATTTTAAATAATGAAATAAACAAGTAAATAAATACATCAATTTTTTAAAACCACTCGAAGTATG
Organism: Gnathonemus echidnorhynchus; assembly: GCA_026776725.1. Taxonomy (NCBI): domain Eukaryota; kingdom Metazoa; phylum Chordata; class Actinopteri; order Osteoglossiformes; family Mormyridae; genus Gnathonemus; species Gnathonemus echidnorhynchus. The sequence continues at coordinate 3,214,935 of JAODJU010000039.1, forward strand.
AAAAAGACTCACTAAAGATGCGCATGGGGAAAAGCAGCCAAACAGATTAGAGAGACTGAGTACGTGGAGCAGTGCTTCGAGAGAGAGAGTGGCGTATAAACATTCCCCCAGCCTGTGAGGGTCAGGGGGCGCTTTGCTTTTTCAACTTACCCTTTCATGGAGCTGTCCCTCAAAGCACTGCCTCTCTGCAGTCAGGATTTGCCTGTACGGTACATTACAGGGGCTGCTGGACTGCAGTAAAAGACCCTCCTTTATACATGGCTTAGAATAAAACCTGTTGAACTTGGGTTCTATCCTCAATCCTCAACACACACACAGGCACTCAAAATCACACCTTAAGCCCAAGCAATGGTTGCTGTGCTGCCGATTGCCTTACAGAGCTCAATAAATGTAACGGTGACAAACCAAGGGTTCAAGCTACTGCACCATATTAATCTTAATGACAGAGCAGGGAACAAGCTTCCCCTTAAAGGGAATTAAAGACTAGGAGCTCTGTTTGGAAACAAGACGGCATAATGTTGACCTTCAGGGAGGAGGTGAGAGCAGAGTATCCTGCGCGGCTTGGCAGCGTGACTGGTGCTTTGAAGAGATGCCAGGTGCAGTAAAACTGTCTGTGGAGAGCAAAAAGAAACTCTGGTCACTTTATCATTTCTGTGGCACATGGGGAACAAATCAAAACTTTGTCCTTCCTGATGTGAGTCGGCTCTCCAACTGTTCCTTTGTTATCCTGTCACCTTTTTCAAGAAGTGTGGGTTTCATGTGGTTGGAAATTAGTAATTATTTATCGGTTTTAATTTTGTCGCAATTTGGAAGCAGTTTGTTTCTGCTTGCTTAGGCTAGGGGTATTGCTGGTGAGTGAAGGAACTGCAAATGTTAAAATCGTTACATCGTTACAAGTCTTCATTGTATGACCATATTTCAAACAGACTGATGTGGGTGATGTGTATCACCACTCTTCTTCCATTCTGGAGGAGTGTGGTTTGCGATTCCATTAGCATGTTGAACTAGAGCAATACCAGCCTTAAATAATGTTGATCTATTGGCAGCTTTGAACTTGGCTGCCTTCTGAAAATACTGCAAATCTCTAAGTGACAGAGATAAATAGCGCATGCTAATTGCTAGCATTCTACACATACCCAAGAATCGGGGTTGCAGTTGCAAAGATGGGTTCAGGAATGCATCAATTCGCAAACCTCACATTCCTCAGTCATCTTCTTGTCGCTTATGATTTATTGAAAAGGTAACAGTGTCTCTTCTACCCAGACTGATGATGTTACTCCTTTGCTTTTCAGACTTTGCTGGTTGAAATGGATATATTCTGTTTATCCTCCTGGAAACAACTTTGAGGCCTATGATGTTACTTGGGGGGGGGGAAACAAACCAATTTCAGAAATGGCTGGAAATTGGCACTCTGTGTTACATCCATTGTAGCCAGAAAGTTTCACTGTAGGTATCCCTTAAAAGCACTATTCGTGCCAACTACAGGATACATGCATTTACATTTTTTTTTTGGTTTACAGTTTTTCTGAACTCCGCAGGTTTGATATTTTACTTACACTTTACTGGACACCAGTGAAAATGGCACCTTTTCATTGTTAGATGACCACCAAAGCTGAGTCATGATAACTGTTCCTAGCTAATATACATCAATGTATTACTGCAATAATGGTATTTATATCCTTTGAAATTTATTGCAAGATGGACTAAATAGTGGTAAGGACTATCATGAGTGTCATTTATATCTTTATGAAAAGCTTTTGAAATGCACTTTCCCGTATGCGTAAAATGTCATTATGTGTCTTTAAAATAACGATCCACGCTCATCTGTCCTGACCAGTGAACAGTTGAACTGACAAACGTCGATGGTGGGGAAAAAATGTTTTTTAAAATCACGTGTTCATTTAGTATAGCTCAACAGATATTTTATGATTAACACATCTAAAGGTTTCCATGTATTTTTGACATACCGTCAGTCAATGCTTTCATTCCTGACCTACCTTTTTGTCCTTTTAATTGAATGTTTTTGAAATGCTTTTATCTTTTTCTGTTAACTGCTGTCTATGTGCTATGTGAAAAGACACCTTTTTAGTGAACTGAAAGCATAAATGACATTGCCTGGCATTTCATAGTTTTTGTCTATTTCCACAGTTGTTTTGCTGAAACCTAATATTAAATCTGTCTGTCTTAACTTACCCTGAAATTTTCTAGAGTACTGGATCTATTTTGCTACCATTTCTCATATAGGGACCCACTTGGACTGATTGTGTATAAAAGGATATTTACATTGTTTTAGATATTGTGTAGACACATTGTGCACCCACAGAAAGCCCTTTGTGGATGATCATACTCTAGCCTTAGACTCTTGTATAGCTGCACTGTTCCTGGCTCCATTGACTTGGTTCGAATCGCTTAATTAAAGTTTGAAACATGCCATAATAGGAAGGATACGTCCACTCTGTGAACAGCTAGATTTAAAGTACATTGAGTGTCTCTTGTAAGATCAACTGTACTGCTTGTGGCGTGGAGGCTTTCTGAGGGGGAGAAAAGGATCAAGATTGCTCTGGCATGGGTTCCTCTCGGTGCACTGCTCCACTCATGTAATCGACTTCAGGATACATAAATAATGAGTGGAGCTCCACATGCTTGATGGATACTGTTAAGCTTCTTTCTGTAGTACTCCTTGCAGATGCAGAGGCTTTCCCTTTCCGCCTTGCCAGTAGGACCTCAAGCTTCTCTTGTGTGCTAGTGCTACTTAACTGATAAAGATGAGCAGCAGCTTTCCTGAATGGAGATTCTTGTATGCTGCCTGTAGCAAAATAAGCCAGCGGTGTGTGTACAACCCAGATGGAAGGTCAACGTGCATTACAGGCTTAATCTTGAGAATGTGTGCCAGTCAGGATTCTTGCATGTTCTTGGTTTGTGACAGGAGATCAGACACACTATCTAGAAAATCTATACTTATAAGACTAGGAAGTTGGGACGGCATGGTGGGGCAGTGGTCAGCACTGTCGCCTCACACCTCTGGAACCTGGTTTCAAGTCTCCACCAGGGTTCCATGTGTGTGGAGTTTGCATGTTCTCCCCATGTGGTCGTGGGGTTTCCTCCAGGTACTCCGGTTTCCCCCCCACAGTCCAGAAACATGCTGAGGCTAAATGGAGTTACCAAATTGCCTGTAGATGTGCATGTGTGTGTGAATGGTGTGTGAGTGTGCCCTGCTATGGGTTGGGCAGTTTCAGAAGATGGATGGAGTTGGGAAGGTGTTGTTTACGAAGTGGCTTTTTACCTCATTAATGGCCAATATAAAAATCAAGCAGAAATCCTATATCAACTAGACCTTAAACACCGCATTGACACAAGAATTTCAAAACTTTTCGATGCACCAGAAACAAGCGTGACACCTGAGGAAGTATCCAACTGGACAAGTAGTGACAGTGTTGCTGAAATGCAGAAAATGTGCTTTGTAGGGAAACTCACTGCTCAGATAGGTTTTTGATAGAGGCAGCAGTATGTAAAACCCAGATAGGCTGATGGCAATGGAACCATTTCACAGCAAGATATTTTCTCAAGAAAGAAAATACTTGCTACCTACTGATCTGAATATCTGTTTTTAAATTATGACAAAATTGTTCAGATTACAAGCTATGTTAGGTTTTAGCCCAAAACATTTTGAATATAAGGAGGATTTTATAGACTCCTGCTGACTCCGAAGCCATTTTTACGTTAGTATACTATAATTTATACCTGAATCTTTCTTTATCTTTAAAGTTAATGTGGTTTGTTCTAATTTAAGTCCAGCTGAATCTGACCTTGTCTCACATTAGATGTTCACTGCCTTTAGATTGAGTGAATGACATTATAAAGCCAGATTGTCCTGATCAAACACTTGTGTGTCTGCAGACGAGACCAATATCACATATGAATTCATAATGGCTACAGTGTGGATGAGAAATACAACCCTTTGCTATTATAGATTATCTTAATACTTCATGCCACCTGCACTTTGCCAGCAAGTTACTGTAGTAAGGCTTATCCTTCTAGTGTTTGCTTAGAAATATTTGGATCTATGGGTATTTGTTTTTTTTCCCCCAATAAATTATAAATCAATATATAGAAATCTGTTTTATTTATCTGGTTTTGCAGCTTAGCATGGTTCTCAGAGTCTTGGTATGTAGCCTGATCCTGCGGACAGACCAGTATTGAGCCCTTGTCTGTGTCAGGAAGCTGTGTTGTTTCTTTAACATTCAGTCGAGCTGTGATAAGATTTAGACCACTTACTATTTGCACATAGGCTCCAAAACTATTAAAAAAAGATGAACTGTTAAGGGGTTATTGATGTGCTTGGACATAATGCCATTGTACTAAATAGAAAAATCATTTCTAATTATATTTTCAACAGTAAGCTGATTTAGCTCAGTCAATTTCTCTTACTCTGGCAGAGTAATGGCAGACATAACTAGATGAGAGCTGGGTTCATCAATTGCAGGGAACCCATCCCCTTGACCATGAGGAATGAGAGGAGAACAGCTAAGGGAAGGCACCTTATTTTCCCATTTAAATTTGATTTGTTTTGATTGCTTGTGTAAGTTAATACATAAAGAGACCCAGCTGTTTATTTACTGATTGACTATAGTTTAAAGAGATTTGGCTTTACAGCTAAAGTAAGCCAGATTGTATTTAGTTGAAAGGGGATATTTATGAAGATGTGTAGAATGAAGGTTCAGACTTTTCTCTTTTTCTGTACTAAGAATTGGACAAACCCATACTAAGAAGCAGCTTGTGTTGTTTTTCCCGTCTTTACATTAGATATTTCATTAGGAAGACATATGGGAGAGTTTTGGAACGCTCCGAGAAAATGGAAAAGCTGTACAGCCTGGCTTTGGATCTCACTGGGCTATTTAAGGTAGCATTAAACAGAGTAATGTGTAAAACACAATTTTAGACAAATACGAATTTAATTTCTCAGCTGTATCTGCTGCTGTCAATTAATGGTTTATAGGAGGCGCTCTGAGTGTTACCATGGCAATGGGTGTCATCGGCAGGGCTGGATATTTCCCGAGGGCGTTGGATATAGCACTGCAAGTTTATTTCATGATTCCATTTTAAATGATTTAAATGGTTTAAGATTTAAATTCAAAATTCTGAGTGTTTGGAGATGAGAGGAGGGAGTACGAAACGAAAAGGTCGGCTCGGAGAACTCTGATAAGAGAGACTTTGCGTTTTTCCCTTTCAAGCCGCTTTCTAGGTTTGTTGTAAGAAAGTGTCCTATGAACAGCAAGGATTTGTCAGACGAGGGATGCCAGATGCCTCCACTGCTGTGAGATAGATCAATTTAGTTCATCTTGCCTCCTGTCCAGTATCACTCGAGTGTAATGGCTAGGTCTGCAGCTATAGGCAAGGGGTTCTCGGATTGTCCATGGACCCTGGAGGTACCTGCTGTGTAGCCGTGTGCGAAGAATTGTAGATGTACTTTTGTGAGGAAGCGCAGAAACATTGAATAAGTGACCACTGACAGGATGCCTTTAGAAATGCTTAAATCGAATATAAGGAAAGATAGTTTCACATATATCAAATTTGAATTTGTTTTATTTTAAAGCCTTGTTAAACATATAACAGTGATTACGCTTCAGTTCTTAAATGAGTGATTGATGTTACTTTGTTGAACCTCAGATCTGAAAGCATCTGTAGTCACCAAAGTGCTTTGTGTCTGTCATTCTGCAGAGGTATTAATTGAAGTGTCACCCCTTTAAGTATGGTGTCTAAAAAAAGGGGACAAATGAGTTGCCCCAGCAACACATGGAACCAAAAGTCATTTAGAGTATATTTACACTTTCATGCAACTAATAAAGTGGGTTCTCTTCAAAGTGCACACCTTGTGAGATGTTCCTGGAATGGGACACCTCAGCGCTATTCCCAAAAGCACTTTGGTGCTGCGGTGTGGTATGGTGAACAGGCAATCCATGGTGTGGCTCTCAGGCAAAAGGTGTTTTATTGAACAAAAAAGAACTCAAAAAAGAAATGAAAAACAAAGGACCAAAAAGGGTCAAAACAAGCAGGGAAACACTAAGGTCAGAAGGAGCACAGGGTAACACAAGGCAAGCAAACTCCGACTATTAAGGGAAACAAGCAGGAATCAAAGGCAATAAAACACAAAGGAACCAGGAACAGAAAAACAGCCAAAAAGCAATTCTAGAACACAAACACACTCAATGACCGAATGAAGACTGAAGCATGGGCTGGCACGTATATATACAAATAACTAGATTCAACGAGAGACAGATGGGGGCAGTTAACCTAAACATTAATGAAAACTGAAATAACAGCTAAGAACAAAACAAGGAACTGGCCTGGAGAACAGGGGAAAATACTAGGAGCCAAGAACAATCTGATGGTCAGCAACACCTGCTGGCCAAACAGGGAACTGACATACAGAAGAGGCAGGACTGGGACTGATCCTGACCCTTAGAGACCTTCACTGTTACGATGAAATGTATCATGCAAAGAGAGAACAATCAGGGCTTGAACATGAGCCGTCACAAATCCCAGGTTCTTAGGCTTATGTTTAATGTTGCCCTGAACTCTTTGTTTTAATGAAGTTATTGCCTTAACACACAAGAACAGGTCATGCAATAAATGGCAATAACCTAAGAAATTACTCAGTCCTGACATATAATGGTATTATAATCTAAATAATGACATAATGGTATTATAATAGCAACTTATTGCATATTGTTTGTGTTGTATATTATTGTATTGCCTTGCACCCCTGTCCAGATCACCCAGTTGGGAAATGTATGAATGGATGGATGGTTTTGTACTTTTGTTTGGACTCGCGTGGATGATAATGTGACGTTTAAATCTAAATACCGTGAAAACTTTAACTGAAAAGGTTTAAACCCAGAACCTCTGGGTTTCCTGGGATTCGATCCATGTTTGCAGTGAACCTGCACTGTGAATTTCATCATGGAATATGTATCTATGGATGGATGGAGTTCACATGTATTTCTCTTTGAATAGTTATGCTCTAAAAAGCCAGTCTTTGTGAACCCCTATGATTTTTTTTTCTCCTGCCTGCTGGAAAAATACTTTTAAGCATATTGGTTGAGTGTTTTTTTTTTTTGCATATAAGAAAAATGTCCTCTTCCCCGTTAATACATTCTACACATAGTATTGAAATGCTTAATATTAGACATCCTCACGTTTACTTTGGATTTCAGATGAATAAACATTTTTGCTTTTTAACGTGCCAGTACCACTTTTCCCCAGGTTTGCATAAAAGTAACAGTTATAGAAGTGTATTGTAAGACTGCTGCAGTCAAACTCATTAATGGATTCAATTGGATTCTCTAACTCAAAGTGATTTTTGTTAGCCTTCCTCATTATGTGAGAGCCCCCCCTGTGGCTCTCAATCTGTTCCAATGCTCTGTGAGTGAGTTGTGTGCTGACAGTTGCTGGATATTACTTGTCCATTAACAGCTACCCTTATTGGTCCAGTCTTAGACTCCTCGAAGTATTTGCAGGATTATTCTGGGGGGGTGGGCTACTGTAGTTAGGCTAACCCTAGTTGACCTCGGGGGTGCAGGCTTCAGGGGCCTTTTCTAAGCATGAGCGATTTCTAACATCCATCTGAACGGGACATTCAGATGGTCGTCTTTGGCGGTCGTCTCTTCACTTATATTGTATCGATCTCAATGGCAGCGTGCTAATAATGAGTCATGCCATTAAATGCAATGACCTGCTCTGTATTGAATTACCTCCCACTCTGGTGTAGATGGCCCTTGTAATTAGGGTCTGAGCAGAAGCACTTAGAAGAAGAAGCAGCAGCAAAACATAATTGCAGAGATTGCCTTCACTCAGATACCAGTGGGGGGGGGGGAAACCCGCAAGTTTATAGTCCTCACCTTTTATCAGTCCCCATACTTAAAGAGATTAATAGTTTGGGATAACAGCCGGAATAAAACGCTGGTGTGAAACTGACAGAATAATCATTTACTTTAATGGATGAGGGTGTATATCCATTTTATTAAATGAGTTTGTTGTTTCTTTATTGACTGGGTTCTGTGAACATTTAGTGCACTCTGTGTAACACATATGGCAAATGAACTGTTTATATGTCAAAAGATTTATTTATTTTTTTTAAACCAAAGAAGAAATTGGATAAATTTATGGCAGGAATTTGCAGGTTCAGTACACACCTTTGTAGGGACAAGACAAATTTACACCTCACTCATCGGAGCAGGAAATATAATAGGTATGAAAAGCGTGGGGCCCACCAGAAGCACGTAAGGAGTGCAGGGAATTGCAGCCAGTGTTCTGTAATAGTTTCCTCTCATTGCCCTAGACAGATACCTTTACGTCGTGCTGAGTCTGCTGGCGCCGTGGCCTTGGGAAGCTCGAGGCAGCATGCCAGATTCACGCGCGCTTCCGAGAGGTTACCTACACATCCGCCGCTGTTCTCCTCACCCATGCAGGCCCGGGCCGATCGGCTAATGCGCCAGCTGAATAATTTACATGCCGAGGTGAAACCAAGGCTCCCGAGCACGAGGTCACGGCATGTAATTCGCGGATATAATTTGGGACTCCAGCAGAAAATTAAAAATAATAATCCGTGCACGTCAGCTGATATTAGCTACCATGTTTTTTCCATTAATTATGCATGTGTATGATAAGGCAGTGTTCAGTCAGATTTCCAAATCACGCCAAAGCTAGCAGACATTTTTCATGAAACTGTTGGACAAACATGTGATAACATTTGCATTCCACATGCAGTCTGTTGAAGCCCATACATATTTATGAATCGAGCATTTTCTTTTGGCCCCTTCCTAAACAGATTCCTTTCACAGCACATTCTCCAGGACTTTTATCCTCGTAAGTTTATTACTTTCGCAGGACAGAAGCCTGCACCGATTCAGTATTCAGGTCACCTTTTAATAGCTTGAAGAGATGTAATAAAGGACATGTCAGAGGCCGTAAAGGGTGGAAAACTGGAAAGCTTTTTCAGTCAAAATAAGAAAATCCCATTAATATTTAATTTTCCCTCCCACCGTCGACCCAAGACTCAACGGCTTGGCTTCTCATCAATTATACCACAAGGTGGAACAGGTAGCTGAGAGATGCAGAAAAAAAACTCAAAAATAAAAAGCCTTGTATGCGTTTGCCAAATGGCTTGAAATCCTGTTCCCCTAGAGCCTCCCTCTAAACACATGACGCTAATGATGGAATGGAATTTGTTGGTTTGACAACATTAGCTTAACTCAGGATGCTCAGCAATCCAGGGTAGGGTGGGAGAGGAGCCAATTGGCTCTCAGCTTCTGCAGTCCAATTTATAACACGCCTTGAGTGTTTCTGTAGCAAGGGGGTGGAATCAGTTCTGTTTTACCTTGTCACGGTGCAGAAGTAACGGATAAACCTATAAGGTGGGATAGGCGGCCACATCATTAGCCCTGGGCATTTAAAAACTTCTGTGGCATCATCATCTGCATCAACTAGCCTCACAGTCACTGCCGGCTGCGATGCCTTAAAATGCAGGCAAATAGCTAACACTCTAGCAATATGCCTGATTTTTAATTTTTTTTTTTTTTAAATCGGCTGTATGACAAATTTGCATAGATTTCCAAGAATATCTAAACAAGTCCCGAAGCACTGACTAACTAATATATTTTGGGTGTAAAACTAGATTACTCCAGAATTTCTCCCCTAAATATTCCCTGTAGACACTGAAGAGGCTTTGTTTTAAAAAAAAAAAATCATCCAATTTAAAGTTTCTGTTCATGCAACCTATAAATTAAGATTCCAGTAAAGCAGATGAATTCAAACTGATTAATAACAGTGTATAATGACCCTGAAGCTAAAAATTTAAATTGTCTCAGGCTTAAAGTGCTCTGACATAATGTCAGGTTTTTTAAATATTAAAATTATCCTGAAAGCAAGAACTGTCACTTCGGCTTAGAAAATCAGCATGTCACACGACGAGAGCGCTTGGCACTTGGCATCTTAACTTCCAGCAAGCTCTGACTTTGAGCCTCTTGTACGGATGCATTCTGAGGTCAAGTTAATTTCCTCGTGTGGCAAACCAGAACAGAGGCATCCCTAATGTTTTCAGATCTGGGGAGACTGCCTTCCATTCTGCTCATGTAGGCACGACGCGGGATATTTCAAAGTAAAGTTTGTGCTTTTAACATGCACAATGCACAGCTTCTTAAAGTGAGACAGGGACAGTCACGCACGGACACGCTCTCGGACATCCGTTTGACGACCGTAGCAGTGGTGTCTGAAACGACCGCGTATCATAATGGATTATCTGTATTGTGAATTTCAGTCTTCAAAGAAGCGCCTCATTGAGACTGCTCAGAAAGTGTCACTTAAAAGGGCTGGTTTGTGGATTTTAATAGTGCCCGTCATTCCCCTGCCCCCAATCATTTCAGCTTTTACGTATCATTCTATGACGCTGCAGCGCAGCGGGTCTGCATGAGCGCGTCTCCGGACGCTGCTCTGGGGGAGCGTGTGACAGGAGGTGGTCTGCGGCAGGTCACGTCCACAGATTTCACTGTGACCATCTAAAATCTCCTTGATTACCGGTGCAGAACGGAGTGCGGAAAGGGGCACCGGTGTCTCGTGTTTTCAGCCCACCGCGCTAATCTGCTGAGCTCCGGTTTTGGGTTCCAGGGCATGCGGCTTATCATCCGTCGCTTCCTGTTCCCTGCAGTTAGTTCTCAGTGTTAGCAAATGTGTTGGGTAATGTGTATCATTAATATTAAGAGGTTCTATAGCTCACACTAGCGTTTGTGTAACTTTGTTTTTGAATATTTGTATATGTGCGTCTTAAATAGATGAATGTGAACATTTTTGACCGTCTGTTCTTTCATGTGGTTAGAGAACATGCAGAAACTATGGAACCTTTGATATGAAAGTCATCATTTTGCATACATATACAGATATTTTATGCAAAATTTAAATAATCCTTAAAATGCCATATCATTTTAATAGATAGGTTCAGCTGTTTTTTTTGGCAAAAGAAGGGTCTGAAGTGGTTTCCAGAAGGGTGTAGATTCCGTTCCCGATGAGCCTCGACCTTTGGGTCCTTTGGCAGTGTACTTGTACTCTATGCCAAAAATACAAACTGTGTCCACAATGTTGCAAAGATACTTTTAGATTTAATTTAAGATAAGAAAACACTTTCATCCAACGCAGCTATTATAGGTTGTAGCCCGTTTGTACAGTTAATGTGTTTAGTGATGCAGTAGGAGAATTCACTATCCATGTGTGCCACATATGTGAAGCCTCTTCTCTAATTTTATGCATTTTAATGGTTACCAGTTCTGTTCCATGCGCTAGTTGATGTACGGACTGGTGTCGTCTTTTTACATCCGACGGAGCCTGTTGTGATGGTGTGAATTCAGTGCTCCTGTGCTTCCCTGATAGAAGCTATCCGCGGTTGCAGCTACACAGCTTCTTTCCCATAATCCTCTGGTCGGGAGCTAGTAGCTATTATACCAAGGATTTAATTTACTGTGCTTCTGCTGGGCTTACCAGGCTGAAATACTGCCCAAATGTGACCGTAATCTCTGGCATTAATCTTCCACATTTCCAAATGTGTGTTGTTGCTATAAAAAAAGGTGTCCAGAGGAAAATTACAGTGTGAGGAGCTGTGCTGTTTGAATACTCCAATAGTGTGAGGAGCTGTGCTGTTTGAATACTCCAATAGTGTGAGGA
>JAODJU010000039.1:3229844-3263431 GCA_026776725.1 Gnathonemus echidnorhynchus
GAGAGAGACCAACTGCTCTCCTTTGCTTAGGTTCAAACAGCACCTGTGGGAACCTCTGCACTCGTGGGCATCACTCTTACAGCTGGAATGGAGTTCTGTCTCAGACTGGCGTTTTCCTGACTGGCTCTTTAAGTGTCGTTCTTTATTATTGTTAGTGACTCTTTACAGTGTGGTGCACAAAAAAGGCTGGTTTTTATAGCGGAATCCTTGGCAACGGTGTAGAATGTGACATTTGGCTGAATGTGTGATTTGATTTGCTCCCGACCACAGCTGACAAACTCTTCATTATTTGTCAACACAGCTCTGCATTACTTATTAATGCCCTCTTCTTGGTTTATTAAGCCTTCTGGCAAAGCAGTTCGTCGGGGGCTTGGGGGGAGTTGCCCCCCCCCCCCCCCCCCTTTCACCGTGGCAACAAACCCAGCAACGTAAGAGACGGCAAACACCTCGGATGATGGGTTCTCTCCAGGAGAACGACCCCGTCGTCCTCATTTGTGGCACGTAACCGACGGACTGTGCTGACGCATGGAGGCAGCAGACCCCGACGGGGAGCGGTAACCATGGTCACGGGTGGTGTCCCCTGCGAATCTCTGCGGCTTGGGTGCCTCGCCGCAGGTCGGCCGGCTCCCGACGGTACTCTGCTTGCTGTGTCATACCGGCTCAGATTGCTGATCCATCATCGCGCGTTTGCCGGTCTCATAACCACTTAGTAGGCCTCTGTGCCCGCCAAGCCTGCCACCTACCCTTATCTCTAATCCACCGGTGACGACAGCCGTGCCGTTGACATTCCTGTAAGGTGAACTGTCCAAAACGTGCTCCTCTAAAATGTAAACTAAAACGAACCAGGATCTGCTCCCTTTCGGAGCTATGCTTTTCTGCCCTTTTCAGTACAGCCAGCCTTGTGCCTTGTCCACAGTGAGGCTGCTCAGTCTCTTTCTCTGTTTACAATCAAACAGTCAGTTATTCCGCCTCTGGCTCCATTCTCCAAGTGGATGCATGAAGAAAGTCTCTTAAATTGGTTGTGACATATTTCTGCTAAAGTCTTGTTATATGGGTTATAAAGTATTATAAGTTTATACTTGTTATAAAGTAAACGAATTGGATATCCATAGGTAATCGAAGAAGGATGGTTTTTTTCTGTAAAACTCTGTCCCCTGGGGAATACCGTTATTTATTAAAGCCATTACAAACAGGCTGAATTCACTTTTACAAGCAAAGAGAAAATAGGTTTAGAGATAGAACATTGATTTCCGGCTGTCACAGAAATAATCAGAGTGGTGTGTAAGCAACCTTTGTTCTTCATTAACCCAGTATGTTTATAATATTTCTCCTCGAAAACAAAATATACCAGAAAAATACACAGAACCTTAAATATATAATGCATTATAGTGGTACTATTCTTAAAGGTACTTGTTTGTAAACGTGCATTAGTGTTGGGGGAACCTTTTGAAGCAGAGATACATCTCTGCAAGCGCTTTGGTGTCACAATGCCATTTGGGGACCTGGCAGTATCGTCGTTTATGCACTGATCTATGAGCTAAACAAAATAAATGAAAGATATCGGCCATACTTGAATGTTCAAGTTCAAATTGCAATATTTATCCAATATTTACTGAAGATCTCCGCAAACAATTATGGCAAAAGCAGATTTAAGTTTGATTTTTTTTAACTAATGGTTTTCTTATTGTAAGTTACACATGGAACCACAAGACGAGACTCTGCGTCATAATGAACCTGAGAACAAGAGGAGCCTTTAGATGCTTATTGGTTTTCCAGGGAGCAGCCAGCTAACTGGCACGTTTTTCCTGCAACAAGACCAAGGTAATTACACTGGCAAGAAAACTCCCTTATCTGTAATGAACACTTGGTACCACTTTAGAAGCTTTTGCATGCACCCAGGACAGAGCCCCCAGCCTGTCTGGCGAGTTATGGGCAGACACTTTCCATCTGTACTGTATCTGCCAGCTGCCTCTACAATGTCCGTCGGGTGTCTGTATCATGGTCAGTAAGCATTCGATTGTTACTCAAACGTACTGCGTCCCATGCAGAAGATTTCTGTTAATGTAATTGAGACAAGGAAGAGGGTTGTTTGAGGAAATAACGCAAATTGGTGTCAAAACTGCAGGATTTTGGATGTCTCTGCGCAGTGGATTATGCAAAACGCAAACATCTCCTGAGCTTTGATCACGGCTTGTTGATACGTGCCGCAGACATCTGATCTGGCTTCTGTCACTCCCAAGCTCTCTTTGCCAGAAAGGAGTCTTCTGGAGGATGGAGACAGCGAGTGACAAGCGTGATTATGGGGATCAGCTCTATTTACAAGTCATTAATGCCATGCATTGACGGCTGCCTGGAAGCTGCTATCAGTCTCCATCACTGGCATATTGATCCGTGTCCGCAGAACTTTGCTATCACATGCTGTGTCTACATTCCTTTGCACGACATTTTGGCGCTCGCTGCAGTGCTTTGCCCGTGGCTTATGGATTTGTGTGCAGTGCTTGTGTGACTGCCACACGAGTGCATTATCCAGTGTGGTTGTGTTTTATTGCTTTTATGCAGCAGAATGCATGCAGCAGTCCTTGTGGCCGTGTCAGTCAAGAACAGTGGGTCAGTTGTATCGTCAGTGTAAGAGTTATATGGAATTTATACAGAACTCAAGAACACGCAGCTGGAAACTATACTGAAACAAATATAAGACAAGAAGATTTGTGCCAACTGTTCTGGTTTTCAGTTTCCATAATAAATGGGTTCATTTAGTAGATGAAGACACCATTACTGTCAAATTACTAACCAGTCCATGTTCCCCATCCAACCACTTTGCTTTGATTTGCCAAATTTCTGCTTCCGAGGAATGCCATTAGCCCAAATCGTGGAAGAGCAGGCAGAGAGCCTTAAGCGCCAAAATAAAAGACCCATTGGAGCCTGAAAATGTAATGATTATGGGTTTGCAGAAGCAGGCTATCTCTCAGAGACAGATACCAGCTTCACAGAGTGTGGCGTCGAAGTGCAAGCAAGCTTCGCAAGTCAGCACATGAATGGAGCTCTGTGTTTACACTCACCACCAACTGACTCGGTGAAAGAAGTCAGACTGTCAGATATATGTGACGCATCTCGGTGAGCGCCTGCACTTGTTGTGACACTGCAGATGACAGGCAAGGACTTGCTGTGGTGCCTGGTGGAAATTATCGCTTGGAGTCGACGACTGAAGAACCTGCTGTATCGATGGTGGTTTTGCTCCCAGGGGAGTTGGACGTCTGAAGAGACTAAATAGACTCCAGCATCCTGACGGCTCTAGAGTTTCCCTGTTATCAATCTTTTTCATTATGTATGAATCCAGATATTTAGCTTAGATGTATTTATGTAGACCTGTGGTCATTTTCCTCTTGTCTTCAGGTGCTTGAAATAATGGGCTCTTTAATGAACCGAGATGACATGCATTCAGAGAAAATGTAGAAAAATACTGCAGTATTTGTAAGTTTGTCGATAAAATTTGCTGAAATTTATCATGGGGGACCCTCACCCCCTCGGCACATTTTATCGCCAAGATTTCAAAAATGCCAGAACAGCGTAGCTTTTGATGCCATCAAAATACTGTCCGCTGCAGTATAATGTCTGGTAAGTATAGCATTATCAAAAATTAGATATCGCCCAAGGCTAAGAAAAGGAATTTAAAAAAACACTGGGGTTAATCCATCCTTTATTTCCACTTTTAACCTATGTATCAGCAGACACGTTGCTCCCAACAGTCTGAAATGCGGAAGTTCATGATAAAAGTCCAGCTATCAAAGTCGTTATGGTATGGCAATGGATAATTGCCTCTCCCATAGATCGCCACTTGCCCACAACACTGGCCTCAGTAGGGCTCCAGTTATGGACCAGACCCCCCCACTGCTTGTGTTTTTTTCCAGCCCAGGAGCCACAATCACGCAAGCAGCCTCTGACGAATTGTGGCCGACGAGGTGCAGGCAGAGGCCAATCTCGCTGCTCACCCCTGCCTGCGGGGGAGCCGTCAGCTTCACGGCTGACCTTGGAGAGAATTCCGTCCCGTAATTTATGGCAAATAATGTTCTGAGGAGACCCATTTCCAAGATTCACTGTCATTTTGCACTAAACGATCACTCTGCCTCAAAAGACAATCTACAGTCCTGACAAGGCAATACCCTAAAAAATATTGCTCGGCCACACAGGTGTCCTATCCAATTATCTGGAGTAGAAATTAATACTTTTAAAAGCTGCTAGTTTTTGAAGGGTTATTGCAATTTATTCTTGTGAATTCCTCCGCGCGGTATGAACTGTAGGCATCATTACCTCCCATATTACTTTCGTAAGATTGAGTTGCATTATTTGCATATTAATAGATTACACTCCGTTATAGAGACATCAAATATTTTAAAAAGAAACGTAACTACAAAAAATGTGAGTAGACTAGAAATGAGTGCAAGAAGAATCAATAAGCTACTGAGTGAAAGGCAAGCACAAACCAAAAACCGCGATGTTGCGAATTGGTCCTTAGCCTGTTTGGGAATACATCAGACGCACCAGCAGAACACGATCACGCCCTTAACTGTGGTGTTTTATCCAAGGTGATGTGTAGTGATTCATCGCCGTTATATGTTCACAAGAGAATAATCTGCCTCTCGGACTGACCACTTAATTAAGACTCAAAGAGCAAGGTGACATAATGTGCAGCTTCAGCTCACGCGTGGCGGAGAACCACACTGCCTTCAGAGCAGCCTCATAGGAAGGAGTACGGAGTAGTGAGGAGTAGTGAGGAGTACAAAGTAGTGAGGAGTACAGAGTAGTGAGGAGTACAAAGTAGTGAGGAGTAGTGAGGAGTACGGAGTAGTGAGGAGTACAGAGTAGTGAGGAGTATGGAGTACAAAGTAGTGAGGTGTAGTGAGTAGTGAGGAGTACGGAGTAGTGAGGAGTACAGAGTAGTGAGGAGTAGTGAGGAGTACGGAGTAGTGAGGAGTACAGAGTAGTGAGGACTCTGCACAAGCTGCAAAGCAGCCGTTGGCTGAGGTACACCATGAGAGGGAAAAAAAATCCCCGTTAATAATTACAATCGAACACTCAAGGACATCTGTTTTCTCTGGGCTGCATCAGCACATAAATACAGTAACTTGATGCAGGAGGGCTAACTGTGCACTTGCAGGGTGACACTGCAGTTTTTCACTCAACCTCTCTTGGTCTTCGGCTCGGCTCATCGCCATGGCCGGAGCGGAGTGCGTTATAAATTAGAAGATTAGGATTTGCGCTCTTTACCTGGCATGACAGGATCCCAGCTTCAGTGGCAATGTAAGCCGACGAGCCGGAGACAGGATCGCATGGCTGACTAAATTCGCTGTGATCCTTGTTATGGTCTTAACAGAATAACTGGACAGAGAAATGAAAGCAATTAAGCAAAGCAGTCTGGAGCTTGCCTAGGATCTGGGATACTTAACACAGACAGATTTTTTTTTTCATTAAAAAAAAGATTGATGTGTCAAGTCATTGTTTACTGCGCTTGATAAATGGCTAGTTTTTCATAGAATACGTTAAAACTTCATAAAGGCCTTTATAAATAGACCTCATAACATAAAACCAGATGATAAATTGGGTAGAACAAAATGAAAGTGAACATGTTTGTTTAATATTTTTATGCCATACAGACTGTGAGTATCCCTCAGCGGTAATTAAAATGAAGCAATGAAAGGTAAGACACCCCCCCTCCCCCCATGACACAGCTAACAAGCCGAGCATTCCACACTCTGTAGAGGTCCCGCCCAACCAGCAGAGGGGTGTTTTTGTGATGTGAAGGGATCCATGATTGTAAGTACATACAGCTGGTTGGAAAGCAGGAAGCACCAGAGACCTTTGGCAGTGCAGAGAAAAGGACGAGCTTACAGTGATCCACGGCACTGCATTTTCTCCGTACTGCCCAGCAAATAAACCCCGCCTCTCAGACACACTACTGGAACTACTGACAGGGAAGCACATGGCTGAATATAATGGCGATTTACTTTCAGGCATGTTTTGTGAGTTGATGTAATTATTACCTCGACAGCCAGAACATTTGCATTTTTATACGGCATTTGACTGTTTTAAATACCTTTTCCTAGAACAACTAAAGTCGATACGAGTAAGGCGTTGCTCTCGTTACCATAATTTTGATCTATATCTCGTCTCAAACCACTTTGATTCCGCCTCGCTCGTATCTTTAAATAGAGAGGTCTGTGATGTGCTGACTTCACAGGCATAACAATCTGTTGTCTCGGTTTGAATTATTAAAATGAATTTGCTCTTGTGTGTATCTTGCATGAGTTAAATGAAAATTTGTTCTGCACTGCTAAGCAAACTCAATTCCACCCCCCCGCCATCCTGGTTCCATAGCTGGGCGTTGCCGTCCGCAGACTCCAGCAAAACGCTGATCAGTCGATACATGCCTGTTTCCTCCCTGTTTGTAACTCGACCAGAGAGGGAGCACCAGCAGAAAGCACATTACCACACCGTGGCAGTTTGGTTCCAAATGTGTTGTCATCTGGTCAAGTATTGAGGGTCAACACCAATACATCACTGCGCAAGCCGGTCTTCCGTCCCCCCCTGAGCCGTCCCCAAACTCTGAGCAAACGGCTGCTTGGTATCATCGATCACGGCGCCGTCCTCTCAGAGCTGCCACTCTAACGGTGTCGCGCGGCCTGTTTCGCACCAGTAACATGGAATAAATTAAGAGGAGCTTGCCGAGCATGGATCGATACACGTCCCAGAGACGACGGCCGGTGAATTATCTTTCCGAGTTTGTCCCAGATTAAATTTCTCCCGCTCTGGCCCCTGAGCCCACTTGTGCATGGTGGGCTGCTCTGGTGGTTTGCTCTTCTGTTGCCAAGGACGATAGCTTGGTTTCTGTCCCCAGATGTTCTTTATGAAGATGCATGGAAGACGTAATTACGCCCCGCGTGCTCGTGACGTGAGACTGCCCCCAGTCGTTGCTTTTCCGGAATTGGTTTTGTATGTTAAGCTTTCAATGCACTGGAAACCAATCATCTTTAACTCATTTAAACATTTTTCTTGGTAAATATCCCTGATTATTTCGCTGTAGGGATGAACCACATTTGAAACATATTAATTAAGATTGAGATCCATTTCCTGCCGACTCTGTGCTGTTTATCCCTGAATATTCAATGTATCTGTGTTAGAAAAGCTCCAATTCAAATATCTTTGAATAGCAGTTTTTGAATATATTGAAAATTACACTCAAATTATTTTTGAAATCCACTGTGTTGGCACTCACCTAAAAACAGAGGCTCCAGTGACACATGCTGCCCTGATAAATTTGGTTTACACAAAACCTGAGGTCGACAGAAGTCTTATTCCCACTGACATGCAATGCTGGTCTTGTGACAGCCTCAGATAAATGGGAATAGTGAAACATACCATTTCTGATTCTGTTTATCCTGTAGAGGGTTACACTAGTCTTACATAGTCCCTTCCAAGAATGAGTGCGCTGACAAAAGGAAAATAGCGTGAAAAGATTACTTGACCGTATGCCGCATATAATAAATTGTTGTGAATATCTGTTATTAAAATTATGCAGTTCTGCTTTGTAACTGCCAAACCTAGAGGCGCGACACACAAGTATGCAGCCTAAAAGCAGTGTGACCGCAGTGTAACTGGGATTACGAAGCACTGGAAAGGTGAGCATCAATGGCTCGGGCTGGAGCGCGTGGCCCCCGGCGGCTCGGGGAACATGGCATGGACAGTGCGCTGACATGGATAGAACCCCATGTGACATCTGGACTGGGCCTGTGTGTTGGTATGGTTATTGTAAACTCCTGAATGTATGTAAATTTACTCTAACAGCGGCCACAAACACTGATTTCTGAATATTTCATCATTTTGTTAAAGCGAATGTAGATTTTAGTTGAATCCATGTCACTGCCAAATTTTGTTTACTGGTAATAAAGGCTGAATAGGGACCATTACGCTTGTAATCCTATACCTGTCCCCTATGTGACAGTTTGTTCTAAAACGAGCATTACAGCATCAAGGACAGAGGATTGGACTGACTTCTCTCAGCTTGGCCAATAAGGTCACACTTGATACAATATTTAGCTGAAGGTTACAGCCGGTGCCTCAGAAGCTCAGATGAATATTGTGCATAGCAGGTGTGGTAAACAGGAGCCAGAATAACTGGCTGCTCTGACCAGCCCGCAGTCATTTTTCATCTGCCATTGTACTCTCTCTTGCCCGTCCTTGCTCATGACTTTGCTCCTTGTGCTTAAGCACGCCTCGGCTGATGAAGGGACTCCACATGAACTGTGAGCTCCGACTTGTGGTGGGACGTCGGGGGGGGGTTGGGTTGTGGTGGAGCTCAGCGCTCTCATTCTCCCGTACATTCATCCATCAGCCTGCCGCGTCACCCTTTCTCTTCCTCTCGCGCTCGTGCCGCCGTTCCTTCCGACAGGCTGAGAGATGTCCCTGTTTACACGACGTCTCTCTTCCGTGATTAATCTGGCCCCTCATATCTCTCCATGCGCGTCAGCAGAATTGTTGGTTTATAGGCTTGTTTTAAAGCAACGTGACAATTTCTCTCGACGTATCACCAAATTAAGGCTCTTGACACGTATAAATAACAAATTTAAATTGGTAATAAATGTGATGCACGCATCTTGCACCCTCTTAAGCTTTATCACTGGCCTTATTTTTTCAACAGTCAAACTAGAAATCAGCTGTGTATTTAGTACCGGTCAGACATTTCAGTTTCCTCCATTTTCTATGGAATACTGAAAGTGTTTTGACAGCAGACAGCTGGAGTTGGTGTGGCAGGGAGGGGGGGCGTGTGGTGTCACACAATTAAACTTGAAGATGTCATTCTGTAGGAGATTTTGGGCTTATAAAGCTTCAATGGAAGGGAGGAAGACAGAATTTCCCGAAGGAATCTTATCCAATGCAAGCCTGGCGATGATTTGTCTGAGCCAAAAGGGGGGGGGGGGTTTCTCTGTGGCTTCTATCAGGGGCTGGACAGCTTCTGAGTTCCCACCGTAAGGGTCGCAGTCACCGTGGGAGTCTCCGGCGAGTTCCATCACAGCGTCATGGCCTGCTCGACTCCTCAGCCGCCAGCCTACCTTTAGCTGCCTTTGAGGCGGCTGGAATTTTAAATTCACAGAGCCGCCATTTATTATTTTCGTCCTGTCATCCTGTGCAATGTGCGTTTCGGGGGGGGGGGGGGCTTGCCTGTGTCTCTCATCACTCAGAAAAGCAATGGGATTTATTTTAGCACTGCACTCATTTCACAGCAGCAATAAAGCTCGAAAAAAAAAAACGTTGGTTCAAATAACATGTTCCCCAGTGGTAATCTTAAAGGTGATTGGTCAAATTGAGTGTAAAATCAAGTTAAAGTTAAATAATTATATAACAAAAGCAGCAGTTTTGTTTTGCATATTTGCTCCCCCCCCCCCCCCATAACAGATTGTCTGTAATCATATTGACGTGACAACATAATTCATGCCGTTTGAATAATTTGCATGAGCCAATCATCGAAGAGCAGCTGAAAGGCGATAGGGTAATGATGTCTCTGTCGTTCCTGCTCTGCCATGGGCCACCTGCTACTGCAGAATTAATTGGGAGGGAGCGCGAGCGAAGCGGCTCTAATTTTCTCACCTGTGTGGAGACGGCTGTGTCTCTGAGGGACTCCCTAGCAGGTGACAGACGAAAGTCCCCGCACGGAGGGAGAGAGAGAGAGAGAACTGCATCGCTTGCTGACCCCCGTCAAAGCCCGGGCAGCTGCCGGGTACCAGCCTTCGGGGGCTGTGATATTTTATCCCGACGCGATCACAGGTATCACCAAGGCGGCGGATTTATGGGGCGCCACGACTCCATTTTAGCTTGCCGGGCAGAACTCTGCTACGCTCTAATGAGGCAGGAGACAAGGCGGAATCAATAGCGGGTCCCTGCGTGTGCAATAACAGCGGAGGGGACGACGGCTCCCAGTAATTAAATGTGTTTCGCATTGTATTGAGGGATTTTGTTATAAATAGGCAGAAAGCACCAGCAGTTCTACATCAGATATGACCTGGATAAAGGTTACATTGCTGTAGCAAAAATCACTCTGGTTCGGCTACTAAAGTGGAGAACGTTACGGTTACGATTCATATTATTCCCAGTTTTGTTTCCCATTTCATTATTATCATTTGTTTTTATCTCCCACCAGCGACTGTCTGCCACTAACTGCAATTTTGGTTTGTAGCAGAAATAATCCCCTTTTCATGTTAATGCCTCCCTGCTGCATTGTGGGTAGTTGGAAGTGGTATGTAAATGTCAGCTAAACACCCGAAATAAGAAGCTGCAGAAAAATATGAACTGCTGCTCTTACTCAATTATTGATACCTAAGAGTTACTGTGGGATTAACAGACAGTCTCAACTAATTCAAAGGTCATTCTTGCGGGAAAAGGGAAAAATTAATGTTTTTTTTTTCCCCCTAGAACTCTAATTTACAAGAACTTTCTGATACAAATTGTCACCACGTAATTATCACAGAATTTTTTCCATGACAAACAAACTTGTTGGATTGTACCCCTGACAAGCTGAACCATTTTCAGTGGCACTCTTGAGTTATATATAATTGCCAATATATTCCCAAAACAACATTTGGCTAGCTGCTGGTGTTTCTGCTGCATTAATAATTCCATCTGTATTTTTTTTTTAATTAGGGAGGTATCAGGTATCACAGAGCGGCCAGAAAACCCACCTCTCAGGCTCATATTGCTTTGTAGTGCAGCCTCGGGCCCCTGGCTGAATCCCATAATTGAGGTTTATATTAGAAGACAGGAGTAATGTGTAAGTTATGTGAGATGTGAGGCGAGGTCATGTTGGGGGGGGCTCCGGTAACCTCGCCCGCCCTCCCTGGATACACGATTTACCAAGATTGCGATGAAGGGCTGAAGCAAAACAGCTATGTGTGCATACTGCAGGGCCCTTTAACTGGGGGGGTGGCAGAGCGCAGAAAGAGCCTTGAGTTTCTGAGGCCACAGCGGAAAAGGAAACAAGCTAAACAGGTCTTTATTAAGCTGAGTAATTCAGCTTTTTATTTGCTTGGCAGGTACAGGAACGGTGCCATTTCGAAATACTGAGCCTTTCAGTTCACACCAGACAGGTTCATGCCATTTCTGCTGAAGAAACCCTTTGTGATATATAGATATATATGAAAACCCTCTCTTAAGGGCATGATGGTCCTGTCCCTGCGCCTGAAAATTCTTAACCTGCACTGCTGAAATCTGGGCCAAAGCATTTTGCTTTGTCGCACCTTCCAGCTGCACAGGCCAGTGCCCTGAATTGCTCGTTCTTTGCAGTTTCCTCTGGGCCTTGGTTCGAACAGTAAAACTCAAAGAGAAGGAGGGGTGTCTGGAATAGACCTTCGCTCTGTGCGCACTGCACCGTTGGCGGCTTGCATCGTTATAGGTCATTGAAAACTACCATCTGAAAGCCCATCGCATAGGACAGCAGGCTGATGTTAACGGCATTAAGCTACAATTCTGTCGGTGCCAAAGGATGTGAAATTCAATTTGTCTGGGTGATAAAATGTATTTATTGTCTTTAGATGTGTGGATGTTCATGTCAGATCTTATCAAACTTTAATCTGTAGAGATAATAGTGATATTTAAAAATAATTGCCAATTTTTACTACCTATGGCAGGTGAAAGATTAGTTTAATTGGTACTCTTGTGTTCTTCAAATGATTGGGTTGGATTTTGAAGTTCCTGGCCTCTGATGTGTTTTTATTAAATCGCCTCCATTCAGCTGCACAAGCCGTAATGTAGGAAGCCCGTGAAGTGCGGTCTCCTTCCATTTGAGGTTCTAATAAGCTGCGCTCGGCTGACGAGCCTCGTAGATTGGCCTGACAGAAGGTGTGAGACGGAGGCATCACGTTAACATTACGGGCTTTTTGGTGCTCTTACCGTTCAGCAATGCTCTGTGTTATTTGTCCTGTATGCCAAAGAACACAGATGACGCAATATTGGAAAACTGAAACTACTTCATTATAGTAAAACCTAAGAATCTACATGAATAATTGAAGTTTGTAAACATCGTTACGTTAACGTTATCAACTAGCTCACAGTTCAGTAAACACATTGCCCTACAGAGGAATCGCCCCATGTGGTCGTGACAAGTACATCTTCTTGAGGAAAAAATAATAATAAACTTTCTGAAGTGGTAAGCAAGGAGACCCCGGTGCACCTGACTGATCTGGCTCTGAGCCGGCGCCCTTTGGTTCACGGGCAGTAAAGCCTGTCCTCGGGGTGCGCTGGGCCAGCGCGCAGCCTAGCGGGCACGTACTCGACGCGCCGGCGTGCAGCGGCAGCGCGCGGGATCCATTATTCATGCGCCACCGGTCGCTGCAGCCCTCGCTTTCTCCTAACAAGGCTTCGCCGTTCCATCTGTCTCTGCTCCGCTGGCAGGACCCCCTCCCCGGGAAATCGTTGGGTTTTGCCTTGCTAATGTAGCCTTATAAATAATTGATGGTAATAAGTGGCGTGTTGTGTTTTACTGCCGCCTTCTCACGGGGCTCTCCAGCATTCCACAAATGCCAAATATGCCCGAGATGGACGGAGTGCATGCATAATCGGGGTCCTGTACCCCTCCGACATTAGCGCCGCTCCCATATTCCCAGCTAAACGACCCCCAGCGCGGCCCGTGTATCGACGTAAACCGCAGCCGTGACTTTTCAGCTTAACGGAAAATTGACTCCGGTGCGAATTCAAGTAAAACAAGAAAATATCATCTTAAAGATTACGGGAGCAAAATTAATTAAAGTGTGTTTCCTGCCTTTTAAAGTTTCAGTAATATGATAATTAGAATTAGTGTAAAGATTAAGGAAGCGCGGGGGGGGGGACAAGCCACCTCTTCTCTGTGGGACCTCCACTTGAGCAAGTGCCAGCTGATTATCTGTGCTGCCTGACACCAGAAAAATTATGTTTTATTTTAGCTCTGCATATACTAAATCCATCTCTTCACTGTGAAGTAAATGGGATTTAGACACAGTTTTCTGGCTTTTGTAAAAGTGCTCCCCCACTGTGATTGATTATTATCAAGGGTTTCTCTGGGCTCTATGGTTAAAGGGTAAAGGACAGTCACGGCGATGCGCGTTCTTGGCTCTGGAAAAAATGGAGCCATAGGTGCAGCTAGAAGCTGATGAATCAGGCTGCGGAACATCTCAGGCTGTGTCCCTCCAGCCCTTTTCACACGCAGGATAGCGGCGTCTTTAATCATAGGCAATAAGATGAATCGGCTGGACTCGAACGGCGGCGAAGGATGCAGCACGGAAGCGCTAACCTCCGCTAATGCTAGCGGAGATTGCGCGTTAATGATAACACTGCGCCAGTGCAAATAACGTAAACATTAGCCATTGCTACAATCATAATCTGCCACCAGAGCCATTAAAGGTCAGCGGCATCGGGCACGTTTAAACTCCGAAAAAACGAACAAGTGAAACAGGTGAAGAGGAGTATTTCCCCTGTAGCCTTTAAGATACACTGCTGGAGCTGGCGCTCAGCTGGGGGATGCACATTTAAAGGTCAGAGTCACAGTAATGGAGTAACGTGGCTGGTCGGTTGATTAATCCACTTATGATTTGTTTAAAACTCGCTTTATGGCCTCTGATAGCACAGTTTATTAGCACTAATGCAGTGCGTCCCACATTATTCCTGCGATGCATGCCTGTCTTTCAAACCATGCATACGCGAACATGTTTTTTTCAACCCCACCATGACCTTCAGCCAAGGAGAAAATGGACAAATGGACGGAGAGATGGATGCTTGTCCTCGGGCCCCTTTTTATTTGCGTGTCGCGGGTTATTCGGATCTGCTGTGCGTCATGACAGGCTGCAGTACGCCTCATGGCGAGCAAAGCGATTTCACCAGCACAATACCATTCCATTAGGAACAGTGATCATTCCAACATAGGATTTATTTTCCGTTTTAATAGTCTCCTTACTTAAACCCAAGGCAGAAAAGTGCCATTTGCATGAGAGATATGATGAAGCGTGTTAAGGTGCCGTAATTTCAGATTTGTCTCCTCCCCAACAGAAATATGTAAAGGAGGAACCTGAAAACCTCTAACAGTATATAATTAATATTTAATTTTCGAAGATAGGGAATGCTGCAGCAAGCACAAAATAATGTCCCTTGTATGCATTCTTGGTGCAGTTGCTGTACTCAGTGATTTAGTGTTCTCTGCCATCCTCTAACCAAGGTTCCTGATGTTCCACAGTTCTGCTGACTTTTTTTAAGTATGTCTGGGGATTTGTTAGCATGTCCGTCACAGTTACCATGTCTTTCGTCTGACATCACACCCGTGCACCTGCGCATCTTCATCAGCCTTGTGTGTAGCCGTACGCACGAGTACAACTTTTAAACATAACCTTTATACGTTTATGCTCGACCTGCTGAACATTTGGCTGATGCCTGCATCCAGAAAACTGCTTGCGTTGCCCTTGAGGTAAAGCGGCGTGACGGTTTGTCGCTGGGTGAAATGAGACGATAAATGCCTGCGGCCACTGGAGGTGACCGGCACTGACTTTCGGCTCCTGTCCTGCGATTGGCTGATCAGTCCGCGCCCGAGCGGACTCTGTTTGGGAATGTGGGGACACGGCTGCTTTGGAGCAATCTGCTTCCAGTCCATTTAAAATGTGCCAAAGCATAAACAGCCTGGGCGAGCCGGCTTCCCCCCTCCACCACACGCTCGGGGAGGGCCTCATCTCTTGCCGGGGTGGGGTGGGGGGCAAACCACAAATGATAGCTATACTAATCGGCGGATCATGCGACAGAATGGTTGTGACATGTTAGCCATCATCACGATCAATCCTTCTGCTGACTGGATGCAATGCCATTGTTATGTGGAGAGTGAATTCTGGTTACCGGGGGTATAGGAAGGCTGAACTTCTGGAAGTCAAGATGCATCCCTGTAAATGACACTCCTGAGTCTTCTGGAATGCAAACTGTGGAAGTATTGGCCATGTTAGCCAGTGCGAATTGGTAACATAGCTTGTTTTTATTGATAGACGTAGCACTGGATTTTATGTTATCATTTACAGTACATTAACTGCTTTGGTATAGCCTGTAATATTTTGGCTTTAGAATCTTTTTTTCCAGCTGAGTAGCCAAGGTGTATGCATGTGCTGCAGCTCGATGGCAGCAGAAGTGCAGTAATGCCTGCGAAGGCGTTTCCTTATTGCGTGCTTTTAGGGAGGGAGCACTGACTGACCACGCTGCCTTTGTCTAATGAAGTCACATAGCGGGAGGCAGAAGGTTTAACAGTTTGTATATGCAAATTCACTTAATGTGCAAATAAGCGTGGGTGTTCTGACTTCCAGGCGGCGAAACGTGGACGCAGATCAGACAAATTAGTACATAATGAGATCTATTATAAACGGCAACAATGGGACGAGGCAGACTGTTGTGCGATTCTTTCAGAGAAGCATGGAATCTTCAGCCGTCCACTAGAAGTCATTGGGGAAGAAAATGAGGAACCAATTACCTTATTAAAATGTATAACATGGTATAAGTATAGTTATTTATTATAGGTATTTGTACGTTCTTTGCTTTTTTAGTTATATGAAATATATACCAAAAAGGCCAGGTATTACCGTGCATAATGCTAACGAATCCAGGCAAAGTCACCGGCTGAGCCCTGGCATAGCCGAGGATGGAGTGTGAATGGCAGTGGAGGTTCGGCCAGGCGTTGACATGCACTCAGGCTAGCAGCGATGCTTGTGGGCGCACAGTCCATACTCCATCTCCATATGCCATCTGAACACGACCTCATCTCTGCCATTTCACAGCCTTCAGGGCAAATCTTCCAGCTCCTAAATGGGAAAGCACCCGAGGCAGCGACTGAGCGAATTTTAAAGGTGGCTTGTTCCGTACTTTTGTTTTGTTTCGAGGCCGTCGTCGCATATTCGTTCTGCAGCTGGCTTGCAGTTTGCCTGCAGTCTTCTAGGGCAACAGAATTATGCCCCACCAACAGTTTCCTTGGAGGCAGAGATGAAAATTTACCCACCACCCTGGATCCTATCTCTGACAGGCAGAGTGTGACCCCCCCCAACCACAGGATACCACAGCAGACTTCTTTGTGGATGAGGAAGGGGGGTAGCTAAGGATTTACACTCGTGTGCTCATTGCCTCATGCAAGGTGACCACAACGTTAGCCTCAGGACTCATTTGATTGGACTCTCATCAGCAGCAACATGCTGTCATTGTCGTCCTGCTCCATTACATCCAAATCCAAGATTTCATTAAAGGAACTCTCCTTTAATAGTGCACCAGAGTAATTTAAGTCTTTGTATATGATCATTGTCTTGTCTTAACTGTGTTTGTATCTACTGCGTCTGTCTGTCTGTCTGTTTGTTTGTTTGTTTGAGATGCCCAGCCACTGCCATGTTGGTTCAAGGTGTTCCACCCAAGAAGCCCTGGAATGCCATGAATCCAATTCACCGCTGTAGGTAATATCAACCCCTTAGGGTTAAAGGCCAATTCAATTCAATAAGCTGTGTGGGCCAGCATTTGTGACCAGAACATTTGTCTTGCATTGCAACTGAGCACTGCTTTCGGTCGATGTAAGGCGCTGTCGTAAACTTAAATCTGCAGAATTATACAGTGATAATGACGTGTCTGCCCACAGTCGCTTTGTCCCTGCTGATGCTGGATTAGCATGCCTGCCATGTGGCTTGTATCCCACGCACCGTGTTTCAGTGAGAGCCTCTTCCTAAGAATAACACCCCCAATGCATCGTTCAGCATGTCGTGGGACTGGGGGGGGGGCAGGAAGTGGTGCAGGGAGGCACTGACCCTCGCCGCTCTGATCTTGCTGTGGTCCCAGGTGGGCTCTGCGTGACACTGATTCCTATCACTTACAGATTACTCAGCTTTAACCTCCCGGAAGCTGCCCCCCCCACCTCACACCCAGCGCCCCCAAGGACTGCGCAAGTCAGGCTTTTAAGAGACGCGGTCTGTTTCATGGCTTTTTTTTTGTTGTATCACTTTGCTGTTACTGCCTCGCCCTCCCTGGTTGTGTCCTAGCAAGCATTTCATGTGTGTTTTTGTGGGAGCTGAGGGACGGCCTGGATTCAGTCTTAAACGCGGCTGTTATCTGTCTGATTGATTTCTCCTTGTGCACCAGCTACTGAGATTTCACTGTTCTCTAAAAAAAATAAAAAATAGAGAACGAAGGGAAAAGGTTGATGCCGAGGGCTTGTCGGCTGTATTTTTAAGGCCACAGTCGCGGGGAAGTTGTACTGCTGAACTGCAGAACAGGGTGGTTCTGGGAATTCACTGACTTTGACAAATATTTAAACGGCACACAGGTGAACATGATTTCTTATACACTAAGGGTTCCCGGTTATCGTGTCATGCACTGTTTTTAACAAATGTACACACATACGTTTGCATTTCTGTCTTCATGGAGACCCACTGTAATGAGATTGCCGATCCCAAACCTGCCGTCAGCGAAACTGGAAACCTCGTGAAAATCAATAGTAAACAAAAAGTTTTGGCCCGTTACCTTTATGTGACCCCGGGTGAAGTAGGCCTTTGCTTTGTAGGTTTGGCCCGTTACCTTTATGTGACCCCGGGTGAAGTAGGCCTTTGCTTTGTAGGTTTGCCTTCACAGTATTTGTTATTTGGAGTTGCTGCTTCACTGTGTGGGTGTGTGTGTTTGTACACACGTGTGTATTTGGGTACTTGGGAGACGGGACAATTTCAGCACTGCTAACAGGGTAATGCGCTGAGTAATGCGTTGGGGGAGGGGCAGACATGCATGCTGAAATGCGCAGACAAAAACATGTATGTATGAAGTATGTGGCCGATAATATACAGCTACATACAGCACTGTTACAACATCTGAGAACAAATGGCACAAGGGTGTAGACGCCACAGACAAGATGCTGGTCCAAAACTGGACTTACACTCATGATCTCTGGGCAATTTAGAGGCAGCGATTCACTTAAAGTGCAGAGGGAAACGGTACCTGAAATACAAAGCCATGCAGACACAGGCCGAAAGCAGGACCCAAACCGCAGCCGTGTAGGTGTGAGGTAATGGTGTTGGCCAATGAGCTGCAACACTGCATCTCTGGCCCCTCCTATGACAAATACCCACAATTCCACAGAGAAGCACCTGAGAAGTCTGCAAGTGGACAGAACGCGCCACACTCTGCAGTTAAGTGTCTGTCACGGCAGTAATTGGGTCCTTCAGGAGAACAGTGCACTTTAGAAAGCTCTTGTGATCTCTTACCAGACTTTCAGCTTGCGTAACTACCCGGCACTGTAGGATTATATATATTTAATTTTCATCCATGTGGTGAAGGTAATTATAATTATCGCTCATTTTACACAGCTGGAGTTTTTCTTCAGAACTTTTTTTTTTTTTTGAGTTCTGCCTATTTTTAGGATTCTATATCTTCTTCTGAGGTACGTCAGGAAGTTCCTCCAAGGACCACAACCAGAAACCTTAAGGTTAGGGTTGGTTCCTGTTGCGTCGTAATATGTGCTGCGATCTGACGTCGTTTCTATGATGTATGCAGCGTTTGCCATGCTCTTAGTCCAGTATGTCCAGTTAGACCGCTTTGCTCTCTCAGCTGTCGGCTTCAACTCCATGTTCACTTAACGTCACGTCGCAGTAGGGAAAGCGTGTTTTGGTCTTAGGAGTTCAGTGACGGATTGCTGCTGACTTCGCCGTGTGTGTTCAGACGTGTCGGCTCTATACTGTGGCCACAAAATGGACGTTCAGTTGCAGGTTTTACTTCAGTTTGCATCGTTTATAACAGAAAGGGGACAGTCACTGTCTTTTGCACTTTGACTGAATGCGGCTGCCGTGTCTACAGCTAAAGTGACTGACTTCATCCTGAGTGTTTGTGGCAGGTGTGGAGAAGCTGAGTTCTGGCACTTACCCACCAGCAGTACGTTAGCTGAACTAGTGCCTGAACTTAGTATCTCAGTATTCTGCACTCCATGTGATGCGATAGATGTTTTCAATGCCTTGTTTGCCTTTATAAGCATCATATGTTGTGATTGTCTGTGTGGAGTTTACATCGTTTCTCTTTGGAGTTTTCCTATATCGCCGCGGTACGAAATGTGACGTGAAAAGGCTCCTCTGACGTGTCCCTGGCGTGCGTGGAAGTGCGCGTCCACTGAATGGAAGAAGCTGGAGTCAGCTCTCTGTTCCCTTCACTCGTACCTCGTCACCCCCCCCAGAGCGTTTAGCACAGCACCCGACAGAAACATTACATTTAAAATGATTAGTAGCAGCAGAGAGGCCCAAAACCAACTGCCATTATGAAATTTGGAAAGGTCCGAAAACATGTGAGGCAGACATTTGACCCTGTGCTAACCTCCCAGTACAGCTTAGTGGAGGGGGCGGGCGGAGGGGGGCGAGATGCCACACAGACGAGACGGTGCCAGAGCGGCGTCTGGGACAAAGGCTCAGTGGCTCTAGTGATAAATAATGTAGGTGCAATATCACCGAATGGAGGCAGTCACCGGGCAGGGGGGGGGCATGGAAGCTTAGTGGGGGCTCGAAAGGGAGCGCGTCATCATTCCCTGCTGCATAAGTGTAGATCAATAATAATAACAATAATAAACTGCACAGCAATGTATTATTCATGGGCGTCTCATCTGTACTCTTTCATCCTTCATATTGTCCTCGACCGCCATGATCAAGGCTACGCAGAAGCATGCGGTCTGTTTACAATCCCTTAGAAATATAAACGATTAAGAAACTACAAATATCGGGTTGTACGTCAAAAAGAAGATGGGAATTTGCCCATCTGAACTCATCGTATATATTTTGTCCGGTCCACTGATGCATCATAACTGCCCTCTTCACTGTTGTGACTGAGTATTGATCCCACCGGAGTTATCCTGCTTCTCAAGACTGAATGCAAACATGTGGTTTAGTTTTTACAGGAAAAAAAGCAAAATTCAATACTGCAGATGATCAAACAAGTTGATAATGAACTTAAGAAGGAACCCTAGTGGAGGCTTTGCCAGATTTAGTGTCCGGACTCTGCTAAGATAAATGAATGGACAGTCAGCATTTTTCATTGAAGCAGTGCTTTGAGGGTTGTGGGCTTTGAACACAAGTGGAGGTACAAATGCATCCAGCAGCACCGATTTCCTCACAGACTATAGATTTTCCTGGGCTCCGATGTCAGATGATGACAGATGACGGGTCGCCCATGTCGCCGTTACTGTCTGAAACACACAGATGTGACCGTGTCCTCTAAGGGACACCAAGGAAAGCAGTCTGTCTGCGATCTGGCTCTGAGGGATCGTGTGTGTGTGTGGTGGGGGTGGTCATGCTAAGCTAACAGTCTATGTTCAGGGGCTTGATGACTTTTCCCCAGAGACCCCAGTGCATCATCTATTTTCACAGAGATCTCTGTGTGGGCCACCATGAATTTGTCTAGCGCCAGGTTAATAAGTTGCACACCATCTGCCCTTGATTCTTGATTACTGTACGCATTTTATTCAGCTTCACTGTAGAGGGAAGCACACACGCCAGGTACAGGACGGCATCAGCAGCATGTCCACACACTTTACTCCTGTGCTTACATACATCATCGTGGAGCAGAAGAACACGACCAATGCATTTCTTATCGAAGCAGTGCTTCAACACCTTCAGGTACCAGTTTCCTGCAGCATTGCAGCCCCTATTATTCTGGATGGATGCAAATCTGCAGCACAGTGAAAAAGGCATGCATCAAACTCTGCTGGGCTGTACGCACTGATACTTTATTGATGTCACATTAAGATTAGTCAACCTGCATTTGTTCTATCACCACCAAATAGCTAATTGAGAACAACAGCGCTATGGTTGGTGAGAGATGGCCCTTTCATTAGTACCCTGCGGGTAAGCTTGATAAATGGAGATCGACCCTGCATGCTCTTGCGCTAGGGTCTGCTGGTATGATACAACAATCACAGATCATTCAGTTTCTCATCTGTCAGCCGTCGAACGAAACACAGGGTATGACAATAATACTACCACTGGAAAGCAGACATATTTAAATTAGATGTGAAACAGGAAAAACCAATAGAGAATTCTGGCTTTCATTAGTGAGTCTGTTACCTGGGGTAAGAGCACAAAAGAATGTGTCCGCTAACTTTCACAGGAATGGGTGTGTGCACTGCAGTTTTTGTGTTTATCTTAATTTGCACATGAGGAGTCAACAACAACCAACAGGCAAATGGAACCTAATTTACACACTCTGAAGGTGTCTATGGTAGATACTGTCGCCTGCGAATTGGCATGTGGTTCTTATTCCATTTAGATGCTGTGTAGACTCAGCTTTTTGATGAAAATGAAAGGCAATGTCATTCCCCTGCTTTCAGGAGCGTCCGCATTCAGGGGTTGAGCAGATGACATGCGTTTGTTCGAGCCAAACCGAAAGGTCTATGAATAAGACTGTATTCTGGTGCTTTCCTCTTTTTTTAGACCATGATGTATATAAGCTGGTGATGTCGACTCATGAAACTATGGAGGAAACTAGAATGTTAAAGAATGGAGTGGTTTCCTGTGACCACTGGCACAGGTGACGGTAGTGAATGCAAGCATATTTCTATACATAAGGACACCTGTCTGTACTCCAATATGTCCAATTCCTATATACATTTCAACTCCCACAGAAAATACGGCCAGGGGTTTGGTTAACAACATGAAATACTGCAGGTCAGGTCAGGTCAGGTTGGGGAGCATGCAGTGATGCAGTGCATTGCTGCACCCACCACAGCAAAACTCCTTGGGATCCCAGCCAGCGACCCCCCCAGGCAGATACACGGTCCAGTCCCACCCCCCAGATAGGGCTGTCCATCTACCACAGCCAGGTGTTACGTGGGTGTCCCCTCGGCCTGGTCCAGCCACTCGGGTCTCCAGCAGTGAGGATCCAGTGAGCCGGATCACCGTCAGGGAAACGCGCCACATGGCCGCAGTGCCGTAACTGACGCTCCCTCACAATGCAGGTAAAGTGCCTCATTCAGGACTCCTCTAGCAGCCGCTCATTCAACACAAAGTCAATCCAGCGGCACCCAAGGATTCTCCGAAGAGACACAATACTGAAGGAGTCCTGTCTTCATCCCAGCTCACTGGATAGCATCCATGTCACGCACAGAAGAGAAATTTCATATTAATCCTATGAAAGGGATTTTTATTCAAGATTCTTGTTTAATCCACAGGACATTGATAAACGCTTAAATACTTTTAAAATATTTCGCGTAGTGTTTATAAACACTATCTGCTTATGCAGCACACGACCCTCCGCAGCCTGTATGCTGATTTTGAATAAGGTGCATTTCTCAACGGCTGCTTTTCAGAAGAGCTGTTTGCGCAGTAACTCGTGTTATTAAAGCTAAAGAAACAGAGACGCCTGCTCTCCGCATTACTGCCCAAGCAGCGTCTGTTCCCAAAGGCCAAACCATGTAATTGTTTCACAGCGATAAGCCGATTTAAAATACAAAGTGGTGATGTTACCTCCATTTTGTGCTTAACATTACCACGGTAAAAACGCATAATTTGGGAGAAACGCACTGAATATATATAATTTTCAAAAGGAACGTACTGGATTACTGAGTTTCCTAGTTAGACAAAATGTCAATCCATCTGCAAAATGCCATATTCCTAAACACTTGGCAGCCCAGTTCAGCAAGCCTGAAAGTCTTTTTGAGCGGTATGAGTCATCTATAACCTCTCAAAGAACCTGCACAAGTTTGACTGAAAAAGTGGCGTTAAAGCCGGGGTTCCGGCCGCATGCTCGCTGCCTGCGCAGCGCCGCAGTTTGCCGGATTTCTTCAGGAACCGCTGGAGCCGGTGGTCTGCACCCCCATTATATTTGACGTCGGATTAGCCAGGAACACGCTGCAACGGCCACGACGGTAGCCATCTGCCGGCGTTTCAGGACGATTTATCTGAGGGAGCGAAGGACAGCTGGGTTGCTGGAGCCGATTATTTCCGCCAGTGCAGCGGCTTTAGCTCGGACACACAGCCCGGGTCTCTGCCGCCCACAGGCGTGCAACGACGCTTCATTTTGTTTTTCGCCTTTGGCGGATTATGGTAACAGTGCAGCACCGGGCAGGGTCACGATGAATCGGAGGGGAGTAAAGGCGGGGGAGTCACGCCGATCTGCGGTACTATTTGTCAGGGCTTTCGTTATAAGATGCGCTCCGCTTCCCGCCTGTCTCCTCCCCAGCCAATATGTTTGACTGGTTTATATCCGCGACGAAAAGCAGTGGCAATTCCACCTCAGCGAGGAATTGAACAAATCAGTGTTTGACGCCCTCCCCTCCCCTCCCCTCCCCACAGGAAAAATGAAAGTACAAAGCAGCGTAATAACAATACTTCCCATTTCATTCAGACGCTGCGCTGCTACACGGAGCAGTAACACACTGCCCCCTTCTGGCCAGATACATGGTTCACTACAGTCGTTTACAAAAAAGACCTTTATTTCATGTTTGGTCGTCCCTTGTGTTGCGAGGAACATAGTTCTTGTTTATCAGTGTGCATACTTGACCATTCTGGTGTTCTCATGTATCTATTATACATCATCTTCCATACTCAAGAACAGATATACAGAGAACAGTATAAATCCCCGGATGTTGTTTTCCCCGAGAACAATCCCATGATTCATTGCATCCCAGATTCGTTCCTGGAAGGCAAGTTGCGTTCTTGGTATTGATAAATACCCAGTAAGATTATTGTGCTAGAGGTAGAGGAGACATACATGCTGACATTACAGAAAACAAGATGGCTTGCTTTAATAACAACAAGTGTACACTCCAGTGAAAGTCAAATCTAAAGTCCGTCGATAGTTAATTCTCTGCAGAGGCGCCACTAGAAATTTTGGGCCCCATGAAAGCACATCGTATTGGGCCCCCAACCCAGACCAATCCAATTATGTTCCACATTTTTGGGCCCCTGTGACACCGATGATGTCGTCGTTTGTAAGCTGCATGCCCAGTGTCATGCCTCCATGGTACTGAGGTATTATTAATATTATTATACAGTGCCTTTCTGATACTCACTGACTTAAAAAAAAACTCTTTAAACACATATTCCCTTGAGCAAATTTCTTATTTGGTTAATCGAGCCATTGTCATTTTATTGAAAATGTTCAGTAAGTTCATTAACTTCAAAGTAGTTTAATAATCTCTTGAATTAAACATAATATTTACCTCATTCATATTTATAATGGTGTGGATTATTTTCAAATCATCATATACAGCTTCATTTGCAACTGTCTAAATATAGGAGCAAGTAATAAAATCCTGTTTCATTTCCAAAAAACTTGCAATAACACAATCAGAGATCAGAAACCAAACCGAACAGATTAATGTTCCCTTTGATGCATTTTTTTTCAATAGGCAGCTCCTTCAAACACATTATTTTTGGAAACATGACTTCTTTTTCTGAGGACATACACATCTCCCTGGCGGGTATTAGTACCCACTGTGGAAGAAACAGGATTATTGCGTTTGATGACGCCTTTGCTTTGAAGTGACGGATCGCTACGCGCCTACAAAACTTCCGCATTGGGTCGTCAGTAATTGCCATTGCATTACACCATCTCACACTCATTATTCCGCGCGTGAAAATCAGTCTGCCTTAAGTGCACTTCCCAGAGTAATTCCGAAGTAGGGCGTGTGTTTCTGCTCACTCATATTGACTGTAGTGCCACACCAGCAGGCCCATAATGACTGCGGTCCCCAAAGCTTTTGGGCAATTGAAATAAATATATAAAAAATGGGAGCCGCCTCGCCCCCTAATGTCATCACAGCGCTGTGCATCTTGCGACTTAATTACTGCTACTGGCGTGATGGAGTGTGTGTTAATAAGCATTAGGCTGTCTCTGGCCTGCCGGTGAGTCTGTGCTCTGTTCTCCCCCAGGCTGAGGACGCCGGCCTGACCATTGATGGAGGGTCATGCTACCCGCACAGCAGGCGCTGCTCAGACAGAAGTTCCTCGTGTTGGGAAGCCTCGCCATCGGGAGTCTCCTCTACCTCGTGGCCCGAGTTGGTAGCTTGGACAGGTCTGTATCCCGTGCTGAGGGAAAAGTATCAAAAAAATATATGACTAGTGTGATGCAATAAATGCATTAATAAATGCATTATACTGAACAACTGCAAAGCCTTGGCGACGAGCAATCATGATTTCTTGTTTTGTTCGTTTCACTTTTTATGACACAGGTATCATATTTGTTAGAAATAATTATTCGTGGGCGACATGGCACAGTTGATCAGATATACAGCTCTTTTACACAAGAATATTGCAGGGTGCTGTGCCATTTGTGCCAATATTCCAGTCATTCTGAGCATATGTCCCTCCCCCTGTTTGCCCCAATCCCCCAGGCTGCAGCCTATCTGCTCTGTGGAAAGCAGACTGGCACCACGTCCTCTGGGGCAGATCCTGCTACGGACGCTGCAGTACAAGCGCGGCTCGGCCCACGAGCTGCACAGAGTCAACGGCACGCAAGAGCAGGTGGGACTGCAGCGGCTGGTGCAGCAGCTTCCCCACGCCATCATCATCGGCGTCCGCAAGGGGGGCACGCGCGCCCTGCTGGAGATGCTCAACCTGCACCCGGCCGTGGTCAAGGCCTCCCAGGAGATCCACTTCTTCGACAACGACCGGAACTATGCGCGCGGGGTTGACTGGTACCGGCAGAAGATGCCCTTCTCCTTCCCCCAGCAGATAACCATCGAGAAGAGTCCCGCCTACTTCATCACCGAGGAGGTGCCAGAGCGCATCTTCAAGATGAACTCCTCCATCAAGCTGCTGGTGATCGTGCGGGAGCCAACCACCCGCGCCATCTCCGACTACACCCAGGTGCTGGAAGGCAAGGAGAGGAAGAACAAAACCTACCACAAGTTCGAGAAGCTGGCCATCGATGCGAACACCTGCGAGGTGAACACCAAGTACAAGGCTGTGCGGACCAGCATATACACCAAACACCTGGAGCGATGGCTCAAGTACTTCCCTGTGGAGCAGTTCCACGTCGTGGACGGGGACCGCCTCATAGTGGACCCTCTGCCAGAGCTGCAGCTGGTGGAGCAGTTCCTGGACCTCCCGTCCCGCATCAGTCAGTACAACCTGTACTTCAACGCCACCAGGGGCTTCTACTGCCTGCGATTCAACGTCGTCTTCAGCAAGTGCCTGGCAGGAAGCAAGGGACGCATCCACCCCGACGTCGACCCCTCCGTGGTGGCCAAACTGCAAAGGTTCTTCCACCCGTTCAATCAGAAGTTTTACCAGATCACCGGGAGGACATTCAACTGGCCCTGAGGAGCTCAGCGGCTCACCTGCTCTTTGTTGGAGTCCATATACTGGCATTTGCAGAACTGTCCCTTTTAAAAATTAAATGTTCAAAGCACTTTTTGATTGCAACTGAGACTGAAAGGTATCACAAGGTGACCAAATTAGGAATGGGATCAATATTTGTAATATATATAATATGTATGTATGTACCAAGCTGACGGATGACAGCTGATGGCTGTAATTTTTAAGCATTTATTGATAGTGCCCATTCTTTCTATTAATTGCCTATTCAGTTTCAGACGAAATGATTCCGCTTTATAGACAATGTCTGGATCCATTACCAGTCTTGTTTTACTTTAGCGAAAGATCGTATCAACTGAACTGGTCATACTGTTTTTTTAAAGGTGATTGTCAGCCACAAAATATAGACCACAGCATAGAACAGTATCTCTTCATATGAAAAAAAAGCCTGTTAAGTTTCAGCTGTTACTCCAGATTAATCAGTTTAAATGCTTTCATAAATACTTTCGTTTCTTTCGGTGAAGGACGGCATGTGGCCAGTTCATTGTTATGTTTTATGTTGCTTTGGCATTGAGGAAAACAACTATATTTGAGCCCAATGTATAATTACAGTTTAATTTGACATCACATATTTCAGATTTTCAGATACTGTTACTGAGCATTGGTATATTAAAGATAAGTTAATCATTTTTATGTTAAATTTAATGACTCCAGAGAGATGCAGTCAGGATAAATACTGTAAAACTGAATTTAAAAATGAAATACGTAGCTGTATATGTAATAAACAAGACATACAATAAGCATAGTTTTGGATACAGTTTTATCAACAAACCATATTTTAGCATCTTTTAACAACTCATTTTTTTAAATATTGAATTAGGTGCTCAATTATAAGACATTTTCTCTTCCATCTTGTTTATTGTATTTTTAACTGCAATACAGACTAACATCATTCCAATACAGTGGATTCTAAAAATCTTCCAAAAGCTATGTAGAAGGCTGAACCTAGATATGTGTAATAAGGTCTGTTTCTTCAACCATCGAAAAATGTTTGAAATATCCAGAGAATGAATATGATTGGAAGATTTTCGTATTTCTCTTTTTCTCTAGGAGTAAGAACCAGATAAAAACCTTAATATCCTTTTCTATCTTATCTTTTTACCATATTTTACCCAGCCTACAAATTACTATACACGGTGTACAGGATAGTACAAACAGGTGGCTTTGTTTTGTTTCATAACTTGTTTTGTGGAAAAAAATGGCTTTAATTAAAATATGACAATAAACATTTAAAGTGTTATGACTTCAAACAAACCATGTTCCTTAATATTAAAGCGAGCTCCACACTCAAAAAAGCTTGGGCGTTATCCATTAAAGACTTATAATTTTCCTACCAGATGTTTGGCAAAATACATGCATAGATGAATAATTACATCGGTGGTTATTATTCGTCATAGTCTACATAAGTGACCTAGCACTCTGTGTGCAAGGTCACGCTGCAAGTATGTGTGTAAATGTGTTAACTTTTGTTCTGGGTGATGTATAACCTGGAACTGCAACAAAGTGGATGTTTTACAGGTTCAAAATGTTACTAGAGCTTGTCCAGAATAAATCGCACAAATGTATTTGTTAGATTGCTGCTGGGATGATTATTTTTAAGGGAGTTTAGCACTGGACACGGTTATGGAATCTTGCACCTCCTTTTAACAGTTTATTACCATTTCATTGGAGATTACGCTGTGCTGCTTTGTAAAGGTTACTGCTGTAGAGAAGTGATTAAGTCTCAAGAGGGACGTTGATGTTGCACTCCTGTTTAAAGATAGAAAACTGCGTTAAAAAGATACATTTGACTGCTCCATTTGGCCTGGGTAGAAATCGCATAATACGGCAGATGCGAGGGGGGGTCATTTATGTACAGATTAAAGAGGGCCGACCCCGGCACCGATCCTTGGACAAGTCCATTGGTTTGTGCTTTCCGTGAACGTGCTTCTTGTCTGAGGTGCATGCTGGATGTGTTGCACGATAGCATTTAGATTATTTCTGATGCCCGAGAATGAGGATCTCCGATAGCCTCAGTACAGGAAGCAAGCGCGGGGCTGTGTTGTGGGCTGCAGTGAGGTCGAGGGACACACAGCCTGTCTTCGGGCCTCTTGGAAGCAGGTGGTGAGAGTTGGCATTATTTTGTTGTGTCACGTCACCTAAGGAAACCAGGATGATCCACTTTGAGGTGCCTTCAGGAGCTAGGGGGTTGTCAGGAGGGAACCTAAGGGTACCTTGCGGGGATTTGGAATCTTCTCCAGGTTTGCTGTGGGCGTTTGAGACCAGTACATGGAGGTTCTTCAGCCAGGAAAGCCGTTATTGTCCCAGGTGTTTCATTAATTTTTTGCTTGATGCTCACATATCCTGCTGCTTTGCCACATTTCAGGTCCTGCAAAACCATTCATAGTTCTGTGACACTGTAAGGGACAATGCCAGTGTGCTCCCCGTAGGTCACAACATATGCTCTGAAATCATCGCT
Source organism: Gnathonemus echidnorhynchus (assembly GCA_026776725.1). Lineage (NCBI taxonomy): Eukaryota > Metazoa > Chordata > Actinopteri > Osteoglossiformes > Mormyridae > Gnathonemus > Gnathonemus echidnorhynchus. The sequence goes on from JAODJU010000039.1 coordinate 3,258,654, forward strand.
AATTCTTTATGTTTTTGTTCAATGCCACCTTAAACAAACCTAAGCCGGTGACTGAAGGTGGAAGGTTGTTGGCTTGAATCCCATGAATGCTAGGAGCGGTTCTACTCTGTTGGGCCCTTGAGCAAGGCCCTTAACCTGAAATTGCTCCATCCTGGGTATGATGTTAATCTACATCCTGCCCTGTAAGGAGGTCCTCCAACTTACAGGGAAATTTTGGGGGTTGGGTGCAGGATTGGCACTCCAGCCACTGGAAAAAAACTCGCACTGGTCCATTCAGACTTGTGTGGTGCTGAGGTATCACCCACTGCACAGCTGCACTTGGGTTCTCATCCCTGAGGTGATTTGTCGTGGTCGGTGCAGTACTGTCTGCTCCTTACCCCACTCTCCCTCAGGTCAACGTATGATAGAACTTCTTGGAGTTCCTGAAATTTACTTCCGCAGTGGTTTCCCTGCTATACCTAGAGTGCTAAAAAAGCTCAGTACAACTACTGAGGTTCAGCATCATTTCGGAAGAAGCTCTTTGGAAGCTGATCCATATAAAGACTTCACCCATCCAAGGTAAGGTGAGTACAGGCAGTCCCCGGGTCACAAACACCTGGCTCACAGACAGCTCATGCTTATGGACGGACTGCCATGAAGACTATTATATTAAAAATATGGGTGAAATCACAATTCACTTTATTGGCCAGGTACTAGTGCATGTACCAGGAATTTGTTTTGGCAGGAAGAGTTGGTCATATTCAGAGAAAAAAGAACATAAATTCAAAAAATCGATAATTAGAAATAAAATGAGCAGCGCAAGCGGCGTAATATGCTAACAATAATTATAAGTACATTAAAGGGAACCGAGGTAATCTGAATATTGGAATATGAAAGTATGATGTGCAGTAGAAGAAAAAAACATACAAAGATGCATTCAGAGTGGGGGGGGTGACAGAGGCAGGGGTCAGGGGGCTTGTTGATGAGCTCAACCGCTGAACGGAAGAAGCTGTTTTTGTAGCATGTGGTTCTGGTCTTGATATACCTGAGTCTCTTGCAGGAGGGTAGTCTTTTTAACAGTCCATGTCCAGGATAGGAGGGATCGGTCATAATCCGATAGGCCCCGTGTCAGGCTTCTGGAGGTGTGTAGGTTCTGTAGGGATGGCGGATTGCAGCCAGTCACCTTCTCTGCAGAGCAGATGATACGCTGCAGCTTAGCCTGGTTCGTGATAATGAATGCACGCTCTACTTTGTGACGCTTCTGAAGGCATTGCACGACTTCAGTGGTTCGTCAGCTTGAGGTACAGTACAGTACCGTATGTAGTTACCTTTATTATTCTTGAATAAATATTATTGTTATTATGTACTGCACATTTGACTTAAAGACAAACTTAGGGAATGGGACTCGTTCATAACCTTGAGACTGCCTGTATTCCGGATTTCATACATTATCTGAAATCATGAATGAGTTCCAGGTGCTGGTTTGATGGGTGATAATTTGCTTGCACACGGATGGGAGGATGGGACAAGGTGGGCAGCACCTGCTGGTCCCAGCTGGTACAGGAAGCATTTGGACACTGATTATATGAAATCCACCCATCATACTAGTGTCAGAATTTGTGGTTGCTGCCAGATGGAATGGAGGTGTGTTGCACATAAGATGTAGCATAATAGGTCATAGCTGTTTCATAGTGTTAGCCTGTCTCTTCTGTTACAGGGTGGGTTTCCTGCAAGCACGTACTGGCAATGGTGTGTTGGCTTGCAAGGATTTTTAATGAGGCTGCACCTGGCTGTGGACAGACACTTATTATTCCACTGAAGAATTGAAAATGCTGGAGCGATGTCTGCAGAGCACCGGGCTCTGATCGTGTCAGGGTAATCACACACTTGACTTTTCTCCTGTCCACAAGTGGGTTTTGACCTTGAATTTTAACTCAAAGCTGCACTCCAATTCGTTTTACTAATTGGACTGTTGGCTTCCTCTTACAGGAAGGGAAGGGACCAGGCAACATGACATGAACATTGACCCATCGCTCCCCAAGAACCTTACAGCAGTGCTACATCGCTTATATTAATGATCAATTGAAGTTCATTCGCTAAAGAAAAGTAGATCCACATTCCACTTTCTTTCCAATACAACAGAACACTTACAAAGACAGTATCACAGAGCAGTTCTTACAGTTAGACAGCTTAATCTTAACAGTGAACGATGGTAATCAGCAGCCGTGTCTTTGTAGTAGACAATCCCCAAGCAGAGGTCACCTGTCACCCTGTTAATCTGCTTCTTGGACCAACAGAACAGGTGACCAATCAGATTTCTAAAAACAAAAAAGGCAGTACACATAATCAACAAAAATGTATTCGGTGTTCCCACATGTCAAGTAGAAATGCTCTGTTGACTGTCATCACTGGATCAAGTGATGCATTATTTTTTTAAATCAGATGTTTTGTTAATCATCCAACAGTCTTTCCTTTCGCCATCGCTAACTTTCATTCTGTCTCCTTACCGTCTTTCTTTATCTTACTTCGGTACTGATGTGATCCATTCTAAATTCCCTTTGAATCATCACCTCATGAAGACCATAATCCTCCCTGTCTGCTCAGTGGGTAGGCGTACATTTTGCAAATGGGCCACAAATCTCATCAGGCCTCGCTTCCAACGTCTTTAAAACATCAACGCTTATAAATGTTCCCATTTACGCACATTTTGCTTAAAGAACATTATCTGTTAATCACGCTGTGGTAGACGTGGCTGTTCTGTGCCAGCTGCACGGTCTAAATGCGTAATGGGATTAATGAGTGTTGGTGTTATTGCTCCTAAATGTGTCATTTAAACCTTTCACTCCCTATTAAATTACTTCAGACAGATTTATTTTGAAATGTGTTGCATTAATAGATGACGTAAAGGTAGACACTTCTGCTTTGTCTGGCAAAACAATAATGGCAATGAATAGCAATTTATACCAGATATTGCACTTGTAAAAAAATGTTATTTATGGTAATGTGTATGACAAAATGTGTTGGCTTCTTTTCCTGTTGCCTAATTTAGAGTGCAGCCAAAGGTATGCAACCATTAATCTGCACAAATGGAAACGTAATTAACTTGTTTCACACACCAGTGGCTGTGTATTTATTTGATTGGTGTGTTAAATCTTGCACAGCTGATAGAGTTGTGTTAATTGAGAAAAAAACAGCTAACCGAGGGCCTGCCTGCTAAGGTTACTAATAAATAAAACGAGCGGGAAATGTAAAGGTGGTCGGGAATGCCGTTATATCGAGAGAGGCGAACCTAGGCACCCTCACACGCACAACGACATCACAACGACATCACAACGCATCACGTGAATACTGCCATGCATGGGGTTACGTTCTGAGAAATGAATCATCGGGCAATTTTATCGTTGTGAGAACGTCACAGAGTGTACTTATACAAACATAAAAGGCACAGTCCCCCCCCACCTGTTGACCCTGATCAGGATAAGTGGTTGGAAGATGGGTGAATGGATGGATGGATGGAATGTTAAATATAAAGAAACATTAAAATAATATTATTTTATGCCCCTTTTATGCTTTACATCCATCCTAAAGACAGCATTAATATATGCGTGAGTAAACAGGAGGTCCTTAGATCCAGTCCCAGGAGGGGCCCTAGCTAGTACCTTTGTGAAAGGCTCCTCACCAGGGACCTCCAGGTTTATCCATTACCCATTTTCTGTAATCTCTGGTCCTATTCAGGGTGGCAGGGCGTCTGGAGCTTATTCTGGAGGCTGTGGGTGCAAGGCAGGAGCTCCATCAGACAGATAACATTAAACATACTTTTGTATGGAAGTTTCAGTGAAGGAAAAAATGCTAAGCTCCCTATAAAAGAAATAGCGAAAGAAGACAAGAAAATACCTAATAAATATCAGCTTTTTACTGTATAGGTGTGTGGCATGGCGGTGCAGTGGTTAGCGCTTTTGCCTCACACCTCTGGGACCTGCATCCATGGCTGTACCACAGCTCTATGTGTGTGGAGTTTGCATGTTCATCCTATGTCATCGTGGGGTTTCCTCCAGTTTCCCCCTCAGTCCAAAAACATGCTGAGGCTAATCGGAATTACTGAATTGCCCATAGGAGTGAGCGAATGATGTGTGAGTGAATGGTGTGTGAGCGAATGATGTGTGAGTGAATGGTGTGTGAGTGAATGATGTGTGTGGTTGCCCTGCGATGGGTTGGTGCTCCATCCTGGGTTGTTCCCTGGCTTGTGCCCATAGGCTCCAGACCCCCTGTGACCCAAAATAGGACATGAATGAATGGATGGATGTTTTTCATTGCTGCTTTGAATGAATGTAAGTTTCTCAGTACGCCAAAAAACTTCAGATCTCTTGATTTCAAAAAGGATTAGGTGAGCATCGTGGGAGCAGAGCTACATCTCAAATAAGGATATTTGGCCCATCACAGAGCACTGATACCTCAAATGGCTGCAGTCTGAATAAATCTAAACTCTAACCCTTATGCTACTGTCAAGCTTATACTGAACCTCAATACCTTTTATGTAATGAAACGCTTTTATAATTTTGCAGACTGCTTCCTGGGCACGTTCCCTTCGCCCTGGTGTTCCCGGATCACGGCTGAGACTGAAGTCATCCCAAGCCTTTTCCTTATTGGCAGATCCCGTCATGTTTCTCTGTTCAGATGATATCCATTTTTGTTTATAAATTTATTCATAAATGAATAAAAAAAATGTTCTCCCCGTGTCGTCGTGGGGTTTCCTCCGGGTACTCCGGTTTCCCCCCACAGTCCAAAGACATGCTGAGGCT
>JAODJU010000039.1:3263649-3289988 GCA_026776725.1 Gnathonemus echidnorhynchus
GATTGGAGTTCCTAAATTGCCCATAGGTGTGCATGTGTGAGTGAATGGTGTGTGAGTGTGCCCTGCGATGGGCTGGCACCCTGTCCAGGGTTGTTCCCTGCCTCGTGCCCGTTGCTTCGGGAATAGGGTCCGGACCCCCCGCGACCCAGTAGGATAAGCGGCTTGGAAAATGGATGGATGGATGGATGAATAAAAAAATAATAAATGACTAGGCACTACCACCAATGGGAACCCTTTAAGTAGTCAATCAAGTTATTTTAGGCCTATATTTTCAGAGAATACGACTTTGATGAATTTCCCTGGCAAATGGAGAATTTCGAAAATGCATCTGCTTTTTCCAGTCTGTAAGTATTCTTTTAAAAGCTGTTAGTTGATTAATGCTTATTTATGATGCATCTGATAACTAGCCCTTGCACAAGGCAGATTTATAAGTGTCTCACACGAGAATTTAATTTGGCCTGCCCCCAAAATGTAATCATAAAATAATGATTTATGTACGGATTAATATACCTGTTCACCATTTAATCAAAGCCAGGCGGATCAATGATAAACTTGAGATTGTATTAGACAAAATCAGAACTATATTTCACCTGAAAATATATTACATTTGTGGCCACAAACAAATCTTTATTATGAGAAGAGTTAATGTATTAATACTTATAATAAATTCCAACGTCTGAGTGAAGAAAGTCTGTTTTGTAACCTTGAGTCACGTAGATAATATTGTATTTTCTACAAATTTCGAAGTAGTCTGTATTGAGCTCACCATACATATTCGGGAATGCAGAAAAAAAACTATACTCCTATTATTAACTCCATTTAGAAAATGAAAACATGCTTTATGCACATAAGAACATAAGAAATTTACAAACGAGAGGAGGCCATTCGGCCCATCAAGCTCGTTTGGGTACCCATGGGTTATGAGCATGTAACCCAAAATATTATTTTTACATGAAATACAAGCAATAAAATAGGGTAAAATACAGACAGACGTGACCTTTAAGATCCCCACGCGTCAGCCGCATTATCAGCATTAATAACTGAGCATGATAATGAAACATAATGCACGTGGCGCTGCGTGTCGCGCTGATCGCAGCCTGCACTGCACTGCACGGCGCGCGCCGCCGCCTCGCGGTCAGACGCCTCCCTCGGCTCCTGCCGACTTGCACCTCCCACTCGCAGCTCCATGTCTTTTCTTTCTTTGCCGAATCATTAGCCGGCTGCCGATCTGCCCGTCTAAAAAAAACAAAATAACAGAACAAATAACAGAACAGCAATGGCGTATTCGCTCCAAGGTGGCAATAAGAAGAAGGTTTGCTACTATTACGACGGTATGGATCCGCTCTTTGCTTTTCTAAACGGCCCGAGCGTTACACGGCAGGTAGATTGAGCGCCGGAGTTCGGACGGAAAAACCGCGCTGCTTAGTGTGGATGGAGGGAGGAGAGGACGGGACGTGGGGTTAACCAGCTAGCGAGCGGGAGAAAACATGCACAAGCTTTCTATTTAAACCAATAATGTAAATGAAGCTGTGTGGACTGTAAAGGAGTGAAGTTTCCCCCCCTCACATTTGTATTTGCACGTTCAGGGTGACCGATCATGCGTGAGGGGTGTCACGTCAAAGACCAAAAACGGCCGCTCCGCCGGAAGGCTAGCTAGCGGAATTAGCCTGGTGGCTAGCTGTAATATGCGCCCAGAATAAATGTGTACAGGTGCTTTAAAACATGTCCGCGAAACCGAGACGGCTCCACTTTGGGCCAACGTCTCGAAATACAACCTAGGAAGTTATTTGTTGCCGCCCAGGCCCGGTAGAGATGGAGGTTAATACGGCAGCAATGCGCATGATCAGGTTCATTTTGTTCTCTCTCGCTCTCGCTCTCTCTCTCTCTCTCTCTCTCTTTCACACACACACACACAGTTTGTCTCTGTCTCACTCTCATTCTTTCTCATAAGATCCCTTTAAACGGCAAGTGTAATAACTGTATAGCAGTCAAACGTGAGGATATATGTTCTAAGCGTTACTGTATCCTTTGATCCCAGACTGTGTGTGGAGTTTGCAGGCTTTTCCCTTGTTTCCTCTGTGTACGCCAATTTCCCACTGCAGTCCAAAAACATATAATGTACATTATTGGGGTGCAAATATCAAGTGTTATACGGTACTCATGTACTTGTACTCATGTACTCATGACAATGCACTGATACCACGTGATGATATGTCATTGATATCAGCAGGGCAACATACACAAAGTACCTTCACAATTAACGAAAACAATCTAGGGATAGTGTTAGGTAAGCATGGTGACAGAAAATGGATTGTCTGGATATTCTAGGAAAATGTAGGCAGTGTTCTGCCATTCTGTCAGCTAAATTATTTATTTTCCAGATGGAAAGTCAACAGTTTAGAATAGATAATCAGACGCCTATTATGATTTTTACAGATAGCCTTTAATCTGCAACCAAGCAAAACATTAACTTAGATATGTGCATAGAGGAAAGTCAGAATGAAGAAAACGATGTTTTTCATTTCAGGTGACATTGGAAACTATTACTATGGACAAGGACACCCAATGAAACCTCACAGAATCCGCATGACCCATAATCTGCTTTTAAATTATGGGCTGTACAGGAAAATGGAAGTATATGTGAGTATGTCTGTGTCAGTCTCCATTCTGAATACAGCAGTATTTTCATGTACATTTTTTTCCTGTCTGATTGACTTGGAAAGGAAGACTTTAATGTGAAACGTGTGTGAATAAAAAGCCTGAAGCAACCCATCGATGGAAAATGGATTAGAGAACAGAAAGATACCAGCATTTGGGTCCTAAAGAGATCTCTGATTGTAGGATCTACATAAGTGAACCTCCTATCAAGATAAAATATTCAATTCAATTGTTTTTATTTTTATATAGCGCCTTTCATGACAGAGTTGCCCCAAAACGCTTTACATGGATGTGTTGTGATACATAAAACATCATTATAATATTAAGACAGATGCTTATTTGGGCAGGAATAGGTAGAAATTAGGTTTTAAACAAACCTCTTTTGCCATATGTGAACATCAGTAATGCTGTTTTGTTTTAATAGTTGTGTTTCCATTCCACAGAGGCCACATAAAGCCACAGCAGAGGAAATGACCAAGTATCACAGCGATGACTACATCAAGTTCCTGCGATCCATACGGCCAGACAACATGTCAGAGTTCAGCAAGCAGATGCAGAGATGTGAGTGATTTTGGTGGGGGGGGGGGTGTATTTTTATGTGTACGAGATAGATAAGACAGGACTAGAGATTAAACGGTATGAAACTTTATTATCATGATTATTGTGACCAAAATTATCACCATTATCAGTATTATTGCAGTGATGTTAAAATGGGCTTAAAATGTTCAAAAAGCACTGATACACAAACTGAAATCATTTCACCAAGTTTTATATTGAAAACCACAAATGCAATTAGCAGTACTATACACTTAAACATTAAAATAATGTAGCCAATAAAATAAAACCAAAGGTTTTTTTAAAAAACAAAAAAAACATTAGCATTATAAAATAACGAACACCTTGTATTGCGCTATCATTGACTCTGGTTTTTTTAATCTCTGTACTTCTGTCCTGAGAATGGCTATTCTAATATCTCCCCTCTAAAATAACATGTAGCCCAAAATTACGACGTCATTCCTGAAATCTTAAAAAAAAATTTCATCAGTGTGGCCCCAATACTCCGTCGTAGGAAAATTCATACAGATAAAGGAAGTATCCTGTTTGAAGAGTGTCCCATTTCCAGAATATGCAAATATAAACATACACGGAATTCATTCGTAATAGCACATAGGCAAAAATTGCTGGCTCCATTACACCATTGACGAAGTTGCTGTGCTACCCCAGTCTGCCACACGTTACAGTAAGTTTTTCAAAGCAGGATAATTGACTGTGGTGTTAACGATAATTAAAATTTGAAATGGTAATACTAAACGTCGGAAAGTTTACTGTGGTTTACCGTGAAACCAGTAGCAATTTCATCCCTAGACATGACAAACCCATCTGTCCCTGAAAGAAATGCAATCAAATTTATGTGAAAATGTATTTATTAAAAATGTGTTTATTAATCAGCTGCTATTGTGGCGGATTGCATGCTTCTAAATCAATTGACTAAGTACTTATTTTTAAGATCTGAGCTGTAAGTCGTTAGATTGTGACCTATCAGATGCATTTGAATGTTACTTTGATGGACAGTGACACATACAAGGCCCCATGTATGAAAATTTGGTGTGGTTTTCAGTCAACGTTGGAGAAGACTGCCCTGTGTTCGACGGCCTGTTTGAGTTCTGTCAGCTCTCAGCGGGAGGATCAGCCGGTGAGTGTGGAGATTCTGCCTAAATACCCATGAATGCTGCCCAGCTGGTGGAAATAGTGACATTTGCCCACAGCAGCATGTGACCCAGATAACCAACGGGCATGTTGGTAATTAAGTGATGGTGGTCTGTCCAGTTGCAGATGGCTTATGTAAATAATATGGACATAATGTTAACACCAGACCTGTTATAATATAGTGTGCGTAACCGGTGTGGCTGGAAATATGCTGTGTATTCATAACTGTACAATTTAATTACTGTTTTTCATGTTTTGAATACCTTTTGGGTACTAAATGGGCTTGTTGGTTTTTCATGCCGTTTTAATATCCAGACATTATACCATAGTATGTGGTATTTTGAAGGTACTTTCAAAAGCAACAATAACAAAATTTGCCAGTTGGGGGGGCACACCAAAAGGCAAATATCCTTGGGGACCCCCCCCACCCCCACTTTGTTGCCAGAATTTCAGAATACTGCAGTATACCAGGTTACCATAGTACCTCCCAAGTCTAGTACTCAATATTTGTGCTCTGTTACGCATGAATCCCTTGCTTGACAAGCAGTGCCTGTAATTCCACTGACATGAATAAACAGACCTTTTGCCCTGTCGGCATGGCAGCCGGATCGGTGAAGCTGAACAGGCAGCAGACTGACATCGCTGTCAACTGGGCCGGAGGTCTTCACCACGCCAAGAAGTCCGAGGCTTCTGGCTTCTGTTACGTCAACGACATCGTCCTTGCCATCCTTGAACTGCTCAAGTGAGTTGGCTTCTGACTGTGATGTCGTGCTGTGCTTTGCTATTCTGTGGATGCCTGTGGATTGCCTTTGTCTAGCTGTATTTAACAGAGGGAACTTTTTTCTCTCCTGCACTTTGACTGAGGCTTCGTGCGTTCGTTTTTCTCCCTTAGATACCACCAAAGAGTGCTGTACATTGATATTGACATCCATCATGGCGATGGGGTCGAAGAGGCTTTCTATACCACAGACAGAGTCATGACTGTGTCTTTCCATAAATACGGAGAGTATTTTCCCGGGACTGGAGACCTCAGGGTAAGTGAGTCTATTTTATTATCACACTAGAACAGTGTTTCCCAGTCTGGTCCTTGGGGACCCCAGGCTGTTCATGTTTTTGCTCCCTCGCTGTAGTGAGCTGGGAGGGAGCAAAAATGTTTACTGTCTGGCAGGGAGCTGGGAGGGAGCAAAAATGTTTACTGTCTGGCAGGGAGCTGGGAGGGAGCAAAATGTTTACTGTTTGGCAGGAAGCTGGGAGGAAGCAAAAAAAAAATCTATCAGTATTATCATGCCAATGTGGTGCTAGTTCCAGAATTGACTGAAGCAAAATACTTATAAAGAATGGATTCGGTTTATTTAGCAAAATTGTAACGGTTGATATGATTGATAGACTTGATAAATGGATGATGCCATTTACCGTGGATTTGTGTGATTTGATTAATCTCTGCTGGAGTGACACTGATGAACAGACGTGACTTGGTGCCGGATCCGCTGGGAAAGCCAGTTATCATTACCTTGTTCTCTCTCAGGATATCGGCGCAGGCAAAGGCAAGTACTACGCGGTCAACTTCCCCCTTAGGGACGGGATTGACGACGAGTCATATGAAAAGATATTCAAGCCGGTAAGTTGGACACGCAAGTATGTCTGTCAGTAACGCTGGTAGCTGCTTCATAAGATTTAATATCCGGGAGACTAAGGTGAATGATCTCTGGGAAGGAAATAAGAAAACGGAAAGATCTAGATGTTCCCGGGCCTTACATCTGCTGAACTGACTGTACTGAATCCAAGTATTCAGCTTCCGTTTCATTATGAAAGCTTGTCTGTGTTGTGAATTTCAAACTATTAGTTATTATTTAAAGTCGTAGGTGTTCCTTAGCGGGTTCTCATTTGAAGGTGGTGGTGCCTCCATCTGTAGGTGATGGCCAAGGTGATGGAGATGTATCAGCCCAGTGCAGTGGTGCTGCAGTGTGGGGCCGACTCGCTCTCCGGAGATCGCCTGGGCTGCTTCAACCTCACCATTCGGGGTCAGCAATCCCTGCTTTTTTTTTTTTTATAGGAAAGCGTGCCGCCTTTTCGCATGCATGTTTTCCCCAAAAAATTGGACTGTCCTTTCCGTTTTAGTCAAGTCCCTCCACTGGGGTTGTGAAACGCCGCCTGCAGAATGTGGCGCTTGCCGATAGCGTAGCGGCAGCTGAATCGCTGCTTAGCGACAATGCGCCTGGGCCTCAGTGGAGATTCTTGGCCGCAGCACCGTCCCAGGTCAGGCCTTGTGTGTGACAGTCTCCGTGCTGTGTGCCACCAGGCCATGCCAAGTGTGTAGAGTACATGAAGTCCTTCAACCTGCCCCTGCTGATGCTGGGGGGTGGGGGCTACACCATCCGCAACGTGGCCCGCTGCTGGACCTACGAGACCGCTGTGGCGCTGGACACTGACATCCCCGACGGTGAGAGCGTCACGCCGCCCAGATTCTTAGTGTCCCCGCGTGCGTGAGGGTCACTCTTACTGAGCGAGGTCCGCGTTACTCCGGTCCGTCTGTCTGGGTAACGTGAGAATGTGATCACGCCCCCGTTGTGCGTGTGAATGGTCTGGCCTTAATTCTCACATTCACTTCTCACCTCTCCTGTGTGCCCCTCCAAGACTGAATTTGAATTGACACAAAACTAAATGAAATTTGCCATTTGTACAGGTATAGAAATACAGATCCATAGGAATTCTTGCACGGTTGCCTCAGTCAAGGTGCAAAAAGAACAGACCAAAAAACAGACTAGACTATGAGAAAATATGTGTTCAGGTTTTTACTGTAAAATTAAATAAATACACTGCGTGCTTAATGGATAAATATGATAGATACGTTTTTCCTTCAGTATCAGTGGTAGCTAGTTTGACCGTGACATTGTGTTGGAAGTTGGAGCACCTCTCTGTCCTGAACGTCCTCAGCGACCAGCCTGGCTGCTGCTGGAAGGGAGCCAATCAGAAAACGTGACCAGTGTGTCATGGCTTTATTGGGGGGGGGGGGGGTCGCAGACGTTTTGTAACAATTACCTTCCCTCATATTGCTTTCCAGTTAGTTGTCCGTTCCGTCAGGCTACACCCAGCTAATGCGGGTCACAGGTTGTGAATGCCGGAAAGGTTTCTGAATCGAAATGCTAAATATCAGCTTTTTCAAACCCCAAGTCTCGTTAAATGACTCTGAAAGTAAATATTTTAGATACATCACAATAACTGTAAATAATGATGGTAAGAAGATGATAATTATTATTACTGATAAATGTGCCATTACTCTTAGGGTACAGTATGTTATAAATGATTTCGCTGTGTTTTCCACACCACATGGATTGATTTGCTGCTGTTGTAAATTGAAACCATTGCACACGCATAGGCCTTCATGCCAGTGGGCTGGTTCTGTTTATACCTGCATTTCCAAATGGCAGCCATTTCCACTGGCAGCCAGGGCTGCATTTCTGGAGACTCATTTTTGGCCACATCCCCCTGCAGAACTTCCCTACAACGATTACTTTGAGTACTTCGGACCTGATTTCAAGCTGCACATCAGCCCGTCCAACATGACTAACCAGAACACGCATGAGTACATGGACAAGATCAAGTAAGTTCAGCACCCTTAACGTGCAGTAATGGCAAACCAGAATACTTGGCAGCCAGACTCTGTCCACTCTCTGGAAGTGTGTTCTCCAGTTAGTGTATTTGCCTGTGTATAAATCAAATCAAATGAAAGTTTCTGGAATGCACAGTAGTACACCAGTAAATGCAGGTAATGAAATGCGTTTCCCTGCAGGATCCCTATAGTGAGTAATAGAAATATGTAAAGAGAACAATAAGTAAAATAGTAACAGTAAAAATAATAATAAAATGTGAGAATTGTCCATGGTAACAGCCTGGTCAGATGGTGAGTAGCCTCACAGGCAGAGGGAAGGAACTCTTACGGGGTCGGTCTGTTCGTGCACCAATACTCAATAACGTTTCCCTGATGGCAGGAGTGAAACTGGTTTGTCACTGTATGTGACCCCGCCCACTGTGTGTGTGTGTATGTGTGTGTGTGTGTGTGTGTGTGTACCTGCATCTCTATGATATATGTGTGTGTGTGCACGTTTCTGTCTGTATGTGTGTCTCTATGGGTGTCTGAATGTGTGTGTGTGTGTGTGTACCTGCATTTCTGTATGATGTATGTAAGTGTGTCTGTGTGTGTGTACCTGCATCTCTATAATATGTGTGTGTGTGTGTGTGTGCATTTCTGTCTGTATGTGTGTCTCTATGGGTGTCTGCATGTCTGAATGTGTGTGTGTGTGTACCTGCATCTCTGTATGATGTATGTAAGTGTGTCTGTCTGTGTGTGTGTGTCTTGTGTTTGCCTGCATCTCTGTATGCTGTTTGCAGGTCTGTGTGCCTGCCTGTGTGTGTCTGTATACTCGGATGGAGTGTGTTCACCCCCCTGCGCTCGTGGTTGCAGGCAGCGCCTCTTCGAGAATCTGCGCATGCTACCCCACGCCCCCGGGGTGCAGATGCAGGCCATCCCAGAAGACATCGTCCCAGACGACACCGTGGATGAGGACACAGAAGACCCTGAAAAGCGCATCACCAGTAACCCTGCCCCGCATTACCTTTCCCACATCCCGGCTCGCTCTTTGCTGTACCCAGATATTCTGTTATTACAAAGACGCGAGAAAGTGCCCATAAGGGTTGACAGAACTTTAATTCATTCATTCATGAAAATGAGGTTATCCAGTTCAGGTTCTATGAATAGGTTAATTAGCTTGGCTACAGGTGCTGTAATTGTAATGTTCAGGCTGGCGTAGAAACCTGCTGTTACGCGTCCCTTCCTTGGGGGGCACCCTGCCATCCTGACGTCAATACATCTCCCCCTCTTTCAGTCCGCGCCTCCGACAAGAGGATCGCTTGCGACGAGGAGTTCTCAGACTCCGAGGATGAGGGAGAGGGCGGAAGGAGGAACGTGGCCAATCATAAGAAGGGCATGAAGCGAGCCCGCGTCGAGGAGGACAAGAAGGACACGGAGGAGAAGAAAGTCGGTGAGTTTCCGGGGCGTGTAGCTGCTTGGTTTGACTCCCACATTCAGCTATGAAATAGGCGCTGAGCCACTAACCCACTCTAGGGGGCTCAAAGAATCCAGGCATGGGTCAATAGTTTATTTAAAACAATAGTTTATTTTTGTTGCATATTCAGCAATTTGACCAAGAATCATTAGAATATTTCTGTAATGATAATACCTGATTTAGATTATGAAGACTTAAGAATAATAAGAATAGCATGTTAGGGCTGTAAGCTCCAGTTCTGGGTGCTTGTGTCCCATCCCTGCCCCGTGTGTGTGGAATTCACATGTTCCTCTGGCAGGGTTCCCCCAATTCTGGCAGAATAAATTTCCACGACTTTTCCAAAACTTTTCCAGTACCATAAGAAAATTTTCCAAAACCCACAAGTTTGCTCTGATTTGATGATCATGCAGTTTCAGATAGTAATACTACAATTTTCGGTACGATAATAGCCAGTCTGCTTACCAAATAAACACAGACGGTGGACAACTTTCGCCAATGTGCAAATAGCATTCAAATATTAAGAAAATGAATCCCAATATTAAAATAATGATACGTACCTTGTGATTGGTAGAGGCAAACGGAGTCAAAAACAGGAAACTGTGATCAATAAAATTCAAATATGTGCAAAAAAAATAATAAAACCGTAAAAACTGGAATAGCGAGCAAAAAAGCAGCGATCTCAAATACACAAAATCTGCGCGGTAAAAGGTTTACCAAGGTAGTTAACTACTGAGTTCCGCTCATACATTTCCGTTAGCGCGTTGCGGAACAAAGCGGGAAACAAAAATGAACAAGGCTACTTTACAAAACTTTTCCTCTCTGTACAAGAATTCCAAAACTTATCCAGGGCCTGGAAAAATTATTTCAAAATCCCAAAACCTTTTCCAGGTTTTCCATGACCACGGGTACCCTGCTCTGGTCCCAATATCACCCATAGTGTGAGGGGATTCTTGTCTAGTGGAAACTTTGTGCATCTGTGTGCACTGGCTACACATGTGCAAGGTAAATTATTGAGTATTTCCAGTAGGTGGCAGCATGGACTTTCACAGATCAGCAGTCAACAACGAAAGAGTAAAGGAAGAATAGTTGTTGTAGTAGTAGTAGTAGTAGTTGTAAGTAGCTCTATTAGGAGGGTGGTGGAATATCACTGCCATATGCATGCATCGACTGCGACCATCTGCATCCGCAGCCAAATGTATTAGGAACGCAAGCTGTGGTGCGGACTGCATGTCTGATGCAATGGCACACGTGAAAAAGTGAAGTATGAACTAGGTTTAAGATTCACTTCACACTCGCCAAGGACTTGTACTGTTTTCTATGGAGCTCTTAGTTTTGGTACAAAGCCAAATGCAGCTTACACTCAACTAATACAATATTGTTCAGCCAAAGACATATTAGTGCGATAACTGTAACGTCCCCTGCAGCAGACAGTGAAATACATCCATGTGATTCAGATCGCAGCCAAGCATGAGGGCATTGATCAGCCCTGCTTTGCTTATGCGGTCTGGCATTAAATGCCACAGACTGTCTTACGAGGACATGACAGTCCTGAGCTTCAAACGGTAAGCAAGCACTTCGCCACTTAGCTGGATCGATGGTGCTTATTCCAGTGTAAAAATCAATAGCTAGTGTGATGTCATGGATAGAGACACGGCCAGTGACATCTGTTGCATCGGCTGCTCCTCTGACATCAGCGTTGTTGGCTTTTTCTGATCTGTGTCATCCAGTGAGCAAGTCTGTGTTGGTGTTCATGTGTGCGGCACATGTATTTATTGATACATGACACTTACAGGATTCGCTGTGATGTACTTTAGATCATAGGTTCCAAAATGATTCAGCCCATCACCCCTAAAATAAAAATGCCAGCGACTCATGATTCCCTCTAGATTTTACCTAGTGGTTTCCAGACATTTTTTACAGTGTGAGCTACTTTAACAAATAATCTGGGGAGCTACCAAGTCCCCATAGCAGTACAGTGGTGCAAGCAGGGTCCAGGTCCTGTCCTGCTTTAGGCTGTAGACAGGAACGCATTGGGGGTGAGCGGGGGTCTTCAGGCAGGTGTTGAAGGAGAGCTGAGTAGACGTGGGGTATCAGACCATGAAGGATGAACAATTAGGCTGAAATCATATCAACTGCAGAAAGCTTTGCTGTTCATCGAGGGCGATCATGTTTGGGAAATGTTGCACTAAATAATATCTATAAGGTGAACCTGGGAAATACTAGTAAAATGAGTCATTCAGAAGTAAGAGGACACGTTATTGAATGTACTTTCTGCATGATGACGGCATGGCCTTCCTTTCTAGACTAAGGTAAAAAGAGACAGTGTTTGAGCCACCCATTGTAATGAGTTTTTCCCGAATGCAGAGGTAAAAGAAGAAGAGAAATCGAAGGACAGCAGTTCTGAAAAGGCCGACACAAAAAGGTAAGGTCTGAAGTACGACCTCGCAAAGTCTGACAGGAATTAAAGTAGGTCAGCCGTGTTTTCTTGCCAGTCCCCAGCCCTCTAAACGCAGAACTTAGAGACCCAGGCGCTGGGGAGAAATGTTGAAAAGTATCAGCGTTCTCCATCAGTTTTTCTTGACAGAATCAGCTCACTTTGTAGGCAGTTAAAACTAAGAGGTACACAGAGATGCCAAGTTACTAGAGCAAACGTGATGGAGTTGGGTATGAAATATTGAAAGAAAGAGAAATTTGGAGGTGGCTGGCAGTACGCTTGTCCTCTGGGATGACCTATCTGGTAAACTGTTATGCTCTGAGTGGTTGAGGATTGTACTCAATACCAAGGTGCGTTGACATGAACGTCAGACTGAGAACGTCCCTCAAGGAAACTGCAGCCACGCATTGATGTAACCTTTAGCACAGGAAGGTATTACCTGTTGATCTTAAACTGAGTTGATATGTTACTTATTTAATTTTTATATGCACTGTGGTCAGACAGCCTGGCTGGGATAGTGCACAGGTTAAATGGAAACAGCATGACTCCAGCTGTAAATAAACTAAGATGGCTGGACTGAATGTGAACATCAGCAACGTCTGATGGCTCGGGCCCTGTGGATGCTGCACTTCATTGTTTGAGATTTGACTATAATTGGGTCTCTTAGGCTGTTTCACCTCGTGACGAAATATCTTAGGTCCGATTGGTTTTGCAGAAAACACTCTGATTTACCTACGTATTACACATACGGGTGGCCAGTCCAAAAGGTTTGAAGCCCTTTTTCTCAGTAATAGCGGTAGCTTGTCGGAGTATACAGGGCTAACGTAAGCTGTCAGGACTATACCCCTCTCCAGGGCCGTAACGGATGACCACCAAGTACAATGTTTGTTGCGTCAATGTCTATTTAATTCTGTATAAAAACTGACCTCAGCCAGTCAATACGACTTATTCATTAAATTAGGGTCAGAAAGGGGCTTTTGACGATTTAAAAGGTGACTGTAGCGCTTGCATGGCCTCTGCTGTGTGTCCCTCCTTCAGTGTTAAGGCTGAGCAGACGAGCAGCGCCTGACCAGCGCCATCAGGACGGCGCCCCCTGGATGTCGGACGCCGCGTCACTCCACTGATGTATTTATTTGCTGTGCTGTCATAGATCTAACATGTTTGTCCATCGCAGCTAAATTACTCATGACTGTTTTATACTGCCGAATTTACTGAAGGAAATCAGTATTTCCTTCATGTTACTCAATTTTCGAAAACATTTTCTATCCATTTGTATTTGTATGTTTTTTTTTTTTTTTTTTTTAGAAAATGTTTTTTAGAATGAAATGTTGACTTTGATATTCTGAATATGCACATTAAATGTTTTATACTGAAATATTTATTTCTTCCATTTTCTTAATGTGACCAAAATCATAGACGTCTTTTTGGCATGTAAAATGTATTATTTGTGTCGCCCACAAGAGGGCGCTGCATGGTTTTGTTGCCTCTAACAGATTTTTAATGATGCCTGCGATCGAGACCTGTTGGAATTTCAGTTGTTAGGTAGCGAACTTGCATGATATTTGGAATGGAGCCTGCACAACTGAATTAAATTGTAAAGTAACAATTGATAGAATTTCCCTCAGTTTTCCCAGCTGTACTTGTCAGTCTTATTCCATCTTGTTCCATTCCACTGTCAGCAGATTTTATTTCTCAATTCCACCACCTCCCTTTTGACCCTTTGGACAATTATGAAAGGGATTTATAGTTTTCCATTGGCCAGAAAAGCACTTGAGAAAATATTGAGTCGCTCATTAGTCCAAATATTTTCAGCTGGTCACCTGTCTTTACGTAGATTATGCAGGAATGTGCTGGCTGACGGTCTGTTCTGTCGGGGGTGTTGAAGTGATTGTTGGAGGTTCGCTGTGAGCCCTGTTGGTCATGTGACTGGTGTCGCTGCTCCAAAGCTATTTGGGAGACTCGGCACGGCTGCCTAATGGCAGAAGCGCCACAGTATCAATCAAACTCCCCTTGAGAAACAGGCATGGCTTTCTGCCACTACAGGCCTGTTCCTCACTTGCCCATCCCAAGAGAAGGAATCACACCATTGCTTCCTGCACTCTCTAATTGCCTTTTGTTAATGATTTCCTTTAATGAGGCATCATTAACAGAGAAAATGGCATTGTGGCCCCATGGACTGTTTTGGCGTTCAGTAAAGATACTTCCCCAAAAGAGCGAAATCTCTAAAATGCAAGGTAAAATGAATGTAACTTGACAGGCACACAAGAAGCTGAACGTTCTTTTCATTTTGTTTTTCTAAGAGATATTGATCTCTGTGATGGGTTGGTGCCCCATTCTGGGTTGTTCCCTGACTTGTGCCCATAGCCTCCAGGATTTTAACTAAAATGATCTTTTCTGAATACTGGCAGGCCAAATGATTATTTTTGTTGTTCTTCTTGCTGCCGATCTGTTAGAACATTGCTGTCCTAAAGAGAATGGATTTGTAACCTGAAACCTGCCAGGCACCTGGTACTTAACCCGAAGCCGTCAATCATGCAGCTAAATGGCTGTTGGTGTACGTTGCTAAGCCGTTCTACAGACTACTACGTTGTAGTGCAATATCACGTTGTGCCATACGATGGCGCAGAACCCTCAAATTTGTCTCCAAGAGGATCGCTTCAAAAAAAAAAAATAGATACGTGCAGAAATCTGGCTGTATGAGAAACGTGGGCGTTTGTTGTGCTGAGCTCGTTTTTTAAAACGTGAAACAGTGCCTTTTGTTTTATTTTTATTTTTTTAAATAATGGGATATTCGTTTAATTTAATTTAATTTACTGATCTGAAATGAACGGTTATTTATGACATTGACGCGCATACGACGGAAATGATGGCGACCCTGCAATTCATTCGGGAACCTTGTGCGGCGATTGAAAACCGATGGGCTGCGCGTGCTGGCGCGCGCCCGACGGACACGTAACGCACGTCTGAGCAGCAGTTGTGTTGATGTATGAGCAGCATGTCACTGTATACAAATTCTCCATTTGTTTGTATTAAATTTACGGAAACCGTAATATCACCGTGTGGTGAGAAAAACAGCTCAGCGGGTCATTTTACCTCCTTCAAAACAGATCCAAAAGCACCCCCACCCCCTCGAGGCTGAAGATATAGGCAAATTCTGTGAGTACGTGACTACATATTCAGGTTTATTATTACGTGCCTTGTGAGGGAATTGAAAATAGATATGAAGGGAATGGCCACTAAATCGATAGTTTCAAATGTATGCTTTTAAATTTCGTTTCCGTTTTGAGAATGAATTTTCGAACGATGTGTCTTGAGAAAATATTGCCCATAATCTGCACCATGTGTTACATCTTAAAAACGAGTGTTTCATGTATTACTGTGTATGTATGTGCTTCCATATCCTGTACTCCATTATTCTTGCTCTGACGAATCATTTAGTTCATTTAGCTACTTTTCGCATTTAGTTGTTTTATAACGGTACGGGAATTTTACGTAAGATCTAAAACTGGGCGCAAGTGTGCAGGTACACTACATAAGCCTGCGGCACCTCTGGCGCCATTCTGATCGTGGGAATGCGTGCTCGGTCCTGATTGGCTGGCACCGAATCGGGGTGTCGCGCGAGCAGCGTTCCGGACGCACGTGATGGGCGGTATCACTCACGAAACACCCACACCTGTCACATCATTTTCACTGATTTTGCCTTTTGGCTCGGTATTAACTGCTGACCCTGGACCACCACGGACAACTGGCAATAACGTGCTCTGGCTCCTGGAATTGATTAAGAAGGAATGCGTGTATAAAAATGCAGAGAATACAAGCTTTTATGGGATAACACAAATCAATCTGAAACAGGCGGAACTGTCATAATTTGTTAGCTTATGCTGGATATTTAAGAAACTCAGATGTGTTGGTATGGTAAAATCCATTTGCATTAGCCGATTATAACCCAAAACAACAGCCTATAGATCATGTTTGGTAACCCATTACGAGCCACTTGATTGTACTGTAAGTCATTGACCATCTGATAATTTGCACATATTTTCCCCATAGTGTCCTCCAGCAGGAAAGCCAATGAGAATTCAGTTAAGCCCTGCATGTGACAATTTCAGCCACAGTGCTGGGAACTAAGGTCATTAAAGTGTGTAGAGATTTAAAGTGTCTCTTTAATGCACAAAATGGCTTCACAGTACATTAATATCAAATTGTGAATTATCTAACCACAAAAAGTAGAGTTTGGGTATGTGGCCTGATGGCTTTGAACTGAACAGGCCCAAGCTTCCACCCCCAACCCCCAAAACTGATCTCTAGCAATCATACGAGCCAGGCTCGAAAAATAAAACTTACTAAAAGTATCAAACTTCCTGCTTACAATTAAGTCACCAGTGACAATCACACCACTCCCACAATAAAAAAGGACAAAGCTCAAATTTTATTCACATTTATTTTTGCTTTTAGTGTGCTCACAAAATTAGAACACCTTAAGCAGAGGAGTTTAATAGCAATTTTTGTAAGCAAAGTTACATTCCATCTCTAAGTCAAATTGGTCGAAGCTTGTCCAGTATTTACAAAAGAAAGAGACAAGATGCTACACAAACATTGCATCTGATAGAGATTCCTTAAATTTGTCAAAGACCACTGGAAAAAAAAAAGTTGTTGTAATCAAAACATACCACAGTATATAAACAGTAACCATTCCACCTATCACAGCTTGGTTGAGTTCAAAATTGCTTAAAAGGTTCTTCCAGGATGACTTTGTCTTTTGTTATCTTACAAAAATGAGCAGGGTGGAAAAAAGAGCTGCGAACTTCATGTGCTTCTTGAGATCAAGATTTCATTTGTACAATAATCACAGTTAAAAACACCCCGCCTATACATACTTACACTTTATTAAGGTCATAAAACCAGCAATAAACAATAAAGCCTATACAACGTGTATTTCTACTGATTCACTGACTGGTACAGCTAATGAGAAGTGAAAAAGCTATGATCTTTAAAATGATTTCTAAATCTAGTTCTGGGAATTGTATCTTGTCTTCTCCAATAAAAAAAAGACTTAGTGTTGTACACTGCATGGTACATAGGCTCCTGTAAGATCATTAAGACTATCCTTTACACCAACCTGCAGCATGTCCCACAGGCACAAAAGGTGCCTCATTCAACCCACCCCCTGATTTACATATTGACTGACCACCCACCTTCTTCATACCATGGGCATGTCCATACATTGAGAAGTTTACATTTTGCAGGAAAAAAATGGAGGGGGAAACATTTAATACTGATGCAAAAAAAAACATGGCAGAGTGTGGATGCGATTTTTCCCCATGTTACTGAAGCCACCCACCTCTCTGCCCCATGGAATGGTAGTAAGCATGGAGCGAGATGGGTTTTGTGATGTGTGTGTGTGTGTGTGTGTGTGTGTGTGGGAGGGGGGCGGGGGGAGGGGGTGTAGGGGAAACAAAAGAAAAGCTTTAAAATATCCCTGGATGTAGACAAGTTCTCCAAAGCCAGGATCTGGCACCACTCCGACATACAAACAGGGAAAGTGTCTTTGATTATCTTTTTCCACCTTTTAATTTTTTTCCTCATTTCCTCAATTTCATGTTTGGCACCTCCACCTTTACTCAGCAGCTGGAGCTTCTGGACTGGGCACAGCCTCCTGGGTGGCCGGTGCCGGCTCCTCTGCCTTGGGTGCCTCCGGCTCAGCTGGCTTGGTCTCCTCGGTAGCTTTCTCCTCCGCGGGCTTCTCCTTCGGTTCCTCGGTAGTGGGCTCCGTCTTGGGCTCCTCCGCAGGGGTCGTCACCTCCTCGGGTTTAGCCTCCGGTGAGGTTGTGGTCTCCTTGGCCTCCTCGCCGGTGGCAGGTGTTGCAGCCTCCTCCGCCGCGGGTTTGGCCTCCTCGGTGGCGTTGGCCTCCGGCTCCTCCTTCTTTGCCTCCTCCGTGGAGGTGGCAGGAGCCTCGGCCTCACCCTCTGCCCCTTCAGTGGTCTCCTTCTTGGTCTTCTTGAAGGAGAATCCACTCAGCTTGAAGGACTTTTTGAAAGAGAATCTCTTCTTCTTCTTCTTCGGGGTTTCACCGCTGGTGGAAGGCGTGGCACCTTCCTCCGTCTTGGCAGCCCCATCGGCCTCGGTGGCTGGGGCGACAGCCTCCGTGTTCTCCTTGTCCCCTTCCTCTTTGGCTGCCTCAACTGTTGCTGGCTGCGCCTCCTCCTTTGGGCTCTCCTCAGCCGTAGCGCTACCGTTAGCCTGCACCTCCTCCTTGCCTGCCTCTGCTGCAGCAGAAGAATCTCCATTCACTTTCACGTGCCCATTCTCCTGTAGAAAAAGAAGCGTTTAATGTGTCTGCAAAACCCATCTTTAAATGCCAGGCTCTACAGTACCACCAAGTAGCAGTAGGGGCAGTAGACACCACAAACCGGCGGTTCAATTCAGTTCTCATCCTAAACCCCTTCAGCTCCTTGCACAGAAGTAAGTTAATGTTTAAATTGGGGATAGTCCGATTCATAATTAATGCAACAATTGACGGTCGTTTATCCTCCTTCTTAAAGCGGATTATCCAATCTGGAATCTCCATCTGTAAAGCCACAGATGGATGTCCGTGCCTCCTCTAGGGGGCGACCTAGATCTGCCAATAGTGCAGCGCCAAAACAGAGCAGATGCTCATTAAAACGGCAGATGCTAATTAATACCCCAGATCACGCAGCCTTCACTTAAAGAAGACTTTTCTTGAAAATTAAAGAGAGGCTAACAACTACCCATATGATCTTTTATTAAGCAGTCGCTTAAAATGGACAGCTGAAAAGCGACAGTAAGGGTAGAGCCCCCCCATACACATTCTGGTTATAGTAAGCATCTCTAGCCGTGCATCTGTAACAAAAGGCGTGGTAAACCAGATCGTGGCAAGCCATTGTTACTGTGGCGCTGAACCATCTAACCCGCTGATCGTGTTCCTCGTCGCTTCATTGGACGCTCAACAAGCACGGTTTCCCCTTAATAGAAAAGTGAAACGTTAAATTCAGCAGTCGGTCAACTTGTCCCGTTTTCTAGTATCTCTGACACGGAAAAAGACGCGAGTCAACATTGGAACCCCAGCCGCGCCATCAAACGACGCAGCAGTTGGAATCACACGCTCAACACGCGGACACAGTTCATAAAACGCTTTTTAATACTCAAAGGTATAACACATCAGTCAACTGTCGTGTAAATTTCCAACGGCCAGAAATTCATACAAAAACTGAGAACATTCACCAATTAAATCGAAGCATCGACCGCCGAAATAGAAAAATCCTCAGTTAATTGTAAAGAAAGCGTGGTTCAATCCAATCCGCGCTTAACCGGCGCGCGTCTGGAGAAACCTCCCCAAGATAACGCGCGGAGAGCGCACATCACACAAAACCCCAAAAATATTTAAATATTAAAAATCGCGTAAATCTTGTACAATCAAAGAGCTTTTACCTGCCCATTTGTCTTAGAGGGTGAAGCAGCCGCTTCTCCCGGCTTTTCAGCTGCGGTTTCGCCTTTTGCAGCGGTCTTAGAGAATTGCGCTCCCATGCTTTCCGTCCAACAAAGAAACTCAACTGATCCAAAAACACGAACAAAGACCACAAGCCTCTTTCCTATGAGCAAGGTCTGTACAGGTGCCCCCTTTGCAAAGTTTATTCTATAGGTAATCAATGTCCAGTCGCAGTGATCAAAATGGGAAATTCGCAAAAAAACCCTGCCAAGTTAAGAGAAGTAATAAAAATCCCAGATTTGTGGCTGTGTCGCTGTAGACAGGATGGAAAATGGAGAAATTTCCCTTGTTGCTAATAAGATGCGGAGTCCAACGCCCAAGTGCACAGATGAATGGGCATTCCGGGCGGTGACGCAATTCCCACTCTGAGCCAGCCAATCAAAAAACCTCCGTCAGAAAGAGGGCGAGGTTTCGATTGCTAGCGAACAATGGAGCAAAGCAGATTGTTACAAATCTGAAAAAACCAACTTGTCCCGGCAACATTTTCCCAATTAAATGATTAGTTAAATGCAAAAAATATTTATTAGGCACACTCAAATATGTCATTATTAGAAATGCATCTGTTGAAATAAATT
Organism: Gnathonemus echidnorhynchus; assembly: GCA_026776725.1. Classification (NCBI taxonomy): domain Eukaryota; kingdom Metazoa; phylum Chordata; class Actinopteri; order Osteoglossiformes; family Mormyridae; genus Gnathonemus; species Gnathonemus echidnorhynchus. Next base: position 3,283,595 of record JAODJU010000039.1, read on the forward strand.
CTAAAATAAGTTATTCGGATTTACAATACGTTTCATTAATCGTCGAGAAAACCGACTCCATTGTTTTAATTGCTTAATGGTCGTATGGTTCGTCTTCATACAACGAAGTGAAATGACATTTTTTTATTCTGATGAATTGTAATATGGAACCGTGAATGGTAATTTTGAATAACTTAAACGTATGAATCAACGTGTGTCTTTAATTTTTAAAGGAAACGGTGGCTCTTATCGATGATCCCTCGGTCGAACGTTACTCGTTTAGCCAAGTGCGTTTTGCAGTAAAGGCTGCAAAGACGCCTCTGATTTTTGAATTGGATTTGGAGTCGCTGTTAATTTTGAAATATACCAAAATTCTGCAGTTTACCAAAAATGTGATTTAACAGTCATGCACAGTTCATTAATAGACTTTCTATTTTATTAGAATAAAGCAGTGTGATTCAGCTTTGTCATATAAGGCAATGAAAACGGGGCTTCTGAGCAAATGGCACCATACCCACGCATTGTAGCCCACCATCTTGTGGAAGTTAAAACATTCCTATAACACAATTTATGCGTGGGCTACAACATCCATACGTTTAAGGAAAAGGGAAAATTGATTTGAAATAGCGTCAAGTTTGTAGTTTTAATTGTTGGCAGGTCATGTTTTTATGAAGCCGAAAGAAATTTGTTAGGATTAAATTTATGTTGCAAATGAAGCGCCGTTTTTTATGTAACTCGTACGTGTAGGTAGTAAGTGAATAATATTTAAGTACCCCGCTATTTCTTCCAAAGCAAATGGCAGAGGGTGGGACGACGAGTACTAATAAAAAGCAAATAAAATGGAATAACCGTATAATAAACGTTTCATTGAAAGGGCACGAATGATCTATATGTACGTATATGTCTTCGAATACGTTTATGGCGTTTTATCTAATCGACTATTTTAATAATTTACATATTCTGGTTTTATGGTTTGCTGGGGTATATAGGATGCCCCTTCTTTCTAACGTAAAAGAGAAATTGCGTTTTCTCTGCCGTGTAGCTGGGGATCATGTCGTTTCCATGGTGATTTCATTGGCTGAGGCGAAGCCAAATTTGAAGCGAGAGAAAGGGGAGATGTGAGATGCAGAAAGCAGCGCTCCCCACGCCGGCCGAGCGCGACAACTGCCGAGGGACGGCGACGGTGACCTCACTGGCTGGTCTGAACGTCTGAGGTGTACAGGGAGCCGTTTTAAAACGTTTCCTGGACATGTTTGTTTATTTTTGTCTATAAAATGATGGGAAATGTGACTGGTGCCGTCGCAACCCAAACCAACACCCAAGAGCAGCTGGCGAGCGACGGGCCACTGTGGCCCTGCCAGGGTTTCAAGGGGAAAAAAAAAAACATCACGGCCCCGCATGGGTGGTAAGATGGAAAAGATCTCTCATAAGGGGTCTTTGTCAGGTGGTGACACAGCCCCGTCTGGCGTGGGCCCGTTTCCTGCGGCCGCGGTTGAGCTGGGCCGGACCGGGCCGGCCGCATTGGGCCGGGGGTCGCTTTGTTCCCCGTCCCTCTCCAGTGGGGTTAGCCCAACGGCTCGGAGACCCCATTCCGATTCAGTTCAGCGGAAATCCAGCCTGACGGATCTGTACTCCTCGACTTTAATGTCGGATTTTCAGCTAGACAGACACACCTCCATTCTGCTTTCCTGTTCTGGGTCTCAATACTGTTTATTTAGCCTAAAATCGAGGTATTTGTTGATGAAAGAATGGAATATAGAGTAAGGTGACGGAGAGCCAAGCAAAATAAGGGGCAAACTTCATCGTTCCAAACTTCATTCTAATTTGTAGCTCTAGTGAGGCATAGTTATTTATATACTGTAATTGTACTATTTGCCGTTTTGAAGAACGAGGGGGGGCTGGGGGTGGGGGAGACTCCCTCCAGTTAAGCTGGCAGGATGTTCCTGTCCTCAGTCCGCCATTTGTTTGGCCGCCACAGCGCTGTCCTCATGCTGACTCGGGCGAACGCTAATTGTGTTGAAAGGGGGGGGGGGATTATGGGAACGTAAATACTGGTCAGAGCCGCGGGACGGCGGACGGGCAGACGTCCACTCGGACCCACGTGACGGGACGCCACGGGGCCGTGGATCACGCATGGTTCTTCTTCTCTGATCAGTTGGCGTTATATGCTCTGTAAATGCCTGCCGCCAAGCCCCCCCCCACCAGTGTTTATAATGAAAAGAAATTTTTCCGCTACCATCATATACAGTGGAATATATGTTTCCGGTAATCGGCAAAAAAATCTTTCAGTTCAGCGCGGTTAATAATCAGATCTGGCATTGGAAGAATTCGCTGTGGGTTCTGTGATTGATTTTTTAAAAATTTATTTATTGTGTCTAACGAATGAGTTGAGCTAACACGAGAATTTGAAATTTGAGTTTAGGAGGTGTGTGTGTGGGGAGGGGGGTGCTTTTTTCCCCTCTGCTGTAAGTTATTTAAATGAAAATCTTGATTCAGTGACTAAAGAGCGCTGGATTGATAGTTTGGGCTGGGCGGTATGTCTAGCTAGCGCGGGGCCCCCTCGCAGTTCCACACGGACTCACAACAGCGTAACTGGCTTCAGAGTTTGTGTTCTTTACCCCCCCCCCCTTCCCCATTTCGGATGGGCCTGTATTTAAACTTTTTTCTTTTCTTTTTTTTCCCCCCTTTTTCCTGCTGCCGGGTGGGCGGGGCGTCAGTCAGCCGCGCCGGGGTCCAGAAAACAGCCTTGCGTGTAGATGAGTTGTTGCATTGAGTGCCCAGTTGCAAATGAACATCTGGAAGGCATATTGGTTCCATGTGTGAAAATGAGATCAGCCCAAATAATGACCAGATTCAATCAGGCCTCAGTGTAAGAGTAATGCACACTGCTCTTGATTTGCTAGACAGCTGGAATTGGCAGCACCTTACAAAATTAGGGAGCAGTTGGCCGAGATTAGACGGCCCCCGGACCTTGACCAATCATTAATTTAGACCCCCCTGCCCCTTTCCCCCCCCTCCCACCAAATACTTGGTAAAGCGGTATCAGCTGCAAGCTATTTGTCAGGACAACCCCCCCCACCCCCCATACCAGGCTTAATTGTTTTAGACAAACAAGCAAGCTTGTGGCCTCGTCGTTTTATACAGGAAGACATGAATTCTTTGATCCATACAATATTTCTTAGCAGAGCCTTGGAGCTATTTACTGAGAAGATTTATTCACAGACAGACAGTGAAACAACTGTTCCTGCTGGAAAAGCAGTTTACGTCGCGACTGTTTTCTGCTGCTTAAAAGGGGGGGGGGACGGACATTGAAATGGTTTACCGTGGTTTCGGGAATGTTGATTAAATGCGATTTCTGGGATTGACGAAGCCGAGGTCTTTCGTGTGTTTTATCGGACGCCGATACAACCAAGCATTTTTGAAACACCTTTCTGTAATTAAGATTCCGATGGTTTAAATGGGAACCACTGATGGATCTGGTCAACAGTTCAGGATGCGCTGTCTTTATGGAATTAGTGCTTGAGGTCGTCTAACCTTTTTTTTCTGCTCTTGAGGAGTTAAAAGAAAAAAAAAATCCCCAACAACTGCAGTCATTTGCATTTTTATATCTAAGTTTTGAAACTTTTTTTCTTAATTTTGGGAGAACCCTGTCCTGACCACTGACGCCAAGCTACAGGTCTGTAATTTTGGCCGGGCGAGGAGATCCGCGTTAGGCTGCTCTCAAATTCATTTTCGATGCACAGATTTCGCAGCCAGCCGATAGTGAATTTTAAATTCAATCTTTGAGTTTTGAGTTTGATGTACTCCGTCTGCCCCGGTGTCCGAGATCGGCTGCACCTGAATGTCAGGTGAGCTCGCCGCCAATCAGGTGGGGGCCCCGTGGCCCCCCCCCCGGCTGGCAAGGGGCCCAGGGATCCTGGTTCCTGGAACGTTCTGCGTTGCTTTGACATTTCTCGCCTTTTTTGTTAATAATCAGAGCTCTGTGCTGATCTGGCTGCTGCCTTTGGTAGCCCTTCCGTTTGTCTTCTGTAAGTAGAAGTATATTTGGTTTTGTTTTGTTTTGTATTCTTTAATAACAGGGAGCTGTTTTATTTCTTCCCTGAATGTTTTCTCCTGGCAGCTTTCGTGGTGTTTTCTACTGTTGCTTCTTTTCCCTATTGTGTGGAGGGAATACACAAAATAGAAATAAAGACCTGAAGAAGGAGCAGTTTTATTACCGCTATGAAAAGTTGTTTTCTGCAGCTCAGTGTGCGCCTTCAGCGTATCCCATTTCCTGTTAGCAGCTCCATGCTGCTCCAAGCCCTGTATGAGGGAGAGAGCCGTCCATCGCTGCGGTGGTATAGTTGCTGTAGGAACGGCGGGCCACTGTGACATCATCGTCCTGCCCCGGATCCCGTTACTCACGCCGATGCTCACGCTCGCTCCTCGTTTGAGGTGAACGACGAACGAGGCGGGGCAGCGGGCAACATGTGGCGTTTTCTGTGTCGGCCTCGAACGGAAGACGTGTTTCGCGAACCCTTTTATTGCGTCTGGAAGCACGCGTGTTAAATGCATTAAATCTGAGCTCCGCCGCGACTGACAAAGCGTTCCGTTCATATGGTTTTTGAAGCCATCGCGATGATGGCCCCTGTACTGATCTGGCCTCCGATGGGCACGACTAGCTAATTGGTTGTTTGCTGCAACATCCTGAAATATACTCTGGATATGTTTAGGGTTAACTTGTCATCTCTCTGTTGTAATTATAGACAGCATTGAAATGTTTTAATTTGCTTTGTATTGTGTATGTGTGTTTATACTCATTTGTCAACAGATGTGTAATAGGCACGTCAGTGTCTGTAACTCAACCTTTGTTGATGTATATTATACTGCCGGTACAGCAAAGTTGGATCTGATGACACAGATGTTGTCTGTTAATTGGTATAGTCCTGCCTCTTAGTCCTGTTTGTATCCCTAGCGTGTTAAAATGAATCCGCCTCTTTGGCTGTCATTCCTTAGAGGACAGATAAACACTGGGTCACAATGGCGATGTTGACCGTACCTCTGCGCCTTCGTAACACAGCGACAGGAATTTCAGTGCCGCTGTGTCTGTGTTCCGGGTCAGAAGCATAGCGCGATCCTGCGAGGCCCCGAGCATCAGACTGCAGAAGTATCGGGCCAGAAGCGGCGGTTCCGCGAGGCTTTTTATCGGACAAATGTGCTGTGCAAATGTGCTCGGCGCGTTCTTCCAGGCTGTCACGCTGACTTGGAGAGTGTGAAGCTTCGAAACGTGGTGTTAATTTTAACTTTATTAAAGCCTTGTTAGGGACATGTATGTTTTTACAAACAGGTTATTAATCGCAGCAGATGTGCTTTCTCGTTATTCATAAAGCTTGGCTCCGAGGTCAGGGCTACTGTGGGCCTGGCGCATGCCAAAAGGGCGGGGCGTCGCCTCGCGTCTCCGTTCACCGATTGGTCGGCCCTCACACCATCTAAAGCCTTTTTTTCTGAACTCATTTCAGGGGGAACTTTTGAATATTATTAAATCAGCAGTGTTTCTGGTTTACAGCGCTGTATGATTTTCCTGGTTCTTTGACCCGAACGTTGAGGCAGTAGAGGCAGGACAAGGCTTCCCTTCTAACAAGATTCAGAGAAATAAGTTCTTACTTGCGTCCTGATCTTGTTTTGTTCGCCCATTCTCCATGTGTCTATTGAAATTGTGTATTTGACTGTGAAAGATGCAGAAGCGTTAATGTTACATGCAAACACACACACACACACACACACAAGATTCTGCACAGAGAAGGCAGCCGTGCGCTTCACCCTGCCTCCCCTGGGCCTCCAGTGTGGGTGTCTTAGAGCGGCTGATAGAATGGGCGTCCAAATAGCGTTAGCCACGCATTCTGCATTGAAAGAGAAATCTGCACAGTAAATCACAGCCCCGGTTTCCCGCCTGAAATGGGGTTGACGCAGCGGAGCGTTGCTCCGGCGAGGGGGCGGGGCTGACGTCAGAGGTGGGCCGAGCGCTCATCCTGAGTTTACCTCCTAACCCCCCCCCTCACAAGGAAACACTCACTCTCCTGAAATCGAGGGGATTATGTGCATATCCCGGCTGGATTGCAGCTGGGACCGTCGCCATTTAACATGAATTTTTGTATTGTATTTTTTATTTTTTTTTTCCCCAAAAAAATAATTATCTGTGCAGCCCGGCATGCTGGAGGATCGTGCATGCAGCCTGATCTCGCCAAGCTAATTTCTGCCCAGCAAGGTGCCAGCTGCCCGTGCTGCCGCCCGATGGGAAAAGGGCCCTCGTCTCTCCGACCCGTGGCGGAACGGCTCCCGTACCCCCCCAGATTAGCGGCACTCTGGACGTCCGGGGGCCACAGATGCGCAGGGCTATTTTTCAGTTGGCAGGCAGGCGGGCGGGCGGGTGGACGGG
>JAODJU010000039.1:3290088-3313312 GCA_026776725.1 Gnathonemus echidnorhynchus
GGTGGGGGTGGGGGCGCGGAACTAAGACATCTGTGACATTAAGAAAAATGGACATGGTTCATGAAGAAAGTGATAGAAGTAAAACATGCCAACAAAAGATGCGTCGCACTAGATGAAAGAAAATCTCTCCGGAATTAATAACTATAAAGTAGATTTTCGATTATTATTTTTATTACTAATATGTCCGAATCGCAGTTCTGGAAAACTTTAAGGATCCCAAACATTATGGAAATAACAATGAATTTTTGGCTTTATTTACACACAATTCTGGTGGCAGTCTGGTAAAACACAAGTATGAAAAGACTTACATCTTTGAGGTTTCAAAAAAGTATACGGAGGGAAATGGAAAAGTGGCTGATAAAGTTATATCGCAACGAATTTGCCACTGCTATGTGTTCTTCTTAACGTGCTTAACGTGTTTTATTTACACAAGAAACAATACATCTGTTAATGGAATATACCTTGAGTTGTTATGATTCAACAAGTTTACCTTCCTCACTATCGTTTACAAAATCACTCAAGCACAATCGTTGGACAAGATGTTAAGTGCATGGGTATATTTCGCAATGTGAATAAAGTACAAAAATTTTTAGAAAATTTTATTTGTCAAGTTCATATTTGATCAATTTTAAATGCCCCTTTTGTAACTGTATTCATGTGATGTATGTATGCTATTTAAAAGAGCCTTAGCACAGTGAAACCTGCTTACTTGACCATCTCTATAGTCAACTTCCCTCTGGTCACAGGATCCAGTTCTGCAAAAAATGCTCTGCTAAAGAATATTAACATCTTACGGGGAAGTGTGACAACAATTCTGTGACCTATACATATAATCATAGCCATTGTTACATTCTGATTCAGATTTGTGGTAAGATTATATTGAATAGTGTTTTTGGTTCTTTGTAGGTTTCTTCCTTTAGAATCGTATTTTATCTACTTTATATTTGTGAAGTGTATGTGAGAAGCAATTTCAGAATATGTTACCTCTCGCCTTCTCAATGATACAAACATATTTTCAAAACATTTATGTAATAACTGTTAAACACATGCAGTATACTGATATCCAGGTCTGGATATCGTTGTTATTTTGGTTTGATGCCAGTGCAATCAGTGCCACATATACGGGAGAAAATAGGGTCAGATTCTATTCTAATTGAATATTCATTAATGGTAATTAAAATGATACAACAATGCTTATAGTCAAGTATAGTCATATTAAACCATCGATATTAAGGTATGATTGGAAAAACAAGTATAGATGTTGAAATATTTAAAATACTGCTTATAGTGATATAGAGAATCAAACCTTCAATATGTTTTGTAATGCAGGTGAAATATAAGTATTGATCCATCATGACCCTTATAATAACAAAAACAATTGACCACTGATAAAATAAAGCCAATAGTTAGCAATCTTTTTTCAGGGAGGTCTTCAATTGGCCAGAACACATCACTATTTCCATTTGATGCACAGAAGCCAGTGACATCATCAGCAGGGTGAGGTGTGCATGTAAACATTGCTGACGCTGTGGGGTATCAGTCAGTGGCCCCCTTGAAGCACTCGCACTCCCACTCCTCAGATGGCAAGCAAACCTCTCAGGTCTTCTGTTTGATATGAGGCCCTGATTGTGACTTGATCATGTGACTTTTGTTGGAGAAATAGGCCATATGAGCCTGTATGTGTTTGCATTGCAAATCTGCCACGGCCTAGAACAAGTAAATGAATAAGCAGAAAACTACAGAATGACATTTGGCCAGGTAGATGCTTTTTGCATTCTTGATATTATTCCAGATAAGAAAAAAGTGAAATATTGTAACAGTAATTCAAGGAGCAGGATTTCAAATGGCCAAATAAGTGCTGCTGTCCATATTTAAAACACACACTTGCAGCATTGAAACTCTATCACCAAGCTAAGGCTGTAAAAGTAAAACACAATGTTGACTAATCGACTCACATGCAGAGCTGACACCTGTTCATGCTGAACCTAAAAGCTGAGAAATGATGGATGCTGTGCTTTGTCCGACTGGTCCGCATGGTCACATCAGACACACTGCTTGAGCTCAGCAGAATTATCATGAAGACAGTATGGAAAGCGGTGGTTTGAGAGAGATTCCATTAGTTTTGTACCTTTGCTGAGGCAAGAGGCCCCAGCACAGGAAGGTCCAAAATCAGGAACAGCTTGTAAATCTGTTACAGTACATGTGGCAAGTGTTTTCAGGTTTATTGGTTATACTGTAAATTTATTCATGTGACTGTCCTTGTGGTGGAAAAGGCTACCACCAATGTTCTAGTCTAAAACTTCCTTTTGGCAGAGGCAATCTATCTATTCCCTATTTGCATGAAATCAAATGTTGTTGGTAGACGTTAAGCCTGGGAGATATGTGCTATAGTTTGCTGACTGTGGGCTAAAAAACAACATGGGGATTATGTTGAGCAAACGGCCCCAGGAGACTATCAATGGCAATATTCAAAGAGCTGTTTGAATGGATGGTCATTATAAGACTGCTTGACCCAAAAAGCACTTTTATGACAACAGCAGTACCAAAACAAGGCCCAGCAATGCACCATTGTAGACTTTGATGAAAATTACCATGTGTCTGACTGTGAAGTTGATTCAGTCTAATTTAAAGTGATTACTCTCAGAGATTATTCAGTATGACTTGTGATTTATTTAAGAAGTCGGGTTGTTAGCCCTTAATTTACAAAGCAAATCATTTTATGAATATGTATAGATTATCCAGAATAGTTCTGCCAGTTGCTGTCTTATTTTGACTGTTGTGAAAAGACGTTTGGATTTTAGTTTCTGTTACGTTTTCATGATCGAGAGACCTTCCGGGCTTCGTGTAATTACTGCTGTACTAACCCGCCCGTGTTCAGAATTTGCCTCAGGATTTGGATCCATTAGATAATGGAGATTGTGGAGGACTAAATGTTATTCTGAACAATGTGCAACCTAACTACCCACACTGTCACGATAAGAGATACTTGAGACTATTTGACTTCTTATTAAGGCATCTTTAATTCCAGTGAAATGTAGTGGTATATTGCATTTGCCTATGTGGCAATTGAGACGTACAATTGAGGAAGGAGGGTCCCCAGTCCCTCTTGTTGAGGTTAAGGGCCCTGCTCAAGGGCCCAACGGTGACATCACTCTGCCGACCACAGGATTTGAAATGGCAACCTTCTGATCATGGGTACAGCATCCTCGCCCACGGAGCCACACACCGCCCTTAACTGCTATTTCCTCAAGGTATTTTTTTCAACAAGCCTCCCTCTGTTCTCAAACGAACCAACAGGAATATTGTGAAGGCGACTGACCACCAAGTAACCGTCCTTCCATTATACTGTAACTCTGTGCCAAATTACCTATATGGATAAACTGAGTCAGCCAGGAATCGCATAGCTGTGGGAGTATAACCGGTAGAAAAGGAGCTAGGCTGGCTGGAATGTGGATGTCAGATATAAGTGACATAGCAAGGGCTCTGCCAGTGAGCAGCGAGGTGGCCATTTGATACCTGAGTTTCATATCCCCATGTGTCAGAGATTTTGGTGTAGCTTGTGAGTTCGCCCTTTGGCTTCTCAACCAGTCCGTTTGTAACTGAACCAACCAGTCTGAGACAGCGGTGTGCTATGTTCAAACAGTCCTGCGCTGAGGTGAAAAGGGATTACTATATATTTTCAGTACTCCTCTCGCTGTGACCCACACATAAGTATAATTCTGCCGATCCACTTTCTCTCCATTGCTCCCTTTTTATATTCATGAGGTAGGGTCAAAGGTCGTGGGGATATTTTCACTTTTTTTTTTTGCTTTATCCAGCGCCGGAATGCATTGCTTGGATTACAGTTGCCCCGCTGCATGCGGGATCAGAGAAAAACATAGTAGCTAAGGAAGGATTTGAAAGGCTTTAACAGAAGCAGCAGGGAGCTCAGCACTTGGGATGAATGGCACAGGACCCTCTTCGAATCTCATGCCCCTCCCCACCTCTAGCTGGCATGGGAACCCGATGGTGACCATTGTCTGAGGCCTCCCAGCAGGCACACACGTGCGCTTCTATGCGAGACGAACCTGTGCTGCCTAAGTGCGTTGTTTTCGCTGTGAACCATAGGGAAGTGAATAGCAAGCAGCACAAACAATGGGGAAATCGGATATTCCTCTATACGAGTCCCCTGTTTTTTATTTATTTTTTGTCCTTGTGCGATTGAGAGGAGCTGCTTCCCTTTTCTACCGTAATTGCTGGTCTCCAGTCCACTTTACAGATCAGACTCTCCGTTTTGTTCTGGTCGCTTTGTCTCTTCCCCCTGCACTCCACCCCTCCAGCTCTGGGGCACTGGGGAATATCTCCGTCTGCTGTTTTTTTTTTCTCTTCTGGGTGGGGGATGGGGTTGGGGTGACGGGACAGTGGGGGTGGAATCTTGGCTAACACAGATGTGGGCTCAGCACATACCCATAATCCAGCCCATTTCCGGCTTTGTCCCACGAAAGAAGTGAGGCAAGGTCCTCCTGGCCCAATGTCACCATAGTCTTTGACTGAGAGTGGGGGGGGGGGGTGTTCTGAGGCTCAGAGGCTTGTGTACCACATGCAGCCAAGTAGATTCTCATTGCCTGGGGGGTGCAGGTGAGTCTGTCTCTGCAGTGGGGGCGGGGGAGGGGGTTGATCTCAGTGGTGAACATACAAGGGCCCTGTTTTAGGACCTGTCATCCAGCAGGGGTTCCGCCTACACCCATCCAAACACCACCAGGCATCAGCATCTGTCCATGACACAGAATCCAAGAGCATCTAAAAATGCTTTTTTTCGGGCAGAATGAATTTCAAGTCACCAGATTCCTGTATCCCACAGGAAGGGGATGTGAGGGACTGCTCCTGGTGCATCCAGGTTAAATCTGTGAATGCAAATTTATTTTTGAAAGATGCCAGTTGTGCATGGATTCAGCCCGGTGGTGTGATCAGATATGTCAGCCACAGGAAGGCGTGCTGGAGCAATAAGGTCCCAAGGTGTGAAAAACAAAACAGAAATCTTACGCTTAAAGACACAATCCGCCTCTCCTAGATGCCCTTCGCTTCATGAGTCTGGCTCATTGACATCATAGCTGGAAATGGCTGGTAAGTGCACGTGCATGTATGTTTATGCACATGCGTGGGTGTGTCTGTTACAGCTGGAAGTAATCTGGCCCGGATTCCAGAACCTGTCCTCTGAGGTGCGGCTCAATATAGCTAAAATCGACACTTCTACCATTTGCCAGATGCTATCAAACATAGAAGTGCGTACTGTGCCTTCAAGAACATTAAACAAATCACAGATACCTAAAATGCCTGATCAAAAATAAATAGCAGTACAGTTTTTAATAAAAATGGCCAATAATAATAATAATAACTGGGACACTTAGAGATAGCCATTCATATTTTGTGCAAAATAGGCAGTTAAGGGTAATCTTTAAGCTATTTATCTGCATAGTAAGTATATATTTGCTCAGAAAGAAAATGCAATTTAACATTAGAACATGTGCTTAACAGTGACACAATAAAACCAAGAATTTGTCCTATAAACCAAAAAGTTAGGCTGCTAATGTTGTGTTGGGTGGCGAGTAGAACACCGTTCCACTTCAGGGGCACCTCAGCCATTCCATGTATCTGTTAAATATCACCACCAGCTCGATTAACTTAGTTAAATAACTCGGTGAGGTTTTGAATAGCCAAATATGGTGTGTTAGTGAACAAGTCAAAAAAAAAATAGAGAGGTGTATTGGATGGTTGCTGCAAGTGCTAGGCTGGGAAATTTTTGAAATGGTTAGACTGACACGCTTTGATATAGTATCATGTGTCATAGTATTATGGTTTTACACCAACATGAAGATCATTTAACATCATTTTCTTTGACTGCCTAAGTCTTTTGCACTGTATGGTATGTAGACAAAGGGTAGAGTTAGAGTTAGGGCTACACAAATAGGGAAACATTTCATGCAGCATTGTGCAGCTACGTTGACATGTTGTTACTAAAAATATAATACCACAAAAAGCATGCAAACATATAAACATAGTGCTGTTTAATTAACAGAGGAGAGGTCAGGCAAATCCAGGGTTTTTGGGCTAAAGTTGGCATTGGTGCTGGGCCAAAGCCGGACTGTTTGCTAGTGGTCTAGGCCCCCGGAAGAGGAACGGTTGACGGAAAGCAGGCCGCTTCATGGGACAGACTGTTGTTCGTGCTCCATGCTGACAGGGATTTTGTCTGTGGAGATGGCTGCCTCAGCAGCGGGATTGCCGCAGGCCGACAGACGCGGGCCTTTCGCGGTGTCATCGCTTTGGCCCCGGTTCCGGGCTCGCACGGGAACAGCCCCAGCATCGGCCCAAGTCAGGCCGGGGGGGGGCGGCCAGGCAGGAGAACTCTGCAGTGCCATCGCCAGGCTCGTCCAAAAGAAAGAAAAACACCCACAATGTGCAGATCGACACAGATGCGTGGAATCGTGAACCGTTTCATTCTTTCACAAAGATCCTGCTTTGTGAAAAAGCATTTTAATTGAAATCTACTAATTCCCTTTCAGTGATTTAATGTCAGTTCACCTTGTACAGCTTACAGTGAAACATGGTCCTGCGAGATACTGTTTTCAGTACATAAGGGTGGAAACACAGGGGTAGCTTTAGTAAAAAAATAATACAACGCAGAGGTGACACAAATACGAGGGTACGTCAGCGGCTGGTTTAGGGAACGTGGGCAGGAATTCCAGTACCAGAGGTGGCTAACATGAAGTGACTGTAAAGGCGCATAAAGGCATAACGCGGCTACTCTCCTGTATCTTCCACAGGAACATTGCCTGATACCAAAGGTCACGTTCCCAGAATTCAGTCAGCTTTTTGGAGGTGTCAGAACAAGATGTAACTCAGCATCAGTGACCATATTCCCTGCAGCCTTTGGAGGCTTTCTGCCTATTGGGCTGAATCTACAGAACGTGGATTCGGTTCCGTGGGCCGATGCCAGCATGGCTGTGCTCCGTGTGCACAGGCCCGTGTCCGGCCTCAGGCTCTCTGGCTGGGACTCTGACACTCAGGCTCTCATATGTCCACACACACACTCTCTCTCCTGCCCTTATCGTAACGCTGTACCACCTGTTTATGTGCGTTCAGTGTTCGCCCTCGCTAGTCCATCGTAGCAGTGAAGATTGCGTCAAAATGAAGGGCATATCTGTCACCGCGTTACATTGCTTCGCCACCATGCGGTGCCTGAGCGACTGCAGACAGTGCTGCACATCCAGAATGATGCTCAGTTTGCCGTGAGGCTGTAATATCCTTGGCAGTCAGTGAGGAGACTGGCATTGCTAAAAGGTGCCCAAACAAGCAGGTAGCTGGGAGCCATCTTGCTGGATTAGAGATGCTGAAATACAGTTAAGTATTTTGTTGTGTGTTATTTCAGTTGAGCATTTCTAAAAGGCTTGAATATATGTTCCAGATGAAGCACACACTGTCAGGATAGAATGGTAGCTGTCTCCTTATCAGTGCCAGCTGCCACACTGGGGTATCAAATATGGATAAGTGACAGGCTTTTATTTATGGAACCGTTTGCAGCTCCTGACAGATTCCCTGCATCAGGGCTTATATCCCATGTTCTCCACCTCGCTTTCCACATTGGTGATTGACACCCCCCCCCCCACGACCCCTGACCCCCTGCCCCCCCACTCACTGTGCCTTTTGCTGAGTATTTAATGAGATCAGTACATCGCTTTGCTCAGCATTAACTGCGGCTCTTGCAAGGTCCATGGTCCCTCTTCAAAGCTGGCAGATCAAACGCTGTCCTTTCCCAGTTAGATTTTTTTTAACCCGAAGTGGGCTTGGCGTTTATGAGCCACTGCAGATGTGCAGTAGCGCCACTTGTAGTGCCGTACCTGCGGGCAGCAGTGAGGCATTAATGCAGCCCGCATTTCCTGCGCTTGTCTCCTGCTTACTGCCAGCCCGCTATTAACTTATTAACGGCAAACACATGTGAAGGACCATTGACCTCAGACCCCCGTAAATAGACCTGCTGGCTCTTGTGGGAGCGAATGTAGGATTTGGGTCTAGAATTCGCAGCCACTGGGATCATGGATGGAGTTCTGGCTCTGGTATTCCTCTCCCTTCCACCCACTGTCGCTCTCCAAACCTGAGGCCGCCTCCTCTGCATTTTCGTCATCAGGGAGGCGTCTAGATAGTCCTTTAGCTCCACTACAGACCAGAGTCATGTCATTTCGATCAACTTTTATTTTGCATTTTTGTCTTCTACCAGTGGCAGTATCCGTTCCCGTAAAGATATCTGCAGACAATGAGAGCATTGTTTTCTCAAGGCTGCTGCAGCTGCTTCAATAGCAACAGTAGATATTTGGAAAAGCATAGATGGAGGAGGGCTTGAGGACTTGGTTCTGTGAAGCCCAAACGATGACATGCAGCAGACAGGCGCACAGTGCTGTCGAGGCACACAGGGAGTGACAAACAGTGAGCTTGGCTACCTATTACCTGCAGATAACACGTTAATAGATGAGTGTTATATGCTGCGGTCGAGCCGAATTTGAGCCTACATCTTTGCAAAGCTGAGCCTTTGGCCCCACAGTTCAGATATCATCCCAGGATCATCCATGCAATGGGGCTGTCATGACTTTGAATCCATGCCTGGCGTCAAAGATGGTAATGAGGGTATGCCCAGTTTCAGCTATCCACCAAGCAATCTTGTACCTCTTACCTCTTGTAATTCATTGCATTAAAATGTTTTACCTGCCCCAGAAGACCTAACCTGACAGCATGAAAGCCCCAGCTGACATCTGCCACAATGAAATCTATCCCTAGGATACTATAGCTGATTCTACTTCTCACTGTAAAGTTGAAAAGGAAAAGTGGATCAGCATATGTATCCAGATCTGAATGCAAATAAACTTCTCTGTTTGTACTCCCCCTGTGTAGAAATAGCCCAAAAACCGCAAAGTAGAGATATACTACGGGTGATTCATGCCTCTTATATGAAATGGTTTTCTTTTCAATTTCAGGAAGTATAAATGATTTTGTTGTTGTTGTTGCTTTATCTGCAGTTGCTGTGAAGCCCCCCCTCTATAGGGAGACATATTCAGGTAACAACAGAAAATCATTAGTTTCCATTTAAGGTCCTTCCCATAATAGCTTTTCTTTAGCCATTTTTATGCAGTTCTCCTAAAGATAGAACTGTTTGTGTCAATTTGTAGAATGATATCATGAACTCCGCTGGAGCGCGGTCTACATGACAGTGCGTCCCAACAGCAGATGAGCTCTCCAGCTTTCCATTTTCGTTTATTTGCTTAAAAGAAAAAAGAAAAAAAAAAAACAAAAGCCCCGTGCGACATGACGCGCAAGCCGCACGGGGGAAAGGTTTTCTATTTGGCATCACTCGTGAAATTTTTATGAGGCCCCAAACAGAACAATGCAACAATGGAACTTAATGTAAAAAAAAAACTGTGATTCCTGTCTCGTAACAAAAGCATAACGGCTAAAAGTCAGGAATGTCCCTCATCGCTGACACCACTGTGCTGTAGCTGTGTTTTGATACACAGTGTGTTTTGATACATTCATTTAATCTTAGTCTGCATATGCAGTACTAAATATGCAGCATTTCCAGCTCACCATTCAGAATGAGAGGCCTGAGAAAAGGGAAGACTCTTTCTCCAAATGTGGCCTTGAGGCGGCCTGGTTTTTTGATACTTAACATGCCAGAAGACTCTGTTAAGTGAAGGAGACTCGCCGTAGATAAGAATAAGGCGCATTAATAAAAAAGTATTCCCAGTTATCTCCTCCTTGCGTGAAAGGTGCAATATAGAGATAGTGTGTTTGATCATATTTTCCGTCCATCTTCCAACGTCCTGTCCTGGTCAGGATCATGGGGTACCTCAAGTCGGCCCCAGGGCACAAGGGCACAAAGCTGGGGTCCACCCTGGATAGCATGCCATCCTACTTAACAATGAAACCTTTCTTATAGCATTGATGCAAAAATTGTGGGTCAGCTTAGCTCCCGCAACCACTGGCCCACCGAGGAATGAGGCGCGGTGAGGGGGTCCTTGCTGCCCTCTGCCCACATCTGCATGACTGCACGGAGGCCATTGAGGTCCGTCAAACCCCTAAGGTGAACTCAACAGGCGATCCTTAGTCTTGTGAGGCCAATTCTTTTCCGGAAAGGCAGTGTCACTGTGTGTTCCAGTTATTTCCCATGAAAAAAATCTGTTCAGGTTGGCATGTTTTTTTTTTTTTCAGCTGTCATGGTTTAATTAAAAAAAGTCTCCTTGCAGCACTTTGTGATCCTTTTTAATCTGGTCTCCTAATTCCCCTGACCATTAAAGCTGTGGTTCATGTTGTGATGTTAAATCCAATAATCCTCCAGAGGAATACAGTCTTACATTGTGCATCCCCTCCATCAGCCGGTCTGTGCCAGTGACCCTTGGTTGGGGGGGGGGAGCGGGTGGGCTTGGACTTCTCCTCAGCTTGACTGGCACCTCCAGAGTGCTTTTGGGGAGTGGGGAGTGGGGGGGTGGCAGTGGATGGTATAGGCGGAGTTTCCCAATTGGTGGTCGCGCTGTGACTGTGCTTGTGTTTGGTGAGGATCTAGGAGATTACGGCTGGCTTGTTTAGGTGCTGCTTGCCAGACTGGCATGCTCCCTGCCTCAGCTGTTTCTGGTTGAAGAGATCCGCTCGGGTGGCGATGAGAGGAGAGCAGGGGGAGCAGAGGCATTCTGGCAGCCAGTCAGCTGGAACTGAGAACGTCTCCACAAGACCACCTCTGAGCACCTGTTGTTTTGATAAGAGCCCTGGTTGTTTAAGTAGCCACTCCCCCACCCCAGATGCTCCGCCCACTGTCCTAACATCAACAACAGCAGCAAAACCATATCCGGTCGCTAGTATAAGAATAGCATGCTTGAATGATAAAGGGGAGCTCTTTCACTTCTCAGTAACAAATAGTGAGGCATTTTAAGGTCCTTCTACGAACCATGATATCTCAAACATTGAAATATCATGTATCCTGTATTGTTGTCAAACAATTCTTAGGTTGCAAATGGGTGCAATATTACAGGGGTCGTCTCAGCGTGGAGGCCCACATGCTTTTAATCTCCATTAACCTGCAGTTAAACTCCAGTCTGCAATCTGTGTTGACATTTTAGATCCAGGCCATAACCACCACCTTTTAAATGCGTTAAGGTCACCAGATTGATGTGTCGCAGAAAAGTCAAAGTCGGCTAAGAATATCGAATATCAAAAGAAGCATGGATGCCATCGCCACACTGTGAATTACAGTGTGTCAGCGAAAAGGTAAGTAAGGTCAGTGCTCAGACCATGGCTAGGAGCATTCACTCCCAGGTACTGGGCCTCTGGTTACAGGATCCTTGTGAGCGTTTATGGTTAAACCAATCTGTTTACGTCCTGCATATGCAACACAGTCTGACTGTAAAAGAGAATCTGCTAACATCCCCTGTAAACGGCTGAGCACATCGGCGTATGAGTGCGTGTGTGTTTTTCTAATGCACCATGAGCTTACCAGTCAGTTTTGTTTCCATGGTAACCACATGCGACCCAAACGGAATGCCGTGCGGCTCTGTCTCGCGTCAGGTTCGAACGCAATGGCAGCAAATGCATTCTGTTGCTTTTTTCTTAATGGTGTTTTAAATGCGAGGCAGCACGACGAGGTGTGTCTCTGCGCTTGGCCCGGAATGCAAAATGACCTTGTGCAAACCGCATGGGATCGATGGACGGCCAGAAACTTTCACTTTCACTGTAATGACCCCAACATCCCGCAAAGCTGTGAACCCCTAATCCTCTTAAATCACTTTTAGATCAGGGCAAACTGCTTTAATTGAATAAATAGAGGAAATCCACCGCTGGGGTGATGCTAATTGATTCATCCAAGATACCAACAAGAAAACTGTGAAATTGTGTAATTAAACACATTACTGCATTTTATGAATGCCCACTGCGTGCTTAATGGGCTGGGCACCATGATACCGTAAGTTTCACTTCCATAAAAGCTTTAGAGAGCAAAGTTAATGGAGGCAAATAGTTAAGGAGGAGAAAGATCATGCCCCCCTTTCCAGCTGCTTAAGCTAGGTGGGGTGCCTGCAATGGCGCCTCTTTCAAAATCAATAAATAAATCAAGTAAATCCCAATAGGCAAATGTTCTGCACAATGTAATAAAAACCTGTCATTTTGATGTTGTGGGGACAGTTTTTCAAGTCCCCACAAAGATCTGTGAATGCAATCAAAAAAATAAAAATGCCACATGTTTTGTATTTTGTTTGCTTACTTATGGTTAAGGTTAAGGCTGGGTAGGGCTTAACGTTGCCATGTTGGGATTAGAGATTTCCCCATAGAAATGAATGGAGAGTCCCCACAAAGATAATTACAAACCTGTGTGTGTGTGTGTGCAGGTAATAGAGAGAAATGAAAGTGGGAGGAAAGGAATGGTCGAAGGAGAGGAAGATTGAGATAGAGCTTAATTTTGTTCTCAGTGTACAAATCTAAGGGGGCAGGGATGATTATTTACTAATGAATATTCACCTTATCCAAAATTCATTAAAAATATCTCACATATGAACTGAGGATTTGTTTGACACTGTTCGTTGCCATGTTGGCTGCCACGTGGAATACCATAACCTAAGGCACACTAGGTAACAAAGTGGATTATGTTACACTTTATTAGTAACATTTTATTTCCTGTTGCATGCGATATGTTATGTCTGTTGTGTGACGTGTAGTTTTTACAAACACACCTGGTAAACTGGTCATGCCACTAATGCCTCCTGTATTACCAGAATGGACAGTGGTAGCAGTGCTAGGCTACACTGCGCTCTTTTGATTGACTGACCGTAATCCGTGCATACTGCTCGCACAGAGGAGGTCCACAGGAGCTTCTCCTCGCTCAGCAGCATGCTTTCTGGTTTTAGTCACATGTGCACGCGTGTATTTTGGGCCAACGTTACATAAGACAGAAAGAAAAGGCAGAAGAAGGCCTGAGAGCTGGTGGCATCGGGAGGCTCTCGTCGGATTTTCTGTTGTCGCAGATAGATTAGCACGGCACCGCAGAGCTGAGAGTAGCCAGTTTATTCCACACTGGAGTTTATGGGTCAAGAGCTTGGAGAGCTTCTCTTTTGCTCATTTAACATCTGTTTCTGTCTGGCAGGCCAAGCACCTCTTTATTCTGTACAATATCCTGTCTGCTGAAAAGCTTTACAGTCTGTTTGAGGACATGGCATTCACAGTGTTTATACTTCCAGGGAGTGGCTGATAGAGGGACAATGAATATGCACGGTTTTGGCTGCTCTTTGCATGCTCGACTCTTCAGCGGTTCTTGCCATCACTATGCAGCCTTTTGTGGTCATTCATTATCAGAATCCGGGCTGCTGGTTCAGCCAATTACCTTAAAAGAGTAACTCTGCTCTCTTCCCCTACAAAAATCACAATGCAAGAAAGCAACCAAACATGTTCAAATTAAACCAACAAGCTACATTTTGTTCTCTGGGTTGATCAATGTAGTTGCCAGAAAAGTGAGGAGCGCTTTCGTGACAAATTGTGAAATTTAAGTTGAAGCTCATGTCACCTTGTTTACGCTGATGCGATCGCAATTGTGTCACAGTATCTTATGCCTGGCATGAATTGTGTACCTCAAGTTTTAGTAGCATGAATCATAGTGTGAATGCTTGGGAAAATATGAGCAGTGTAATTGTGTAATTCCACTCATTCCATTCATTTCGCCCATGGCCAAGAAGGCTGATTAAGTCTTAACCTGTCGTTGCTCAGTCACCCCTGAGCCAGCTGGTGGAGCTTAATATTTGGCTGTATTCTTGTCATTTATTTCAGCATCATCACAGCTGGGTTTACTATACAGCTCTGAACAGACGTCTCAGCCAAACACTACAGCTCATTGCTCGGCAAAACATAAAGCCCATCGTGATCAATGACATACTGACAAACAGAGGCCTATTCCTTTTCCTCAGGAATAGAATTACAACCCTTTCACTACCGATCCAGACATATTGTTCCCTGCTTGTATATTCAACCAAATGGATTATGTTGAGCAAGACTGCGATTTTGATGTGTTTGGCTGTTTTCAATCCTTTTACTTGTCCTTATTTGGCATCCATGCTATAATAGAATGTGAGATACTCATTTCTGTCACATCCATTGTACTCTGAGATATCCAGCTTTGCAACACTCATTTTGAGGCACATTGAAGGACTCACTGAACCTCAAGGGACGCATCTAATCCTGCAAAGTGTCCTTTAATGGATTCCGTAAATGGCTTCGGGGTGAGGACTGGTTTGAGCTGATCGGTAGCTGGATGCTTTTTGATATTCCAAACAGTTACATTAAGATAAACATGTTGGGATGGAGCACTTCTACGTATGAGTATAGCTATCACGCACTTAAAATTATGAATTGACATAAATCCAAACATTATAATATACAGGAGATGAGAGTCAAACACAAAAATCCAAAAAAACTGAGTAAGGGCTGGAATTCAAATGACTCAAGCATGGAGATAACCCAGGAAAATCTTTGGGCCAACCCTGTACTTCCTCACAGAAAGCCTGTGGACAGCATAAATAATGAATACAAGGCCCTGTGAAGATTAAACATAATTTCAAACCATGCACAGCAACAGAGAACATAAATTATAGTTAATACAAAATGAAAAGAATTCCCGGTGATTAGCCTTTTATCTTTGGAAGATTGCTTTAGGTTTTCTTAACTAAAAGGTAGTGAAAGATAGATAGCAGGAGGCAGCCTGAGAGATTCACATTGCACCAATCAGACAAAGCACATTTCCTCATCTTACCGCATAGTAAAAACATCTATTGTTGGTTGTAAAGCCTTGTAAAGGATATTGCTAACCCAGATTGACTGACTTGACCTTCTTATTTTTACTGAAGCATTTTGGAAAGCCTGAGCTGACCCAGCATGGAAAGCTCATGTATTCTCCAGCTGTAGAAAGTCTCCTGCCCCAAGGCGGGGCAACATAACTGTTTTATAGTAAGATGTAATGATAGTTAATGGTTTAGTAATTTGAAGTGGTTAGTGCTCCAGGCTACAAAGCTACCCCAATATGTCCATGTTAGGAAAACTTGTGTAGAATTTCCCTGCATCAGAAGTTTAGGTGATGTAAGCAGATATACAGGAATTTTTTGATTTCCTTTAAGGGTTCCGCTAGTGTCCATTGAGTGTATTACAAAGGGCATGGACTTGATAAAAGGCTGGAAGTGTGTGGAAACGAGATGGTCTATTACGTTATTTACACCGAGTGGACTACATGAGCTAAACTAACGTCGTCTTTAGCTGTTGTGCATTTTTCTTCATTCCGGGTCCTGAAATATGGCTGAGCTGACATGGCATAAAATGAATTGTTCTTGTAGACCTACGATTCCTTAGTACGACTGCATGGGACACGTGTGCAGCCCATAGTTAGGATACAGGTGGCTTGAGTACTAACGTGACAAGAAAATGGTGAGGAAGCAACTTCCTGAGCCCCTACTGGTCAATTTAAGGGAATGATTTGATGTGATGCAATCAGGTCTTGATGCTTACAAGAATGTCTTGCATGACTGACGGACTGTTTCATCACATCAATCAAATTCTTCTTCATCATAAATACACTACACAGAGGAATCTTCTTCAAAGGGCCTGGCCAACATCCAGATTCAGTGTAACCTGCCAAAAACACGTGAGCAATTCATTTTGTAAAGCCATTGTTGAGGGTAAAGATAACCTTTAGAATATGGCGTTGTCATGCAAACAGTTGTCTTGTACCTACACATTAATGAGCTAAGGATGAAATGTCAACCTTTTTATTCAAGTTGTCTGCTTATATTGCTTTGTCAATACAGGGTTCCACTGTGGGAAAAGGTTTTTAATGAGGCCCATGTGTTGAATATCAGCACATCCAGAAAATATTCATAGTCCTGAAGAACCAAGTTATTAAATTCTTATCCTTAGATGAACCCCTCTTCTTAAAGTTTTATACCACACCTGCATGGTATTCTCAGTGGCCATTGGCTCTATTCCACATGCAGTACAGGAGTTTAGGTCATCGTAAGTCTTCATGGTCAAACTCCGTGACCAATACTGTAAACTGGCATACATTGTCCTTGGTCAACTGTTTTATATATATATATATATATATATATATATATATATATATGTTGTCACAAATGAATTATTGGAGTATAAGGTACCAATTAAATCATTCTTGTTGGAAATGTTATCTACGGCTGGTAATTCATTGCTATTTCTCGTTTGAGTACTATGCTGAGTGTGTTACATTAAGTTCAAGCTGGGGGATTTCATTTTAGTGTCTCCTAGCTGGTGGCACATTAATGGTGATGTCATTATTTTGATTTGCATCTTTCTGTTAACCAATACCAAGGCATGCAAATAAAAGCAGACCTTCCCACCCATGGGTGTGTGCAAACCATCAAGCAAAATGAGTTTTTGCATGGGAAAATGGGAGTGAATCGTCTTAGGTTCCTGTGTCCATTTGATATTTTGACAATCCTTCTCCGCAGCCGAGGAGGTTTTCAGCTTGTTGGAATGGTGCCGTGTTGTAACATCAGATAGCATCAGAATTCTGAAGCGAGTCACGTCACACGGGGACTGCAGGACGGAGAGGCGACTTCATTTGGGTATGGGAGGGGAGATGGGTTTAACAAAAACAGCAGAGAGGAACGTAAACAAAACACGAGTATTTTGGCATCAGAAAAATCAAGAAAACAAAACAGGCATTGTGTCATGGAAAGGACTCAAATGTGATGCTGGATCAGGTATCTGGGTTTAAGAGGTTTTCTGGGGGTCAGGAGAAAAATAGGATTCGGTCTTGGGATGGATCATGAGGCGCAGGTGAGGTAACGGGATGGGCCCATCGCCTGCCTTTGCCCCGCCCCAGGGCATCCACCCGTTAAAATATTTGCCACTTGTATGAATTGCAAAAGATGGCTTTAAGGAAATACTATTGACACACACGAGCATTCAGACTTCTGCCTGGGTGTTATCTGATAGCCGTGCTCAAGGCAGGGAGGCACGCTTAAAAACAGGGTTAAGCAAAAAGTTTACAGGCAAAATCCACAGTTGTTTCCCAAGACTTTATGTACAGTGCAGAAATTCATCCTGTGCCTCCCAAGCCTCAGGGATTCTGAAGTCATTAGCTAGCCCTCTGTGGTCTCTTTGTCCTTTCCATACCCGTGCTGCCTGGAATGCGGGCACGTCTCTGAACAGTCATAGGCGTACATACACATCGGTCCCTGCCGTCTATTGTCGGGCCAATTTGAAAGGTCCTTGAAGGGTCCCAAATCAAGCCTTCCCTGGCCCTCTACATCTGTGTCTGACAGCCAACTAATTGCTTCGGTTGAGTTTGCGGTCGAGAGAATTGACAATGGTACGGACCTGCGTCACTTTGCAGTCATGGAAGAATGGTTGGACTAGAAGCAGATTTGAAACAGTATATTGTGGAAAACAAGGAATATAAATGGAAAGTCTGCTCAACAGACAGCTCTGCACCACAAATAGAATAGGACCATTGTGTATCTATGGATGGACATACTAAACTGTGTCCATCCCATTGCAACTGCATGCAAATACTAAGAGGCTTTGGTTCAGTCTGAAACAGGGTTCATCGTGAATTTTATTTCACAGGGATAGACTATTGCATTGTGTATACTTTTTAAATACAGCTCTTGTTGGCCTATGAAGTTGAATGGAATCATTGGGATTTGCATGCTCTTCTTAGCTTAAAATGTTTGCCTGCATGAAAGCTATTGCCTACATGACTGTCTGCACAAATTTCAACATCCTTGACATATGAGTTTTCTTTTGACACCTATAACTGAGTAACCTGCCTTTAATTTCCCATTATGGTCAATATTCCCAATCCCTGTGAACAAATTGATACAGAAATACACTGATGGGTAGCAATTAAGAATTTACAGGAGGAATTTTATGCATTTATTTAGCTGGATTTAACAGTGCAGTGCAAGGCCATGTGACTGGCTTATGGAACAGGCCTCATTAGCTGCAAAACAGGACATCTCAGAGTAACAGTGCCAGATTCATTCACATTTGACTACTGTCTTTAATACGGATTTTAATATGAAATGATAAAGCCAAGGTGAACCATAAATTAATGATGTGTAAATTTATTCCTAGTACCCTGGTACTGCAGGCCTGCTCATGTTTCTGAGTAAAGGTAGCCCGTATTTCTGAGGAACGGATAAGATCAGAAGTACTATGAGGTTTATAGCAGTAGGGAATTCAAAACGAGATTCTCTAACATTTAGGGGGTGAAGGATGCATGAACCCTTTTTCCAGTCACTGCTGGAGCAAAATGAATAATATTAAAATAAAGAATGGCTCTTGAGGCGGCAAGAATAAGATATATATATATATGCAGGCATATCTTCCAGTGTGTAATGGCACTCAGCGTGTAAGGCGTTTGCTATGTCGTTCAAAATTATTGTACACTGCACAGCTAGCAGCACACGCTGTTTACAGGCCTGCTACTTCACGAGTGCCAAGTGGACTTTATTCTTTGACTGCCAAGCCCAAAACCTTTAGGTTATATTATGGTGGAGCACTAAGCAGCCACCCACGGGATATCAGAGTTTCTCTGGCATCTCCCTTTAGCTCATCGGCAATGCAGACAAACCCTACTGCCGTCTCGCAGGACTTGTCGCCAAGTGGCATGCCACTTCAGCTAAGTGCTTGGCCATTTATAAAAGCTCGCACACTTTACTGACCCCATTCCTGTCAGTCAGAGTACCTGCCTCTCCCTCCACGGCCCGTTTGTTTACATCAGGACATGGACTTACTTAGGGCCAGAAATCTAACACCAGGTTCAGATCTGGAAAAGATCACATTTATTTTCCTTCTCTGGCTTTTTTTCCACACTAAATTGCAAACTTTAAAGTAGTGTGCAAAGCAGCTGTATTTAAACATGCTGAGATGTGGATTGCTCTACACCAGCGCTTCCCAGTCCGGTCCTCGGGGACCCACAGACGTTCCATGTTTTTGCTTGGAGCTGGGAGGGAGCAGAAGCGTGGACTGTCTGTGGGTCACCAAGGACCGGATTGAGAAACACTGCTCTACACAAACATTACTTTCCTCATAGTTTGTTAAGTGTATTCTTATCATTCTGACATTCCTTGATCTTCATGCCGGTTCAAGATGAACGGTAATCTAAAATAGTGATGGCTTGAGATTTCTGACTTTTTTTCTCTGCCACATGGGTTAAGTAACAGAAAGCTGGCTGAGTTATCAGTTTCATCAGTCCACAGTCTTGCCATGCAAATCTCCGTCAGGTTGGAGGCCTTAGATGCTAGGTTAAAAAGAGAAGCACTTTAGAAACTCTTGTTCAAGCCCTTAGCCTTATGCTGACCTATTATGAAACAAAGAAAAACTGCTGGTTACCAAGCAACTTAAGAGCACTATTGGACATTATACATATTAAATTTCATTTTAATACCATTTTAACAGAACAATGGGTTTCCATGGTGAAGATATTTTGGGAGCCTGAATCAGTTTCTATAAGGAGGCAGGGACTGCTTATGTAAATCCTTTCATCTTTACTCTGAAACGGGGAAAAAAGTCATTTCTAAATGTGGCAGCTGGTTGCATTCATTTGGTATCTCAGGATAAGTGTGTCGCAGCTCTCACTGCCGCATCTCGAGTCGTCTCCACGTTCGGCGTTCACGTTTCAATGTGCTCTGTGCGCTCAGAAGCGGGCGACGCCGAGGAAGGCTTTGAGCACACAAAAATGCAGAGAAAGCCAGCTGCCGTTTGGGCTGTTTGTGAAGTAAGGGGCGAGGGTCCTGAAAGCAGCTACCTGCCGTCTTTCATCAGGGGCACAGTAGAGGCCCTGACCATGTGAAATAGTACTTCAAGTTGGGCGGGGTTCAAGGTGCCACTTGTCCCGAATATTACAGCTAATATAGTAAAATAAAGTGGTGACTTTGTGTGTACATTTCCACTGTTACCATGGGACAGCTCCCCCCCCACCACCCCGACTCAGCAAACTTTATTATCGAGGGGGGGGGGGCGGGGGGCATCCTGTGTTTCTTCAGACTGGGTGGGAAAACCCTACCAGGGGGGCCCAAGGAGATATTTTGTCAGGGGACCCAGAATTTCTAGCTGCGGTCACGTTTTTTGTGATTATGTAACGAAACTGCCTGCATTTTCACTTAAGCTCCTTGCTGTGACCCACGTTAAATGGGCTCGTATCACCATTGGCGCTGGCTGTCTGGAAGGGCTGAAAAGCCACACGTTGTTTTGTAAAATCAAAATAAAATGAATGTGGGGTGGTGGGGGTTTATATTGTAAACTTTTGAATTTTTGAAACCAAAGAAACTGCAGAAGTAACTGTGTAAATATTCATGGTGCCCTGCAGTCCTCTAGGAAGAGTGAATACCTACTGGATTTCCAGGGAGCAGATCAGAACTTCCCACAGGTCATAGCCTTTCTTCATTTTCATGCTTGTTTAAATACAAAGTGTGATACAGATTCCAGTGGCAGGGAGCATGGAAACGTGCAGATACCTCACAGGACGCTCCCTGCAGAGATGTTCGGCTTGCAGTCTTTCCCAGACGTGTCCCCTGTGCTTCTTTCGTACGACACCTAAGTGACTTCTTGTTCTTCGCCGTGCTCTGTTCCCAAACGTGGAGCTTAAAGTCGTTGCTTTTTTAACTCTATAAAATTCACCTTACGCCAGGTCGTGGCTGGTGGAAGTTCAGAGAGATGCATGGTATAAATGAACAGTTCTAACCCTCGAGGTGAATCCCCAGTGGGGGATGTTTTCTTAAAGACTTTCGAAACTGGCTTTAAGTTGCAGAAGTTTCCCAGTCCACCCCACCTTCAGCACTGCCATTTACATCACAATGGCTTTTCCAGCAAAGCTCCAGGACCCCTGTTTTACATTTCAGTATCACAGCTGCCTATGCCCTATCTGTGGGGCCTATCTTAAAAGGCCCTGGCTGACACTGGCCCATTCTGTCTGTTTCAGGGCTTCTTTTTGTGTGTTTTTTTTTGTGGCAATTGTAGAGAGGAGTTAATTGTTGCAAATTCTCTCCAGTGTTAAAGGTTTACTTTGGTTCAAAGAGCATGCAGATGTTACAAATTCACAAACTATATGAAACTGGTCGAATTGCTCATTACTCAGCAGGAGATTCAAAGAAAGTTAAAAAATTGTAACTGTTAATTGTGACAGTGCTTTCATCTCATTAAATAATTATATGTGAGAAAACATATTGCAGCATTTGAAGAATAAACAACTTGTGAACACTGCGTTCTTGCAAGCCAACAATAGACCTTATGTTTTGAGTGAATCACCTGTTTAAACAAAACAAAAAAAACCTTAAGCCCCATAAAATTAGGTCTAATCGGGCAGTGATTAAACTAGCAGGCAGTGTCCCTGTGTGCCTTTATGGTTGGCCAAAGTTGTTAGACACAGGTATTGCATTATGACCTTAACCTCTTGTACTCAAGGTCCAGGTTACTGAAGATATTTTCACAGGGTGGATTCACTAATGGATGGGATCTTATTTTCAACAGGATCCGGTTTCTGCCAATAAAGATGAAGTAATTGATGTTCTACATAAGAATCTGGCATAAAAGAGGAATTAAGCCAAGCATATCATTAAGATCTCCTCTGGAATGCTGCCAGCCTTTCCCGGCTCTGTAGGCTGGCCTTTTGAGAAGGGAGAGAGGAGGAATTTCACTAAATGTGCACAAAAAAACACCAGATATTTTAGCCTAGAGCTCCACCTCTGAAGGGGCAATGCTGAGCGGTTTTCAAGTTTGGACCGTAAACTGAGACTTTAATGACCGCAACTTCAATGGATGAATGGGTGAATGATGAATGGATGAATATAGCAAAAAAAATAGTGGAACGCCATTCTTAGGTGTTGCTTTGAAAATAACATGACGTGCTCTCAGGTTCACTAGTGCTGCCTCACATTCTCAACTAAAAAGGATTATCTAGAATAATAAAGAAAGATATATTTTCTGGAAGAAGTTGCCATCCAAATACAGGGATAACAGAAGCCATAGAAGTTGCTCCCATACATTCAAGGCAATGCAATTCCAAATGCTTGCATAATTGTATTAGCAATTATGTACTACTGTAGCTATGTTGTATGCAGTGTAGCGTCTTGATGATGACCTCTGTGACCCTGTGATTAATTGGACGCACAGATGCAGTGAACATGCTGTTAGCTTACCTAGCACAACTTCAGACAGCACGGTGGACAAAATTTGTGTGTATAGAAGGCGGAAGATTCTGGGAATGAACTTTGATATGAACCGAAGTGGGAGATTTATATAAGCTAGAGCCCCTGACCTGGAGACATACATCTATGCCATTCATCAGCGTTTCTTAACCTAGTCTTCAGGGACCAGCAGATGGTCCACATTTT
Organism: Gnathonemus echidnorhynchus; assembly: GCA_026776725.1. Classification (NCBI taxonomy): domain Eukaryota; kingdom Metazoa; phylum Chordata; class Actinopteri; order Osteoglossiformes; family Mormyridae; genus Gnathonemus; species Gnathonemus echidnorhynchus. The sequence continues at coordinate 3,312,507 of JAODJU010000039.1, forward strand.
TGTTCCCTCCCAGCTCCCAGCACACCGGAACCAAACAATCAAGAACATTGAATACGTGGTACAGGTGCGTTGGGAGCCGATAGGGAGAGAAAATGTAGGCTGTCTGAGGTCCCGAAGGACTGGATTGAGGAACACTGCCCTACACAATTGCTTAGTAAAGTTTGAGCTGATTTTGCATGACTGATTATTTTTTACTTCCATCCATCCATCTTGCAGTATTTTTATGTATTGAACATGCTATATGCATGATAATAATTTAGCATGTCCTAATAGCTGTCCTTTTTGGCCAGTAATAAAAGTTGTGAGTAAGATCTATAGTCTAAGGAAATGTTGGAAATTTCAACATTTGGCATCTCAAATATTTGCCGTTGGTTAGCGACCCGCGTTCCAGCACTGTACGTATGAATGATCCTCAGACTTCGTCTCTGGGATTCTGGGCGGGTCACGTCCCCTTCTGATGAGGTAGCCTGAGCAGGCAGATTCAGGGTGAGCAGTGACTGGCAGCGAGCGTCCCGGCAGGGAGGCTGCGTGAGTTCCGGCCTCCCAGGTGTCCCGCGCAGCGTATCGCAGCCACGCTCCTTTCTAGGTTATCGTGTCACGCTTATCCGCCTCCCAGGATGGCGAATCAATTTGTGCTGCAATATGGCAGAAGTACCGCGCGAGTCGGGGCTTTGGGGTGCTGACATGTAATCAAAACTTAACACAGACAGCAACCCCAACCTACATTTAAATGCTGAGTGAGCAGCCCTGGCTCCCTCACGCCCCCATTTTTCACTCTTCCCTGTCCTCCCGCAAAACGCCCCCTC
>JAODJU010000039.1:3314849-3378481 GCA_026776725.1 Gnathonemus echidnorhynchus
GGTGGTCATAGGGTGCAGTGTGGCCATAGGGTGCAGTGTGGCCATAGGGTGCAGCGTGGCCATAGGGTGCAGGGTGGCCATAGGATGCAGTGTGGCCATAGGGCGCAGCGTGGCCATAGGATGCAGCGTGGCCATAGGGTGCAGGGTGGCCATAGGATGCAGCGTGGTCATAGGGTGCAGTGTGGCCATAGGGTGCAGGGTGGCCATAGGATGCAGTGTGGCCATAGGATGCAGTGTGGCCATAGGGCGCAGTGTGGCCATAGGATGCAGCGTGGCCATAGGGTGCAGCGTGGTGACTTGCTGAGGTCAGGGCCGCATTCCGTCGTGCTCAGTGATGCTGCCTGGGGCTGTTAGATGTAAAAATAATATCAGATAACGTTGAAATAATGTTCTGAATCTCAAATGATTTGAATGAAGTAGACTGAATGAATGTATGACAATAGGTTCCGGTTGTACCTGTTCTGGTAAATTCCCCACACACGGGTGCATGATGGGTAAAATGTGCAGGACTGCTGTTCCTGCGGCCTCATACGACCGCCCTAGATGATCCCTCTCACAATGACATTATAGCTCAATCCTTGAACAGACTTAAATCCTGGTTGGCCATATTTTTTATCAAAGCATCCTTTCTTGATGATAGCTTTTTTTCCACGCTGGAAGTATGATGTTGCAGTAGCCAATCAGCTTCTCCCCACAAAATCCTTTGAGTATTAATATATCAAAAACCATGCAAATATCTCATGAGAAAACTGAAGGAGATGCTTGTCATCTTCAGAACACAGCTCCCCCTCTTCAGAATATCAAAACGCACCCTGAGATGCATATATCGGAGATTAGATTTCACACAGGGTTTACTGTGCTTGTCTAATTTTTAAAATTTATCCATTCCTATTTTTACATTTTATCGAGGTGTACTATTCATAATTGTTGCAAGCACAATTTCAAATTCAACGGGAGTTTAATTGTAGAGCAAGTTAATATTTAATGAGTATTTTCATGTAGTTTTTCTGGTTGGTCGCTATTAAAAGAGCATAAAGAGAATTTATTTTGTGATTTCTGAGATAGGCCTCTGGCTCTGTACTGGGTAACTGGCTATGAAACATGGATGGATGGATAGATATTGAAGTGGAATTAAATATAGCTTTCAGTTTGATGTATTACGTAATACGGTAATTTATTTCAGGATTATATGAAATATAACATGAACTCAAACACTTTCAGGTGAATTGTCTAAACAATGTGTGAAACAGAAGCCAGGAATGTTAGCGATTGTCAGTGCCTGTCAGCTTCCTTTATGGCAGTCTTTATCTCGTCTGAGAGTAACAAAGCCTTAAATTGTTAGCTACGTGCTAAGATAATGGGATTATTCATGACTGTTAATCACTTTCATGGAAATACAGCAGAACATTTAAATAACTGTCACTTGCATTTCAGGTCAATGGCTGTGTCTTATATATTTCATCTGGCAACACCACAGTCATCTAAAAAGACAAAAACAACAATATCAGCATGATATTTCGAATAAGCTTTCAAAAATATGTTTTGAATAAATTTGAGGAAGCTGCCTGGGATTTGTCATTTCCAACCACAATGGTTGCCAGGCAATGGGTGCGATGGGGGACTGGTTCTTTTCCCTGGAAAGTACCTTTTAGTGTGAATATCATCAGGACAGAGATTAGATTAGGCCAGACTCACATAACCAGTATCATTGTGCTGCAGAGGTATTTTCCACAGGACCTTTCTTGACCAACATGGGAAACCTGAAAAAGTTCGAATGAACATAACTCAACATTTTTGCTGTTCTGCCCAGAAATTGCCGTGCTTCTGTGATGATTAGCTGGGTTGCCAACTTCGGTCAGCTGGCTGGAGTGAGATTTTTTAATTTGTGACAAGTCTGCACATTCATGTACACGCATGTATGAAACAGTTTTCTTTTTACCTTGTAAATAGTCCGTAGGGTTTGCAAACTAACCCTTTTGGTGTAGCAGATTTTAGGTTTATAATGGAATAATACAGATTTCTTGCGTGAACATGAGAGTCTGAAAGCGTGAGTGTCACGTCAGAGGCATGAGAACTGGCAACCCTGGGACAGGCATCCATGAATGCTAAGCCAGTTAAATAAACCCAACAGCGGTCATTTAATAACTGCAGAGGGCTGACACTGAGGTCTGGATGTGGTAAATCTAGTCTTCAGGAGGCCTCTGCATCATCTTCAGGACTCTGTGGCTAGGTCTCTACCTCATCCTGGGTATGCTGGTCTGCGTGGTGGAGAAGGTGACATGCCACCGGGCCTGTAAACTGAAAGTCAAAAGAGTGCTGTAGTAAAAAAGAGCACAGAAACAACCTCCTCAGTCAGACCAGTGAATACCGGGAAACATGCCACGTGGTGGAGGTGAAACGGTAAACACAACCACGTAAGGTACAGCAAACCTTTGACACCACAGCCTTATCGTGGGTGTATGAGATGGGGGAAGGGCTCTCCTCTTTTAGAAAACTGGTCTACAATGAATGTCTGTGAGCGGCGGTTTGCCCTGGAGAACCCTGGGAACCTTTCCCCATTCCCCAGTGAGGTCAAACAGGGCTTGCCCTCTACCCACTACCCCTGTGACCCTCATTGTCGGACCCTAGCCACTCCCCTCTTGGCCGGCAGTGAGTGCAGGCGCAGAGATATAAGACCCAGCCGGAGATCTGATGAATGGACGTGAGGGTTTCGGTGAAAGTTCCCGCTTTGCTTTACGTAGCCCTATGCACCCCTTCGCCTGAGGTCTGGGGTGTGTGCTGGTTACTAGAGAATCCACAGCTCCAGGCCCAGGGACTTCTGTCGTTGTTGAGTTCACAGTTGGCTGAGCAGAACACTTGCAGATAATAGCGTTGTATGAAATACAGCTGGCTAGCTGATTGTTACTGTCGTCGTGATTGGTATTTTGGCCTGAGTGTGTTGAAGTGCTTGCTAAACATGAGCATGTGTGACTCTGCGAGGGCAGAGAAGTTACCAGTACTAGTATCTACTCCATGTTATGGTTTATGGTTGATTATATCTCCACCTTTCTCCTTTTTCTCTGTTTTTTATTATTTAACTCTGTTGGAGGAGGTGTTTGGCCGGTCTTGCTACAAAGCGAACAACATAAAAATTTCAAAATGTTAAAACAACTAAATATAAAGGTTAAAAATACTTTTAGTAAAGACAATTTGTGTACCACTGAAACTTAGATGGACCTTGGCTATGGACTGGGCCAGTGAAATATTAATGGGTATGATTTTAAGTCGCTTTTGATGCAGAGCTAAGCTAATCCAGTCTTTTTTTCATCCAACCTTTTTTTCTCCTGCCAAGGAATCTCTTTGTCCGAAGCCTGACGTCGCTCAGCCCTTGATTTGCCCTCTTCGGGATTAAGAGGCCTCTGCCCTGTGGCTTCACGGCCGCCGTCTCCCGGCTCTGTCTCCGGTGCAGGAAAGGCACAGGGCCTCGGCATAGCTGTCACCGGGGCGTACGGGCGCTCCTCTCAGGCCGCTTTCAACTCCAGCCCGCAGTTCTCACTAAACCGGTTTGACAGGGTAACCTTAACGTCAGCAGTGCCCAGACGGGCACACAAAACCAAACAGGGGGCTGCAAGCCGACTGGAGGAATTCTGCAGCTCTCTTTCACCCTTTTTTTTTTGCCTAACCGAGGTGTAGGCTAATTCCTGCCCTTTCTGACTAGTTGTGTGCATTGGTGTAAATGGGACTCTGGTTCCGGACAAAATAAGTCGAATCGATGGACGGCGCCTGCAAACAGATGAGCTCACTGTTTGTTTTTTTGGCCCCACATGAGCAGTGTCTGTTTTCGTTGAATGATTGTGACTAAATAGGACTGTCACGTTGGATTAGGGCCCAACCGCACAGAAGGCCATATTAAAACATTGAACACAGGGCTATTTTGAGCCCGGTTTATGAATTATTTCTGCACCTGTCCGAATCGCAAAGGAAGTGTTGACACTTCTGTCATTATCACGTGTACTATCTCACCGAAGAGGACAAGGGAGGACACCTCCGTGCCCTATGTCCTTTCTTTTGTGTTTTTTTTTTTTTGTGGTCATGGTGAAATTATCATCCTGCAGTCCGAAAAACAAACACGGAATCGTTTAAGGAATGAAAAGCCTGGTGTTTGCTAACGTCCCTCCGATCGGTTTCCCAAATACATTTAGGAGCTTTTCAGATATTCAAAACCTGTGCCCCCTCCTCGCTGCCCCCGGGACTCCCCACACACAAATAAAAGATTAGAGTAAATGAAATGATGTCACCGCTTAACACTCAGGTGGCTTTTGCTGTGGATCTCACAATAGGCCTCTTTGTGGCCTGCTTTCAAAGGCCTGCATCAAGCCAGCAGGCTGTGTCAGGTGGCTGTGTGACCCGGAGCCGGCTCTTACAGTGGCCACTCGCCATCCTTACAGCGGGCCGACATCCATGCTGTCCAAAAGACCCGTTCTTCAGCACTTCTATAAAAGTCATCAACTTAAAAATGAATAATGTCTCATTTATTAGCTTGTTCTCAGTTCTTCTTTCAAGAGGGGAGTTCCTAGTGTTATATTTATGCACCCGCTCAATGCAGTTATTCATTAAAGGAAAAAAAGTGGGTAAAAATAGGTACTTAACCCAAGTATTTTTGACCATGACCTTGTGCTGGAAACAAACACGGTCCAGGGCGTCTGAGACCTGAAAAAGTCCCAAGCATGAAACAACTTAGACTGCCTTGCACACCATGCTGCTTCAGTTCAGGAAAAAATGTCAAGGTGCATGGGACATCGGCACGACCAAAGGGATTTTGCAGCAACATTTTACTTGAAGAGGCCGGAAATTTTTATGCATGTTGGTCATACTGTTGGCGATTTGCTGCTTTGGAGATCACAGTCATTTTCGTTAGTTTTTCGTTGGTTTTTGTAATGATCCAGGAGAATTAGAGAACAAGATAACTACTAAAAGGTCCCAGCATTAATAACTACAGACAGTCCACATTTTTGCTTCCTGGGAGGGAGCAAAATTGTGGACTGTCTGTGGGTCCCTGAGGACCAGATTGGGAAGCACTGGCCTAGAGAATAAGGGTCTGAATGTACATTTATGACCTCATGTGTCAGTCCCCAGGAGCACATCAAATTCAGGGGCAGGGAAGATGACATCATTTGTTTTGATGAATATAGGCCTAGTGTGTGGTGTGGAGCTGCACTCTGTGTGCTGTGAGGGACAGCAGTGCCAACAAAGGCTACAGATATCCTTTGACCTGATGATGTCAGTGGCAGGAGCTCACCCCGCAGCTGGAACCTTTTCCACTTCCTCAGAGGGCCCTTAGCTGGAGGTGGTGTTGGTATCTCCTGAAACAATAGAGCTAAGGTGAAAAAAGTGATATTTATCATCTTCCAGAGTTTTGGAGCACTCAAGTAGATCTCTCATGAACAGATATGAGTAACGTGTTTCCCAAGCTTGGGTCTGCCTCTGTGCATCACAGAAGACGTCATGCTAACTTACGGAGGAAGTTCTGAAGTTCTTCTGTATCAGTCACACCCTGAAACACCTGTAAGCTCTTCCACAGTGGAGGAGGTAGTCCAGACCACCGTAATTCTGTATCTTAATGATTTATCTGTGGGGTTGAGGTCACTGCTCTGATCTAGGCTATGTTCTAGTCACAGTTCAGTGTTATTCTTGGCCTATTTATAATTACACCCATTGTCCTGTAATTGTAAGGAGGGTATTTTGTGACTTTTAGTTGCATAGTGGATATGACATACATATAATAGCATTTGCTCCCGGCAAATCAAGGATGGAACAGGTACTTTATGTCAGGATGGGAGTCGTGACAGGTGTAACAAAAGCAGTATCAGGGAATGAAAACAAGAGACAGCCTCCTCGGTATTAGGAAGGCGGAAACAGGCAGGCTAAAATCAAAACAGGCGTGGGGTCGTGGAAGGGCTCTGACTGTGGGGTGGGCCAGACTGGCTCACGTTTGCTGCACATGAGAGGGAGGTAATCTCAATATAATTACAGGAAAAAGTGATTCTGAGTGAGTTGGTCACATGACTTACCCTGCCCCAACCTGGAATGTTCATACAGTGCATATATACCTATTTATTTTGCAGACCCTTATATTTAAATGAATGTACAATTGAGAAGGCAGGGTCAGCCAGTCTCTGGAGCTATTTGGGTTAAGGCCCTGGCTCAAGGGCCCAACGGTGAAATCACTCTGCCAGCCACAGGATTTGAACCGGCGACCTTCCGATCATGGGCACAGAGCCACACACCACCCACACATGTAGAGGGATGGGCATGAAATTTGGATTAGACTGTAAAACCCTTTCAGTTTAGTCTTTGCTGTCACCCGTTTTTACAGCATGACATTGAAATTTGTCAAACAACATCTGATATTCTATTTATGTTTTTATGTAACAATTACTTGCTCAGTGGTTATTCTGGCAGGTCAGTAATTTTGCCCTTTTGAGACTGAAAATTAATGTTACAATAGGACAATTAATTTCACTGGCCTTCTTTGCAAGGTGTTTTTTACCTTCATTAAAAGTCCATTTGCTATGAAGCTACATAAAACGCCCCTAAACCATCTAATTAATTGTCTTGTCATTAGATGTTATTGACAAATGGAAACACATAAAGCACACTGGGGACTAGGGCACTGAAAACACTGAAGTCCTCATACAAGGTTACTTTGTATAAAATGCTTGACAATATTCTTAGTGTACTTTGGCCGTTAGTTTAAATTTTTCATGATGGACTTAGCAAGTGGCCCAGATGCACTTCTATAGTCAAATGTGCCAATATGTTCTATAACTATATCTGAATTAAATTACCTTTGCTGTACAGGTATATACTTGTGTCCTATATTAATGAATCTTTCTGAAGGAAAGGTCACTTTAAATTTGATTTAAATTAAAGTGCTGCACTTTTAAGACAGAGGTATCCATCACTTCTGGAGTATCTGAAAATTTAAAGGTATCCCAGAAAAAAACTATTACTTTTGATTTGACTGCCACCCACATCAGAATCACTGAGGTTTTACTGCCATAGAGAACACATTAATTCATGGTGAAAAGTGAAGATATTAAATATATTTTACAGTTTGAAATCAGGGCCTCTTTAAATCATTTTGGTTAAGTTTATGTTACACAGTAATTCCAATGTATGTGAAAACAAAAACTCAAATAATGAAAATGAATGCAGTTTGCCAACTGGAGTCGTAACAAACGTTGATCACGCTGATTTACAGAGGGATCTGAATACAAATGAGGCGGGTAAAATGGGCCACTTCCACATTAATTAGCAGTAATATTTAATGCTGATCTTTACTTGCTTGCTGGCATGAAAAATGTAATACCCTTGGTCACAAAGGCATCAGCAATAAAGGCCTAGAATCTTCTCTGAAAATATTGTTTTACAAAAGGAAAATCCCCCAAAGTCCATAAAGCTGGCCTCCCTGTTAAACAATCAAGAGTGATATTGAAAACAGTTGTAAAATATAAGTTGTCTCAGATGGTCTGCTAATGTTTTTGGCTGCAACGCTTGCAATTAATTAGACATATTGCCTAACAGCAATAATATTTCTGTATTTGAATTTAGAGAACCAAGTATAACGTGTAAGTTAAATTTAACGTTAGTGACTGATCTTGTGCCCCTACTAAGCAGGTTATGAAGAATCAAGAGCGGTTCGGTTTAAAGGCCTTTTTCACAATGTTTGTCTGGAACTACATGTTCCCATACTGCTCTGGAGAAGTTGGAGATTGAAGCCTTTGGCTGTTAAATGTCAAATCCATGCTTTTGGTTCAATTTCAGCGCGTTGGCCTGTGTGGCTGCGCCCGGTCCGGATGTAAATGCAGCCATGGGCATCATGTGAATGAGGGGAGATTGCACTCTGTGCTGAGTTTTTTTATTGCTTACAATCTGAAATTACCAGAAGGGGAGGATGATTCACCCAGAAACCAGCGACTTTGGGTTGAGATGCTTAGCTGTCAAACAGACCAGTTGCCCAGCGGCAGGGTAGTCACATCACATCACGTGCAAAAAATAGAGAATTCCAATGTACCTGTGTGAGTACAAATGGCAAATATAGCATCATTTCATTTTATTCCCAGGGTTGAGACCAACACAAACAGCACCACATGCGTTCAAAGGAATTGTGACGCTAATATATGCGAGATTATACTAGGCAACAAGATGTAGCCAATTACAGAGGTGCTTCAAATTAAACCAACAGTCAATATCCTCCATCCAGGTCAGTACAACAATCGTGTTTTCTTAGTGTTGCTGCAAATAGAAACAGCAATAACATCACTGTAAACATTGTATTTTTAAGCCAGTATTATTTACAGAAGCACATCAGAATCGCTTATTTATTAAGTACTTTTATATACAAGGAGTTTACTTTGGGTGTCATGCAAAACAAAACAATCAAGGACAGTATCATATAAATTCATATAAAAAGAGGACAAAACAAAAAAGGGGAAGATCAGCCAAAAACCTTTATATAAAATGCTGTTTGTGCAGTTTCAAAATAGAAAACAGAAACTGCTCTGCAAGTTAACCGAAACGGGAAAATAAGAGGGGGACTAGCTTTAGAAAAAAACATCTGCAAATGGAATTTTTTGCAGTTTTGGTATTACAGTTATGGATATATATATATATATATATATATATATATATATATATATATTTCTTTTTTTTTTTTTCTTTTTTTTTTTTTCATTTAACATTTGAAATATCTGTCATGCATATTGTCGCCTGTGCAGAATGAATCTGTGTGACGTGTCCCCTGAAGACGACTCTGGAGCCAAATGTCACCCGTGATTGAATGGCCAATTAAGCAATTGTTTAATACAAAGCAATTAACTTTAACCTTTGGGTGCATTAATATGCTCATGGTCATAAACCGTGACACTGGAAGTTTCAAAATATCACAGGTCATATGAGGTATTCAAAAACTGTGCGGCTATTTCCAACACAAAGCAAGCCAAGGCACAATTTCGCTTTCAGCTAGAGAAATACTTCCCCTTAAAATCACTTAATATGACAGGCACAGAAAAACACATTATGGAGTTGTCATAATTTTAAAGCATGGATAGAACTCACAGGCGGTCAATGAATAGGATGTGACAGACCCAAGCAAGAGAACAATGGATGCTGTGTACACACCTAAGGCCAGGAAAGTACAGACATTTTTTAAAATTCTCAGAAGTACATCTGAAATTAATGATTTTCATCCACTCTCTCTGTGTATGTGCACAGTTCCAGCAGGAGAGACAAAAGTGAAGCCAGTACTGGGGAGGAAGGCAGACGCAGATTCTCTGACCCTTTGCCTCGTCCAGTTTTCGCGTCTGCTTTTTGTTCCTGCAAATCGGTGCTCCCAGTTAGGTAAATATTAGCTGAGCTGTGTGCATTACAGTTCTACAATTGTGCACTCTTATCTGCAGTATTTGTCAGGTGAAAATGAAAAGAAGAAAATGAGAGAATGTTCAGATAAGATTTCTGTCGAAGTTATATTATGCCTGTGGTCACCCAATGACGTGCAAAGAAATATATAACAGTAAATGTAGTATCTATTGTTTCCCGTGCTAATATGCCCAGTGCAATACAACAATAAGCTTGGCAACCATTAGTGAGACTTTAAGAGAATGTCAGGGGGCTTGCATGACCCCTGGCTAGACGGATCTTTGGCTGGCTCGGTGCCAGGAGGAAGCTCTCAGAATGAGCTGAGGCCAAACTTTCACTTCTGCTCTCCTGCAGCACAAGTTCCCCGCAACAGGGGGGATGCCGCACACGGTCGTTGCCAATCTGGCCTCCTTCTCAGCTTCCTGCTTTCGTTCGCCTTCCCAAAATGAGAGCTTGCTCTCCGCATACTGCCTTTGCATCTCCAAGTCGGTGTCATACCGAGGCCGTGTGCGGAACCTTGGGTCTTTTTTGTGTTCCCTGGCCCATCTCCTGGGCCTTTGCTCTGAGAGACATTGTCACACACCAGGGAGCGTCGCACTCCGCTTTTCAGCTAAGTCCTCCTTGAGCAGGGCTGCAGAACCTTGGACTGAGCAGAGTTTACAGTTGCCGGAAAAGATTTGGCGCTCTGGAATGGTGACGTCATATCACCTGGAGTGAAGTATTAGGTCTTGAACCTCTGGCCTGTGTGCGACTCAAGCCTTAGCTAAGCGATAACAGGCTAGCATTTCATCTCCCCATCTCACATTCTCGCAGTCGGCGTCACATTCTGAATGACGGCCATCGGTTAATGCTCATCAGCATATGACGGGGACGCCTTTACGTTGTGGGAGATAAATGATTCGTTTGACGCATAATTCACAGCATCAGGTGACTTGTGAGCCGCCACGTGACTGCTGCGTCTACACACAAGTTCCCTGATCACTTTTCCTCATGCTTCCACATTTTAGCACTCTTGCATTTTGCCCTCTGCCAGATCTGTGCTGTGTTGCTCAGAGGATGAAAGACCACATGGTTATGGATCCATGGAGGAAAAGGGAAGCCAGGAAAAAAAGACAACATGCACTTTTTTTTTTGTTTTGGCTACAACAACCTGTAAATTAACCCTCTGATATTCAATCCAGCTGTTCAAACATACAAAAACGTCAAGTTCGCTCGATGATGCATGGCACTTTCTGGTTGTTGTCCTTGTGTTTAAGGAATGACAGCCTCTACATCAACTGCAGTTTAATAGCGTATTGCCCTTCAGATAAACATTTGAACTACATTTGTTTATCATTATCAGCTTTGTCATGAAACTAACCCTTCCTCTGGAAACAGGTTCAACAAGCTACTGAAATTAACAAGATAAAAATGGTGGCTTTTCATGAAGAAATGTGAAAGTTTCCTGCAGAAGCTATTGGCCAACATTATTTTTATCTTATGATGCATCTGCAATTAGTTCTACTGACAGTTGCATTCCATGCGTGCCTTTTCATCTGATCTGTTGTGACTTGCGCGGCTGCGTCACATGCGGTACGTGCAGAAATGCTCAGCGCTTGGTGTGGAAGCCTCTGGCCCGGGATGCGACACCTGCAGCGTACGGCCTCTGCCCACTCGCAAGATAAGGATCGGGATGGGATATACGACTGGGCCAATCACACCGAGCAGTCCGAGTGGCAGCCTGCCAAGCCTAGTAGAGCCTCTTCAGATGTCTATATTTACAACTTGTGTCCCTTTTCTGCCTGCTGCTGTTTTAGCTGTTTCTGCAAAACTGCCTTCGAGATTCCTCTCTGACTTTGGGGTCCATCAGATCTATCAGATGGTCTTTGCTTGACTCTGCACAATCCATCACACCTCTCTGGCTCACCGCAGCCTGCCCCGATGTTTAGGTTTATTTTCTGTTTGCTATAGCAGCAGAGTGCAGCCAGAACAAATGACGTGCTGAAAATAAACGTCCCACGTGGCAGGGTTTCGCATCTTCATGCTCCGGGCTTGACACTGCGTCTGTCTTTGTGTCTGTGGCGCGTGTTCCTCACCTGTGCGAAAGTGGAACCGGCGTGATGAGGAACAAGTACTACCCAGGCAAATTTTTCAAGTTAATGATTGACTCTAGGTGACGACTTATTAGGCACCCTTACTAGTGGGTGCCCTTATTCATTAATGCAAACAACCTTCTCCTCTAGACAGCGAATCATCTGGCTGCCAAATGAATACATATAGCATTCAGGCTGGGTCAGGAGGGTCAGTTACTGTGTGGGTCAGCAATGAAATGTGGTGAGACTGTTGGTGGTAGATGTGGTGGTTCCAGCATCTCAGAAGGAGAAGCCCTGCTGAGATTATCACACACCACTGTGTCTCGAGTTTGCAGAGGGCTGTGTGGTAAACGAAAAACATCTAGTCAGTTGCATTTTTGTGGCTGAAAACACCTTGTTAATGAGAGAGGTCGAAAGAGAATGTCCAGGCTGCTTTAAGTAAACAGGAAGGCCACCAGGTCAGTACGACGACGGTGCGACAGAAGGGTTGACTGAATGCACAGCTTGTCAACCCGTAAAGTTGTTCTGGAGACAGAAGATGGTCCTACTTGGTACCTAATAAAATTAGCACTGAATATATGTATTCCAAAACTGAAGGTTACACATGTCAGCAGTAGTGTGCTCTAGATGCGGCGGTATACCTGCAGCAAACCAGGACAAATGACACAGATGGTCTAAAATTCATTTACTTGTTCACTGTTTCTAGAATCGCTGTATAAAGACATGTACGCAAGATGGACAGAGTCATAGGGAAACTGCCTCTGTAATTAAAAGAAAACTTTCCTTCCTCGCTAAGAGAGAGAAAATCATTGCATGTATGTTTGTGATTCTGACCGCTATATCATTAAGCGGGTCGGGGAAGATTTCCTTGAAACTTTCCTTAGTTGTTTTTTTTTTTTTTTTCCGTTTCGCCCTTCTTTTCCATTCTCCACAAATGGCAGGGATGGTGTTGCAGGAATGCCAGTGACCTCCGCTAGAAAAACAGCAGAAAATGCAGCAGGGCGGGACGGCTCCGAGCGCTTCTGAGCCTGGAAAGCCAGGCCGGTCGGTCTACAGCCGGTCGGTCTACAGCAAGGCTTCCTGACGAGGACACTCGTGTGTCGACTGCATTGCCCTGCAGCGAGCAGCCAGCTCTGCTTGCCACGCCTTCGGTAGGAGGCCTGCGCTTTTACATGCGGGTAGATGGTACCTTACTTGTGCATCTGATGAGCAGAGGCTGCAAGCCTGGGCCTACTGTGCAGGCAGTGGCTCTCTGGAGATGCGGATTAATCCGGAACATGTCAAGACGGACAACGGAATCACTGCCACCTGCATAGTTTGTGATCCTCAGATGAAGCGTTAGACCTTTGGCTCTTTTTGTCACCCACAACAGTTCAGGAGAGACTTGCATTTCAGCTGATAGATGCGAGAGTGTGGAGCAACAGCTTCCTGTTCCTTCCGATGGTTCACTGGGAGTCCAGTGAGCTGGTTTGGGGTGGGAAGGGTGGTTATTGAACACCTTGTCTCCCGACCCATTCTTCCCGTTGAGATTTATGCGGGGGTGGGGTGTGGGGCAGGAAGTCCTTGCTGTCTTGCGGCGAGCTCATTCCTGCACGCTCAGCAGCCTCTCTGCCATGCATTTCCTGTACTGTTTGTTTCCCCTACATTGTACATTGTATCACAATATGGGCTAATAACAAAGGATACCCACATAGGGTCTATGGAAGGCAGCACGATCTCACCAGTCCCCAGCCTAGCGCTTGGACCAGCAGTGTTGCCAGGGTCTGCACTGCTACAGGCTGGCATGTCCGTCTCCATACCCTTGCTGAAAGGACCAGAGAGGCCATAAAATATCGGCCTTTGTCGCACACACGGACAACTCCCCAGTGGCGGTCATGCTGCATAATTAAGCTATTTATGACGCGGACAGGTCTGCGCTGAGGGCGACTTGTCTATTTCATTTCATTGTCTGTTTCATGTTCTTGTATGTTTGGCGAAAGTGTGGCTCCATTTTGTGGCGGTCGTCTGCTTGAACGTAGGCGACTGCAGAACACAAGCCAGGCGTAACATCGGGCCCCACCGGGCGTAACATCGGGCCCCCCCGGGCATAACATCGGGCCCCACCGGAATAGAAACGAAATGTCAATAGCAGAAAAATACACTACAGTCAGATCAAAGGTGATCTGTTTGGCTACTTAAATTTATTATCTCCTCAGTAAATTATTCTTTTTCTTTTCAATGCAGAATGACAGGCACTTGGCACGGCTGGCATTGGTATTCCGAATCCATGGCGTCCACTGGGTTTTTCTTTTTTAACCGCAAACGTCTCATCAAAAACGATATGAATCATTACATAGGAAGCTGGAGCTCTTTGTCCCGCCCAAACAGATGCTCTCTGATTCATATCTGTTCCGTATGTCTCTATGGTTGTCATCCTTCCTCAATCAGAGGAAACGTGTTTAAAGGTCTGCTTGCTCAGTTCCTTATCCTTCCCTGGCATCCTTTTTTGGTGTAATTTTAAGTGCTACTTGGTCTGTGTCTGTGCTGTGGCCACTACTTTGACCGTCTTGTGTGCAGCTTTCGGGCTAAACCGAGGCAGCCCAGCTGAAAACGTTAGCCCACTTCCCACTGCATGCCCAGAAAAACACGTGTCTGTCTGGGTGGGTCCCATTTTCCCGCGGTTGTCCTGGTATCAGCTTTCCAGACAGGCCTTATTTTTCTGCTGCATTCCAGCAATCCCTATAGAAAACACGGCCTTAGTGCAGCATGGTTGGACGCCAGGTTATCCTCTGCTGAGCACCAAACCAGGCCCAGCAAACCCTCTCTAAAAGCACATCCCCATTCCATGGGCTGGTCGGTTTGAGGAATCAGTGGGAAAGGAGGATGCTTCATTCTTAAAGACTAAGACTGTATTTCAGAGCCACTGCGCAGTGCCTTTCGCGTTAACCATTAAGTCTTGGCATTCCAATAAAAATACAGTAATAACAAGCCCTTATTTCTACTGGAAATTTGACTGTGTCACTGCTACCCAACACTGAATAGGCGGTTTTGGAAAATGGAGGAAGGGATGAATTTAACTGCCACGCTTTAAAACCTCAGGTTCACACCGGCCTTCCAGAAACGGGTGACACTTCTTTTAATAATGCTGTTTTTTGTATTAATGGGTTTTTATAGCTACATTTGCGCGTTTCCATATTGTGATCTGAACCATATGCGTGTGGCTGCTTTCCAGCAGATTCATGAATACCATTATGTACTTGGCTATAAATTGATAGGCATAGTAAAAAAAATAAAAAAATCATATGAGCACATTCTTGGATTCATTTAGCATTGTTTGCATGTGAGACCAGTTACGCATACCTGATGCATTATGCATTAGAATTCACAATGAGTTGGTATATTCTGAAGTATGACTGAATATCTCAGCTGGGTTCATTGTCCCTCTGGTGCAGTTACATGGGTGTAGCGTATAATGGGCTCCACCCTTTTTAATTTTCAGCATTTCTCTCTTAGGACAGGCATACTGTACTCGCCACTCCCCGAAGAAATAAATAAGAATGTTAGCACACAGCCAAACTGACAATGAGATATTTAGATCAGTTGTGCTCAGTACGGGACTTTTTTTTTTTTTTTTTTTACTTTTTATGTTTCGTCAACCTAATAGTTAAAGGCGACTGCTCAATAAGCAGCTAATGATAGACATAGACCACACAAATGATGCCACATAATTATGAGATATATGAGATGTGTTAAATTGCTGGAGGTGAATCTACTGCTATGTTAAAGAATGAGGTCCAAAAAGGTGGATTTAAAAATCCCTCCACCCCCCCCCCCCCCCATGGTACAATTCTTTTGCAGAAAACAGGCAACGTGGCAGCTCAGTGTTATGTAAATACAGGCCGGCAGGACAGTCTAGAGTGCTCCCTTCAAAGATGCCAGTTCCAATGCCAGCAGGTGCCAATGCCAGAAATGTATGACTCAAAATGTGAGTTTGTTCCAGATAATCGCATCCTCTGAGCAACGAAATATTACCTACAGTTACTTGTTTAATGGCACATTCAGTCTAACTATAGCTCATAAGCGTGGTGGATCCATGCAGTATTTCACTCTCGTATTGTTTTTCCAGCCTTTCACAAGAGGCATTCAGAAAGAATTCAATGAGGGTTTTTTTTTTTACCTAATCTACATTCTAAGTCTTTAAACAAACCGAAAGCTGTATATCCTTAATACAGTTTCAGCTCTTGTTGTATGTGTGTGAGTTTATATGGTCGTCATGGGGATTGGCGAGGCCTTTAAGGGCGTGTAGCCTAATCTCTGCAAAGATGCATATACCCACCGAGGGACAGTCAGGCATGGCTTGCTGTTGGACAAGGGAGTGGAAAGTACAGCCTTTCCTCCAGAGGAAGGTGGGGGGAACCATTGATTGGCCTGTTGCTTGTCTGTTGGCTGGCTGAAGTTCAGAATGTGAAACATACAGCTCCCAACACGCGGCTGTCTTTGTCATTATGTCATGCAGCTTAGCCAAATCAGCAGAAAACAGCCGCCAGCCATTTTGCTGAATCATACAAAAATTAATATGTGTGAAAAAGCATACACAACCTTTCAAGAATTCTTTTTCCGTGGGTATTCTCTGTTTGGCCTGACACTGGACTGTCAGCATCTGGTGATGCACTTATACGTTTTTGACTATCATTATTTCATCTTTAGCCTGTGCATGGGAATGTCAGATTGCCTTCTCATCATGCTTGGATTTTTAACATCATAAAGCACTTAAACTCAATCCTGCAGCAATTTCATGCACATTCTTTGCCTTGACCTACATTTATGTGGTAATGAATCACAAAGAGTAAATTCTTTTTCACTAATTCTTTTATTCTGCTCAGAGTGCCGCTGTGAACAAAGGCCTTCTTGTGCATCACAGAAGTGCAGTGGATCTGCCATTATGATGCTTTTCTGGATAATATCATCTACTAAGATGCCTATGAGCGATTATAGTTCATTAACTTGATACTGTGCTTTAACAGAACTGAACCCAGCCCAGAAAAATACAACGAGGCAATACCATTCAAAAAATTGTTTATAATCTAGTCACAGATTAATTTCTGGCTGGACTGGGGGGAATTACGTTAGTTCCACTTCTGTTAACGTAGCAAAACCAGCTGCCTCCATTTTCATAAAGAATCTAATTTGGGGAAGATTGAAGGACCCTGCAGACGTCTAGGGTGATACTTTTAGATGCTGCCCCGCCCCCCGCCGGCTCCCCCCGTACAGATAATTTCCCCCAGGGTGCAGGCTGATTAGGTGGATGTGGTAACGGAGTTCCCGTTAAACAGATGTCCCTGGGCATTGTGCTAATGAAGTTCCTGGGAGTGTCCTGGGCCGGGCAGCCGTGACCGGTTGCCGCATCCGAACACGATGCCCGTTTAGCTAGCTTAACGGCTGGCTTCTCCACACCTTTGCCAGCATGCTGTAACCTCACCTGCAACCCAGTCAGGTGCATTGCTAAATTATAGCTCACGGTAAATTTATAAACAAGAACTTGCTGCCAACTCAAAGCAATATCTTCAACTCTTTGTAAGGCTCATGTTTTGCAACTTGACTATCTGGTTATATATCTACAGTATGTTGAATAGCCTTACTTACTTACTTTACAATTTTCATATTTCTCTGGTCTATCATTTAATATGTAACCAGGATTACTCTGATGACAGAAGACAAAAGACAACTTAATTTTTTTTTACATGGAAAATATAAAAGTCTTTTTAATAATATGGTTTAGTTTGTCTGAGGTTGATTCAGCTTCACATCAGCTGTATCTCTTGCAGACGCAAAATGTTCAAGCAAACATCTTGAGAGGATGTGACCTTTTTTTTGGAAAGTTATTCTGCAAACATTTGCGTTCTCCGTGTCACTGATGGTTTGTGTTTCTGTGAGCGGCATTGACGTTATTTCTTGCCACTGCAGGTTATGTACCTGTGTTACTGGAGCTTTTAACTGGCTGGGTGAATTGCTAAACTGGCTTTTGCGGCCCATGAAATGATAAATAATGATTTTTACATTTAGATCACGTCTCAGTCATGTTCTGTCCAGGTAGAGTCACGGAACCTTTCAGTTGCCCCAAGCTGAACGGACTTTGCCCCAAATCTGCTCTGATGGTCTGACGACAGCTCGTAATAATCCTCCATGATGGTGCTTATCTCTGATTTCAGCCCTTTATGGGTTTCTGGTTCATAAATCAGTTTATTGCGCTGTTTTGCTCATTCAGGTTGCTGACATTTTGCCTGCCATTTAGCAGAGTCTCTCTAATGGAGTGTGGTGTTTGGTGGAAGGGGCTGGTTACACAGGACGCAGTTGTGTCTGCCGGCCAATTAGAAACGCTCTAGGTGATCAAACCCGGCTCTGTACATCCACTGCAGTGCCGGGGGGCAGCAGAAAGGAGGCGCCCTGACCCCCTTCAGTATCTTTTCTGCAGAGACAGATGAGGTGAAGCTTTCAGTGGGGCACAGATGGGGAACGGCTCAGCCGCAAATAATGGATACCCTGCTGCTTAGGCTGAATCTGAACCCTGAGTCTCAGCCCCTCGCTGTCCGTGAGCCGATGTCTGTCGGCTGAACTTTTGACCTGTGACACTCTTACAGGAGGAATAAATTTTCATGCTCAAGCGTGCAACCCTCGCACTACTCCCTGTCCTACCTAAAGTCCTCAGCATATTACACCGAGGAAAAAAAGGACTTGGGGGAGGAGGGGGGGTCTTAATAGTTCTTGCTGTCACCGACCTCGTTCCTCACAGCTAAGAGCATCGCCAGCAGTGTCCCCCTGGGCCGATTTACATTCGGGCACCGTTAAGTAATCTTGGCTGATCGTTCAACTTTTCATCTTTATAATCGCCCTCGACTGTGCTTCTGGGCTTCCCACTGAGGAAAACACCGTATGAAGCGTTACTTGGGTCTGGAGACGGTGAATGGTCCTGTGTCACGCCATTGTAATTCAGAGACGTTTCCCGCCATTCATGAGGGCATTCAGTGGTGCAGAGAGCTGGCAATAAAGGCAATTCAGAGTCACGAAGGTGACAAAATGCCCTTTCAAAGACACCCAGCTTTTCATTGGTGTTACCCCTGGCTGCACGCTACATTTCAAACTGAGGGCAGTTTTAATTGTGGTGGTTTAAATAGGAAAAAAAACAATACATGCTACTGCATCAATTGCAAAACATTTACACCAAGTGGGTTGGAGAAACCATTAGCACTAATGCATTACATTAACTGCACCTTTATAGTGCATTCATAATGCATTCATGCTTATACTTGACATGACAGCTTTAACATACATTACTGACGAACATTATATAATTATATGATTATAATGTTTGTTAGTAATGTACATTAAAGCTGTCATGTCTTGTACATTGGAAGTAATATGAATGCAATCCATAATGACATGTTAAGATGTACTTATATGCTGCTTATGAATGTTCCATGAATGCATTAGGATGCTGCAGTGATTGTAAAGCATCAGACAGGTAGCATTGTTATTTATATAAGCAAAAGCGATAACAAAGTATCTGCAAGACAATTTCTCATTGTCATTAAATTATCTATTCACTTGGTAGTCTTGTGTTGGATAAAGAGTTAAAGGCATACTATTTACAGTGACATTATTATGCTGTAACGTTGAGCGATTTTTGTTGGAGGACCCCAGACAAGCCAGCGACAGGGTCGCTCTCAAGCGCCACCGGCCAAATGCCGCCCTGTTTGGGGCCCAGGGCTCTTTCAGTGCGCTATACACATGGCAATGTTCCAGGCCTGAAATTTACACTGTCATGTCAAGGTTTTCAATGAACGAGCCATGCTTAGATTACCATTAAAGTAAACAAGGCAAAATTAATGAAGTGCAGCTGGAGGTATGTAAACTAAGGTTATTTTACTTCTATTACTTCCAATAACTTGCCGCAGCTACAAGTCTCAGCTGTGACAGGGCTAGTATGGCCTGCAGAGGAGAGCTCATAAGTACTCATACTTGGAGTTTGCAGGGTTGGGGGATGGTACAACCAGGAGGCTCCTCCAACGCTGAAGGTGGGGTCCTCATCTGTCATCCAGAAAGACGCACGGTTTGTTTGGGAGCCGGTGTCCCATTGCCATCTCAGTTGTTGTCCCATTGCCATCCTGCCGGCGTGTTTACTTTGGGTGAGGTGAAGCATTGCTCTGGGTCTCTTGTAGTCAAAGTGCCCCCAGAGTGAGCTAACCAGACATCTGTAAGTGCTGAGATGATGTTTAGTGATACACTTTAACTACCTGTGCAGGTTGAAGCTGTTACCATCACGGTGTAATTTATCCAGCAATAGACTTTTACCCAGAATGCATCTTGCAAGCATACTGTAAGACAGCAAGACAACAAACAGAACCATGTGACATGATGGTCAGAAACAATAGGTGATTTGTTTGGTTATGGGAGTGGAGGTGGGCAGAGAGAACTGAAAACAAAACCCACAGGGAAATCAAATTAACGTTGACCTGTGGAGAGGGTTACAACAGAGAGCAGAGCAGGGCCTGGATGCGTGTTCTAACTTGAGAGACAAACAGAACCCAGTGCTGTATGACCCCAGTGGATATTTACACAACATTTCAGTCATTGTTTCCTGTATCGTGTGCCTCATATGAACTTGGCTCAATAAAACCAGGTTAATTAAAATGAGTCTTTTACAGTTATATAATTTCAGTTAAATAATGAAATAATATCCTTTATTTGTTTGATACTGATCATAACAGAAGTTGGTTTCGGGGCAGGAAGTCCTTCCGTAATTGGTGCCATTTTCTTGCTGGACGTTTTGTTGGTGAGGGGCTCTAACAGCAGCAGCGAATCCGTGACTGTGATTAGTGTGCTGGTGAACAGGAGCAGACACTTCTGCGACTCAGGGTAAATCCTCTTCCTCTGGGCACCTGCTCTGCTCACCAGCCGGCGATTCGACACTAAGTGTCAAAGTCCATTACGACACGATACCAGGAGGCCTACTTGTGGGGCAACCGGCTCTGGCCTTAAATTTTGTCAAATCGGACACCTGCATATTACAAAAGAAAATATAATTGTAATAAATGTACTTTATTTCTGAAGCGTGTGATTGTGCGTGAGTGTGTGCAGGTGTGTGTGGCCTGAAATGCACGCGGGTCCAGAGTGTCTTCTTACCTAGTGCCCTGTGCTGCCTAGGGTAGAGTCCAACACCCCACCCCTCATGACCCTGTACTGAGTAAGTGGTTAGATGATGGATGGATGGATGGATGGATGGATGGAGGGAGGTTTATAGCTCTGGAATCAGTGAGAGCATAGCGCGCTAGTGGTTGACTCAAAAAAAAAACATTGTTTTGTATTGGATGGTTGTTGCTAACACTGGAGTGCCTTTAGGAGAGGTACTGAAATAGCTAAGCTTTAAACATCATTTCCTTTGCCTGCCTAAGACTTGTGTGTGTATGTATCTGTGTGTGTGTGTGTGTGTGTATATATATATATACTGATATACTTAGTGTATCTTCTGTATTTTTTTAAGTGCAGTTTATGGTAACTTCAGTTATTTTTACACTTTCAGCTGCATCCTGCCACCGCAGATGTTGGCGTCTGTTGGATGGAGCCTGCAGTAGGGCACTGACACACACAGTGACCTTTCCTCATCCGAGCCAGCCGCCTAGACCACTGACGGACCCAGGACCACAGCCATCCCCGGAGATCCATCGGCCATGAGACGCGAGCGAGACTCATGCGATTAGCAGACCTCAGGGCCCGGTGGACGAGGCATGTCTGTGTGTCGGAGGAGAGCCACTTAGCAGGTAATGGGGCCACACCTGATCCATCTGTGGCAGGGCAGAGGAGGGAGGCCTCAGGAGGCCCACGGGCAAGGCTGCCCATCTGGCCTCCTCTTCATCATCCACAGTGTGCCAGGTCGGTCCTGGGGAGAGGCATGGGGGAGGGGGAGTAAGACAAACTGACATGTGGACAGACAGGCATACGCACAAAAGACACAGAGGGGCCAGGAGCAGTGTAGGAGAAAGCTACAGACAAAAAGATAAACAAGCATGCAGATGGAAGGAGACAAAGAGAGGCAGACAAAAGAGAGACAGAGAGACAGACAAAGAAACAGACAGAGTGTCCATGGGACTGACAAAGAGACCGAGACCATGGGACTGACAAAGAAACAGACTGAGACCATGGGACTGACAAAGAGACCGAAACCATGGGACTGACAGAGAAACAGACAGAGTGTCCATGGGACTGACAAAGAGACAGAGACCATGGGACTGACAGAGAAACAGACTGAGACCATGGGACTGACAAAGACACCGAGACCATGGGACTGACAAAGAAACAGACTGAGACCATGGGACTGACAGAGACAGAGACCATGGGACTGACAGAGAAACAGACTGAGACCATGGGACTGACAAAGAGACAGAGACCATGGGACTGACAGAGAAACAGACTGAGAGACAGACAGAGAAACATTCAGAGAGAAAGAGAGAGAGAGCCCATAAGACTGACAGAGAAACAGACAGAGGGAGAAACAGGCAGAGAAGAAGTCAGAGAAAAAGAGAAACAGACAGACATACACAGCTCTGGTCACACAGCAGAATATTTGCTAGCTGTGCTAGAACTATGGACGTAGACTGGGGCCATCTTACGCGCTCCTTCCTCATGACACCAAAGGGAACTGACAGATTATGTGATATGCACACAATGCTGAAATGCAGCCTGTGTCATTGAGCTACAGATTGTGAATGCAATGTTTGCTTTCTTCCACTAACATGGGCTCTTAAACACCAACGTCAGTTGCCAGTAGCAACATACTGTGTAATTTTGAGCGTAGGTGATTTCTCCGATCGGTATTCAGAACTCTGCAATATGCACTACATTATACCTTAAATAGGCTATTTTGCATAACCTATATTTGACACATGACAGTCTTGTGTAATTATTCCCCAATAAAAAGATCAAGTGGTTTTTATTTATAGGTAAGAAAGATCATATCACGTTATAATGTTTTGAGTTGGTCTGGGCTATTGCTTTTGGAACCTATATAATGGATTGTGTGAGTAATCTTATGCCTACAATTCTGTCTCTGCTTGGACTTTGGTGGTGAATTGGGAGTCCTTCAGTCCCATTGCTGTGACGTGTCCACAGATAATGTCTTTCTCACCCCCTGGTGGGAGACACTCGATGGGAGAGGTCTCGCACCTGTTTCTAGCTCTGCAGGCTAACCCTGCTGGCCGCTGTTCCTTATTAAGACGTGTCCAAGTTGTTAATAACTCATATAGCTGAAAACAGGTGGGACTGAATGAAGGATGTGTACAAGTTTTGCATCTGCAGCCAGAGCGTAACTACTGTACTTTCTCCCCCTGAAAATCTGGGCAGTGTGCTCTTGGTGAAGGACAGTTCTTTCAAATGATGTCCTGTAATTCTTTTCCCAGCCTAGACATGGACAGAGATATATGTTTACAAATTTCCACCATCCTTGGTTTTGTGGTAATAAAGATTCTATCCATCCATCCATCACTCCTTTTTTCAGAACTGCTTGTCTAATTCAGGGTTGCTCAGGGTCCAAAGTCTATCCCTGAAGCTATGGGCACACAGCAGGGAATAACCCAGGATGGGACACCAACCCATTGCAGGGCTCACTCACAAGAAAGATTCCAATGTATAATAATTAATAGAAATGTGTTTGTAATGCTTTCAGAATCATAATATGTCCACAAATCCACAGAATGGCCCATAACTGGTTTTACTCTGAACAAGTGGACCGGTGTATTCCTTGAGAACTGTATGATTTGAGCGGTTCTTCAAGAATGGCCAGTCTTCTGGACCAGTCATAACTGGAAATTAGTTGCAACACTTTAAGAAACATATAGTCAAGTCCTTTGAAAAGTTATAATTTGAGGTAAAGGGACGTGGGATACTTTGGATACCTTTTATTTTTTTTCCTAAAGCCAAGGGTAAAAATGTAAACTTATGAAATATCCACTATCATGTTGCTGAAGTTTGGTTATAAGGTTTGGTTTTCTTTTCATTGGACAAAGAATGTGTTTGGAAAGGTCTGAGATACCCAGTCTGGAGTAACAGATGTGTAGTTCGATTGAATAAACGATTACATTTAATGAGCTTGAACGAGTGTATCCCAGCAACACTGTTTAAAGGAGGCCGACGCTCGACGAGGCAGAGGAGGCCGTATTGGAGGAAGGAGCAGAAGTGCTTTAACAGTTCAGCTGCTTCCATTAACAGTTGTCACTATGGCAGCAGTTCAGTGAATTTAAATGGAAATGATTTAATTCAGTTTACACTCACATTTTTTTTCAAATATAAGTATGTTTACTTGCTTAGCTTATGCTTTTATCCAAGTGAATTACAATTTTTGCTCATTTATGCTACTCGATGCCTTAGAGGAGCATTTTAGGTTCAGTGTTATGGTCACGGGGGCTACAGCAAGGCCTCTGCTGAGCCTGGAAGAGCTTTGCTGCCTGCTACTTGGGAATAATAAGATATTATACAGAAAATGCAAATAATAGAGGTACTGTGGAACATGATGTCTTTGACTGGAATGGGGCAGATTTCCCAGAAGCAGTCTGCCATGGACCAGCAACTAAAGCATAATAAACAGCAGCAATGAAACCCCCCCCACACACATGTAAAGGGCTTCTCTATTGTCGAGAGTTCCTCAAGTTTATATAGTTTGAGTGTGATAGTGATATGATTTTGCACAAAGTAGTGCATTGTCCTGTCACTCTAAATGCGGCGGGAAACCTTGTGACCAATGTTCAAGACCTGCGATAGGTGCAAATGCTTTGCATCATTACTTGATTGTAGTTCCATAAATGCTCTGATCCTGGGTTGTATAGAAGCACGGGACACAACGTAGGGGACTCTCTCTCTCTCTCTCTCTCACTCTCTCTCTCTCTCTCTCTCTCTCTCTCTCACTCTCTCTATATACACAAACACACACACACACACCCATAATCCTGTATTATGCAACCAAACTCATTGGTAGACCAGAACAGAAGGTGAAGTAAATCCATCCATTTTATGTAACCACTTATCCTAATCAGGGTTGCTGGTAGTCCAGAGGCTACAAGCACAAGACAGGGAATGACCCATTGTGGAGCACCAACCCATCACAGAGCACACTCACACACCAATCACTCACACATGCATACCTAGGGACAATTTGGCAACTCCAATTAACCTCAGTACATGTTTGGACTTTGGGGGGAAAAACCAGAGTAGTACTCTGAGGAAACCTATGACAACATGGGGAGAACATGCAGAATTCTACACGCAGAACCCTAACAGAGAACCCTAGTCCCATAGGTCCCACAGTACTAACCTTTCTTCCACAATGCCAGTGAAGTAGATATACCATACCATTGTTTTAACCAACATTGAGACATAAAAGGCTGACTAGAACCATTTCTGGAGGAACCAGACTCTGGCTAGAGATAAATGTGTCACTCTTGACTCTTGCTGGGGCTTGCATACAGCAGGAGACACCTTCAAGTGCCTCACAGAGGGTTCATTAAGTCTGATATGTAACATGGAAGCTTGATGATTTCTTGAGCATCTTCTTCACTATAAGCTTGAAAAGCGGCGAACATATGTAAGTGATACTTGTTATTAGGAGATTTCAGCGATGTCTCGGCCAGGGTGTGACTCTTTCACCAAGGGGGGGGGGGGGGAGAAGAACGAACCTCAAAACGAACCTCAGCCACAGTCCCAGTAGGACAGACAGATTTCATTAGCATGGTCTGCTGGTGGGTCATCCATTTTGTCGAACATATTCCTCACTTTCCTGCAAGTCCCTGGGTTTTCCTGTGAATCGAATTAATTAGAAAACTCTAATTGCACTGCCAGGTACTTTCACAGCGAAGAAGTGCTGTAAATCATTCAGATAATGTCACCAAAAATCGAGAGAGCACTGCTTTCGTGGAATGGCATGACTATCATTTATTGTTTCGAATGTGCTCCCTTTGTAAGCTGGCTTCTGGCAGTTCTTGTACCTGATCATTTCTCTATTCTGATCTCAGTGGTTACTTTTGCTACACAGCTTGTTGTGGTTTCATCAACCGCACGTTTTTTTATACCTCATCAGGGCTCAGCATTCAGACCTTTATTGTAAAACTTACAGCTGAGCATCTATGACAGTAAATTTAGATGTATAAATGCTCTTTGTGAGTAATGCAATAAAAGGG
This sequence comes from Gnathonemus echidnorhynchus, assembly GCA_026776725.1. NCBI lineage: Eukaryota > Metazoa > Chordata > Actinopteri > Osteoglossiformes > Mormyridae > Gnathonemus > Gnathonemus echidnorhynchus. The sequence continues at coordinate 3,340,519 of JAODJU010000039.1, forward strand.
CTTCTGGAATGTTGCTCCCTCTGAGAGCAGGCCTCAGATGTGGAGGGAACTGGCTTCATTCTGCTGGCTCTTAAGCGATGATGTTCTCAGCTGCAGAGATATGCGCTTAAATATTCCTTTTCAACTGTACTGAAGCACGTTCCTTGTTCCGAGGAGAGGCGATTACTAAGTGTGTGTGTGTGTGTGTGTAGGGAGGTGGTCTCTAAGTTTCGGTCTGGGTGCTGGGACAAAGAGGCATATCCAGCAGCATATTCTGATGCTGTCAGAGTGGATGAAAACGTGCATCCCGAGCAAGTGACAGGTGTTACACAGAAGCACACATTGTGCATGAATGGCAGATATATGTCACACCGGGAAAATGGGGGGGGGGGGGGGTTATTATTCAAGAATGCATGAGGTGGCATCGGCCGAGCGTTTCTGCGGCAAAGTGTGCTGCATGTCTCCTCTGATCCTGCCGGAATGCAGGGGAACAAAACGCCATCTATATCCTGTGAGCATGTGAGCATCAAAACACAGAGTGACGTACGAATGGCGCCGCCGGCACAGGGCGACCTTATATTCTGGCCGTGTGATCACATATGCGTGGTCAAGCCGAGATCTTTCGATAAATTCAGGGGTCAGTCTGCCCAGGGAGAAGTGCTGACGTAAGAATGCAGTTAAAATCAGGAATGCTGGAGGCTGAGGTTAAACCCTATGCGACTGGCATGAAATGCTTCACCTCTTGACTATAGACCACAGTTAACAAGGCAGGATGCTTGCCAAGCTCCTGTAAGACAGCAGAATCAGGGCAGCTTTTGAAGTTACATCACAAGCCTTTGTGGAGACAGAAATACCAATGCAAGTGGTACCAAATGGTGTTCATGGGATGCATCCAATTATGCATGGTCTTGTGACCACTTGTGACACATAAAATTATATGCCTGTACTTTTTGGAATTGAGTAACATACTGATTCAATGTGCAGATTTTTTTTTTGCCTCACAGCTCTAAGGGTTGTGGTTTTGGATTTGGACTTGGGCCCAAACTCCTTAGATTTTTCACGTTTGCATGCATTGTCAACAGATTTATCCATGTCATGACATATTATGAAGACATGCTACTTGAGTGGATGGTAGCTTGATGTGTGAGTGCCTTGCAGTGAATCTCATCCAGGTTGTTCCCAGCTTCCTTGGATAGGCTGTGAATTGCAGGAACCCTTACTGGACCCGTAGTTAATCGGGGTTCAGGGCTCGTTGGGAGTTCCCTGATGGCTTGAAATTCTGCATACATGAGATCACATGAAACAGCTGTATATCCCCACCCAGCATCCATATCCAGCCAGTTGCTGGCTGCATTTTTGCAAACCCTGGAAAATCTCATGGGTCGTCTTCTTTAAATTCATCATCAACTTTCTGTCAAGCCCTCTTCTGGGTCCACTAATAATTGCTTCCAGCTTATCAAGTCAGAGGTTCAACAACAGGAGACTCTGCTGTGTTCATCCTTTTCTTTATGGAGCTGTCAAATCCTCCTCTTCTGTTTTCTCCAGCAGCAGAAGAGGAGTCCCAGGTGTGACCTCAGAGTCTGGCCGCCTTATTTGGCAAGCTCCTACCTTGCATCACCATAACTCCACCTCAGTGGCCCGTTCTGGCCACACCCTCTTTGTTAGTCTGGCAGCTGGTTGGTCTTAATTGGAGAGTGTCTTGTGCTCCCACAATGCATTGCAAATTGTCTGCGGGAGGTTTTCAGCTCCTGTTAGTGCTGGTGCCTATTCTGTTTAAATTGCTTTTCAGTCCAGGATCAGCACACTGTTTGCATTGTTCATTCTTTTTGCTAGAACTTGAAACCAAACCTTTTAAAATTATATTGAAAAGCAAATGTTTGATTTCATAATTTATTTCATGGGTTTGCTTGAATAAGGGTATCAGTTTCATTCGAGACGGTGTGTATATTTTGTATGAAATTCTCGCAGAACTCGTTATCTTTGAAGGGATTTGAAGGATTCAGACAGCGGGAATGCATGTAATTATATTAGGACTTTGGGGATTCAGTGATATGCAGCCCAGAGTCCTTTCATTCTTGTCTATATCAATGCTTTTTATTCATCATGTGTATATGTTCCCACTGTTGCTGGAGTGCCGTTATTGTAGGACTTGCATTGTGGGATGTAGACAGTAAGTTTGCTGAAATTCTTTATCGAGCTTTTACAGTTACTATACAGTAATACCAAGTGGTACAATCACACTTTTGTCTGGCCGCCTGTTAAAACTGGACACAGTCAGTGACTCTATAGGAAAGTCAGAGGTTTCGGGCCGAGTGAATATCCTTTTGTAACAGCCGTCCACAAAAGCGCTTCACATCTTGTCAAACAAGGCTCTGTAACATAAAAGTGCCTTATACTCTGATGTATTGACTAGTACCATCTGGTGTCCTGGCAAGTGACAAAAAGATCATTGGGCCCAAAAAGAGAGAACTCTGTTAAATTTTTGTCACTTTCTTTAGGATGAAAACAGATTTATATTTATGTAAGGGAAGCCGGTTTTAAGCGCGACCAAGTAGGCAGGTAGTTGCTGGAGTAAGTGGAGTTTTTATGTTATTTCTTCTCTTCTTTTTTCAATTGGTAAAACCATGAGAGAGTGAGAGAGAGAGAATCTGGGAATGGCATCTTGGAAATCGCTGCCTCTGAGTAGCTGTTGACATACCAGCATCGTGGCAGAAGCTTGTCATGCATGAAGTCTATCCAGTGGCACCTTACGGATGGTCATGCTGTCGTCACTGCTCTTACCAGCCACGCGAGGGCCGTAAAGCAGCTGGCCTTCACACCTCCCTTGGAGGAGGCCCAAGCTGGGATGAAACCTGGCACCCCCCCAGACTGTAGTGCTCCAGGTTCAACAATGGATTTATAATCCAGAGAGTCGTGCTCCGTGCGTCACAGCATTTCAGCTCCCACACTGCCCTGTCCAACAAAAGCAACATCTAAGAAGATGACTTAGGGCGATGAAATTCTACTCAGCGTGATGAATTTCCTGTCCGTGTTAACTCCCTCTAATATCAGCAAAGTATAAGTCCAAGTCCTTTCAGACAGTGAGACTGGAAACACACCCAGCTAAACATCGGCCTCCTCGCACCATATTTGGCATAATGCGCGCTCTAGATACGATGCATTAATCAAAGGTCTTCAGGTCTTAATGTTAATAACAGGTTTCTATCCAAAATGTTGCCAGGATTTGGTTTGGTAGGGAGGCTGTGGTGTGGCATCACTTTACCTACCGCTGGGCTTCTCTGCCTTTAAAGCCCCTTAGATGAAGGACTGTCATTGCCACAGGCAGCTCGTGACATCGCATGAAGCAACACCGCACGCAGCTCTCCTGAGTCATGTCGTTGCCATGACAACCTTTCGAGCGCAGTCATTTTTTGATCACACACAACAAGCCTGCCTTCTGTGGTTCCAGGATGGTCGCAGCGATGATGTATCTATAAAGAGACTGTTTACACTACTCATTTCACCAACATTTCTGTTCATTGTGTGTAACTAAGAGCCGTAGCACTGGTTTGCATTTACAGTGTGATCACATTTCAGTTTGCAAATACTATCAAACCTGCTTTAAGTTCTCACTGTTATTATTATTATTATTATTATTATTATTTATGTAATGGACTGTCCTTGGTTATATGTGGCAGCTATTGAGCACAGTCTGCTTTTCGATTTCATTGCTTGTGAACAGAACGCTGTAGGGTGAGATTGTGTCTAAGCAGCACAGCTGTGCCAGCTGAGGTTATGGGGAATGCACATGGTTAGAAAACACGCCGTATGTATTTACGCTGGAAATCCTGGGCTCTTTTTTTTTTTTACACTGTCTCGTCCCATCAAGGTCTTCCGTGAGAAATGTAAATGTGGTATGTGAATTGGCTGAGAGCACGGCGCTTGAAAAAAACTGTGAACTTTCAAAGTGGAAGGTCAAACTAGAGACGGCCGTGGTGAAGGAAGCTTCCATGCCACTTTAGGAACGGTGCGAAAGATCTCAGCGTGATATGTGTGCCGAGGTCAGCAGGTAACCAGTGCAGGCTTCCGTCTGAATTTTTTTTCCACCAACAGCTCACTGTGGGCCCATACAGTTCGGGAGGGAGGTCAGTTACCTTGCAAGTCTTATAAATCTCCGTGCCTCTTTTTAAGATGTGTCCAGATATACCGTGTTGCCAACAGTGTGCAGACATCGCTATGAATTTGAGAAATTGCCAAATTAAGCCACACCCATTACCGATACATATATATGATGCACGCAGACATGCAATTTCTGCAACATTGACAGCAGAATGGATGGTCATACAGAAGAAGTTAGTGACCTTCTGCTTGGCACCATCATTGGACACCATCACATCCAACAAGTCAGTTTGCCACATTTCTGCCCTGCTAGAGCTGCCCCGGTCAGCCGTAAGTGGAGTCAAAACACCCATAAGCAAGTTTCGGTGTGAAGGGGTCGGTCACGCAAGCTCACAGAAAGGGACCCGATCGCCCAGCATCAATCCAGTACCTGTATGGCAGCAAATCGCACCAGCGATGTTCCAACATCTAATGGAAAGCATTCCCAGAAGATCAGAGGCTATTGAAGCAGCCATGGCTGAATAAATTCATATTAATACTCATGGTTTTGGAATGAGATGTTGGACAACCTGGTCACGTAGCGTCCCTTGTTTGTCCCTGCGATTATGTGACGTCAGGTCATTCTCTTACCCGCTCATAATCATACATATCGACAAGCACCCTTTCATCTGGTCATCGCGCATGGAGAAAGGTCCATACTTGAGCTTCTGACAAACACGCAGTGCTGCCTGCTCTCAGTGACCCCCTCAGAAAGAGGAAGCAGTATGCAGCTGCAGTTCTCTGCCAGCCGTGACACCAGCGCTCAATGGCAGGATGTCCTGTTTTGAGTTTCTCTGTAAGTCCTCTGTGTGGCCCAGCTGTGATGAGTCAATGTCCACGAGAAGACCTGATTCCTGTTTGAAAAAAACACACACACATCACGCCTCGCCCAGTCGAAAGGCTCCAATCAGCTTTAGAGGATCTTGACTTCTGAGCCCCTGTAGTTTTTGCCTGTTGGGAACTTCCTGTGATGCCATGTGAACCAGGAACCTTACCCTTCCTTTGGAGGGCCTGGGTGGTGACTGTGTATGACCACTTTGGGTTCGACAGGCAACGTGACAGAGGATGGAAGGCGAAAGCAGCTTCGGCATCTAATACTCATCTTCAGCTCTCTTTATTTCCACAGTGGAAACACTCCTGACCTCTGGGAAACCACTAGAGGAAGAGCAGTCCTTTTAAGAAGTGACTCGTTTCCATTTCCTGCAGTCGATAGTGGCATTTCATTTCCCAGACCATGCTAAACATCTATCCCCATTCGCACCATTATTTAGCTTGTATTCAGCAACTTTTTTTAATGACACTTTTCATCGCGTTACACCAAACGTGTAGGAATCATTGCACTTGGATCTGTCAAAGGCTTGGGATTATTCGACCCGACTTTCAGGGGTTGCAGGGGAACAGACCTGCCCTATGTTCTCCCACCACAAGGAGCAGCTGAACTCTCGCACCGTGGACCTCAGGCATCTCTCACACGGCCATGAATGAGGACGGTGTGACGGGCCTGAATTAGCTTCCTGTTCTCTCTTCTCAATCAGAGCAATGAAGACAGCTACGTTTTTGTAATCTCCTGAATACAGATCCCAAGATCCATACAATGTGGGAAATAAAAATGGGCAGCCATGAGCCCTGCTTCCTGCATATCTGCATCACCATAGAATCGATGAGCCATTTGCCATTCTTCACCGGCATGGCGATTTGTGTTTGAACAGGTTTGGGAAACGAATGATAATCTGCCTGAATATGTCTTTGTGTATACAATAGAGGCAGCGGCAAGAGTGATTCCTAAAAGGTTAGCATATTCTACATAATTCAAGTGTACCACCAAAACAAAACCAAGATGCTCCTTCCACATGTATTTACCCTCGAATGATTCAATAGTTATGTGTGTAACACTTTATGAACCTTTAGATTTAGCTAATGACGACACTTTTTTGTGCAGCTAAGCACTAAGCCTTTCCTGTAACAGTCTCCCTACACCATTTTTGAGGAATTTCTGGCTGTTACTTTTTTAAAAACTTCAATTCAGTGACGTCTGTGTGCTACCCGACGAGGACAAATTCCCCCAGGTCCTGCCTTGAAATATCTGTGGGGGTTTTAGTCCAGATCTTCACTAGATCCATGTAAAATGTAAAATATCTTCTTCTCCAGCAAAAGAAGGAAATTCTGTTGTTGATGCGCTTGCATGTTTCGGATCACTGTCTTGCTGAAAGACCCACTTTTGGTTCAGCTTCAGGTCATGGACAGATGGCCTGACGTTCTTCTCGAGAAGCACCTCATAGCCTACAGAATTCATCATCATGTCACCGATGGCAAGCTCCTGAGGCAAACAAAAGCAGCCGGAATCAATGACACTCCAACTTCCTTTATATATCGACTTTTCTCAACTCAGTCAAGGAGTAACATAGAAGAAAAGCATGAGCTGACTAAAGATGCGAGGGATTGATATGAGAACCCTTAAACCCCACTGGTTAAGCTATGACTGGGGTGTATGCTATACTGGCCTACGGTTCTTAAGCAAACAATCCACTGCATACTTTCTTTAGGTCACTGCACCCTTTCAGTTAAGATGCTCTCACTGCATCAATAACAGTATCATGTGGTCACACACCAGGGTCCGCAGTTCGGACAAGGCAGTACACATAAAAGAGTTATTTTTCATTACACTGTGAATTATCTGCTGTACTTTTCCAGCCTGCTGTTTTTCTGGGGAGGAGGTGATGAGGGTTGCAGACATAATAGCCACTGGTAGCGAAAGTCTTTTCCTCCAGAAAACCATCAGTGCAGCTGTCTACTCTATTAGAAACAGTGGAAGTTAGTGCAGAAAAAAAACACTTCCGCAACTGCCCACCCCCCCTGATTATAGGGTTATACTTCATAATTCATGAATCTGTTGTGCAACATCCATGGTGTTTCTACACTCCCTACAGGTGCACCAGCCAAAGTTTATTATGAAGGAAAGTCAGCATCTCAATATACGAAGCTTGGAGCTGCAGTTTCTGTGACCTGATTTTTTTGGTCCAGTGTTATTTTATAAATACATTTTTTTTTTTCTCGGGCGGGGGGGTGAATTTTCCCTTTCCATTTTAAATACAGTTTTTAAGATTGTAAGACCTCGGTCCAAATCTGAATGTGGCTTTTCATACGTGTTGATCCACAGGACACCCGTGAAGAGAAAATCCCATCTGTAAACTCTGTTTGAACTCAGGCAGAGCTAAAATACAGCATCAGAACCACATGTGCTGCCTGGATCCTCGCCGGGCTGTGCGTCAAGTTAAACAGGGAAAAAAAACATATATAATTAATCACACATTAGAGTGGTTCCAGTCACGCTGGGACATTGAGACTTAAATGTTAGCCCCATTACAAAGGCGTGTGTTCATTTTGCACAATACAGTTAATAGAGGTCACACTAGAGAGCCCACTGGGTTTTGTGTGTTGGTCTGTTGCTCTTCTGACTGTTACTGAAATGCAGGAGGATTCTCCTCAACTCCAATGGCCACTCAACCTGCTCACTTGGCCGCGGAATAATGTGCTGAAGTTTATGTAAATCTAGTGCACCATACAGAACAGGTAGCACTCGCAGAGCATTTAAAATGTCTAATTAAGGGATTGTTAGCTTGAAAGCAGCTAGGCTGAGTTTTTCACTGTTCACTCTGCTTCAGGTTACTCATCACAACTTCACAGAACCGTTGAGAATTCTCTTCACCCCATTCGTGTTACTACTAACTGAAAAAACACTTCGAATGGCCCCAAGTTGATTCTCGAAACTGGAGAAATAGACGTTGTCCTTTCTGCCGATGTTGTGCAAAGATCAAGGAGGGATATGGCATGGGTTCTTTTGGATTTTTGCAAACTAGACAAGAACTTAGAAGAAAATTGTATTGCAAATCTGCTCATAATTAAAAGTGAATTCAAGAATTTAGGTGCGTCTTCACCCAGTGTCACAAAAGTAGATTCAATATAGGGAATTTCAACATCTTGCAAGCTGCCCAACCTAAGTGAGTTTGTGTATCATGTAGAATTATAAAACAGCTGTTTTCTTGCTACACCGAAGAGGGTTGAGGTTTGGTTCCTTTATTCAAAGCAATTTAGTCATATTATTTCCCAGGAGGCTGTGCAGGTTGTGGCTGCTGGGGGAGTGCATTGGAGCTCAAATCAACCAAGTCACGCACACAGCCGTAGGGGAATGGCGTCTCAAAGGTAAACCTCTGGACTTAATCTCATGTTTAAATAAAGGAAAATAAATCACATTCTGGCCTCTCATGTTCACATCCTTTCATTAAGGGTCAGTGGCAACAGGAGGCAATATTTGTTTGGAAAGACTGAATCCCTGGGAGCTGATGGTGCAGCCATCGCCCCAAAGACCTGTGAAGGCAATAGTGCTCCCAGGCTTCTGCGTCTCCATGACAACCTTGCCGACGATCATCCCCCCGGGATCAAAGGGCCGCGGTTGGGCCGGTGCAACCAATGCGGGAAACATCTGAAGCACTCTCCATGCGTCCGAGGCCCCCGGGCCAACATCAGACCAGCAGTCAAAGCCAGCATTCACTCCGCAGGTCGCTGATACACCCTCGGTCAGAGAGAACAGCGACATGTGTCCGTCCCTGCAGGTGGCTGTCTTCTAGGGACCAGACAAGGTGTGGTTCTCACAATAAACTGCACAGCAGGCCCGCACACACGCCATGCCGCAAAGAGCAGCAGTGCTCTTTCATCATTCGATAAGTGGTTCCAACAGTCCCTCCCAACGTCAGCGTATTGAAATAGCACAGATTTTCCTCATCATTAGGCTTAAACTAGGTCACTACATTCTTCGATTTTCTCCCCGCGAGTGTATTTTTCCCATTAATCAACATATGGCCTTATGTCGGCGGACCGAAACAGGCGAGTTCGCGAACTAATGTTTCAGCTAGTCTTTGGAGACGCTGATCAGCATCTTCTGGGTGGAGTGTTCTGCTTTCAAGGTTTGCCCGGCATATGGAAAAGTCACTTTGCAAGACATCTGCGAATTTTCCCCAAATGTTTGAGAAGAAGCGCTTGAGTGGAGATGTACAGTACAATGTTTAAAGCTATTCATTTGATAATCACTCCTGTCCGTGCAGATTTACAGGCTATCAAGACAAAAATACAGTAAGATCAATATGGTGGAAAAAAAGACACTTGATACTGTGTGAAGAATACAGCATATCTGTCGTTCAGGTCTTGGGGGTTATGCTGTGAAACCATTCCTTGTTTGATTGTATCTGCAGATGTTCTCTAATGTTGCTGGAAAGCCTTCGTTAGGAAGACAGCTGAGCATTAGCTAATTGCGTGTTGAGGCCAGTCAGCTGACCTTCGGTCTCCCTCCATTCCAACCTAAAGAGATTTTGTTCCTGTAGCAAATTGCAAATTGTATTCTGCCTTTTTCTGTTTGCGTGTGCACAGTGTGTGTGTGTGTGTGTGTGTGTGTGAAATACTTTAGGCAAATATGTTTGGTACTTGTCTTTCAAAAAATAAACTGAACTGCATTGTTTGCCGTTGCTCGGAAGGGAAGCTGAAAGAATTGCAGTCTTTGCCATGATGGTCCCTGGGAAGCAACCATCACAGGTCATTAGTGCCACCCAAAGGGGCCTCCCCTGACAGAGCCATGACAGAGTAATGGGGGGTGTCAGGACATGATCCACCCCCAAGCTGGGCCACCACTGCATGCTGGGTAATCTGGGTGCCAACCAATACCAGCACACCCTCCGGAAAGCATCTGATCCAGAATGTATATACAGCATGTAACAATGTCAACTTTAGATGGAGATTTAATCATGACATATGAACCTTTATGTTTTTCTTTTTTTTTCACTGGGGAGTTCGTTGTAATCAGATTGTAATCAGTCTTGTTAAGCTTCTTTCATCATTCGATAAGTGGCTCCAACAGTCCCTCCCAACGTCAGCGTATTGAATACTGCTACACGGATTAAGACATGAAAAAGATGAAACACGAGTGTATCGCTATTCATGCGTTAAAATATCTGCAATAGCGAGGCTATTCTGTAATGTTCTGTTTGTGCAGTAGCTCGTCGCCACAATACAGCATCAGTAACAAGTCTGATGACTTAATAGATTTCTTGAACAGACACGTGCAGAAACAATTATGTCAAGCTGGTATGGTAAAGCAAGCCGCTAACTGGCGGCCTAATTTGTGCCTGCCCTGCTCTTTAGCTCTCCCGCCATCTGCAGCCTCGCTCGGTAGGCCTCTGTCATGCACCCATGCCTTCCAGCAAGGGGGATCATTGCAGGAGACAGGCACGGCAAAAACGTCGCAGCTCTCGTCACGTGAAGGAAACCGACCATTTAATCATTACTTGGTGCTAATTTGTGAATTATGAGCAGGCTAACTTTACGTGAGGAAAAAATATGTTAACATGCTTTAGGTTAAATCCAGTTCTTCCAGTTTTTTTTTTGTAAAATCGGAATGTGATTTTTGTTGTGGATGCTCGATTTTTTTTCAGGTATTAGCCAAACTTTCACCTGCCATTCCCATACGGCCTGTTCCCTCTGTTCTGCCTTTGCTATGCTGGAGTCTTTACATTTTAATGACTAGATTTATTCTGAGCAATTAAAATGAAAATAAATAAATTGGATTATGCCTCGTAAATAATTGAATGATTGAAGACTCGCTGTATGTTTTTAAGTTTGAATCTGGACAAATCAAAGTATTAAATATGGATTGGCATGGCAGTACAACGAGCAACTCCGATGCTGCACACATTCTCGGTAGAGGGTTACAACTCTGCTTTCTGTGTTTGGTAATTCAGCTCTCTCTGCTTCATGTGGGCTTAGTCCAGCTACACTGTCAGGAAAAAGTACCAAGTTGTACCTTTGAGGGTACAATTACTAGTCACTGGGACTGTACCCTCTGGGGTCTGCTAATTGTACCCCATCCATCCATCCATCCATTTTATGTAACTGCTTGTCCTCTTCGGGGTCATGGGGGTCTGGAGCCTATGGGCACACTCACACACCAGTCACTCACACACCAGTCACTCACACACCAGTCACTCGCACACCAGTCACTCACACACCAGTCACTTACACACCAGTCACTCACACACCAGTCACTCACACATGTGCACCTACGGACAATTTGGTCAATTGTACCCTTAGCTGTAGGTAAATGTACCTCTTAAGGTACAAAAATTGACTCTGAGGAGCATCCAGAGTGTCCCCTGCCTTGTCCCCAGTGATGGACTGGCACCCCGTCCAGGGTGTCCCCTGCCATGTCCCCGGTGATGGACTGGCACCCCGTCCAGGGTGTCCCCCACCCATGTGCCCTCTGCTGACTGGGATTGGCTTCGGGCCCCATGCAGCCCTGACCATGATAAGCAGTTAGAGAATGCTGAACCGTGTTTTTTGTGCAGGAAAAAAATGATCTGCCTAGCTCAGAACATAGCACAAAACACAAAACAGCAAAAATGAATGAACCAGTAAGGTCTTCACTGGGAAGAATGTCACAGTGCAGAGTCTGACCTTTGACATGTGACATAGCCTGACCCTTGACCTCTGACATAGCCAGAGCCATGAAAGTTAAATGCAAATTCAGATAAAAATGTCCGATAACAGACCAGCATCTCTACCATCTCATTGTTTTCATTTTGATAGAAGTGGAATATTTTTCTGCCAGATTTTCACATTTTATCATCCATCTTGACAATTTCAGTTGCAAAACGTAGGTATGCAGATATCAAGCGACGGATTGGTTTTGAGGTCACTATAAAATCTGGGCTCAAGCTCATTACTCACTATCCAAGGGCACTTGAGCTAAAAACCATTGATGTTTGAAGTGCCAAGCTAAAGACGTAGCTTGGAGAATCATCCTTCCCCCGCAGTGTTTTCTAGCGTTTTCCATGTGAAGCATCACTGAGGGTTTTAAATACTCTCTGGTGTAGCTATAGAATGTGTTCATCCGACCTTTATCGACTATTCAGAGGAACGTGTGAGTTCAGGCAAAACGATTAGCAATAAAATGTTGACTTTTTTTTTTTTTTTTTTTTTTTACAAAGCAGAAAAATAAAAACGAACTTAATACTTAATCAGGTGACAAAGCAGTTTTATTGCCCATGTTACTATGGGGACCACGATTAAAGGCCAACAGACCTTATCTCTCTGGGCCAGGTTTTCTTGTGGTCATTAAATTCCGATCGTTTCCCCCAGACCACTGTAACATGACCAGAGGGACGCTCCGTTTAGACCAGCAGTGCAGCTTTGGTCATGTCAACTTATCATCCTTTCAGTTTTTCAATTATCTGTTTCAATTATCTTTAAAGACAAATGCTGGAAAAACAGTCCCGGTTCACAGGAAATGCAGAGCACACTAAATGAAATGATTTACCCATCTTGAGGCATAACAGCTCTAGTTTGTGGTTTTAAGCCGCAATGCATTCTGGGAGGAGAAAAACCACAGAACAATGTGCGATCAGTTCATTTTACGTCTTAATTATTTGTTTTCATGCCGTCTGTCTTGATGCCTGTAATTATCTCCTTAACATGCATTTTTTTCTGCAAATCACTGACACTGCACTCTGTTTGCAGGGAAAGCACTAGGCTGCGACCGCTTTGTGGGTCTGTGGCAATGTTGTTCTGCATATTTTGCCATGGAATCTGTCAATATTTCATAGGAGTCTTGTATATTATGTACAAGGCACCACGGCACAGGCTTGGAGTTCTGGCGCCACAGTCACACGCTTAAAGTGGGTTCCCTGTGTCGAGAAGCGGCCGCCTCTGATCTGCGACCCTGGTGGAGCCAGGGGCCCGCAATGCCGATTAAGACTGTCACAAATAAGCACAGCGGCCGTCAAAATAAACGTCAGGTAGCAGGAAGCCTCTGGGCTGAACCCCCCTCCTCTTCAGCCGCCATCAAAGCATGCCACAAAACGCTTGTTGAAGTTAGAAGATTACATCTCGGGAGGGAAGAGGTGCCTAATTACCCTACCCAACACAAACCATTATACACACTTAGCATGGCCCATGTGAAACCAGTCAGGCGTGGTCCAAGCTGCACTCTATATGGAGGGTATAATACTGGCTGCCCAGCCCAAGGCGCTGTGGGGCAGCTGAGATGGTTGTAGATGATCTCCTCTGGCTGCCAGAGCATTCAGGGGAACGTCGACCTCGGTGACCTGTGGATCGGTTCGGGACCCAAGACTCATTACCTGCATCAGAAACGGGGGTCAAAAACAAAGGAAAAACATTTTGTTATGTAAGTAGGAAAAAGGTCACGTTTAAATTAGGCCCATAAACACCAGTTGAACTCTGAAGCAAAGGCCAGTATTTCATTTTAAAAGGGAGCAAATCCCCTGACTGCAGGGCAATGAGAAAGAAGAACGCAAACACTGCCTTCATCTCTGAGGGCCAGTGGGAAGGGAGAGCCTTCTCGATAGTGGAACTATACACTGTACAAGATTATTTTGAATAAACCTAAGGGCGGATTAAAAGCGACACCAGAGTCACATGACTGGCCAAACAAAGGCTTTACAGCGGAGATCAGGCCTGATAAAAAGGACATTCTGGTGATATTACTACAGCAGCGTGCTTCTGGGAACGTGCTCTCAGCATCCTACCTTCATTTTGTGGAAATACCAAAAGCAATGCCCCCCCCCCCCCCATGCGTTGTGTTGAAACTAAACATGCTTTGCTTCCGTTGACCTACTTTACAGTGTTAAATGAAAAATTCAGCGCGAGTATCCCAGTGAAAGCAGTGTGCTATAATTAGCTGTCTCGTTAAATGGGCATACGGCGGATAGAAAACAAACCAAAGCCATTACACATCACGGACAGGTACACAGCGCCCAGCCAGATTGCACCTTCAGGCTGAGCTCCATCAATTTAATAACCTGTGCAACTCTTCACAGTTTAGAGGATTAATGCATCTGACAGTGTCAGTTAGGGTAAAATGTGAAACCTTCAAAAAGCCACTGCTCCAGAAAAAGTAAACAACCAGCCCAATCCCGTCCTGCTCTCTTGGCACAGTTTGATATTTTTACATTGCGGTTTTTTTCATATCATAACATTTTCTTCGCTGAACGAGTGTGTATGAATAATGGTACCCCTCTGGTCTGCATTCCACCCCTGGAGTGCCTCTCTGAATTTTATTTTTGATTTTTTTTTTTCCAGAGGGGGACTGTGGGAATGACAAAGAGTAAATGATGCGGGATGTTTTAGCGAATTCACAGGTCGCAGGGAGACGCTCTGCCGCAGCTGTGAGCATGAAAGCGTCCCTCCAAGACCTCACGACATGCTTTGGTCTGATATGAATATGCAATTCCAGAATGTAATACCCAATGAGAACCAACAGCAAACAGAGCTATCGGTTTTGATCTCATTTTATGATTTCTGTTGTCTGTTTCACACACTTTGGCAGCGTTCTGGCAATATATTTTGCTAGCAGTTTTATGTAAGCGATGAACTTTTCTGCAGCACACTTGTGTCAGCCGATATTATCTTTATGAGGAATATCATTTCGATAGATGAATAGCATGCTGCTAGCCAAAAAAAACAACAGTATTGGAAGCATATGATAATAACTATGGCATCATCAGTTAACGAAAAACATCCTGTTTGTCTTTTCCACCTTCTGGTTCTGGCTTTCTAGCACCAACTTCTTATTTTTTATTATTTTTCTAGTCTAATAATGTTGTTGTGACAACCTACATTAAGCATTTCGCAGCAAGTACTTTCAATAGGGTACTACATAAAAATACGTTGAATGGAATAAAATTTCCAAGCTGCAAAGTAAACAGCAATCTCTCCATGGTCACACAGTGCTGCCCAATTCGGGCAGGCTGCTCTTCAAACCACGCTGCCAAATGGGCCCTGAAACTCTTCAAGCCCTTTGCTGTCTACATTCCACCCCAACCACTGGAGACGTCTCTGGGTTAACGCACTGAAGACGGGTCAAGGCTAAACTGCTGAAATCGCAATGAAAATGCTTGTTGCCTAATTCGGGCTATTCTGAAAGTCAAGACATTACGGGTAGCTGCAGGACGTGCAGTGCTCTAGTGATCGTTCCCGTGAGTCCATCCATGCCTCCGGGGGAAGCACTTCAACCCATGTGGATGCAAAAATGGTGCAGTACATCCAGAGAGGTGCGCGGGGGGGGGGGTTAATGGGAACCTAGTGGTTTTGATTGTATTTTAAGCGTACAGAGTGGTAGCTGCTTTAGAGCATGTCCCAGTACGAGATGTGTAGTAGCTGCTTTAGAGCATGTCCCAGTAGGAGATGTGTAGTAGCTGCTTTAGAGCATGTCCCAGTAGGAGATGTGTAGTAGCTGCCTCGGAGCATGTCCCAGTAGGAGATGTGTAGTAGCTGCTTTAGAGCATGTCCCAGTAGGAGATGTGTAGTAGCTGCTTTGGAGCATGTCCCAGTAGGAGATGTGTAGTAGCTGCTTTGGAGCATGTCCCAGTAGGAGATGTGTACAATAGTAGCTGCTTTAGAGCATGTCCCAGTAGGAGATGTGTAGTAGCTGCTTTGGAGCATGTAGTGGTTGCAGTGGCTGGAAGGACATTTTCCTCAGATACTGTAATGGAAGTTTTGCCTTGTTTGTTGCACAATTACATGCGTGACCAAAAATTGGTTTTTCGAGTCCATCGTACCTGTGCCCAGACATCAAACGCAGACTTCGCGTTAGTCTTTTTGCTTGCGCGGTGATCGTGAAAAGCTTTCTGTGGCTCATGGCAAATTCCCAGCCTGCGAAATGACCAGCTGAAGCCAGGGGTAAAATGGAGTTCACCGTTTTATTGCCGCCCCGCGCTAGGGCTTGGCAGTGTCTGTCCCGAGCCCTTCCAGCTTGGCTTCCGCTTTGTAGACGTGGCTGGTTTAAAGCATGATACAGTCATATTCGAAAAATTGCGTCTTAAGTGCCCTGCTGGTGGCACCATCGCACACGCTGCCTGTAGCGAAGATCAGCCACCCAAGTGGAATCCTGACTGACAGATCTGACTCTTGAAACATTTTTGTCTCCTGCCATTGAAAAGGATTTTTAATGCATGACAGTTAAATTGATAATCTGCGACAGGCCTGTCGGTGTTTTACACGGGGAGAAACTAGCGTGTTAAAAGTGAAATGAATCTTAAAGGAAAGACGCAGATCAATATGGTGATTAAAGCAGACAGTTTATCACAGGGAACACTGATTGGGCTCTTAGCGAGAAGTGCTGTTAGTGTAGAGGCAGCCATGGGTTCGAACAGAATGCACCACTGCTGAAGTTACAGAGAACAAACAGCAGTGCATGTCGACATTAAACCAGGAGTCAGACCCTGCTGTCCAATCACAGACGTGCGGCCGCGTCGTTACCCTCCCCCCTACGTGTGGGGGCTTCCTGACAGTCTGTCACAATGAAGGCCTTTGTGATGGGGGCGGCAGCCTGCTGTCTGTGGTAGGCTTGTTATCTCGAAGGTACACGCTCACAAGTGACCGCGGATGAAGCGCCTCGGCTCCTACAACCGACGTTTGCCTGCTCCAGGCTGCAGCATTAAGGGCATTTAGTTCTTCACGTGGGTGGTTATTATGTATAATAAAATATTAATACCCTTATGGAGGTCTACATTGTGATGCACAGACTCACATGCTACTCACATGCTCACATTCAAAAGACTCATAGTAATGTATAAGCAAACATGGATTTGTTGTTGATCTTACTCGTTAATCTGTCAGCCACAGCTCTCCCGGCCATCCACGGAGGAACACCTGTTTCTGTGACAGGAAGTGCCTTGACTTGGAAGCAACAAAGGTACTTCCTGTGACCCACCCTGTGTCCACTGACTCCTCGCACAGAGAGCTTAACAAAGAGGCCCCTCCTGTTCAGGTTGCCTTATAAGGAAATGAATGCGTGACTACTTGAAAAACAAAAATAAATTACACAAACAAATCTGCCTCTACTGCACTGTCTTTCACCCCATGGGGAGTTGCGCTCGCTGGGTGACTGACTGTTAAAACAAATCTATTTTTTGGCTCTGCACAGAGCATATCTGTTTTTTTTTTCAGTTTTTCCCATGCTATTTCACACAGGTGATCGGTTAATATGAACCATTAGAACAATTTTGGTTTAAAGATATGATATTTCCTGGTTCAGTTTCTTGAGAAGCATGTTTGACTAGACTTGCCCCAGTAAATGCATAGAAATGAATTAGAAAAACAGTCACTCCATAAATAAAGCAATTGAACCATTACGAAATTTTCTTTGGAATCTCCGAGGAAGATATCCAAAACAGATATCTATCTTGAATGAAAAGATTAAAGGTTAAGCAATGGGGGCTCTGTTGTATAGTCCTGCATGTGTTTTCCAAATACTCTTTCACAAATCCATCAAACATATGGCAATGCCGATCACCATTTATGTTCTTTCCTCTAGATTGACTTTGAGAGCTTTGATAACCGGTGACATAGAAACAATGAGGGTTCTTCGGTTCCAGAAAGTGTCGTATTTGTCAGGGGGCAACACTGGACAGGACATGAGTCATTGGACTTGTTTGGCATGCTCCCATTGCAAGGACCACAGCAGGAATACCCGTGTCCTTCTGGGGCGAATCTAGGATTTTTTTTAAGGTGGGGGGCATAAGAGGGCCCATATTTCATACAGAGGGGCTGACCTTATCATTAGTCAATGATATTTTTTTCTTTTATCTGTGAATGACTGGGGAGAGGCCAGTGGAGGGGCCAATCAGCTTTCTCCTGGGGCCGGTGGCCCTGTGGTCCCGTCCCTGTATTGGCCCCTAGTGTCCATGCTTCTCCCTGCACTTAACTTTAGAGATCTGCTTAGCTTGATTAATGCCGAAGACACGATCTTAGGAGGTCCCAGGGCACTGGTCTAAAGAGCTCCGGAATAAACACGTTTTTCTTCTGGACTTTTAGAAATGAATTCAAAGGAGATTGGAGAGGCACTGGGAAAATATCCCACTTTACACTGACATCACAGTGGCACTAATATGACGATCCCTGTGATTTTATTTTAAAGATGTAAAAGCACTTTAAAACACTAGGAGATTAAATTTAGCAGCTCTCCTCCTGGCACATTAACATTATTCTCTAGTGCGTGGATAAAATGTTACAAATGGTGCCTTGATTTGGTTACAAATGGGACTGTGAAAGTAAAAAGTGAGCTCAAAATGTTGCTATATTCCTCGTAGCGAGCAAAAGAGATCGCCGGTCAATTTGGGAAATTGTTATAAGTAGTTATTATTATATGGGAACACAAAGGAGTACTTGATGATCAGGCAGCATTGTGCAATGCTGCTTAGCACGACATGAAGATGTAATGTACTTGCAGTATTCAGTAGTGCTGCCATCAGTATCATCATTTGCATGTTACAGGCGTAATTTTGAGAACAGTTATGTTTCTTGCTTGGATATTTTTTTGGCCCCTTCCATTCTGGGGCTGCATGATGCAACCCACACCCCGCCCCCCAAACAAATTTCTGTTAGCTAGCGGCTATTTCATCACTGCCTGGGTCAGCCTGGGCCATGCTGGAGAGGCATAGTGCAGCCTCTGGATGAGAGTGCCTCAGTAGAGGCGGCGTGGCGGGATGGCTGGAAGAGAGTGCCTCAGCAGAGGCAGCGTGGCAGGGTGGCGTGGCGGGATGGCTGGAAGAGAGCGCCTCAGCAGAGGCAGGGTGGCGGGCAGCTTATAGGGTGGCTGGAAGAGAGGGCCTCAGTAGAGGCTGGGTGGTGGGGCGGCGTGGCAGGGCAGCTGGAAGAGAGCGCCTCAGCAGAGGCAACGTGGCGGGGTGGCGGGCAGCTAATAGGGCAGCTGGAATAAAGCACCTCAGTGGGGGTTTTTGCTCAGCACAAGCCAAGCTTCTGGTTGGAAAAATTTTAGCTTGTCGTGTGTGTGTGTGTGTGTGTGTTTGTGTGTTAGGAATTTTAGCAATATCACTATGATATTGTAAGTGTCGTATTTTCTTTCTCTAATGAAATCTTCAGTTCATACTTCCAGTAATTGTCAAAGCTTAATTCACACCATGGCACACCGAGAAATTAACACTGTCTGCAGGAGAGGCGCCTCTCACTTTGCGAGCAATTACTGACTACTACGGATGCTCCCATGTCAACCTGCGGGGGGCACCGCTCTGACTCAGATGCCATGGACACGGTGTGACCGATAGTGGCTGGTGGGGTGGCGTGTCGAGGGGGGGCTGGCGAAGCAGCCTGGTGGGCCGGGGTTGGTGGAGTGGCTGGGGGCGTGGCGTGGCGGGCCGGTTCGCGGGTGTGGCTAGCAGGGCGGCGTGGTGGAGAGGCGGGGGGCGTGGGTTAGGGTTAGGGTGCGTGGTGTGGTGGGTAGCTGGCGAGGCAGCATGGCAGGGGGCCTTTGGGGCTTAACCACGGCTGGTGGGACGGCAGGTATTCTGACAATGTCCCGATTACACACCTTGATGGCCATTTAAGGGCAATTATTTCCTATGCTGGCCCTCACACTACAGCCCCCCCCCAACCCTAACTGTAACCCCCCCACCCAGGCTGGATTTGTGAGCTGCAGCTAAGCCACCTGCGGGTTTTACGCTGCATCAGACAGGACCTGGCTGCTATGTCACATATGGGTTAAATGCAGAGGACCCATTTCATTGTTGTGCACTGTGTGCTGTGGTGTGTCACCAATGACAGTTAAGCACTAAATCAAACCTTAGTACCTACTCATGTGTCAGGAGACATCCACAGGCTGATCGCGGAGCCGATGCCTGTGTTACTCCACCGTCGTCTCTGCTTTCAAAAATCGAGGGCCACAAATTAATTTCACAGATGTCACTGAAAGCTGGGCCCGCTGACAGACGGAAATGCCATTCGACTCGCTCGCCCTGTTGGGTATCGGTCTGCTCGGCTCCTCTGGGCCTGCCCGTATGTGTCTAGCAGAGGGAGAAACCCTCATAAAAACCACGCTCACTGTTATTCAGTAAGGCTTTTGCCGGGTGTTAAGGCTGACAGACTTTTTGACTTTTGACTTGAGGCCGGTTCTGTAAACAGTGTTTTGTTACTTTGAAGCAGCAGAGTCAGAACGACTAAATAGGGTGTTGACCACTGCAGGACAAGTACTTGTAAAATCTGCTGCTTTATTTATGCTAAAAGGAATAGTCCTCCCCGATAGCATAGACTTCAGCTAACCCTTCTTCCTCAAATTTGTTTCAGGTATTTTTTTTTCCTTCTTTGCAATTAGTCAGGCACCATATGATAATCATGATCATTAATCGATCTACTCAGACTGCAGTAGGCATTCACATTTGCAAAATATCACAGCCTTAGTGAGCATGCAATCTGTTGCCTTAAAATTCTCACAAAACAAGCAGATTTAGTCTCCTCCATGTACATATTTATCCAGTACAAGCTCAGTGAAACTCCTAGGTAACAGCACTGTATCCATGGCAATACACACTAAAGCAAATTGGATGAGAAGCAAATTCAGGACCAAATACGGAGTTCACTGGGGGATCTTACCTCACGTCACTCAAGCAGGTTTAGTTTGGGTTTACTTGTTACAACCATATACGTTCATGTTAATTTATCAGTGTTTTGGCAACAAATACGGCAACAAATGCATTGAGTTTGCACATCCCACTGATCCCTACTTGTGTGCATTCCCCCGTCTTGCAGACGTTAATGATGTTTCAGCCTCTGGTGACAGCTTCCGTTAACAAAAAAACCATGGTGGCTTTTGTTTGCCTTTTTATGGAAGCTGTATGGTGATAATCGCAAATAAACTTAAACGCGAATAACTGTCAATTGTTTTGGTCCTGGACACGTGTGTAAACCATGCTTCGTTTGCATCTGGAAAACAGTACCCAGCATCCAATATAGACAGTAGCATCCATTGTCAGTGTCTCACTAAAACACCCCCGTTTTAATCACCGATTTTAGTCCTTCGCCTTTCCCTTAATATAAGGCGTATATTTGGTATCCCCGTATATATCTGTAGTGTATTTTTACATTTCACCTTATCCAACTGTTTCACTTTGCCCACTTGTGTACGCTCTTTGTTGCTGGTTGGTTAATGCATTATGTTATGTTCTCTTTGTGATTTATTTCACTTTAATGTGACCAATTACCAGAGGTAGAAAGTTTGGAAAACACAAATCCAGACCAAGATTTTGTTTCAAGCAACCAGTTAAGTGTACAGAGTCACATTTACAGAGTACTCAACTGGCTGGTTGAAACAAAATCTTGGTCTGGATTTGTACTTTCTAGACCTGAACTTTCCACCTTCGCTGGTTACACCAAGATAAATTCCTTGTGCTGGGGCTGCATATGGTGAGTAAATTTGATTCTGATTCTGATACTGAAATGAAAGAACACCTCAGATTGCTGAGCCAGGCCAGGTTATTACAGAATTGGAGCTTTATTCTGCCTGTGACGTCTCTCCTGTCTGCCCTGCTGCTGTACCACTGTTCATCCCGCTGTGAGAAGCAGCACCAGCACCTTAAATCTTAAAATTTGACAGTGTAAATTAGGATTTTGTCATCTTGTTCATTTGACTTCCTCCGCCGGCCCCTGGAGGATGGGCTCCCCCCTTGAGTTTGGTTTCTCCAAAGTTTCTTCCTACTTGGGAGTTTTTCCTTGCCACTGTTGCCTCTGGCTGCTCACTGGGGGCTTTGGGCAGGATAATGTAAAGCACTTTGAGACGATGTAATGTTGTGAAAATGCGCTGTGCAAATGAAATTGAATTGAAATCGACGTGCGACTCTGTGGCTCGATAGCACTTTGGGCTGCGTATGGCGACGACCCTGCTGCTGAAGACCTCTGTTCTGTCCGCCCCTCTCCGACTTACACTTCATCCCCGGCTGCCAAGTCTCGTGGCATAAAAGCCTTCAGCTTCTGGCTTCATCTTTGGGACAGAAGCCGCAGCCACTGTGAATCTGTCCATTCCCGAAGCCATCAGCGATGTGGCCGGGCTCGCTGGCACTTTCAGATCTTCATTACCGCTCTGTGAATCCGAGTCACCATGTCAGACTGAAACAAGGCTGAAATGACCTTGGGAGGTGAAGCCCAGTCAGCTCTGTAGGATAACTGACCACATGTGGGACACGTGACATCTTATGGCCATTTGAGTCTGTTTCAGATGGAAAGCAAAACACGCTGGGATGAGTCAGACCTGTAGCTAGAAATAAACCTCGCTAATACGAGTGATACTTGGTTCTGCCGTAAGTTTACAGGGAATCTGATGTTGTACAGTCATTTTTGTCCAGAAATTGTCACAAATCTATTAACAGTGGCTGGTCAACATCAGCCAGGAAAACGTAAACGAGGACACAGTCTGGGCGATATAGTTTGGAGGGTTAAAAAAAGGTCAGCCCTACCACATCTCTGCTGAGACACGGGTCGGGAAGATTTGAATAAGAGATTATTCTGTGTTCTATTTTAAATTCCGTCAACAGGAGGGTGAGGATGTGAAGTTTTGGGAGATTGCTGGAGGGGATCATTGCAAGCATGCTGCTTAATTTGACAGCCGGGGGGGGTTAATTCTCAGTGAGTCTGTGTTTCTTGTCCTACTGGAAGTTTTATACTGGAATTGAATGTCCTATAAATCCTTAAAAAAGATATTTTGAGCATTTTGACAAGAAGGAACACACACTTTGGTCACTTTGAAAAGCAACAACAACTTAAACTGCCTGGGGGTTTATACAGTGTTACCATCTTTCTGCATCTATAAAGTGACATTGTATCGTTACTTTGTACTTGTATATAAATGACTTAAAACTGGGACAGAATCAAATTAACTTTTAAATATGTCTAATATATGCCAGCTATTCCACTACCTGTTTCAGCTTTGCTGAAAAAAGAAAAATAAAAGTATGCAGTTCAATTAAGTTTTTACAGGTCAGGTTCTTTGGCGGTGCAGAAATCATTAAGCTACAGAACTCTATTTATTTACGCCGTAATTTGTGTGGGTATACAATCAAATTCTTACCCACCCCCCTAAGAAAAAAGACATAAATAATATGCAGGGTTTATCAAGGTAGAACTAGTCAGGACAAAGCTTAAAAAAAAAAAAACAATCAGAGATTAAAAGCCACAAAACTGCAACCGTGTCGAAACGACAAGCCGGATTTACACATCCATTTGTCTGCTGCGGGGTCTGTGGAAAGTGGATCAATGCTGCCTTGGTCTGGTCAGCAATGGGATAAGTGAGATATGCTGTGTAGGTGAAACACCTCCCTCAGTTCTCCACTGAGTATTACCGTGCGGCGCTGTGTAACACATAGGGAAACTGTTGAATTTATGGAACATTCTGCGGCCATTCTGCTGATAGGGTCTTTAGGGATGCACTAAGACAAGACTCCGTGTGCCCCCGCTCCCCCCCCCCCCCCCCCAGCCTCTCAGGAGGTTATGCCGGCTGCCAAAAGTCAGTGTGAAGATTCTGTATCCGATCGCCCAAATGAATGACTGTCAGCATGTAGTCGTGCTGTAGTTACCAAGAGGGTCATAGAGGGCAGCAGTCAGTGCCTCATATGCATGAGGATAGACACACATATGTAATTTCCCTGGCAGCATATTCATATGTTGCTTCATATCGATATTTTTTTTCAGATTGGAGCTCCATCCAGGTTCTTTCACTGCCTTGTTCTTCAGACTTCCTGGGTGAACCCCCAAGTTCATTGCAACACTATAGTGGATAAGCAGATTGGGTGCTGGGATGGATTGCATGCCTGCATACACATTTTCCGTGCATTCAATTGTTTAAAAAGTAGCTGCTTCTTTAAAGAGTGTAAGTAAAATATTACCTAGATCTGAAGGCCCACATGAGCTCCATTCAGTTTTCAAGTGCTTTTTAATTGAAAATCAAGCTTATCGACATCTCTGGCACACAGTAAGTTTTATGTAACTCATTCAGGGACACTTAGCATATGGGACGCATGGTGCTGGAGTTTGTTAGTGTTTAATCAATCGCATAACATCAAATGCACAAATCGCCACCCACGCAGTCCTGGGGCTCGGCAGGAAACAGCGATGTGCTGATAGTTACTTGCATTGTTCGCTGAAGGCCTGCCAGCCGTCCGGGTTTCTTGGCTCTGGAGCGTCCTCAGCGGTTGAGCTGCAGCTCTAGGCGAGCTCCAGAGTTGCAAGGGATCTTCCCTTCCAGCTCCAGGCCCCCTCCAGGGGTGAGTAAGACTCTCTATTCCAACTTCAAGCTGACTCCAGAGCCAAGAAAGATCTCCTCTTCCAGCTCCAGGCTCCATGATGATCTCAGAGAGTTGCTCCTTTGCAGCCCAAAGCCTACTCCCTGGGTGAGCAAGACTCTCCTTTGCAGCTACCCGCTGGCTTCGGAGCTGAAGGAAGGAGACTCCATGCATCTGTGATCTAGGCTGCCTCAGGCCTTTCACAGCATATTGCTCCTTAATGATTCCACAGAAGGTCCAGATTAACCACTATGTGGCTGGACCAGTGGTTTGCCAGTAGGAACTGCATATGCTACTAACGTAAGCATTCTTCCATCACTTTACTAAGCATGTTAGCATGAAATGTATGAATGGCACAGAGCAGCAGAACAGCACGTGCATTATCTGTTCCACAGTGATTTGCTGTAATCGTTTGGCAAAGGTAGCATGGAAGATGGAAGCCTATTCAAATGACATGGCAGGAAGGCAGAGAACATCTCGCAGCAGGTCTTAGATGGAGCCTGGTCAACTTGGAGAAGCTGAAGGACGAGCCATTTCCATTTGCAGCGTCGTTAAGCTGTCAGACGACGCAGCACTGTAGCAATCAGCTGCGCACATCTCTGCCCCGCCTGACTCGGATTTCTGTGTCCTGAGAAATGGAGCTTTCGCTTCCTTTCCAATCTCCACGGGATCAGGATAAACACACATGCAAATGCACAGACACAGAGTAACTCCACATATTCCCTACCAGTCAGGGCACGATGCAGGCTAGGCACGCTTGCGCCACAGTGGGTATGTGTTGCAGACTCCGCCCCTCCCCCCCCCCGGCCGGAAGCTTTGGCTAGACATGCGTCGTGCAGTGATGCGGGCAGAACAAGAAGCATCCGTGGAGGAAACACAATGGGGCTGCTGATCTCCCCATTGCCACTGTTCACCGAAACATGCTCTCAGTGTACTGACAGCCTGGCGTTTAACATCCCCCCGTCCTGCTGCAATCCAGTCACGCCATTTTTCAATATAGTGCATTATTAATAGTTAGCTGCCTCTGTTTGCTGCCAGGAATCGCAAAAAAAAGGAAGATAACTCTGTCTGGCAATATGGGAAAACCTGAGCACGACTTTTCTCAGGTGCTGGTCTGGAAATAATAGGTGGGAATATCAGTGGCAGGATGGCCTCCTCTCCCTTCGCGTCGCCGCTTCAGGGGAGCCGTTATAAACACTGGCTGATTATTCACAGAGTGGCAGCGGGCCGACTTTTTCTCCCAGTCGGCCTTGGCGCCTTCATCAGCGGTCTTTGGGTTTTTATTTGCTTTGCGCAAGGGATCCAGCTGCTTCTGCGTTTCTGTCTTCTCACGCCTGGCTTTCCTCTCACCCAGTGCCACGTCCATCTCACCTCCTTCCGCTCCTGTCTTTGCACCGGTGTTTGTTTTCATTCATCTTGGCGAATCCATATAGACAGATGCTTGCTGCTTGTGTATTTGAAAACAATTTAATGAATCCAGTTCTATTTAGCTATTTATTTATATAATATAAATATATCATTTAATATATCCATCCATATTCAAAGCAGTCATCCAGTGCAGGATTATGAGGATATTATATAATTATATATAGTATAATTAAATGTGGTTATGAGTATGTTCATAGCGTACTGCAGCTTTCCAACTCACAGATGGTCCAAGTTTTTGCTCCCTCCCAGCTCCCTGCCAGACAGTCCACATTTTTGTACTGGGAATTGGGAGGGAGCAAAAACGTGGACCATCTGTGGGTCTCCAAGGACCATTGTTGAAGGACCAACACTGCACTAGACTACACTGTACTATGCTAAGGCCAGACTGGGAAACACTGCTCTTGTGCTTTCATTTTGATGTAAGCTATGATGCATTGACTTGTGAGTTGCTGTAACCTAACTGTTGTAAACGCATTCCACAAATCAACCCAACCATATCATTGGCATACATTTCCAGGAAACTGACGTATCTATAATTTATGATTTTGAAGATGTAGGCGGTACAGTGTATTGGATGTAGATCGCACTGCAGCACAGGAAGGCACCATCTTCCATTCAGACGGTCGTTCAGAATGCACGTATTCCTCGTGCATTTTCATATGGAAACATTACATTTCTTGTTATGGCCATTTGAACGTGGCTCCACACACCAGGCTTCCGGGGAGATTTTCCGTGCGTAGTGATAACAGCATATGCCGCAATCCGGCATTCCCAGCAGGAAGTGTGACTCACTGTGGTTGAAGGATTCAGCAATTCAGGTTCATTTGTTTTGGGCGCCAGGCGGGTGTGCGTTTGTAACGTCAGGTTCAGGCTGGACTTTGATCGGCGAGATAGTCTGAGAGTTCGCTGGCATTTAATCGCAGTCTGCTGTGTAATTTCAGGCTCCCTCCTCCTGTCACTATGTGTCCAGCACAGCCATTTTGGGGTGGATATGGAAATAACCTGGCAGAGTATTAGCAGTCGGAGATTTTTATTGTCTTTAAAAAGCTGCTCTGAGTTTAAAATGAAAGCCGTGTGCAGAAAATCCACAGCATCAGTTTAAAAATGGCACCGTGTTTATTTTCATTTTGCTAGATTATAATGTATGAGGCTTAGCTACGGTCTGCAGAAAATTCTCCGATGTTGAATCATAGGTGGAATAAGTATGGAACCCACCGCTGGCTGAAATCTTTGGGGGGGGGGGGGGTTATTGTACCCTTGAGTAAGTTGTCTGAGATGCTTACATTAAATGGCATCAGTGAAAATGTATTGACACGTACAGTAGGGGATCCATCCATCCATCCATTTTCTGAAACCACTGAATCCCAACTGGGGTTGTGGGGGGGACCAGAGCCTATCCTGGGAGCAATGGGCGCAGGCAGAAGAGAATAACAATTATTATTATCCATTAGAATTATTATTAATTACAGAATAATTACTCAATTGGTACAATTTAACAACAGTGGTCGCTTACATTGTAGTATACAGCACTTCTTTATTAGACCATCAATGTACAAAAGACAGGGGCACCCAAAATTTTCAGATGACCGGGGGGGGGGGGGGAGGTGGGGTTGTGGGAGTGCAGTCCCCCTTGGTATATTTTGCTGCCGAATTGCAGGGGGTCTCCCCCTTGTCGGTAACCGGATGGCCAACGATGAAGTGAAGCATTATCCATTAATCATCTACTGCAATCGACCTGGAAATCGGCTGAGATCAAGCAGCAGTTTCTGCACCCCTGGTATATAGGGTGAAGTGCCGGCTGCTTGGGAAGAAAGACTGTCCCTCGCAAGATGGAAAAACAGGGTGTATTCTGTCTTGTTTAATTTAATTGTGAAGTATAGCTATGTTTTTCTTTTATATAAGAATCCCATTACATATATAGCACAGTTAGACAGCCTGAGAATGTCTTTCCTCAAAAACCTTAAAAGAAATGATCTGTCCTCTAAGTGGCATTACAGCGATCACTGGACCTGAAGAAGCGACGAGTCCCAACTGAAGATAAACCCCATGAGAGATTCTGGCATTCCCGTGCGTCGGGAGACCGTATCGAGTGACGGCTCGGCTAAGAGACGCTTTTTCTCCTCATTTGTATGATTCATAACTTTGACGGTGCTGGAATGTAGGGATGGTGGAACGAAATCCTAAACACGTGTTTATCGTTATTGCTCCTGGGAGAGTGTCCAGGCTTTGGGGCTAATAAATCTGTCCTCCCACCAGGAAGGGCTGACATCACTGCCTCACGTGGTTCGGCGTGCTCCGCCGAGGACCTGTGGGCGCCCATCCCACTGCCGGACGGGGAACGCACCGTCACGGATAGCCAGAGCACATTGTGAGCACTATGGTGCACTTCACCACTTCTTCAGAAAGAAAGGAGTGCTAAGAAAAATCTTGGGGCTGTTTTGTGACCGACCAAAGAAAGATTGAACCATTTCAATCTTATTTCCAGTATCTGTTTGTGCGTACATACAAGTATACACATATATATTTGTTATCATATATAATATACATACCGTGTGGACAGAAGACTGGTACCGCTATTGGACCCCTGAGCAAGGTTCTTAACACCTTGGTAGGCGAACAATTTCCCCATGGCGATGAATAAAGTATCACTATTCTATTCTATTTTGTAATCATGACATATGTTCTCTTCCATTCCTCTGTATATCATTTAATGCTGCTGTCTGGGGTGTGGAGGAAATATGTAAATTCTCTATATGGATAAAAGTATTGGGACACTGGGCCATTGTACCTACGTGAACTTTTATGACATCCCATTCTAAATTCACAGGCATCGATATTCACAGCTATATTCATATTTTTTTTACGGGCCATTTCTTATGGACTTTAGAACAGGCGAAATGCAAAGCCACCTCTGCCCTCGTAGGACCCTGTATCATGTTTGCATTATACATAAATTCTAATGCATTTGGACAGGGAGCCAAATAATGTAACAGAGATATGGGTACATGGAAAGTATGGCTACAGAGTTTATAGACAGGGGGATGAACACAGTATGGCTAGCTAATGGTAACAAAATGGATTCTTTCATGTATCATTTCCCTGAGACAGATAAAAGATAGGGAAGCACAGGACTTGGGTGGCTGGGTTAAGGCCAAGGGGCACAGACAGCCAATCACGTTTTGAGAAAGCAGTCACACCATCCCTGGAGCGACTAAGGGCCTTGCTTACTCCATTGACACTGGGATTTGAACTGGCACCCAGCCGGTGATAGGTGCAGCATCATAACACACTGAGTCTAGATACCTTGCTGTCTTTCTTCCGATGGCCACGCCAATAGAACGCAGCGCTGGCATTTAATGAGTTTTCTTTGCCGGTCTGGCCATCATCGCACCGTGTCACTGTGGCTGGGCCCCAATCACGGGCCCCAGTCACGGGCCCCCATGTCCTTGGCTTGGGAACCTAGACCAACAGGGGGTCTCTGCAAAGAGGACTGCACAGCAATGCATTCTGGGCAACGTGTCCCTCGTTGAGTGCGACTGGCCAGATTATGGATGTGGAATAACAGCTCTGAAAAATCAAATGCTTCATCAAGTGAAGCACGGAGAGCAGTCATGCTTCATTCCCGCAATATTTGCGCATCTCTGGACCTCTGCCCACACACTATCTGCACATGCTTGGACTCCATATTTGCTGCTGCTATGTCCTTTTGCATGCACATGCACATCTATACTTATTGGATGACATCATTCATTTGTATTTGCCTGGGAAGCTGGTTCTAGGCAGTACTTATCTATTGAACTTGTACCTGGGTCGGATTGTAGTTCTGTGAGGCCCCTGGGCCCCTGATTTCTGGTCAACTCTGGTATAGCTACAGAGGCCCCTGACGGTCGACACTCACTGTATTTTCCCGGGGGCCTGGGTGACTGGTGGTAACCTGGTGCTGCAAATACACAAGGCCCTGGAGGCCCCTGGTGGACTGTCGCAATGTTTTTGCTGAGGGGCCCTGGGCCCCTGATGGCTTATTTGTGCTGTATATGTCTCATGGTCCTGGGGCCACAGTGGTCTCTCTTGCTGTGTATGCAGAGGGCCCTAGTGGTGAACTCGAACTGTATATGAAGGTCATAGTGTTTAGCTTGCACTATCAATTTTGTGACTCACAATCACTAGTGCTCCAAGGCCCTGGTCCGCAATCCAGCCATGACTGGCACAATACACATATACTGATATACTGACTGTATGTACTGATTTGCATTTTCATACTTAAATCTACATTATTAATTGTCTATTTTCATTATTTTGTCTTCGTTTATGGTCTGTATTTCTTGTGAATGTACGCACCGGTATTGGCAAGATGAATTCCTAGTACCCTGAGGTGCACCTGGCCAATAAAGTGAATACTGATTCTGATCCCGATACAGGACTGGATGGGAAACAGGTGAGGCTTTGGCTTCTGGCAGCTGCTGCGGTGGAGGATGCAACGGCATGAAATGCGCAGATGTAATGTGGTGTTTGGGGCCGCGCCAGGCTGCTGTGTTTGCTGTGGTAGGGGGGCTCGGTCTCATTAAGGTGTTCAGGCTTTCCGGGGGGGGGGGGGGGGCTGGATTATTCTCCCTCTAACTGTGGCATGTGTTTATACCATCATGTCTTTCTAATGCGGTTGCTCGCACCAGGCCAGTAGCGAGGATTGTGCCCGACAGCCTGAAGAGTAACAATCGCTCCCCTCGGTTGTTTCAGCCTTTCGTTTCCAGCCTGTCATTAATGACTTGGAAGCGCGGCGAGGTTTTCACAAGGAGCAGCAGGAAGCTATATGCAGTTTCCTCGTTTCCTCTCTCGCCCGTTTTTTTTTTTTTTTGTTCAGCAGTCGATTCGATCAAAGGAGTATAAAAATAGCGGGGATTTGGCAATAAGCGGCATTGAACGGCCAATATTTTGTTTTCAGAGATGCACTGAAAACGGTGCATTGTTAGCCACAGTGTGTATTTTGATAAGCTGCATTGGTGGCTCTCGCATATAATAACAGATGTTACGTAAAGGTCAGACCTATCTAGGTATCGTATTGGAGAATGAAAAACAGCATCGGTGCCCCTGCTCCATGCACAAAATAGGTTTCTTAGTGGCAAGATTGTTTCTATGGCGACAACACCACTCATCAGTTTTCTAGCCTGTGTGTGGGACAGGCATGAATTATGACATCTTAGAGCCTTTTATTTTGACGTGAACATTTTCCTGAGGCCTCCAGAGTGATCATGGTATTAATTTATGCATTATAGGGGTTATTTTTACATCTGTATACACTCACTGGTGTTTTGGTGTTTCCTTAGCTCTCTGCAGACACAGCTTTACAATAAGCCTCCTTTTTAACAGCATCCTAATCTAATTGTGTCGTCCATTGTGGCCGCGCGATTGGAAATAATGGGATTTGACCGCGTTGCGTAAGACTGTCACTCTCCATCTCCGCTACCCCACTGACCCCCCGGTGCCTGACCCAGAAGGACCCTGGCACTGACTCTGCACTTCTTGCTCACAGATGGGGCCATTGTGACAGACAGCCTCAGGGCCTGTGTCAGCAGCAAGGCCTCATGGGAAAGAGGCCACACCTGCCCGCGAGCAGCCGTGCCGCAGTTAACGGGGGATTAGGGGGTCTAATTGTACAGAAACTGGATTTCTTGCTTCCCAGCCTCGAGAGGAGGTTCCATTGTGCCCTTGAGCGAAGGCAGTTAATCCAAGCCGACCGCCTGCCGCATATGACTCTCGCTGTCGCTCCGACGAGGGCACTTTCAGGCAGCATTCCGCGTTATCAGCGAGCGCCGGCTGTAAACACGCCGGGCCGCTTCATGGAGGTGCGCTGTGGGAGCCGCCCCCCCAACCTGACTGACTGCACTCTGTGCCGTTCACTGTAAACAGCGTCATCCTGTGACCAGCTGCGCTTATCAAACCCCTTTGTCAGCGTTTTGCACTTCTGAATCTTCCACCGTTTGTTTGGCCTTATTGGAAATCGACCGTGACTGACACTTGAATACACAAATAAAGAGTAATTAAGGTGGGGCCCGAAGGTTTGGCTGGATCGCCCATTTTTTAATTAACTGGTACATATTTCAGTTCCTATTTGTCTTGGTCTCCTCATACTCCGAGCCTCCGCCCCCCCTCTGGTCTCACTCTCATGACTGTCAGAGCTCATCAAAAAACTCGTCTTGGTTGAAAAGCTACCCATACCAGTCCAAACCGCTCGCAACCGTCACAACACAACGGACTGTTGGACCAGCCAATAGCCCAGACCAGAATTCAGAAGCCAAAGGCTGGATGCCCCGCGGCTGTCCTGAAGGGAGATGCTATGTTTAGCTCAGTGCTGCTGGCTAAGGTGGCCACACCTTCTGGGCCTACATATCTCTAAGCGGTCCTGCAAACCGCCACTGTTGATGCTACAGGAGTACGTTACAAACATAGGGGAAACGGACTAGATGGCCCCGGGGCTCAGGCAGGCTTGTGCATGCAATTAGACAAAACTCGAGATCTTAACAGGGTCCCTAAAGCATAACCATTCTGTAAGATGGAAGCACAATTACTGCGAATGCGCGGCCGCGATAACCTGTGGAACGTTCGCAGGAATGAAAATAAACACATCCAAGCATGCGATTGTTTTGTATACTGGCCCGCCCAAAGAGAACTGGAAAGCACAAATGAGTGTTTCATGGCAAAATGAGAATATGAGTGATTTTAAAGTGCCGTGAGTCCATGTGATACATAATTGTCAGGTGTTCCCGGTGGTTGTGATATTTAAACTGCATGAAATGCGACGTGGAAGGCAGTATACACTACACGTTTGTTGCACGACTCGGCTCTTTAAAGCAGACTGCCTTCTTTCCTATTTACTGGGACAGCAGACATACAAACACGGCACTCGGACCATCTGATGCAGATATATGAGCAGAACCTCTGTGGAAACCATCCATATGTGCAGGATGTCACAGCTGAGCGTGGGAAGGTCCAGGGGACCGGGAGCTGGCGACAGACACGGATTGCGGCACTTCGCATTTGTCGATAAACATCGGGTTGCTGATTTTCCAATCACATGATTCGTTCCAAAGGGGTAAATTACTCCAGACTAGGGTTGTACTCTCAACACCTGGCGCGATCGCACGGCAATATATGTGACGGTGTGCATCTGTACTGTTGTCTGGGGCCGTCAGCTGTCATTAGCTGGTGCTCGGCAAAAGGCTGCGTGTGGCGATTTAAAGCCTGAATTGCGTGTGTTTTCTGATGCACAGCAATGTGATAAGGGCACTGACTGGGAGATTTGCCAAACTGCATCGTCATCGTGATCACCATCCCTCCTTAGTAACAGGCTGAACCTGTGAACACGCTGTCTGTTATTTTGAGTTTTCCTTCCAAGTGTGTGAGCTGGGCAGGCCTGATTTTGACTGATCACACATTTTCCTATTTGTTTTGCCTAGGCAGAGGAAATCACACTCAGCAGTCAGTATACATCCATCCATCCATTTTCCAACCCACTTATCCTTCTGGGTCACGGGGGGTCCGGAGCCTATCCCGGAAGCTACGGGCACTAGGCGGGGAACAACCCAGGACGGGGGGCCAGCCCATCGCAGGCCAGTATACATATGTAACTGAAATGCTTCTTAATTTCCTGCAGACTTTTTAAAATCAACATTTATATCTGGCCTATTGCATTTAGCTGAACTGTAAAGAGGGACACATTAGCCCAAATCAGGTTTGCATCTTAAAATCAATCTTGCCTTTTGCGCAATTTATACCCAGAGATACAGTACATTATGGTGTGCAGCATTGCATGTGGTGTGTACATTTCTATGTTTGAAATAGCAAAGAGTTTGGTTTAATTTGTTATCCTGAATTCCAAAGTGCGGTTCCCAAACATTTGCTTCTGCATAAACAATACCTCATACCTGGTGTGCTGAGTAGCAGTCTAAATTATGGATGGCTGCAGTAGCTGTGGCATGTAACAGAGCAGAATAATAACAGTGTGAACTGTTTACGAGCGAAACAGAAAAATAACGTCCCAAAGTCACGATCCGAGCGGCTCCAGCATTACCTTGCAGCATGTTTACATTCAGAAGGGGAGAGGTCGCTGGAGTGAAACCGCACTCCAGGAATGTGTGTGTTGATCGCAGTCTCATGTGTCACATATACATTCTGGGTGAGGAATGTCGATGGTGTTTTTTTTTAAATCCCCCCCCCCGGCTAAACGGTAACAGCTGCTGCCGAGTGATGGACTTGGTGGAGGTCGGGGGTCAGTCTGCTTTTATTTGCTTTGGCCACGGCCTTGGGAGGGGAGGGATTCGGAAAGGACACAGCACCCCACCCCCCCTTGCCAGGAGCGTCCCCCGACTTCCTGCCGCAGAACCTGGCATGCGCCACTCTCCGCCGGCCCGTCCTGCGGGGAAGCCCCCCGTTTGCAGGCGGCCCGCGCCCAGGATCTGACAGCTCAGCAGTTACGGCTCCACGGGCATGCGTCCGGCCGGGGAGCAGGTTGACCCGGGACCGGCCCACCTCCTCCCATCCTGGCTCCGCTGCTGATTCCCCCCAGGTGACAACTTGCATGCAGAAAGCATGCGTCCATGCGCTGCAATGACGCGTGGCATGCAGCAGCATTACTCTGGGAGGCCTTCATTAGGAGCGTAAAGACTTTAATGGGCCCCAGAGATACTCTAAGTGATTGTGACTGAATAGTATGTCGTTTTTCTTTTGTGCCTTTACACAGGGGAAATTGAATACTTAACAAACAATTCAGATGTATGATTAGAATATGCTTCTGCTTTACGCTAGTCAGTGTAAGGCTTACATTTTGTAATATTTAAATTACTTTGCATTGCCAGAAATCCAAACGGACAGAAAATTGGCGATGTTACTCACTGGTGATGTTACTCATGAAAATGACATGTGGGTTAGTTAGGCACCTCGTGCTAATAGCTAAGTATTAATCCTCCTTACGTAACCCTTTCATAATTACCTAAATAATTAGTATAAATTGCTTTTCTCTGGGTGTTTGCATGATCTTACAGCATATTTTCAGTAAGAGACATCATGATTTTGTGTCTGTATCCTAAGTGATTTGACTCAATGATCTGCTCATATTAATGAAACAACACGCAACTGCTTTTTGTTTTGTTTTTAAGTGTCATTTTACAAATTAAAAGACGGCCTCTCCCTTTCTGGCCCCCTCCCTAGGGCCGAGACACTGGGATCACTTTGAAAATGGTTGGTTTTACTGGAGCAAGAAATTAAAACCTGCAGCTCAGCATGAAACTTACTGCTAAGTCAATATAAACAGAAGGCCGCACAACTTCTAGAGAAGTTTGTATACCTGAATTAAACCATCTAATGATGATGAACTATAAGTTCATCCAGTGAAAATCCCACCAGGGTGTCCTGCTGGTGTGGCTCAAGAATGTAAACAATCTCAACAGTGTTTTATTATCGATAGGTCTGATATTTCACAATGAGTCCCCAATACAGCATGTGGATTTATGTATGTAAAATAACTCTTGGTATGAACAAACTCATTCCTCCCCCATTAGTGACCATCTGCTTTGCATTTTTTGCGTGTCAGTGGAGCCCGTGGTAGTACAGTATTTGTGGTATGTGATCTTTATCTTGCTCCAGAAGAGTGGATTCCTGCCTGGAATTTCTCGTAGTGTTCCTCCATTCCCACTCGGCCCTCCTGCTCACGTGTGGCTCCCTGAACCAACTCCCGTTTCATTCCTCCACAAAACATAAAACACACAAAGTGATTCGTGGAAGAATTTAATCAATGCGTCGCGTACCTCCCGACCTTTCCAGTAAAATGAATCTATCTAGTACATCGATCCATGAGAAAAGGGACCGCTGGAATGGTTTTAGTGTCAGAACGTCTGTCTTACTGCCAAGTCGGGCCCTGTAACATAAGCCCAGTCTGACAAAAGAATATAATCTCGCTGAATCACCTGGGTTCTGAATGCAGTTCAACACTAGAAATATGGTTGTATGTGTTCATAAATGTTTCAGCAATGTCAAGAAAATTTTAATTTAGTGTTCAGTCGCACTAAAATTTTAATATTATTACTAACAGAAAATAGCATACATCATATGAACGAAATGTCCTATTATAGTATGTATAATAGGATTATCCATTTTATCAGCTACATCGTTTAGGTTTTAGTGTATTACTCTTATAAATAACTCACATAAACACTGGTTGTCAAAACCCAATCCAAATTATATTCATAGTTCTTTCGATATAGTTTTAGATTTCTATTTGCTTTGAGTAAGGGTATCTGTCAGGCCTACGCCTTTATGAAGTTCGGCTTGTCATTCTCCACACTACACATTGTCTTGACATCCAATCATCCATTTTTCTCTATATCTCAATGCTGAGTAGAAACAATCAGATTTAATTGTCAGAGAAACAATGGAATGGAATTAATTAAATCCGGTACAATGAGATTAATTAAATGCAATAGCTGTATCCATGCTAAAAATAAATATATATTTTTTACATGTTTAATTCCTAGTTTTGGCACTGTAACCTGTAATTATACTGGTTATGTAATAGTGGGGAGGGAACAGGCTTTCAGTCCCGCCCTCTGATCTTAGCCCGAATGATACATTTCATTCTGCATTACCCCTTTATATATAGATATACGACATGCATTTTGAAATTTACTACAATACAACTTTTTCTTCAATAGCAGAACTGTATTCCAGTATGTATGTATCTGACAAGATCTTATTCAACCAAAACCTGAATGTGAAAGAACACAAAACATTCTTTCTTTCTAAGCATATTGGTCAGCTAAGAACTGAATACACATTCATGATTGCGTTTTTGGTACTAACTCAATTTCCTTAATCTAGTCACACGAAATTCCCGCATAGAGCATGTTAATTATTTCATGGTTCTGCTATTTGCAGTTTGTGAGCCTGTAAAGTCATTTTTATGAATCCTCATTTGATTTTGGCAGTGTGAACGCTATGCTCATTATTAAAGGGAGGTAATCAGGTTTACTCAGTGGAAGTACTACAGAACATGTAATCAGGGGTTTTAATTAAAGATTTATGCCTGCTGGTACAGAAGCACGCCTCTAGTACTGCCCTGGAATAGTAATAAAGCATGTCATGTGATCATGTGTTGAGGCATGATGAAAAGAGCTTATACCCTGGCCACCCACCCACCCAATTTGGGCAACACAGCGCGAGAGATAATTAGTCAAAGGCTGACGTCACACGCAATGCATGCGCTTCCTGTATGAGCCACACCTCAGCTGGCTTCGCAGTTTCAGCCTGTAAAACGCTGCTCAGGACAGTCTTCAGCTTCAGGCATTTGATAACTGTCATGGATACTCTATTGTGCTACTTGATTAATTGCAACAACACTCCGATAAATCCAATATTATGCAGTAAATTAAGTACCACCCAGTTATTTGCTGTATCATACCGATATCATTCTCATAGCTTCCGATTCCATTTGTTCCTGCCTTTAATGGTATGAAATCGACTGGTCAAGCGATGCAGGCCGCCTTTCTTGTCTTATTTTGAGTGATGACTCATTTGTTTTGTCATTTATTTATAAGACTACAGATGAAGTAACTTATTTGGTCTTATTTACATTTTATTTTTTTTAATTTACGAGACACTTATGTCCAAATTGACGTACATGTGAGGCAAGCAGCACGTTACAAAATATACAGCTCTGGAAAAAATTTACAGACCACTCTGTTGTAAACAAATACGAATTTTTAAATCCTGGTTTAACCCTGGTTCTGCTGGCAGACCAGCAGATTGCTTCCAGTTTCAAAATTTCTAAGACAGCAGTACACAAGAACAAGGAGAAGCAGGAGACACTGGGAGCGACCAGAAACCAGCCAGATAGAGAAGCAAATTTCTAATGTCAGAGATGCCTGTTAACCTATATGACAGTTTCTCATGAATTGGAAGATGGCATCAAGTGACCTTCAAAAGGAAGGGGGAAACATTGAGTGCAGGTGTGAGGTGCACTGCTGGGACAGTTCATATCAGGCTCCTAGAAGCAGTATGGAAGTCCCATAAAGCAAGGAAGAAGCTCTTCATTATTGAGAAACAGAGAAGAACCAGGCTGCAGTTTGCAGAAAAATATATATTATTCACGCACACCTATAAATTGAGAAAAGAATGAAACGATAAATTGTGCTGTCGAGGGGTTGACTCGACTAGTGCTGTTAGGCCAGGGGGGCCCAACTCCAGTCCTGGGGGGCCGGAGCCCTGCACATTTTTGGGTTTCCCCTCATTTAACACACCTGATTCAACTC
>JAODJU010000039.1:3383497-3393538 GCA_026776725.1 Gnathonemus echidnorhynchus
CCAACAGGCCCGACCCCCAACAGGCCCGACCCCCAACAGGCCTGACCCTATTAGCTCTCCGACGGTTTCCACTCGTCCAGGGATGGGGCTCCTGAAGTCTTTCCCCCATCCCCTTCAAGGTGGCGGCTGCAGCAGAGCTACTCCCCTGGGGAGCAGAAGAGTATCTAGCTTGTTTAAATCGAGCAGTTGCGAATTGTTTTACAGTGGCTGCAGTGCCAATCCCACCACCAATCCCCAAAAATTGTTTCCCTGCAAGTTGGAGGACCGCTTGCAGGGCTGGATGCAGTTTAACGTCAAACCCAGGACATTTAGAGAGGCGGAAACAATTCATGGATGAACTCAGTGCTGTATTATTAAGTGGTTTATTTTTAATGAACAAGTCTAATGCAAAGTTTCGTCTTATGGAGAGGTGGAGATTTGGCTGTTACATCATTAATAACATTTTATCTTTCAAAATATTTTTTTAGAAGTAATGGATTGTTATTTGGGAAATCACTATAGGAAAAGGTTGTCAAGAATAAACAAATTTGGTAATTTGGCGCTGGAGTATGTGAAAACTTACATGCTATTTAGCTAATTAATGCTATTTATCCAAATAATGATGCATAGCGATTTGCAGATGTTTTTGTCTCTCGAGTCCCTGCTTGGTCAGAAGTGGCTGAAAAAGTCAACGGGCTGAGAAAACATGATGGGCTGTAAAATTTGCGCAGAATAAATACCATTAACTTCATTACTCGGCAGTGCCCATGTACGCCTCGTTCTAAAGGCTCATAGTCACAGAATAGGCCTTTCTGACATCTGCTAATGTGTGAAAGGCTCTCTGACCAGTTCCACTGCCAGATTCAAGCAGCCTGCTTCCAAGGCATGATTCACGATGGTGCATAATGGACAGTTCGAAGTGGTCAGCTTAATTTGCATACTGTCAGACGGAATACGTTGGTTAAGGATCTGTGAAATTAATTAGCCCTAAGAGAGTGGATTGAGTGCAAAAGTCTAGGTGCATTAACTACTTGCATAGAACATTCTATCCCAAAAACTAAAGTGATAATTTTATATTAGTGTACGATTAAAATTATTCCTGTTCACAATACTTAGAATGTAGCCACTTAATCATTTACATAAGAATGCATTTATAAGGTCAGCTTAAAGTTTCTCTTGGCCTCTATACCACAATATCCTTCCCTTTACATGTTTTGTTCTGTTTTTATCTCAAAAACACTTTAATATTGGATTTTTGGGACAAAAATCCAATATTTCCACCTTTCCTCCTTTCATTCAAGGCATTGACAAAGCCAAACTGCAGGCAATGATGTGTATGACCAGTAAAATAAAAACTAAGTATGCATTGTTAGGTGAAGTAAAACTGCGTACACAAAAATGCAAGATGCCATTTTCTTACCTTGAATATGCTTGCGACACAATGATGGTTTCATTGGCCGTGACCAACTGTAACATTCAAATGTTTTGGCAGCTGGCGAAATGTATGAAGATGGTACATCAATCCTCAATAAATAAATATGCAATAAATATGGCATGAATATGCAATGACTGCCATAAAGGTGATGATGTAGACAGTACTACTGAACTGAGGAAAGAGTGGAATATTGACAATAGTGCGAAATGTAATGTAATGCAATAAAGTTGGGAGAGATGCAGGTCACTGGGTATTTGGTTACCCGGAGGCCTGGGGGGTGAAGCTGCCGCTGAAGCAGGTAGCGCTTTGCCGAGGCCTGGAGTGAGATGTGGGCGTGGCCTGGGTAGCTGCTGCCCTGATGATGGATTAACTGCCAAGGACCTTCTGGGTAGCAGTTTGAGGTCTTCACCAGCTATGTTCCCATCTATACTGTGATGCATCCAGTGAAACGTATTACTGATACTTATTGCCTTGAGATACTTTTGCATTGAATACACAAGCAGTTTTCTGAACACACAGATTATGCTTTAGGGCCAGTTATTGTATTGGATACACAAGCAAGTTTCTGGTCACATTTTTATTATAGATTATGTTATAGGGCCTTGTGCCCGTAGCCTCCAGGATAGACTCCAGACCCCCCGAGACCCTTAATAGGACCAGAGGTTACAGAAAATGGGTGGATGGATAGTTACAGAAAATGGATGGATGGTCACGAAAATGGATGGATGGATCGATGTTACAGAAAATGGATGGATGGATGGATGGATGGATGGATGGATGTTATAGGTCTAAGCATAGCACGTGAAGGTGGAAAATACTATTTTAATTCCTAAAATATGTATATAGTACACAGACATAAAAATTTGGGGAAAGATATAATTATTCTTCTGAAAAATAACTACACAATATGGAGAGGGGACTGGACACTAAGCACATAAATTGAGCTTAGATCTGTTTCTTGGCAGAATTATTTTAGTCAGAGAAAATCTTCCTGGAGAAGCTGTGCAAGTATTGTTCATATTTATAGGGTAACAAATGTGTTAAAATTAGAACAAACAAACTGGAAACGTGCTTCTCATTTTCCACACCATATGTTTTCCCGCTAGCCTACAGGGCCAAATACAGTCCTATACAGTACATATGTGGTGTTTTATTTTGTTTTGGTTTAGTTTTATTTTCGATACCCCCACCACAGGGCAAAAATTTAGAAAAAAAGAGCCGGAAGAAGGAATCACGGACGCACCCCAAGCCCACTTTAAAGCTCGGGTTTTATAGTGAGCGATTAGCCATCTACACATCCAGTAAATAATGGTCCTAACCTTTGTTGATACTGTTTATTTCAGTTCTGCTTATAACTTCACGGTTAAAACACCAAACTATTATACACAAAGCAAGAAATTGTATCATACTTGTTATCCATAACCTGGGATTATTTTTAAGATTCCACGTCACGCCACACAAGGCCTGATTTTCCAATTAGCAAACTGGAATAACCTTTTTCTTTTGTTCTCAGCAGCCATAACCAATGAGCTGTTTATTCCTAATTAGAATATTCTGTATTTGTGCCCCCAGAAGCAGACCTCATTTACAACTGACAAAAGGCTGATTAATGTCACTGTCGCTCTAAGACGAAATGAGACATTCCTTATCGCGTCTGTGAAGGGACATGAGTCACTTAAAAACATACTATGTAATGAATAGAGCTGGAGGGCAGGCCGGATAAAGAGCCCTTTTCAGTCTGATGTGAGGGGGCAGTGACTCATTCAGTCAGAGATCAGGGTGCTTCCTGGAACCGCTGATACTGGTGCACAGGAGAACGGCCCAGCACGGCATCGCGCCAGAGGCGACAGCCAATGGCAGACCGGTGTGACCTGCTTCGCGCATGTCAGGGTCTCTGCATGGCA
This sequence comes from Gnathonemus echidnorhynchus, assembly GCA_026776725.1. Classification (NCBI taxonomy): domain Eukaryota; kingdom Metazoa; phylum Chordata; class Actinopteri; order Osteoglossiformes; family Mormyridae; genus Gnathonemus; species Gnathonemus echidnorhynchus. The sequence goes on from JAODJU010000039.1 coordinate 3,386,816, forward strand.
GAGGGAAGCGGAAAATGGGAAATCAGTGACCCGCTCGGGGATTTAAGAATGGCACGTGCCAATAAAACACCCCCTTGAAACATGGGTGTGAGCCATTTTAGTACAGTACCCCTCCAAAAGCAGGACCATGTCCTTCCCAGAGCACTAGGCCTGGATCGGCACATTTATTTGGAGCGGATGAAGGTGGCGGAGAGCGCGAGTTAGCTGGAACGCAGGCCTCCTCACGCCTTCTCCAGCTCATCTGCGGATGCAGGCCTCCTCACGCCTTCTCCAGCTCATCTGTGGCCTGTACCCCAGTAACTGGCTCTCCCTCTTTATTTATGTCTACATGTTTATTTATTATTTGCGCATCTTTATTTCAGTTTTACTACTTTTGTTTTACTTTTATTTGTTTCTCTCACCTTTGCTTGATTTTGTTATTTATATCATTCTGTTGCTATACCCTAGTCTTGCTACACATCAGTACTGCCGCCAGTTGTATTTATTTATTTTTCGTCCGTTTACGTTGTATTTATTTATATATTCATTGCTGCTAAATCTTGTATACTTGTATTTATTACCACGTAAGTGTCATGCTGCAAGGAGACACACAAGTAAGAATTTCATTATATTTTGTACTTAATACGCATGACAATGAAAATCTTGAAACCTTGAAATATGCTTAATTGTATATTTAATTGTATGTTTAATTGTCCAGCCACCACCTGCGCCGAAAGACATCGCTTGTGTTTTTTGTCCCTGGTGAATAAAGCTTCTGACTCCGTTTCCAAAATGAGTGAATCACACATGAGTCTAAGCTCCTTTATCATAACAGGACCAAAAAGGGTACAGTTAGCTCCACCACAAGCTGGAATTATAACCAGAGGGAATTACTTTAAGACACTAGGTGTGTGACAGTTTCATTGTCACCTGCTTGGTATTCTAACCAGACAATACAAACCATTTTGTCCTGCTAGGAATTTCTTCAGCGTTTCACCGTCCATTCACTCTAAGTTATTTCTACATAATACATAACCCCACAATAACCATTTCGTAAGGACATACCATATTTTTAGTTGCATATAGGCCATATGGCAATGCTATTAAACTCTTAGTTATTTCTCCATGGTGCCAGAACAATGTTTATATTTATTTAAGCTAATTGTACACTCATTCCTGTTGCGTAAGACTCTAAAAAGGACAGCATGACGCAACATTTACGAGCACAAAATTAAATCGACACCCAGAAAAAAGCTCATGCAATTTGCCAAAACAGAGCATGTGTTCATCCCCGTTAAGGTGTAGCCAAGGCTTTTGTTCTGTGCTGGAATGAGCTTCAGGCCTATTCCCGAAGATGGATGGAATTATGTGCCAAGCTATCTGCCATGTGAGTCTTCCCACAGGTCATGCTTGGGAAAGCTGAAGTATTTGCTTATTTTAACCATTAACGATAAAATTTATTAGTCACTGCCTTGTGCGGTAAATGCATTTAATGTGAATTTTCTCAGCATTCTGGTCCTGTAAAAGAGTTTTCATCACATGAACATTTTCACAACTGATCATTTGATAACAACTCTGCAATATGCTAACCCTTATTATAGTTATAGTTTATTTCTCTAATTTTGAATCCCAATTCTGCAGCGTAATGGTGTTCAGATATCTTCTTGAAAGGTCAGCGATACCTTCAGGCATAAAAATGAAGCCAAACAAAGGGAATATTTTTGATAAGGAGCAGAATGGTCACATATTGCACTGTAATGTTGTCCTTGTGGCTACATTCCATAGTTCTTTTTGAAATCCTGCTACCTACAACTAAATCTGAGTGGACAGCCTGAAGGGTGGATGGTTTAAATGGTAATAAGTTAATCTAGCTGGTCTGTTTCGAGTCGTTAGATTTTGCAAGTCTTCCATTCTCTCCAAAGGTTTTCTCCTGTAAACTGGGCATTTTGACTGGAAGTGTACTGTGTTTTTTTGGAAGTATTTTGTCTTTTAATGATTTATCAAATAACTGTATTTTTGTTGTTCATTAACATCACGCCTAGTATGCTGTTCATCTGCTCAGTGGTTTGAGCAGTTTCCGTTGTCCCCGTTTAGCTTTTCCTGAATACCAGCTCCAGGTAAAGCTCATTTTCTCTCAAAGTGTGGCAAATTGACCTCTCCTTCTTCTCATAATGGAGTCTCAGGGTGAGTGAAGGCCAGTGTGTAGCCTGAAATGTCAGCCTCTGCAGAGGGAAATCATGGTGATATTCTGTGAATGAGGGGGGGTGTTTAACACATAATCACACCTTTCTTCCCATTTCCGGTGATATTGACATGAGGGTGACAGAACAAAGCAGTAACTCAGTAACAATTATATATGAAGGAATTCAACCTGCATTCTGATTGGTCGCAAGATGGCTGTTGTCACTGCTTCTAAATTGTAAATGGCTCTTGCCTAACTATATATGTCCCATCTCTGAAAGTATCGGATGTCATCGTGCCAAGACCTCACTTACAAATTTGCCGTTTGCCGTAATTATCAATTGTTTGTTTGTTTATGATGGAATAGCGCAGTTGTAACCATAATCTAAAGATGTGCAAATCTAATTAGAAAGACAAGAGAGAGTGATCATGACGAAAGCGAGTTAGGAGTAGCAGTCTAGCGGGTTTGGTGTATCCATTCATACATGCATGTGACCTTACATACAGAGATGGGTGGTTTGCAAAAAAGATTCCTGCTCTCTGAAGGTAGATTATTAAAAGAAATGGAAAACTGCAGGACTCTAAAAATAAATCTTAATTCCCAGCAGCACGTTAGAATTACATTTCTGTGCCTTATATCATGAATATTTAATTGGCCCAGGCTCACTCACTGTCCGTTTCCTTGTCCCCCTCTCCTTTCCATTAATCAGCTGGATTAGACTACATTAATTAGACAGCATCAATGACTCCTAACAAACCACACAAAGGAATATTTTTCCTGACCACCTAGGCTTCTGGACTGCATGGTTCTAAGCTGCTCAGAGGTTATAAACAAATAGGGTGGAAATAATCTGTAGTTGAGCCTGACCGTCTGTCCGGGCACGAGCTGACTGTGGCCAACAGCCCGCAGAATTTCAGCTCACGTCCATAACAGTGGATTACACTTAGTGTGCAGTTTCAGCTTATGTATTATTCAGAAAAACAGGGCGAAAGTATTTTACGGTGGCTGCTGTCCTTCAGGTTGCTGGAGCGGACTGTGAGCATTATCCTGGGATTGTCTCTCGCTGGCCTCCTTTGCGAGACAGCTCTGTGGGGGCGGATTGTTTTCTGTTTGCATGGGAGACCCCGGCACGACTGCCGGTACTTGGCCCGGTCCGCCGTGTTTACACGATGCTAGTGCACGCTGTTGTGCTCCCAGCAGAGACACACAGACACTTCACCCTCATGTGGGATTATTGACGCTATCGGGAATATAGCCAATCGGAATGCTTCTGTTGGCATATACTAAAAAGTATGTGTATGTGATTAAAAAAACAAACATTAACATGCCACACGTTTTTTTTTATAAATAAAGCTAATAGCGTCTCCAGTACTGTGCACTGCTTTATGGTGCTGAACCATTTGATACAGCAGTAAGAATCTGGGAAGCATGGGAATTTTTTTCTTTAAAAATTTTAAAAATGTGTTTTCACCCAGTTTATCAGACTTCTTTGTTTCTACCTGTCGGTAATTTTGCATCAGCCTTATCTCCAGTGACTAAGTCAATGCCAGCCGCATAGCTATCACATGACAGGTATTCCCACAGGTAGCTAATTTGTAATTAGCGACTGTGTTAGCCTTGAATTTCTTCTGGAGCAATCTGTTCCGTAAACAAGCAGCTTTTTGTGTCCTATCATCGAGTCCTTGGGCCTAATCCTGAGCTCCCTGCTTTTCATCAAGAGGAAAAAAAAATATTAGAAACACCAGTTTGATGCCCATCATGCCAAATTAGCTGGTTGTGGTGAGGAGACTCGGAGACTCTTTGCCTCATCGATTGCCTCAAGTTGCACGACGGCCGTGGAGAAGCGACATTTCATGGTCGCCATTTGGGGCCTGTTACACAAATCTTAGTGCTCATGTATCCTTACATGGTGAGGCGACAATAAAGCATCGTGAATCTCGAGTGCGGCGACTGGCCTGCCCTCCGTCGTGTTGATTGGATTTACTGCTGTACAGATTTGTTCACCAGGCATAGAAGGGAGTGGTTAGTCTTCCCGGTCAAGTCCGGCACGACACGCGACGAGACGCGCAGCCTGAAGCGTGACAGGAAGCAGGTGGTCGGCAGCAGACACACTAGAGGACATGGGACCATGAGCCTCCCGTGTGTTAATGTTCCTTTGAGTTTATCTTTATGCAGCGGGGGGGGGGCATGCTGGGATTAACTGGCTATTCCTACTTTGGAGAAAAAAACTAACTCAAACTTTACCCAACTTTCACCACCACAGAATTTTCAGCCAGCAGAATGTTACGCACTGGCGAGATTCTCTCTGAAACCAGCCCGGAGTATGTGTACTGCTGGCCCATGACCACTCCAAGTACATTTTTAACTCTTTCCCACTGACATTTTCTATCACACACAGTGGCCGTCCTTGGTTCTGACAGGGTTCAGGAGTCTTTTTGTCATAATATGGTAACATATATTTTTCGTACCTGGCGCCAGGAAGGTCGTGCCCGAGAGCACTTATCTATGGCCAGATGCACTCAAACATCGCTCACAAACACAAGGCACTAAAAAGGGAATGTTTGCCAATGTATTGGCGGGGAAAAAAAAAATTAAACCCAACTAAAACAAACAGTGAAAGACGATTCCGCATTGTGCAAAACTTCCCTGTCGACTCTTTGTTTCTGCAGAAGCTAATTAAGATATCCATGTAGCTAGCCTGGGGTAACAAAGGACCCAAAGTCAGTGTCCGATGAAAAGAAAAGGCCATTTAATGGGGGAGACTGGGGGAAGGTTCAAGGGGTTCAAAAAACAAATGAGGATGACAGGGGAGGCTGGTACAGCTCAGAGGAGCATTGTTAGGTCCGGCATGGATCACGGCTAAAGATATCAAAAACATATCAAATCAACAGGCATCATTGTAAGATTTATTTTATTAGAGTGCTGTACCCATTGAATTAGTTGATTTTGATACTAGGCTATTCTGTTCCTTTATTAATGCTATTTTTTGTGCATATTGTTGTGTGTTTTGTGTGTGACTCTTCTTATTTTATATCTTTGGTAATCTAGCCATTGCTGGTTAGGATCGGACCTCCTGGGTACCAGATACTCAGATTTTTTTTTACAGAGTTTCAAAGTTATGCCAGGGTAAGACTCCAGAATAAACCGAAACTTCATGGAGATTTTGAGAATGATTCAATGTGTCATGATTCAATTCGCACTGTAATAAAGCGGGAGATGACAGAATCTGTAGAAGCTACGCGTTTCACCTGCATTTGATATCTTCAGATACTGAAAAACAGAGAGAAGTGCAGATTTTTCTCTGGTCATGTGACGTGGTATAGGTAGGACACAGGTTGTCAAATTTACATTTTTAACTAATATAATACCATAGGCCTGGTGACCACAGGAAAATGAGGGGTGGTGCCTGCTTTTAGAGCTTGGCGTTACTTCAGCTACGTAGGTGATTAATGTGGTGACATTTCGTCTAGCCACTCCGACCACGAGCGCCGTGAAACCAATAGTCTGCAAGCGGTGACCATCAGACTGTGACAGAGACTTAACCGATGCTCTGGGAAGCTCAGGCGTTAAACGTGTCGCGTTTGGGCTGCCTTGCTCTCTGAGGACTGCTCTCCGCACCTTCCAGCGTCTTGGCTAGAGTACAGACAGCTCAGTTCTCCTCGCTCCCTTCCAGTCAATAGGAGACATTACTTGGCTTATTTTAAAAGGGCAATTAAAATGGATGAGGCTGACTTCAGTGCCAGATAACTTTGTTTAATACACTTCTTGGTGTGAGCAGGGTTTCTTGGCTGTGCTGGTAAGATAACTGACTGCTGCACTGTTTCCAACTTACAAAAATACTGACCACTGTCTGTCTTTGTCAGTTACTGAAAAGCTAGAAATGTTAGCGTCAGCTGCTAAGAAATGGATGCTATCCACTTGCCATGGCGACTGTCCAAAACTGTGTCTACTTACTACAGAATGGGCACTGTGCACAGCTGTGTGTGATATAACAGATCTATCACTCTACCTGTCAGGACTGAGGCGGTGCCACAGCAAATTCCTCAGCCAATCACATACTTGGGCAGTCATGTTCTTGGCCAATCCAGTACGAAAGCGACACTACACCATTAGTTTTAGCTCATCTGCCTGTTTCTTTTAAAGGGGCGGATCCATTGACCCCAGCTTTGGTCCCCCAGCTACAGCATTTGTCCTGCGGCGGGGGCGGGTGTCACGTGTGCCGGGGTCTCAAGGCTCCCCGGCAAGCAGGCTTTGGCCGCAGTATTAAGCGAGGCGCTCCAGCTGCTCCTGTGGATCACGCCGCGGACAAACGGGCTTTTGTGACACCTAACTGATTTTCCAACCCTTTGGTTCTGCCTCACCGGCCAGGCCTGGCCTCTCCCAGCACACGGCCCAGCCTGGGCCAGATGTCTTAGCCCCATTGTCTCAGATTCTCCCTTATTTTCAGGCAGAAGCTGATGAAAAATGAATCCATCCTCTGTTCCCTCTGCATCCCAAGGTTTGGCGAGAAAGGAAACACGTCACACGGGTGCCCGGGTGATTCCGAAAACAGAGCCCCCCCC
>JAODJU010000039.1:3407883-3420441 GCA_026776725.1 Gnathonemus echidnorhynchus
TAGTGACACATGCATGATTATAGGAGACTGACCAATCAGCACACAGCAAGAACTCAGTGCTCAAGTGAAATCCAGGTTCTTTTAATTGAAATGGTAATTTACAGTTTCTGTCCTAGCTCAGAGTGTCCTACCTGACATGGGTTATCTGGTCACCCTACCTCAGGGTAACCATGGACAGTCACATGTCCTCTTCCTCTCACATTGCTAATCTTTCCCGCTCATGTTGATTCTTCTTCTTCAACATCAGAAGTGTTCATCCATTTCTTTCCACACTGGCCACTCAGGTACTTGTTCAATCCCTTGTCATCTCAAAACTAGGCTGCTGTAACTCACCCCTAGCAGATCTGTCTCTGAGCGCCATTCGTCCTCTGCAGCTGATCCAGAATGCAGCTGCCCAACTTGTTTTCCACCTTCCCCAGCTCTCCCAGACCACACCATTGCTACGCTCCTCCACTGGCTTCCTGTAGCTGCCCGCGTCAGATTCAAAACACTGCCTGCTCGCCTACAAAGCCAAAAAGGGACCAGCACCCACCTACCTAAAAAACTTATCTCACCCTGCACTGCACCACACTCTCTCCAATCCTCCAGCACCACTCGCCTGGTCCTGCCATCTCTCAAGGCGCAAGGACGACATGCATCAAGACTCTTCTCTGTTTTAGCGCCTATGTGGTGGAATGAACTTCCACTAGGTGTCCAAACAGCTGAGTCACTGGGTGCCTTCAAACGATGACAAAAACCCTACCTCTTTGGGAAGTACTTGGATTAGCATTTCCAGAATTATACTATTATTATAAAAAAAGGATGACTTGCCAACAGAGTTTTTCCGAGTGATGGAATTCTTAGCCGGGTTCTCTTGAACCAGTATCAGAATGTATTCACTGATGAGTCCTAAGCACTTATGTAAGTCGCTCTGGCTAAGGGCGTCTGCCAAATGTCGCAAATGTAAACATAAATGTGCCTTTTGCCTCGTCGCTTTGGATAAAAGCAGCTGATAAAGAAAAACAAAAAAACAAAAGAATGATGGCTCATGCCATCGGGAGAAGGCCTTTGCTAATCTGAGATATACCAGAAACACGATACGGCTGCAAAAAGGCGAGCTGCTGAGGAGGAAGGAGAAGAAGGAGGACATGTGGGAAGCGGGAATGTGCAGGGAGATGGCGGAGCAGCAGTGGCATGTCTCCTCCACCCCCAGGCGCAGTCCTGGGAGAGGAAGGACACAGCAGGAAACAGGAGGCCTGCTGAGAAGTCACCAGGAAGGCCTGCCTTCACGGCTCCATGTGTGGGCCACTTCAGCAAGGTCCACTCGTGCTGACACATCCTGCTGTACCTTCAAAGGGGCAGAGGTCATCATTCACACCAAGATAATGGTGGGGAAAAAAACTGACGTCAGGCTATGAATAAAGAACAAGGAATTTTTATTGAAGAGACATTATACCACTGTTCATAAAAAACATGGCCGCTTTGGCCCTCACATTTCTGAGGAAACTGTGAGGATTAGTTGTTTCCTACCCTTCAGTGCAAATCAGCGTTGTTTTAATCATCTCGATCATCATGTTCCTCTCAGGAAGCACAAACCTAAGACTGCCCACTTCCTCTGGGTGAGCAAATTTCAAACCATACCAATATATGCACTTAGGTGCTAAATCTGAGCTAATCACTGCACATCTTCAAACCCAACAGGAAAACAAAGTAATTTCCTGCCTTTTAAACTTTAAAGGTCCACGACTTCCATGCTATGCTACCAAACTTCTGGAGTATTGTTGTTTGTTCTTACCATTTCAAACACTGTTTCTTGGCAGAGGAGCGTCTCTGGCCCTGTTTACACTTGCTGTAAAATGCGTCTTCGGCGATCGCATCGCACCTACAGCAGCCACCGTATCTGATATTCTGTGTTTGTACCCCCAGCTCCCCTGTCTTTCAGTCTACGTATACTCTCTATTTTGATTTATTAGCTATTATTCTCCTTTCCTCTGTTGCACTTGTTTACAGTCTCCTCACTTTATGTGTACATACTGCACCGCGGTCCTGGGGAACATTATTTCGTGCCACTGGATGCTGTAGATTGCTTTTAGATAGTATCATAATAAAGACCCACTTGACTTGAAGTAGACAGCATTAAATACAAGCGTAAGCAGTCACCAATGCGTATTGTGATCTGATCACTCACACGTCTGAGTCCTTGACAAGGACATCACAATAACTGTGTGCAGAGCAGCAACACAATCCGAACACGAGTGGTCAGCTGGACCCCATGGAGATGCATGACAGACACAGGTGCTTATCAGCAATGTGCCTCAGCTGTCTACTTATAATCCGACTGTCCAAGACGCATTTTAAAACCAGCTGTAAACAGGCATATTAGATCTATGAGTACTGCCAGATTCATGAGAGGAGACTTGGCGACATGTTAAAAACTCATTCGACTCTTGCACTGTAATGGAAATGATCCCAGGCTTTAGCCATCATGAAGATTGAGACTAGAAGGGAAAAATCCTAATGCTTGTGGAAAGACGTTTTTTGCAACATAGATCAATTTACGTAATAATACCTCATAATGCTGACCACTCCAGTGGTGGGTGAAACATTTCGGCAGCTAAGTCTGACATTACAATATGGGTAAAGGCGAAAACACAAAAGAAAAACACGCAAAAACAGCTCTGCCTGCAGTTTGATGGTATTTTATTGTGGGGTTCTGGGCAAATTCTGAGCATGATGACTCTTTAATCAGTTGTCTTGATGGGTTTACATAAGGATGTAAACAACAGCTGTAAGAGAGCAATGGGTTTAAGTCCCGACAGTGTCCATTTATCATTGGCATGCGTATTGTTATGTGTGGAGAGACTTAATGCCCAGCAGCTCGAAGGTGCTAATTGTGTCCATGTGTCAGTGGCTGCTGGGCCCTCCAGATGCACCCCCACCATAGAACCAGGGTGGTACAGACCCTTGGCACAGACCCTGTCCATGATGGAAGATCACTGAAGACAGACCAAGCACTTTTTTCGGGGGGGGGGGACTGCTTCATTCAAGCACCCTTTTAATAATACAATATTAAATCAATTTAAATAGCCAGTTTAAAGTGTTCTTAAGACATGCATATGACCATAACATTTTTGATTCAGATTCAACACTCATACATAATACTTATGTTTAAGAAACAGCAGTTTCTAGGAATTTGCCATATGGGTGTAACAGACTGGGAAGAAAAACATTCACAGTCTAAACGGAATTTGAATACTTAATTTATCTTGTATCTGGTTTCCATTTGCAAAGCAAATGCTATTATTTCACTAATAAAAATTAAAGGCATAATCAAAGACTAAGAAATAGCCCTCACCCTGCCACAATCTAGGAAATGATTTGCAGATTTGCTGCCGTAATTACTTCCTACATAACAAAACCATGTTTTTGGTGAGGATTTGTTTTGCTGTGCAAATCGGTGCTTAACATCAAACAGAAAACTGAGAATTGACCGAGGACATTATATTGCAGGGACGAATATGAAATCAATCTTTGAGGCTTACCACAATTCTCCTTAATCCTAAAGAGGCATTTACGATTCTTTAACCATTGTACTCCACAGGTTTTGGAAAGAAAAAAATGAAAACCTTCCTCTGCAAAGAAAACCATTTATCTGAACAAGAGAGTCAATGTTTGGTGGTTTTATTAATTAATGTTTGGAATACAGTAACCCAGTGTCTTTGGAATATGCATGACTGATTATCATAGCAGCCACACCTCTATTGAGATGTAAGAAGGATGATGTATTCATAGGTGTATATGGAAATTATCCAGAACACTGGGGTAGGTACCTGTGGGAGCAGACATGAGGGCGGGGGGGCGGTGGGGTGTGGTGTGGTTTGCAAGAAAGATCACATTACATAAAATATCAAGAAGGTTTAACATTCATTCACCCTTCTGTGACGGATGGCCTATGACAGCGCCTGAGTTCTGTGCTGCGCAGAATTGCATTATGGGAAGTGTGGTGTGGGGGTCATCACACTCAGACTAAGACCAGTCTCAAACTATCTACAAAAGGTGAATTTTTCCTCACAACGAAAAATAAACACAGTAGATAAAACATTCCACTGATCGTCATGTTGGGTTTCGAGTTTTGAATGGAGAGTCCCCACAAGATACAATTACAAACCTGTGTGTGTGTGTGTGTGTGTGTGTGTGTGCGTATGTATATATTATGTTTATATTACATTGTGGGGACCAAATGTTCCCCACAATGTAATAAAAACCTGTTATTTTTTACATTACTGTGAATGCAATCAAAAACACTAAAAATGGCAAGTATTGTATTTTGTTTGGTTACTTATGGTTAAGGTTAGGACTGGGTAGGGGTTAAGGTCGTCATGTTGAGATTAGAGTTTTCCCCATAGAAATTAATGGAGAGTCCCCACAAAAATATAATTGCAAACCTGTTTGCGTGTGTGTGTGTGAGTATTTGCATGCACGCACACATACTGTACAAGTGAGTAAGGGGTTGCGCTAAATAACATCCTTTCCGTATAATCAGGAAATTCGATCTGCATCGTAAGACAGGGATCATATTTAACAAGGTGATATTGGAGGGGGGGTTCCATTGTTGTGCAGACTGCATACGTAACACGGGAAACGAAGTGATGCATGCTCCCAGACATATTAGCACGCCGCTGTTTGTGGGGAGGGTTGGGCTGTCTAGGTGCCTGCAGTGTGTCGCCCCCTGAAACCCGCTCGGTGCCCCCACCCCTCGTCTGTGCAGATGTGAAAGGCAGGGCATGTCCCAAACAGGCGCGTCACCTTTTAAAAAAAAAAAAAAAAAGCTTTGGTTGCTCTGCTCTTGACCTCTGTCGCATCGCAGGGATTAATCTGACGCTGAAGTATGTATTTGCCATTAAGCATTCAGAGTGGTGACCACTGCTATTCCCAGGGCGCACATGTCTGAGTGGGCGAGATCGCTGTGGAGCAGAAGGACGGTGACAGGCATCATGTGAGCTTTGAGCATGTGTCGAATGAGCATAAATCTCACCCAAATCGCATGGGGAGACATGACAGTGATTTGACATTGACAGCACTGCCGCAACCCTTAAAAGACAGTAACAAATTAATCAATATTTACATTTTTTTTTAGCTGTACAGTTCATTGCTGCATGTGATTAAGTGGGTGTGTTACTTTGAGCTTCACGCCAAAAACCCTTTGGTGAAATAGTTTCCTATTTAACACTGACTACCACAGCGTGTTAAATCAACCTCCAGCAAAAAACCTGTAATCATTTTAGTACATTATATATACATGTTAATGTGTAACTGGGGATGCATGTATCCATAAGACCCTAACATTATTATTTCGTATAACCAAAGCCTTAGATATTCTAAATTTGGACCGATTTTGCTGCAAATGAAAAAACAATGGTAGGCATCGAGTCTTTTTATCTCCTATTACAACAAAAGCCCTTTGGGGGATGACTGAGACCCAACTCTGGCAAAAATATAAGCGGCACTGCCACCTAGGGTGTCTAGCCAGAAATGCATGTCGGGGGAAATGTGGGGCAGACATCAGCACTGGTATCGGACACGACAGCCGGCTGGAAATAACACCGTGGATAGAAAAAGACCTGACTCGAATTCATATCTCAGTCCTACATGGGAATGTTTCTGTAATAATGACAAAAATGCACCATCGCTGTGCACTGATGGCAGAACTGAATTTCCGATGCTTCACATTTATTTTGTGAAAAGAAGAGAGACAGGAGTTCAATGCCCTGGAAAAGCAAATGATGTGGAATTTGTGATTTGATAAATGTCAATGATTTGTGTAGTTATGTCATTTAAAGTATAATATGTAAGCATCTAGCACAATAATTATCCAAACCAAGGTAGCGTTCAGTGTCAGTGCAGGTAAATGCGGGAAAAACCTCTGCACAAGTTCTTACTGAAAATACATAGCAGCAAGCAGCTCTTCATAAGTATTTTAACCCACTTCAGATGGACTGCAGCACATACGTTATGTTCCATGTAAGTCAGTATCCTCGGTGATGACACTCTTTTTTGAATATGCTGCATAAGAGACTCCGTTCCATGAACTACAGCAAAGGTGCATTTTGTGCAGAGGTTAGCTGGTACTGAAGACAAGGGCTTCTCTGTTATAGCGAGCCGATTTTGAAATGGTGGAACCTGTAAAATGAAACATCAACTGTGAACATTCACACGTACATAGTGGTTTGGGAATTAAACCTTGATCACCTACGAAATAGATTTGCTTTCAACATACGACAACTGTGAGCGGAGCGGAGCTTTCTGGCCAAATGTGAGTGAGACACTTGGGCCTGCTGTGGCAGACTGCATGGCGGGAACCTGTACTGAGATGGGCTGGCCCCCCATCCTGGGTTATTTCCTGCCTTGTGCTCGTTGTTTCTGGGATAGGCTCCCAATCCCCGTGACCCTGCAAAGGACAAGCAGGGATGGATGGATGGATGGATGGATGAATGGACTTGAGCTGCATGAAAGAATGACTTCACCAATCAACACCATTGAGAAGCACATTCATAATCCCTTCAAAGCACCAAGCAAATGCCAACTGAGAGAAATCATGAAAGATGCTATATGTTATTATGAAGAATTTCCCCTTTGAATCGTTAAAGTTCACCTAATCTAATCTGAGCCAACATCATGCCCCCCCCCAAATAGCTAATACAAGGCTCATAAAGGGCTCTGACAGGGTGACCATCACAGACGTGACATGCGGGTCTAATGGCGCACTGACACATAACAGATGAGGTGCATTTTATGCATATTTCTCTCGCTAAAAGCTAAATGATACAATTGATTTTAATATTACTTATTCAGTTAGCAGTGACCTTGATTAACTCCATCCGCCATTTTCTTTTTACTGATGGTTCAAAATCTACCCATTCAGAACACAGGGCAGGGTAGACCTTGACTGGCAGGCCAATTACAGCCCAGTCATTCATGCACAAACTAGAGGTAATTTTACCGCCACGAACATGGCGTTATTTTACCGTAACTCGAGGAGAATGTGCACTTCTCAATTACAAAGCCAGGGCGGCACAGCTACAAAATAAGCCGTCATTCATTTTTATGTCATTCACCTTAATTCACCCAAGCTTCTTATATTTCTGTACTATGTCATCAGATAATAACACTTAAAAGAAAAGGAGCACTTGACATCCAATCAATTTAATTTGACCGTTTATAGCGAATCAGACGTTAAAGAAAATTAAATCTGTCATCGTGTTTCCTTTCACTTTCGTGAAAATGGTTTTAATTAGCGAGAAACAACGGGAAACTACAAACATCTTTTTCGCGTTTTATTCGAGGAAGCAAACGTGTGGGTGAGAAAACAGCGTTGTATCGAATGGCTTTGTGCGTTGTTTTGTGTCGTACGCTACAGCAGGTGGCACTCTTGCAGCACTAGTGTGTCCATATGTCGCCTTGTCAAATTCAGATTCATATTTTTTAAATGCGTTCCCATTTCCCCGTCACTTATCTGCTTACGATAGCTTTCATGTTACACCCGTTAATAATTTAGTTTTGTCGTTAATATTGCCATGACAGGTATTTAATAATGTACAAGGTACGCGATATATTTTGTAACCATCCATATAACTGCTTATAAATAAAATTTCCTAATTGGATTGAAGTACTTTGCTTGGGGGTAAGCAGCTGTGACATGAATATTAAATTTTACTCAGCTGACCTTGTAAGGAAATGAGTGGCATGACAGGGCAGACAGATATAGAGATGCAGTCATCAGCGACAGCTCCTGAGGGTCTCTGATAAAGGGCCCTTGTTATGCAGCCAGATGGCAGACGGACAGGCGGTCCGAGTGTCGCCCATATCGCACATCTAGCACTTAAAAGCAGTACTGGCCCGGCAGGTATTTGTGGATGGCAACTTTTTCTGGCACACAACTGTCAGCGGTCATCAGACCCTGCCTAGGATTCGAAGTCAAAGTTACTAAATAACAAGTAAACGCAATTTTAAACATTGTAGTTTCCGTTTCTACAATGTGGATAAACGTGTCCAATTGTTTTGTTGGTTTTCAAGTATTTTTTCTCATCTATTATTTTTACAATAAAAGGCATGATAAAAACATTAAAGAATAGGTGATAGCTGCCGAAAAAATAGGGCAAATATTTAAGCACATGGCTGTTTCTGTGAGCTGATCTCAGTGCCTCCCTCGTGACAGAGCTGTCCAAAGCCACAGGAGAGACACGGAGCAACTGAACAGCCCCAGAGACACACAGAGCACAGCTGTGTCCCAGCATGCCAGCGCTCTTCCTGAGTTCAGTTCGTAGGGGAAAAAACACAGTTCATACATCACAGGGGGTTGAATGAACAGTCTTCATCTCCCCGTTCATTTCTCCAGCCCCCACGTGAGACCTTTGCTTGGGCATAATCATGGTGTGATCAAGTGATGATGTCTCTGCTTTATCGGAGTCTGCAAGGGCGTAAGTTTGGCTGGAACATTGGGGGGGGGGGGTTGAGGTCTCCACCCATTACCGGGGAAACATGATTATTGGGGGGGTTGTATTAGCTGGTTTTGATTTATTAAATTATTGGGGGGCTACAACCCCCACCCTCCCCCGTAATTTACGCCCATGGGAGTCTGGGCTAATCTAAATTGCCCGTGGTTCGCCGTGCAGAGAACGACGACAAACCATGAATATAACGTGCCATGTTTATAGGTGGGGGGGGGGGGGGGGGTTGCTGTGTGATTAGAGGAGCGAAAATGAAAAGCCGACTCCGGTCAGCTTGACAGAGTGGTCAGGCCGCCTGTCCCGCCATGTGCCCGTCCCGCCATGTGCCCGTCCCGCCGCCTGTCCTGCCATGTGCCCGTCCCGCCATGTGCCCGTCCCGCCACCTGTCCCGCCTTGTGTTGGACTCGCTCAGTCTTCCAGCGCCGTCTCCGTGACGAAGGCCGGTTCTCATCGGCAGGACTTGGAATGATTCATTCTCCCACGAAAGTGGACCCCTCCTTCTTGGGGTTAAACGGCTGTTCTCAGGCCCCCCCCCACCGCCCCTCCTCACTTCCCTTAACTACTTCGCATCTGGTTTTAATCAGAATCGCCAGCCGCTTGGACCAGCTGCTCCCGAGCCCCCTGACCCCGGCCTATTCCCTTGGGGGGGTCAGGCATTAACTCCAAGGAGCAGGATACCAAACGGACACTCATATGAATCCCCTCCCAGCTTCATGAGCGCCCCCATGTGGTGGGAATTCCACAACATAAGATGGCATTATGATATTTAAAAATCAGCCCCCGTAGAAACAATTCTATGGCCGTTTTTATCTTTCTAAGCTGCTTTATATGTTTCTAAAATAAATTTTTAAGTGGGACCGTGGGTCACTGTCAAGCAGGGGCGTAAGAACTGGGAGAGGAGGGTGGGTGTTCCCCCTAATATTTAATGTGACTTCATTCATCCCCCTAATAAACAGATCTTTGCATTTGAAGTATTAAGTTGTGTCTCCTCCAATGTCAAACTCTGTCCAACACCCCTGCTGTCATGATTTACTATTAGCGGCAGTAAAGTTAGAAGCTGGGAGGATGTGTTCCGGAATGTGTGTTACGTTTTAGCCGTATTGGCTGCATCTGTGCGCTACATCTGATATTGATTCCATTAGTTCTCACGGGTTCTCTGTAACTGGTGGGGGTTGGTGTATGAGGAGGCGCTGTCTAGTTAGGCAAGACAGGCCAATCCCCGAGGAGAAGACTGGAGGGCCCCTGCTTGGAACAATCTTACCCTTGGATCATTCCATTGTGTTTCTTTTCCAGGGGGATTTTCCAGCTGCGGTTAGGTGCCCGGTGTCTGTCAGGGGCCACAAGCCAATCGGGTTGTAATCCGGGTCCCATCCCTGCTGTCCCGCCGGCGTTTCTTATTGTGAATCAGCTGGCACATGCAGGAGTGATGTTTGCCAGCACTGGCAGGCCCCAGGCAGCCGGACTTTAACCCCTGTTTCCTCCCCACCCCCCACTGCAAAACAAAGGCAGTTTACTGAGCAGCCCAGAGACCCCAGTTACATCCCATTCCCAGGACACTGAAGTGAACCAGGCCATGTGTTTTTTGGAGAACACGTTCCTTAGAAATCCATGCTGTATAATAACAGAGAGATGCAACCTTAGAAGGTTTGCTATGCTTGCATGACTTTGATATGATACTTTGTATCGCCTCTGTCACAGTTCTTACAACAGCCCTGTGCATCTGGGTAGAGTTTTAACTTGCATGAAGAGCAACTGATGTAGCTTTTATGAATTAATGGTCCCTACGGTGATACCTTTAAGCAAGGTGCTTAGCCTGAATTGTGGCTGTAAAATCTAGCTGTATAAAAGAGGCAAAACTAAGTTGCTTTTGACAAAAGAATCACCCAAGACAAGATATGAAAAATAGCAGTGTTACTGTGAGGGTATTTCAGTGAGCATTTCATCAGCTCTGCATCCCCTTCATATTCCCCTCAGTCTTTAGCATTTCAGTGGAATAATGTCCTGATAGAATGAGTCATTTCCATTCTGGGGCACCTCTCCGATATCAGCAGATGGTGGACCCATTTATTTGTCTGGTGTAACAGAATCCTGGCTCCAGGGACCCAGCTGGGTTGAGTCTCCATCAGACCGAAAGCTGGACAGGAGCTGTTGGTGGAGGACCCAGCTTCTCCAGAAAGGAGTTTGAGGACTGAGACTCTACTGAGGCCTTTGGGTGCCTGCAGTAATTGCAGGCAGCTGTGTCCACTGTCCCCTCAAAAAAAAAAAACCCTATCAAAACAATTGCCTGTTGCTTTCAATAACACCTTTTCCCAGTTGTCATGGAAGAATCCTGTTTTTTCAGATTGATGCCACCTTCGCCCTTTGGGTTACGTAAATGACAGGTTGACTACTGCAGGGTTCTGGCATCTGTGCCCAGTGGGAAAGGGGAATGACTGATGAACATCAGACCAAATGGGATTCCGTTTACAAAGGATCAGAGGATCGCTGGCTGGGACTGAAGGATGATGTTGAGATGTGAATGCTAACATGCTAATGTTATTGTTTATGGAGTTAATGCTAAAGTCTCGCTTTATTACTTGTTTACAGTGACATTTTAAATTGTGTGAACCATTCAAGGGTAAAATATTTCTTTGTCTTGATACTAGGGGCTGGTGATGTCACATGAACAGTGTTACAGGAGGAAACATCTGAAGGAGGTGATAAAAAAGCACCAGAAGATGATCAGTCTTTTGTGTGCTGAGGGACTGATGCTGGGAGCCTAGTTGGGTTGTTGGTCTGGAAGATCCTGGTTCTTTACTGTAAGGCCTCATTAATGGTTGCTTGGTACCTTTTGGAAAAAGTAGAGGTGATGTCCTGACTAAAATCTGGCCATCTGTTTTCTCAGGCTATGGGTAAGGGTGTTTGGGACTACCTGACTGCAGGTTCCACACACAGGGAGCTATGTGGGTGGGGGGGGAGACTTGAACCCTGGTCCTTGGGTTGTGAGACAGCAGTGCTAACCACTGTGCTATCCAGCCACCCCCAGCCTACTCTCCCCTGTAAGTAACTGATGTAGTTGCTTTCTTTAGGCTCCAGCTCACATTCTCAGTGATCAGTGTTTCAAGCTGTCAGCAACCATGGTACCTGTAGTTTGGACTGGGTAGTCTGTGTGAAAGTAAGCAGGATTTGGTCTGGTCAGTGTTTGGATGGGAGACTAGTTGGGTGGTTGGTCTGGGAAGATTCTGGTTCTTTACTGTAAGGCCTCATTAAGGGTTGTTTGGTATCTTTTGGAAAAGTAGGGGTGATGTCCTGACTAAAATCTGGCTGTCTGTTTTCTAATGCTATGGGTGAGGATGTCTGGGACTACCTGATTATGCAGGATCCACACACTGGGTGCTATGGGGGTGGGGGGAGACTTGAACGCTGGTCCTTGGGCTGTGAGGCAGCAGTGCTAACCACTGTGCTATCTGGCCACCTACTATCCCCTATAGGTAACTGAGGTAATTGCTTTCTTTAGGCTCAAGCTCATATTGTCATCGATCAGTGTTTCAAATTGTCAGTAGCCATGGTCCCTGCAGTTTGGACTGGCTAGTCTGTGTGAAGCTAAGCAGGATTTGGTCTGGCCAGTGTTTGGGTGGGAGCCTAGTTGGGTGGTTGGTCTGGGATGATCATAGTTCTTTACTGTAAGGCCTCATTAAGGGTTGCTTGGTACCTTTTGGAAAAAGTAGGGGTGACGTCCTGACTAAAATCTGGCCATCTATTTTCTCAGGCTACTGGGGGGGCTGTGTGTGGTGAGGGTGTCTGGGAGCCCACATGCAGTGTGCAGACTACCTGACTGGGCAGGTTACAGACACATATGGGGATTTGAGCCCTCTTTCTTGGTCTGCGAGGCAGCAGTGCTAATTGCTGTGCTATCCGGCCACCCCAACTCTGACTACCCCTGTAGGTAACTGATGTAGTTGCTTTCTTTAGGGTCCAGCTCACATTCTCAGTGATCAGTGCGTTAAGCTGTTAGCAGCCATGGTACCTGCAGTTTGGACCTGGTAGTCTGTGTGAAGCTAAGTAGGATTTGGTCTGGTCAGTGCTTGGATGG
>JAODJU010000039.1:3428269-3456389 GCA_026776725.1 Gnathonemus echidnorhynchus
CATACAGTTTGTTTTATGGGATTCTGGGCTGGCCGGGGCGGGAGACTAACGCGGGGTCTGAGGCTGCCAGAGTGAAGGGGAGCGGCTTCCCAGACAGACGCTGCCGGAGTCTCCAGCAGACGGGGGAACGACGGAGAAAAGGGGAGATCTGCGGACGGCCACATCAGCGGCAGGAAATGGCTCCCGGGACCACGGCCTCCTCCACATTCCTCCTGCTTGTCGTCGGGGGGCTCCTCCAGCCCACCTCCACCACGGGGACCAGGGGGGAGCAGCTGGCAACAGTGGTGCAAGTAAGGCGGCTTTGGCGTGCTGGTCTGGGGTGGAGCAGCTTGGCTAAGAGCCCCTGAGATGGGCCCTACAAGCTGCTGTGGCCATATGCTTCTGCTCAGAGATGCTGCGTAAAACGTCGTGTTTATTTACTCGTTGGCGCTCGCAGCAGCAGGCTGCCCGTGGTTTGGTTCTCAGGTCTGTTTTCCAGGACAGCGAAAGGTCGTGGTCTGGACCTTAATGTGTCAGGGAGCCCTTGAGGACTGTGTAGGTATTTCACAGTAGATCATCACCTCCGCGGGCAACTGCAGACCTGTAAGCCTCACATTCTCCCCCCGTCCTGGAGGAGTTGCTGGGTGCCACCATTGGCACACACACCTCCACAGATGGGCCACGCGGGATGTGCAGGGACGTAGCTGCTGGATATAGAGAACATTTTCTTATTGACGTTTATAAAGTTCCCACATGCGCAATCAAATTAAAGTAGCAAGATGAAGCTGGCGTTGTTGGAGAGCGTTGTGAAGCAGAGCTAGGAAGTTGCCTGCTGTTCGGTCAGTGTTCAGTAAGGAGATGCGCGTACCAGAAGGTCAACGGCTAAATACTTGACCGAGGCCAGAGAAATCACAGTAGGGGGTTCCGACCTGGGGGAGGGGGGCAGCGAAGCTCTCTGCCCTACTGAGATAGGGAAGCATGCCTCTGCTCTCTCGTAGCCTGTTACCATGGAGATGTGTGGCGCCATCACGGCCGGGACACCTGCGCGTCTGTGAGGGAAATCCCGCCCCCCCCATGTGGCTCTGACTCAGGTGTCTCGCACCTGGGCTCGAAACGCAGACTCTTAGTGAGTAATCTGACAAAAGCCCAAAATCAGTCACGCTTCTCCAGCCTCTTTTTTTTTACAAGCAGTGGGGTTTCTTCAGTACTTTTTCAGTTTTACCTTTGTTGGCGTCCTCCGTGAAACTGCAGCTACTGTGATCTGAGATAATATCTACGGGTGATACGTGAGAAGGAGCCCCACTAGCTAACCTCCGTCTCTAACGCTGCCACATCCTGCAGTCGCGGTGTTCAGGTTCTGTACCAACAGCCCTATGCTGGAATGCATCAAAATAGCAAATGGGGGAAATGTGTTTCCTGAAATCCAGAACTGGGAAAAGACTGTGGGAGAAGTCTCACAGAGGATGGATGGATGGATGGATGGATGGATGGATGGATAGATAGATAGATAGATAGATAGATAGATAGATAGATAGATAGATAGATAGATAGATAGGAATGTGGTTCCAGTCCTCTTTCTTTCCAGTCGGTCTGGAAAAGCACAGGAAGTGCCCACTGGACATTCCTTTAACAGACAAGGTCAGAAAGGCTCCCTGTTCGCAGGACATCCCGCATTAGTTCACAAGAGAGGCATCTCTTTCGCTGCAGCTTGAGAGTAAGAAAATCGAGGGGACTGTGCGCACATAGTGGATCCGTACTTCAGGAATGCGTCAAACGGCAGAAAACTCCAGCCCGACATAATTGTGCAATTGAGCGAGCGAGACGAGCGGGTGGGCCGGGGCTTGCCGGCGGCCCTCGGCGAACAAAGGCGCTTTGTGGGCCCACGGTGACCCTTAAGCGTGGCAGCGGGCACATCTGCAGGGGCGTGAGCGGCCTGGAATGGCGAGCACAGACCTCTGACATCACAGCAAGGGCAAGGCCGCTCGGCGGAGAGGAGCCAGAAAGACCGGGCATTAGATACGGCATGAGGAGGGAAACCAGGATTTGTAAGCATGATCTTATCAGATGCTATTATCACCTGCGTCTTTGGAGTAACATCTACTAAACCAAAACAAAGATGGCACTGGTGACGGCAGGGGGCACGTAATGAGTCAGATGGAAAAAACTGATGTTAAGTTAGCAAAAGGATTCATTTAGTGTCACAACTAACCTTACAGACAAAGGGTCATTTGTAAAACATATAATATATTTGTATTACATATAAACTTGTGTAACTTAGTGTCTGAAACACCTCATTCATCACAATTTAGAGCGATGCATGAAATACGTGCTTTTCACATGGTATAAATTCCCAGCTCTTCCTCAGGCGCTAAGTTTCTTTTCCCCAGTTGTTTTTGAGAAGAACATCCGTTTTTGCATTTTCAATCTGAAACATTCTGTGTTGTCTCATCTTTGTATGTCTTCGCTCTCAGCAACATTAAGTTTTAGCCACATTAGCTTGTCTCGTATGGGCTTTGTAACATTTACTGTGGTAGAGAATTTGCACCAATAAAACTTATTTGGTTACCTTTAGTGGCTGGCAGTTATGGTCTTCCAGTGACTACATTTTAACGAGCCGCATCACTAACAAAGCATGGCAAACTGAGATTAAGGAATTGCTGTTGTAGTAGTATGCGTAGTAATTGATAGTAATAGATAGTAATAGATAGTAATATTACTGGGCAGCATGTGTGTTCAAATATAACTACTTTGTCTCCAGACTTGCACTTCTGGTAAACTGTTGATTCTCGTAGGCTTCCTGTCTGCCTTTGTTGACTTCAAAGGAAGAATCAAAACATCTCCTAGTGATATCAGATTATGAAATTGTTCCTCTGTTCAAGCCAGTCCTGTGTTGAAGACAAAACAGAGTTTGAGGCTATTTTCTCTGAGTAGTGCCAATGATTAGGGATCCCTCGTAACTCTCACTAATCCATTTGTAACTTCCTTCTCCATTACATTGGGATTAACGACAACATGCCTCTGAGCAAACAGAGCGAAACAATTAAGATATGTAAGATATACGGTATTTACGCCTGATGCAGGGCTTCTTGGAAAAATGTGTAACATGTGTATCAAATTTCTGACGGAACAGGTCAAACATGGAAGCGTTTACAGCCAGGGTAAAGCAGTACCACAAAACAGTATCACTTTGCAAGAACAGAGAAATTATACTTCCAGGTCGAAGTCCCGGTACAAATTGGCCACATGTGGCTCCATGGCCAATCAGTACCCAGAAAGAAGCTCTGGGGCCTGATTCACAAAGCAGGATTTCTTGATTAGCCAGATAACTAGTCGGATTTAAGGTAGCCTGGGCTAAATGCAAGTGAATGAAGATAAAGTCCATTTAAACTGGGGAACCTTAAATCTGCCAAGTTATCTGGCTAAGCAAGAAATCTGGCTTTGTGATACAAGCTCCTGGTCATACAGGGACTTGTTCACAGCAGGACGATTTTACCTCATTTCTTCACATTTTGTTTAAGCTCAGAGGACTGGCTTTCGGTTCTGGGCTGGTGATCCCAAAACCTAATACTGTGTTTAATTTCCTCCTTCTAGGTGTGCAGGAATGGCTATTTCCGCAGCGAGCAAAACGATTGCCTGCCATGTAACTGCAAAGGCCATGCAGACAGCTGTGAGGACGTTACGGGCATATGTATAGTAAGTGTCTCTCACACGCGACACTTGAAATATCCACTGTGTTCAGTATGCTCACCGTGTTCAGCCTGAGGAATAGCTCTGCATTGTTTTGTGAAGCTGCAGTCATGCTGAATTTCCCAGCAGTTGCAAATTGCCGTTGAGTCTTTGTGATAACATTACAACTCAACATGGTCCAGCCAACGCTGATTTGGGGAAGGTTTGGGGTGTGATGGACAGTGAATGGACTGCATTTAAGTCCCAAGCCCTTTAGTCTATTCTACTGTCTTATTTAACAATATTACTATGTGAGATGCTTGCTCTAAGGGAGGCAGCTACCTCATTCTGTTGTGCATCCACACTGTGACAATAAAGTTGAAGTTGACATTGACTTTGAGGGGCGGAACTTGGAAGGGGAGAGATTTACCATAATCGCTGTCATCACTGATCATTCATAGCAGTTTCATCCCTGCTGAAAAAAACAGCTTACGCTCGTTAAAATGGTTGACCAATTTATGATAGTTGACCAGCTTCGAGTATGTTTTCACATGATGATTTGATGGTGTAGCTGGTCAGACCAGTTTATGATGGTCGTTCTAGCTGGTCTTGCTGGTCATACCAGTATGCCTAATTGATGATCCACCCAGCTAAACCATCAAAGAGCAGCAAGAGCTGGGACATGACCATCTAAGACCATCTTAGACCATCTTAGATCAACTAACATCTACCACATGTAGATCCTCCATCTTCCTCGTGCTTCTGCTGCAGGACTGCCAGGACCACAGCACCGGGGACTTCTGTGAGAGATGCCAGGATGGCTTCATCCTCGATACCTCACGTGACGGTCACGAGTGTCGTCCCTGCGCTTGCCCCCTTGCTACCGCCTCCAACAAGTGAGTCTCAGGTTCCATAGAGGCCATTTTGGGGCAACGTGGGCAGGGACCAGTGGCTCTGTGTCACACTCTCAGCTTTCCCTCCTGTGTCTGCGCTCCTCCAGCTTTGCGGTGCTCTGTGACAAGCGGGGGAGCAGCCTGCGGTGCCTCTGTCAGGAGGGCCACGCAGGAAACTACTGCGAGAGGTCAGTCCTTAGAGGAGCAGCAAAACATGAAGAGAAGCCGCAGAGCTAAAGCGTTTGCTCCCGCTTACCAGTCCCATTGACAGGATTTATGTCAAATAGGTGTGCTCCTGGTTACTATGGAAACCCCATGGTCCCCGGTGACTTCTGCAAGAAGTGCGACTGCAACGGGAACTCGGACCCCAACCTCATTTTCGACGAGTGCCACAACGTGACCGGCGTCTGCCTGAACTGCTGGGGCGACACGGCCGGTGCTTACTGCGAGCGCTGCGCGCCGGGTTTCTATGGCGACGCCATCAGCGCCAAGGACTGCCGGGGTGCGTGGACCAGGCGGCGTGGACCAGGCCGTGTGCCGAGCCGGTGTCGCCCACGGCTGTACGAGCCTCGCACATTCAGGGGCTGCAGATTACTGAGCGCTTAACAGCCACAACCAGCTTTGCTGGACCCCACTGTTGTACCTCTGTGTAAAGAATTAACCCGATTCTCTCCAGCAAATTTCCTCCTAATAAAATGAACAGAATAGCAGCTTGCAAATCAAACATGGTATAACTTCCAAACGCTGCATGCTTAAGCAGAATGCTTAGTTAGGGTTAGGCAGTGGCTGACTCAGTGTGAGCTGCACAAGTCCATCAGAGAAGAAACAGCAATATATATTCTCGATGTAACCTGTCCCGGTGAATTCAGTTGTTGTTATTCTATGAGTTTGACTCTTATCCCACTGATGCAGCTGACAGAATTCCAGTTAAAGACACCGGGATTTGTGGGACTGAAGTCACATGCAGAGTCGTACTTTTGTGCAAGTTACTGAACCTGAACAGTTCTAGTGAAATACCCAACTATATACATGGGTGAAGCAGTAAGCTGTGGTTGATGAAAGCATAGGGTTAGCAACAGATTCTCAACAAGTCCCTTGTTGTTAATGGTTCTCTGTATTCTCTCCCCTAGAGTGTCAGTGCAACAAGTGTGGCACAGCGTCATGTGAGGACAGGACGGGGGTGTGTCACTGCAAGCTTGGGGTGACAGGCCCACTGTGTGACCAGTGTGAGGTGAGGGGGCATTTATTAATCATCAGCAAGCATAAACAGTTCAGCTGGTCTGTAAATGCTAATGTAAACACAGAAGGACGAGCTCACGTAGCCTTGCATACACTCACACTGGCTTGCATAAACACACTCGCCGACAGGCTGCTGTATTTTTTTCCCCCTCCCTGTTGGACACAGGACGGCTACTTTGGATTTAGCAGCTGCATGGGCTGCCGGAAGTGCCAGTGTGCGATAGCTGCCTTCAAACCCACCTGCGACCCCCACAGCATGAGCTGCCAGTGCCACCCAGGGGCCGGAGGCCAGTATTGCGAGCGCTGCCTGCCCGGATACTGGGGTTACAGCAGTGAGGGCTGCACACGTAAGTGTCATTCTTCTTTTCTCGGTCCGAGGGCTTGCATCCCTCTATTGCGCCCATCTGAGTACCCCAGCGGGACCTGGGTGTTTATTTGACTCGGAGAAGCTTTCACGGCAGTGCTGTGGCCCCACACACACGCTCACACATCAGAACACAGGCCAGTGTCTGCTTCCCTGGGCCCACAGACCATCTGCTGCGAGTATTACCGCCCGTCAACCTTGCCCCCCCTCCCCGTCTAGACCCTTCCTACATTCACACAGCTGCCTGGCCATTAAGCAGATGTCTTGAGCCCTGAGCCAGCGGCCGCTCATGCCGAACGCCTTCTCTCTTTGCGGAAACGCAGGGTGCGACTGCGCTGGGAGACCGTGCGACATTCACACGGGAGAGTGTCTGCCAGAGACCGCCGTCTCCTCCCAGGGCAGCGTCTGCAACAGTGAGTAATGAAAAAATGACGATAAAATCACGGCATGAAAGCACGGCTCAGTCTTCAGATATAAAACAGGCACAACAGAAAGAGCCACACCCATCAACAATGCAGTGTTAGGGCGATCGTTATGTCTGATAAGCAAAAGGTCAACACCATTTCGAGTGGAAAGAATTAATGCTACCCAACTTATTTCATTGTCCTCTGAATGGGACTATGGAGTTAAAATAACACCATCCCAGCTAACATTCCTAGAACTTTAGTTAACGCTATGTTAAGGTCTTTCCAAAGCTGGCTTCAAAGCTTACTGTAACATTAATGGAATGTTATTTCCGCATTTTACATTTTACCAAAAGGTTCTGTGAATATCAGTGTGATAGCATTATTTCCTGGGCAACCCTTTAACACAATTAACATTGAAAAATAATATTTGATAATAGTGCTGTATTTGTATACTTCAAATACAACCACCCAGACTTGACCTTTGGGATGCAAAATAACTGTGCTTTCTGCTGCTCTGCTGCACCTTTCAGCTATTGCTGCATTATTAGTCTTAGTTGTAGTAGTACTGTAGGACATCTAGGAACATCTAGAAAATTGGACACTTTGAACTTTTCCATACATTTCATAAACCTTCCTAAAACTAAAATTGCTAACAGTGAGTAGTACACAAACTCCACACTCTAAGGAAATCCCCTGAGCACTGACTCTGACTTACCTTTGCTCCTTCAGTCTGTGATGAGTGCATTTGGTACTTGATTGGGGACATCAGACTGTCCAACAAGACCCTGGATGAGATCAAGGTCAGCGTGATAAACATCTCCACAGGGGCGGCAGCGAACGACCGTCTGAAGTACTACAACTACACCGCTCTCCAGCTGAAGGTAGGATACACCTCGCCCTCTAATCTCATCTTACAGCCATATTGATATAAGTATGTCGCAGTGCTAATTATCTGTATGTGTCCAGACTGTCGGTCATAAATTCTGTTTATGGATTAAGGTGTGAGGTGTCGTTACATGCAATCCATTGCTTTTGTGACAGAGTCAGTTTCTGGCTTGGAGGGACAAGTCCGACCTGATGAGAAGAGAAACGTGGGAACTGGAGAGAGATTTAGATGGACTCGGTGTAGATGTCGAGGATTTAGAAGTGCAGGTACTAGAAGCCCCTGGCCAGGACCCGGCCTACAGCTTGCTTATATCTACATTAAGGAGAAGGGGCATGGTTTATCTGAAGACTTGCTTTATGTGTAGCGCCAAAGCTTATGCTATATTCTAAAACATTTCAAATTTGTTCTGGTCCTCACCCCTGGGCCTCTTTCCTTTGGTTGGTGAAGGAAAGCTCTGTGAAGACTTTGGGACGATCAATGGATGAAGACACGAGTCGAAGCTTCACTCTGGCAAACGAGCTGGCTGCCAACCTGACGTCTCTCAACGTGCTGATAGAAGGTGAAGGCGGGAAGCCCTCAGTGTCGTAGCAAAGCGGCAATGCTGAGTCACAGCTCAGGACAATCAGCACATCGTTTTCTTACACCTCTCTCTTCCATCTTGTCTGAACTTCTGAACCCTTTGCTCCGCCTTTGCTCTTCTCCTCGCCATCTGTCTAGATATGGTCAGCGAATGGGATCAGTACAGCGTGCACCAGGATGTGGACCCTGCGGTGATCAAGCAGAAGACTGTGGAAGCAGAGAACATGATAAAGAAGATGAGGAAAATGGACTTGTCACCCAGCGAACCCATCGCGATGGACGAATCCACCAAGGCCATTGAGCGTGAGTTTAGAAGGTCTTGTGTCAGGTTAGCCATCTGGGGGGGACAACTGTGGAAGGGGGGCACAGGAAAGGGTCCAGGTGGTAGGGGTTGTGTGTCATGGGGGCCCAGCTGAAGTAATTTTGCTCCAGGCCTGGGAATTATGCACAGCAGGCCTGTTTGTAATTGTATGGTTTCTGTGTGTTTGTGTGGGTGCATGTAAGAAAGTTCCCATGATGATTTATATGTGGTTGTGTGGGGGTTACTGCCATATAACACCCCCCTCCCACATAATTTTTAAAAAGTTTTGTTGGAGTAGTTATAGGGTTAATCTGCAGCATGAAATTAACAGGGGGCAATACTGAGTAAGGCAGCGCAATGTTAGGTTTGGTTTAGGGTTAGGTTTAGGGTTAGGGTTAGTGTTAGGAAAGTGTCTCAGCAAACAACCTTTAACAATAGATCTTTAACCCTGTGAGGACATTCTAGGTGCTGAAAGTTATCAGCTTTTCTCTGTTCTCCAACTTCTATTGGGGTGGAGGAATTATATTTTTCATTAAATTGAGAGCCCCCCCCCCCCCAAAAAAAAAATTATAGGCAAACCAACATAGACACATGTTCTTCATATGTGGGTGATTCTGTGCTTGGCTCTCAGTCCTCAGACGGGTCCATCAGCTAGAGAAGAAGCTGATGGTCACCACTGAACGCATTCCCCCGCTGAGGGAACTCCTCGCCCAATTCACTGCCAAGCTGTCCAGCGCTCAGAACCTCCTCCGGGAAGCTCAGGGCACCGTCCATCAAACCCAGGACAAGAACAAAGCCAACATGCTCAAATTCCAAAGGAATGAGGTAAGTGCCCCAGCCTCGTGCCTGAGTACCCCAGATAACTTTCTCTCCGGTCCTCGTACCCCCTGCCTGTCAACGTTCTTTCATTAACCTGCTGTCAGACACTGTGGCACTGTTGTGCCGGGGGATCCACGTTTCTTTACAGTCATAGGGCAGGATCTGCTGGTGCGTCAGTTAAGAGAAAAGGTCTCCCAGTTTAACTACTGTGTTTTTTTTTGGGATTTCAGCTCTTCTTCATCTAACAGGCAGCTTCTATAGCTCGTTATCAGCCAACTGTATGAATAGTTCTCATGACCAAGGGAAATGAATCACCCAAGCTACTTAAGACTGATTTTTTTGTACAGACGCGCAGCTGTTGCAGACTGTGGAGGTGGGTACAGTGCAGCATTCATTGTGTGTGACAAGTATATGCAGCTGCAAGCAGCTGATAGAGCTGTGTGAGAGAAAAAAGCAGAAGCACAAGCGGGGGAACGTAAAATTATTGTTGAAGAACGTCATTTACTGTTCTGGGAATATCTGAGAACCAAGCTGCGTGGACTTATTTTTTGGCCTGGGATTACTGGGATTACTTTATTTACGCCATAATGTAGACCAACCCTTCAGCTGCAAACACCAACAGGGAGGTTTATGGCGACACCATGAGAACCGTTGTGTCATTCGTTGGCTGACAGTTACCTCAGCGTGGCCTGCTATCTGTAGGCCAGATGTTCCTCATTAGGGCCACCACTCAGAGGGTAAAAATGGGGTTTTGCTCCATCCAAAAGACCACTTTCATGTGCCGACACATTCATACACAGCGAGGAATGAAAAGCATTGGCAGAAATGGAGAAGCTTAGATATAGGGTGGGCAATAACAGTCTAAAAATGGTATTTCTCTATATTCTACTAGATACAGAATATGCAGTTTTTGTTCTAACAATCATTGTACAGTATTCCCCATATGGGGAATGCATATGGTTTTGTGATCAGTCTGCCGCTGCAGACACTTAGCTTGTTAGCATGGTAACTCAAAAAGTATTTCACAATCTTTTCCAAACCTCGCAGACACGTTGTGTGGGAGAAGATCAGGAGGTGATCACATTTTGAGACAAACCACACTAGAGCTGAAGCAACGCCGTGTAGCAGTAGCCAAGAGAAGGGAAGCTTCAGACATAGATCTGGGGAACCTGACCGCTTTCAGAAAAGGCTTTTAATAAAGATGGGGAGAATGCGTAGGGGGACTAGAGATGGCGGAGGTTGGGGGTTGGGGAAGGAGTAGGGGTTAGCTGGGCCCGTGCCGCGCACAGACTTTTCGAGGGGCAAGTCCCCCTCTAGTTTCTAAAGAAATCCTTAAATTTTGTGCTGTATCACACAGAGGGTGTCATGGCGGTTCTGTGGTTACCACGGTTACCTCCTTCTGCAGGGCTCTGGGCTCCGGGCTCCCACATCCTCTCTGCCTGTGGAGTTTCTGTGTTCTCATGTTTTGTGGGTTTCCTGGGAATCCATAGACTTGCAGTCAGCCAAACTGGTATCTCTAAATTGCCCGTAATGTGTGTGTAAACTGTGACAGATCACTATCCCATCCAGGGTAGCCCAATGCTGCCTGGAATTTGTTCCATCTGACCCTGCACTTGGAAGATGGATGTATTAAAAAGATTTGCCATTAAATGTGCAATATACACTCAATGGCCACTTTATTAAGTACACCTGCATGCTAATTCAAACAGTCTCCCCTCAACTGAACACAGAGCACACTGGCAGAGTCAGGAGGTTCAGTTACTGTCAAGCTAATTGTCATTATAAATCCTTCACAGAAAAAACATGCCTATTCTCAACAAACTTAAAATCCAGATTACATCAAATTGCCATCATAAACATTTGGTATTGTGAACGGTAATTTAAGACTCGATGTAAGGACCTCCTATGTGACATTTCAGTCTTGGTGCCACAAACATGAAGCACACTGTGGTGTGATATTTTAAGCACAGGATATTTCAAGATGATGACAAATTTCACTCAAAAGAGGTAGAAAGTGTTCCTGGGGTCCTGAAATACCTGTGTGCCGTGTGTGTGAGCATGGCAGATAGCATACTGAGATTAGTGCTTCTGTTCAAACTGTCCAGGCTCTTCAGCAGAAGTTGATGGAGACTTTTGAGGAGTTAAACAGCACCCTACAGATGGCTGGTAACATCATCGCCAACACAGAAGATGTAGAAACTGACCTTATGGTTATGGTCAAGGTAAATAGTGCCTGAATACTTCAAAAAGTCCCTCTATCACTGCCTGTAACTGTAGTCACACATCCGTCATGTTACCCGGTGGGACACAGTGGCCCAAGGGGCAGCGTTGTGTTCCCGAACCTTCAGGCCAAGTTGTAGGTATTTGTCCTTCTTCTGTTTGTATGGGTTTTCTGTTTATACTCACAATCTAAAGCTGACTGGCTTATCTGGATTAGTGACTCTAAGATGCCCTAGATGGAAGGGTATTTTATTAAGGATTTGTTTATCCGTATGACTCCCACGTGGAGAATGTGACTGAATTCCACGCGGCAATCGACGGAGCCTCCCAGCTGCTGAAGGAGAAGACTGAGAACATCTCCCTCGCGGACAGAGACCTGGTGCAGAGGGCCAGCGACCATGCCCAGGGGCTGCTCAAGCTGGCTGAAAAACTCAAGCGGTAAGCCTTTACACGGTAAGCCTGTGCGCGGTAAGCTCTGTGCGGTAAGCCTGTGTGCAGTAAGCCTCTGCACATTTAGCCTCTGCACAGTAAGCCTCTGCGCGGTAAGCCTCTGCGTGTTTAGCCTCTGCGCGGTAAGCTCTGTGTGGTAACCCTCTGCACGGTAAGCCTCTGTGCCTCCCTGGGCTGACTGTGCCTGAGTTATGGGTGTGCCATGTGACTGCATGACTAACATTAACATTAACATCGTTCTCTAACGCTAATCCTGCATCGCCCAGTGTTTTGACAGACGGTGATACCAACGGCTTCGTGCAGAAGGCACTCGAGGCGTCCAGCGTGTACGATAATATCGTGAAGTACATCGCCGAGGCCAACAGCAGTTCAGTGACCACCCTGCACTTGGCCGAGAGAGCTTTTGATGTAAGTTTCAAACAATGCTGATGCAATGGACATTTCTGCAGCATGCTTTGCCTTAATACTTCTAAGTCCCATTCCTTAATGTCCTGAAGAGTATCTTGTTTCGATGGGGTGGCATTTGTAAATGAATGACCATCTGTATCAAGGAGGAAGTTCTATGAGGCACCAGTGTGTTTTCCCATAATACTTTAATGTCGAATAGCCATCGTTCTTCACTGAGCATAGACTATCGCCCTTCTGGTATTTATTGCCCAGTAGCAGAACTTAATTCATGCCCATAGGCAATCTGGGTAGCTTTCACATCTCACTCTCTACGAGAGACGCCATCACTTACCTCTGAGATAGAGAGCTTGGCCAGCCGGCATCTCAGGAAGAGATGGGTGCGAGGACTGGAACACACAACCTTCCAGATGCAGAGCACTAGACCTGGGCTACTCAGCTCTCCCTACTGCAGTATACTGTATCCTCGTTAGCCATTGTGCCTTTGTATAATACTCTGTTCTCATGCCCGAAAGCCCTGCCACTGCCTGTACTGACACTTTCTCATTTGCCGTTGTCCCGGAGGCCGCTACCGGCATCAACACCCAGCTCGGCCACCTGAAAACAGAAAGCAGCAGCGTCTTCGGACAGTCAGTCACCTTGCAGTCGGAGGAGGATGGTAACACACTTTTTCAGACCCACTGAATTTGGTTACAGCACCAAAATTAAGTATTTATTCGAGTTTTTCTTTGGCACGGGGATAAGCTTATGCCAATATTCCTTCTTTTGTATGTTGTCCGAACTGTATGCCTATATAATGGTGATCAATTGTGATTTTCAGAGGTGGAAAAAAACGTCATTGACAATGTGAAATACATCGAGGAGACCAAAGAGACGATGGTGGAAGCAGAAGGGAAACTGAAGGCCATAAAGGAAGGAATCAGCACCTTAGAGAATGGTAAGGCTCCTTCCTGATACGACATTTCAAACATCTGGGTGGCCTTAGAAGTAGCTATAGATGTTGCTACTTTTTCATGAAAGATTTCTGCAGGAGATTTTTTCTGGTGTCCTAATCCCACTGAGAGATGGATGTAGTCTGTGGTTTTAGGGCAAAACATGTACATGATGTGTGTGATAAAGTTATATATACTTCGGCCTCTATGGCTGAATTCTGCAGGCAGGACGACGCAGCGGCTGCAGTTTGCCAAGGAGGTGGCAGTGGGCACCCTCAACAAGTCTGCCGAAGTCCTGCAGAGTGTCAGCCCCATGGCAGAGAAGATAGAGGAGTGGTCCAGGAACATGGACAACAATGAGTACTCCACTGACGCCTACGAGCGGGCAGTCAACACTGCCAGTGAGACAGGTGCTGGAAAATGCTATAATTTAGTCTCAGCTGACTAGCTGTTTTAATGATGGAATACCTGTCCATTCATTTCCAAGGCCTCATCACAGCTAAGATGGATTAGCAGACATGATACCATTTGCGGCTTTGATAAAATGGGGTTATCATATATCACACGTTGTGATTTATTTCCCTTCTCCACACTCATCATTCACAGTGAGCAACCTGTTTGACATCGTGCCACAGCTTCTGGACAAACTGCGAGTGGTGGAGGAGAAGAGACCGGCCAACGTCTCCACCAACATCATGCGTATTCGAGAGTTGATCGCCCAGGCCAGGAGCGTGGCCAGGAAGGCAAGACGCCACCCACTTACTGCCGCGCCAGTCAGAATGCAAACAAACAACAACCTGGAGACTTGTGGACAATTCAGCCAATGAGAGCTGCCCATTTAACGTGAAAACGAAATTAATCACATTATTATGTAAATTTAGGCTTTTTCGTTGCTTCGTTTTAGTAGTTATGTGTAAGGAAAGCGCTAATTAAAGTTCAGGAGGTGGACAGCCATTTTCTATAATGGAGAGCTATACGATATCTTCAGTTTTGTGATAACCCAGGGAAAGATATTTGCTTTATAGTCAGATGCATTCTGGGAAATCAGAGGATCCACAGAAGTTGTCCTGTATCTTATTCTCCATACCTAGGGCTAGCCCTGTTTAAAAGCCCGGTTTTATGTAGTGTATTATAGTAAGTTAATTTCTGAGCTTTATTAGAAATGACTACCCATAGTATTTTAAAAGTTCTGGCATTTTCTAGTTTTGAAATGAGTTTGATCTGCCTGGTCATTTTGTTCTTTGTTCCTTGTGTCTCAAGGTCCAAGTGTCCATGAAGTTCAATGGCCAGTCTTCGGTGGAGGTGCAACCGCCCACGAGCATGGAGGACCTGAAGACGGTCACCTCCGTCAGCCTGTACATGAGGGTGGAGCCGGAGAATGAGCCCATCCAGGATCGCCTGGTCTTCTACCTTGGCGACAGAAATGTGAGGGAGTGTCGTGGTCCCGAGGCACCGCTAGGAGGCCAGGATCTGTCACTGTGTGGAAGCAGGGCGGCTTTTCCGTTGGGTGCCTTCAGGTCCAGATGGGCTATTCAGTCTTGGGAGGTTCAGGCCTCCAGGAGCACTGAGATCAAAGGAAACCATGGCTGGCTTCAGCATCCCGTTGTGATCGTGTGGGCCGGACAATGAATCTTTTAGAGCAGACAGTGGGCCTTTCACGGCTTTCCAGGACATGAGTGCACCGATTGTATGTGAGCGCTTTCGAAGTTAAGGATCATTTATATAAGCAGCCCCTGACACCCTCACAGGGGGGGGATCTCATGAATTTGGGATTTATTTCCCTCTGTCCACTCAGTCACTGTTCAACATCAGTGCTTCAATATTAATGGCAGTTCTTAAATGTTTTGAAAGTCACATTTTATCCAATAAATGGTAACTGTTAACTGAACTGGATGTTTTCCAGAGTCAGAATTCACTTTATTGCCCTGGTACAACTGCATGCACTAGGAATTTTAGATTATAGATGATCCTGCCAGCTGGCATCTCATCCAGGGTGCTGCCTGAGATATGCTCCAGGTCTGCAGTAACTCCGACCAGGATGGATGAATGGATGATAGAATATTAACCGAAAACCTGCTTTTCATCTTACAAGGGTGTGAAGGACTACATGGGGCTTGTTATCAGGAATGGCAACCTGGCCTACATCTACAACCTTGGGGGCGAGAACGTGGAAATCTCCCTGAGCTCCAAGCCTGTCAACACATGGCCGGCTATCTTCAACCTCGTCAAGGTGGAGAGGTACGGAATACGCGCCTCCCACACCCCTAATCAGGGTCATCGGAAATAGGGCGGACGGCTGGGACGCTTCCTCCCAATATTGGCAGATCCACCCCCACCCTTCCAAAAAACATGAACAGATGTCTATTTAGGGCTGAACGATACTGGAAAAAAAATCAAATTGTGATATTTTTGGTTTTTCTGATAACCGTTCATAACGCTGCATTTTGCTATTTAACATGTTTCATGTGTCATGATACAGATGCGACAGGCAAGACGAATTAAGAGTTCCTTATCTTTCATTACAAATCCTCATGTTACCAAGGCCATTTTACTGTGCATTCAGAGGGCGAGGACGTAACGTGTATGTAAAGAACACTGTAGTCCTATATCGGACAAAAACATTTTATCATATGGGTCAGTTATTTTTTTTTCCAGTTATGTTTAATTGTGAAATGGAACCCTAAGCAGTGTTCTTATTTTAAATGATGAAATCTTTATTATTAGAAAATTATTTTAAAATCTTATTTACATTGTAAACTTTCGCAATGTGACTATTGCATGTGTGCCCATTGTGATGTCATCACATCACATCCCTCCCCCCCACCTCCGGGGCAGATTCAGTCCCCCCAATGTCAAACTCCTTCCTTTGCCACTGCCCCTACCCCACCCAGCAAATAGCTGAAATTAACAGCGCCCCCCTGTGTTCACATCCGGTAGACTGGGTCGGCACGGGAAAGTGTTCCTGACCGTTCCCAGTCAGAGCAACACGGCTGAGCAGAAGTTCATCCAGAAGGGAGAAGCTCACAGCACAGACTCCCTGCTGGACCTCGACGCCAACAATACAGTCTTCTATGTGGGCGGAGTCCCTACAGACATCAGGGTATGCTTGTTAGCCCTGGCCTGCCAGGTGGACCTGGAGCAAACCATTGCTGTCATCTTTCAGGGTGATGTTCACCATATTGATTTGCTTTCTGCCTGTCCAGCTGCCTCCCAAGCTGAACCTACCCCCCTTCGTGGGCTGCATTGAGTTGGCTTCCCTGAACAACGATGTCATCAGCCTGTACCACTTCAAGCAAACCCACAACATGGACATTGTTGCAACACCACCTTGTCCAAGGTATGCTCAAGCATTATTTAAAATACAGTCAACCTACATGTTTATTTGCTTTGTATGGCTACATGCTTCAAAGGTGCCCCTTTAGGGGGATCCTCATTCCTGGTGAT
This sequence comes from Gnathonemus echidnorhynchus, assembly GCA_026776725.1. Lineage (NCBI taxonomy): Eukaryota > Metazoa > Chordata > Actinopteri > Osteoglossiformes > Mormyridae > Gnathonemus > Gnathonemus echidnorhynchus. The sequence goes on from JAODJU010000039.1 coordinate 3,444,854, forward strand.
CATTAGTGACAGCAACACTTCATCCTCCTCTTCTCTATGGATCTTAAAGGTCAAATTCACAGTCTGAACTTTTTTGACCTTTGCTCTTTATGCAAGAGCCAGAGAATGACAAGAAATTAAAGTTCAGGGTCAACAAGAGGTTAAAAGTCCAACGAGTCTCCTTCTGTCTGTCTGTCTGCCTTGCCAGGTACAAGTTTGCCTTCTCACAAAGCCGCGTCACCAGCTATCTCTTTGACGGCACGGGCTACGCTCTCGTCAGCAATATCGAGAGGAGGGGCAAGTTCGGCATCGTCACCAGGTTTGACATCGAAGTCCGAACTGTGGTCAGCGATGGCATCCTTTTCCTGATGGTCAAGGAGGTAAATGCAATTTCAGAGACCAAGGTTTTTGAGCATGTTTCAGAGCAGTGTTTCCCAATCTGGTCCTCAGGGACCCGCGGACGGTCCATGTTTTTACTCCCTCCCAGCAAACGTGGACTGTCTGGCAGGGAGCTGGGAGGGAGCAAAAACATGGACTGTCTGTGGGTCCCAGAAGACTGGGTTGGGAAACACTGCTGTAGATTCACAAAGGAGGTTTTCAGCAGAAAATCATTATGATGCATGAGACGACAGTCAAAAATTTTTCTTGATTGCCTTTATATTTGTCATACTATTATAGTGGTAGAACAATGTTTTTGTGGCTAAATTGTAATACACCAATTTTCCTTGTAAAACTAGTTCCTCTTCCTATGGCATTTCAGGGCAATTTCTTCGTATTGCAATTGAAAAATGGCTTCCTCCATCTTACGTATGACTTCGAATTCAGCGGGGGTCCAGTCGTCATGGAGAGCAACTTAACAAAACTGCAGATCAATGACGCAAGATACCATGAGGTGAGGGGCCAGGCCACATTGCTGTGAATTGTTACACTATGGTTCATTAAAGACTTCTGCTGACAACATCGACTCTGCTGCTTCCCAGGTGTCCATCATTTATCACCACTCCAGGAAGATCATTCTCCTGGTGGACAGAAGTCATGTGAAATCTTTGGAAAATGAGAAAAAAACGCTGCCATTCTCAGATATTTACATTGGCGGGGCACCCTCCAGTGTGCTGCTGTCCAGGTCAGTGCCTCCATCAACTGTGCACAAAGGGAACATTGTGAAAAATATTATGCCTATATACTGCAGTTATTACCGCACAGAGCAGGTATGTTGCCCCAGACCACATGACCTGGGAGTCTCCATGAAGAGTTTTCATGTTCACCCCATGTTGATTGGGTTACCACCTACAGTCCAGAAATATCCACTGTTAGGCAACTGGGCATCTCTTATTCTCCCATAGTGCCTTCCCTGCCATGGGCTAGCGTTTCCTGCCTTGCGTTTTTCAGGAATATGCACTGGACAAGATGCTGGAAAATAGATGGTGTCTTGTTCATGCATTCAGTGCAAAGTCTTGGGCAGTATTTTTTTAGTTTGTATATTTTAGGCTGGCTAGGGAGACCGCGGCATCTTACAGTGAAACTATAGAACAGGGTTCTTCAAATCTGGACCTCGATTCCAAATCCAGGCCTTCCTTTCAGTTCTCCCAGGTAGTTAGTTTAATAATTACTGATTCTGATTGGTCAGAGGCTTCACACCTGACTGACAGGTAAAGGAAGGCTGGAAAACCAGCAGGGCTTGGACCTCGAGGACCGTGATTTGAATAACCCTGCTATAGACTGTAGGTGTCAGCGTTGCCCTTGGAATGGATGGAGTGCTGCTGGGGAAATTGTCGGTAATGATCCTTTTAAATATCCCTCTAGGCCAGAACTGTCTTCCTCAGTGGGACTCAGGGGCTGTGTGAAGGGCTTCCAGTTCCAGAGGAAAGACTTTAATCTGCTGGAGGAGCCTGGAACCATTGGCATCAGCAGTGGCTGCCCGGAAGACTTCTTTGTACGTATTAGGCGCAACATTGCAACAATGCCACCTACTCCTGCTCTAGCTGTCTGATTTCCTGCCCTAGTGCACGGCCTTCCACGCCAGGCTCCACTCAACTGCACACTTCTACGTTGTCTTCACAGATCTTCAGGATTTTAAGTTCATTGCACTTCACAATAAAATAAACCTACGCTTAGGTCTGATCCCATGACCCTCACTGGGTTAGTGATTAGAAGTTTCATGGATGGATGGCTTGAGTTTCAGTTTTTATATGATTTTTTTCTAGGATAATCTTCTTGAACCAGATGGACATTGTTGTTTAGGTTGAACATAACGGGTTAATTGGTTCACACTGAGAACACTGTCTTGGAAATTTCCTCTACTTAACTGCCTAAATGGCTGTTACAATAGGATTTGAAGTACTTGTGCAGAACTAGTTTGTTTGTGACACAAAGTGAAATATTTTAATCGGGTTGGGTAAGTGTTTCCATCGTTTCCCACGGATGTTTCACAGATGTCCCACAAGGCGTATTTCAACGGAGAGAGCTTTTTGGGGTCCACAGCAAAGATATCGCCCTTCGAGGACTTCGAAGGGGGCTTCGACTTCCGTACGCTGCAGCCCAGCGGCTTGCTCTTCTACCATAGCAGTGAGGTGAGGCCTCCTGGATCTGTGATCAGAAGGTTTCACCATTGGGCCATGAAGCAAGGCCCTTAACCCTCAATCGTTCCAGGAACTGTCTGACCCTGCTTTCTCAAAAATGTCTGTTGTTTTAGATAAAAATGTCAGCTAAATAGTGAAAATATCCTTTAATGCAATTTCAGGACCATGTATTCTCAATCTCAGTGGACAACGGTGTTGTCGTGCTGAACTGCGCAGGGACGGAAGTCAAGTCTAACAAGAAGCGCTACCATGATGGGCGACCTCATTTCCTGGTGGCCTCAGTCACTAACCGGAAGTAAGCCTGGTTACCTCTGCTTGCTGGTCAAGATGGCATTGCGCAAAAATCACACATCCACCGTTAGCTGTACTCTGCAAATGGTCTTAATCACACCACCCTCTGCTCTGATCAATCGATCGGTTGTTTGAATACCTCGTTCTGGGGGCACGTTTCCCAAAAGCTCCTATGAGCAGCTTACATAGTCGGAACCATTCAGTTGCAATGGTCCCAACTGCATAACTTCTTAACGTTGTTAGCAATTATACTATTAGGAAACGTACCCCTGGTCTACTCTTCATAAAGACGTAGCTAGAAATTTTGGGGCCCCTGGCAAAATGCCCCCCCGCCAGTCTTGGGTCGGCACTTTCAATCTGGGTACAGGCAATACGGGTAGCGTGGGGCATGTCCATTGATTGATTTTGCTCTTGGGAGATTTTGGGGGGCCCCATGTATCTGTCTGAGTATCCATACCCCGCTGACGCCTATGGCTCTTCATGGTTCTTCATCAGATCATCCAGCTTATGTGTGTTTCTGGCAGGTGTCAGTTAGTCATCGACGACAAGGACAAACAGCAGAAGAATCGGCCGGCCTCGTCCCCGGGCCCGTCATCAGCCTCGGTCAGAAGCTTCTACTTTGGGGGCTCCCCGACCAGCAGCATCAGCAACTTCACCGGCTGCATCAGCTACGCCTACATCAGCAGGTGACGTCCCGCCCCAGTGTGAGGCCAGTCGGGATGCCAGGTTTATGGGTCAAAGGTCACACGTTCCTAATTACGTGTGTACGTGGCGGCACAACGAAGCGTAACATGCGAGATGCATGTGATCACTACGTGCATGTGCGCACCACAAAACGCACTGTGGCTTTTTCTATCCCTCTTGATGGTGGGGATTTTCCAAGCCGCTGTCCTTTCGCAATGCGGCGATCTGCGTAGGTTTGGTTTCCCCAGAGACGGCCGCCGTGGGAGTTTCCCGTGACATGCGAGTGACCTTTCTGAGCCCGGCACTTCTGCTGACATTCCCCCGCAGGCAGGACAGAGACATCGAGCTGGAGGACTTCCAGAAGTATACCGAGAAAGTCCAGACTTCCTTTCAAGACTGCCCCTTGCAGAAGCCCCCTGTGGTCCTGCAGCTGAAGACGAGCAGAAGCCAGCCGAGGAAGGTACCGGAACATTAGTCGAAGAAATCTTGTTTACAAACATTTACATGAAAGCCTCCATGAGACAGTCAGATTTACTTAAATACATCCACTAACTTTGCCTTTAAAGTAATAAGTGTGACGTGTGCATGAATAGATATCACAGAACTCACAGGCATGTGAGACAAACCCTGTGGAACCACCCCCTGAGGAAAAGTTTCCAAAAGCCTTGATGATTCTATGCTCTGCACTCTGTGGGTCACAGTAACACTCAGGGACACATAAATATGCAGTTATGCTGTGCTTTTAAGACCGTAGATGATCTAAATACAACCACTGACAGGAATGCATAAAAAATACGAGGCGACCTGAAGGTGAACTCTTCTTCCCAAGCTGAGCAGGGACAAGCCAGGCCCCGCCCAAGGCTCAGAAGATGTTCAGAATGACCTCCTGGTGCCAAGTACTGCAGAGGCCTGCTCCCTGCCCCAAAAGCCTCAGGCCAGCCACCACGCCTACCATTATGGGGGCACCAGCAACAGCCGCCAGGAGTACATGGATATCCCAGAATCCTTCAGTATGAGGTGACTGAACGCCTTTTCTTTAGGGAGTCGTAGACTTATCCTAGACATGGCCTTGCAGTCCATTAGGCTGTTGTGCTCCTGACCATTTCTCGAGCATTGATGCTCTTATTCTCGCTATCAGAATCACTAAATGGTTATGCATTTTCACATTCCTGTACCTTGTAGGTCTCGCTTCTCGATGTCTCTGAAGACCAACTCATCCTTCGGTGTGGTCTTCTATGTGTCAGACAAGGACGAGAAGAACTACATGGCCGCATTCCTGGCCCAAGGGAAACTGGTGTACACCTTTAACGTGGGCCACCACAAGATTAAGATCAAAAGCCCTCAAAACCTTAACGACGGAGCGTGGCATGACGTAAGGCCCATCCTTGCACCTGACGGGGCGGCACTTCTAACACACGTTCCTCAGACTGTGATTCCGGCCTGGAATGAGCGCACGGCTCTCTCCCTCAGGTCGTTTTTATCCGCGAAGGGAACGTGGGCCGACTGGTAATCGATGGACTGACGGTTCTGGAGGATCACGCTCCCGTATCCACTGGATCGTGGCACGTCAGTGCACCACTCTATGTCGGAGGGACTCCGCCAGGGAGGGCACGTAAAAATATCCAGGTATGGCTGGCAGTCCAGAGCTGCTATAAAACCAGGACACAGTCTGTGTGATATGCATTCTGGTGATCTTCGCTTTCCTACTGCAGCTACTATAAATTCTGTCCTATAGGTCTAACCAAAGGTACAATTCTGAGGTTCATGTCCCAGATCAGTATTTTGCTACAATATTGTTATTATTATAAATTTAGCTTGTGCATAAGCAGTTATAGAAACGGCATGAATGGAAGAATTACTTTGCGCAGTAAATTTTTCTGCATGCTGACATATGGAGGCTACAATATTTGCACAGCACGCGCTAAACCTTTTGACAACAGCCATGCCAGTGCTGGGACTTCAACAGCTGGTGAGAGGCAGGACGTCTTACCCCCAACCTCAGCTGATGATGTCACACCAAGAGTGCCCTTGTTTCTCTCCCTACCAGCGCAACTCGGCGTACAGCCTTACGGTCTGCATGCGAGACCTGCAGCTGGATGGCCAGCGCCTGCCGTCAGCATCGCACACCTTCGGGGTCACACCGTGCTTCGAAGGCCCGTCAGAGGCCGGAACATTCTTCTCCGATGAGGGAGGATACATAGTCCTGGGTAATTTGTTTATTGCCAGAGGGAGACATCTTGTTGCATACAAAACAGGATGTGGCAACATCTGTTGTCTTTCCTGACTAACATTCAGACGTTGAAAAGATTTCATGCGTTTCTAAGTAGGCTGTGTCTGCTACGCATCATTTTGATTTGCGCTCTTTGTATCTGCTTTGGAGAAAAACGTAAGCGCATGTGGTACGCTGTGAGTTGACACGCCAGGAGCAGCTGACAGCTCTGTGAGGAAAACACGAAGGGAAATGGAAGACAGGTTCAGGGCCCAAGGTCCAGGCAACAGAGCAGCAGCTGTTAAACAAGCCCAGAGCAATTTCACACCCTGCTGCGACCATCTCGGTTTCACCCACTTGCATGCCTCTGCGGTCAGAATTTGCAGGCTGACATTCCAGGTCAGAGGCCAGAGGTGTCAAGTCATCCGCAGTGCAGGAGACAAACAACCTGATTTGTGGGTTGTCTGGTTTGTTTATTGAATGATTTATTTTTCATCGCCTTCAGATGACTCTTTCAACTTGGGATTGAAATTTGAATTGGTGCTGGAAGTGCGCCCCCGTGTGGCCTCAGGCATTCTGCTTCATCTCTATACTGACCAGAAGGACTACCTCAGCATGTACATGCACCAGGGAGAGGTACGCCGGGCCCTGTGGCTCCCCAGCACACAGCTGCAGAGATAGATACAGCCGCCAACTAACTATCAAACCTGCGTTCGCCTTCATTTACAATCTGCGACCTGAATGCAGAGTTGCACTCTTTCCCACTCAAGGTCGTGGTCGTGCTGAACAATGGAGTGCGAGAATTCTCCACCCGAGTTTCTCCCAGACAAGGAATCTGCGATGGCAGGTGGCACAGAATCACAGGTATGCTGGGAAAAACAAAAGATGTTTAAATATAGAATGTCTCCCTTTTAAATCTCACACTCTTTATCCTCTACCAATTGTAGGCATTTCAAAGACATTAAAATAGCTCTCCTGCCAGCCCGATATGGAAACTACAAACACGCCTACAGAACTACTGCGTTCCCTACGTGTTCTGTGACCTTTACATGTCTCCAATTCACAGTGATCAGAGAATCGAGTGTCGTGCAACTGGACGTGGATTCAGAAGTGAACCATGTTGTGGGACCTTTCAACCCCAAGGCTGTGGACACCAAGACCCCTGTGTTTATTGGGGGAGCCCCAGGTTGGTGGTCCAGTAGATTTTCAGTGTAGATTATGCACAAAATCTCAGTATAACAGTTCTGGGTTGTCTGGGGATCAAACCCACATCACAACAATAACAGTCAGCACTTCTTGGGAAGAAGGTTTGCCGAGCTAAAACACCCAAACTTTCTCACTGATCACTTGCTTTGCCTTCAGGGGTGTTGTTACTCATACCAGTCTTACTTAAGGTGTATATGCGCTCATATAAGTTTTACTTACACAAAAATGTTCTGAGGACAGAAGGAAAAATTATTGGTTCAGAGAGAAAACCAATCAGATTGTAGAGGAGGTGGGTGAAGCAACTGGAGGAGGCGGGACCAAGATATCTGATTTGTTGATCCCACCCCATATGTCATTAAACTGTACCGATTCTTGTTTAGTTTTAATATAAGATCAATTCAAGCATCAACTCAACACTAAATATATATCATATATTTTTTTAGTCCAAGAACCTGCATTGCATTGTACGAAGACACAAACAAATCATGGGCTGTTTTCAATTCCCTGCTTTCTCTTTCCACAGCAACTCTGCTCCCACAATCCCTTGCAGCTAGCAGGATGTTCACTGGCTGCATGAGAAACGTGGAGATCAATGAGACACCAGTAAGCTTCAGCAAAGCAGCATTGGTCAATGGGGCAGTCGCTGTCAGCTCCTGTCCAGCTGCTTGATAGTGATTTGCAGCGACTAATGATGCTGACAGACACGTTCAAATAAAGAAAAATGCCCAAAACTACATTGTCACTATATCTTGGTTTCTTCAGTTTAAATACTAATATCTCCTCATTCATTCACAACTTATTAAAAAACTTAAATCTGAGCTAACTGATGTCAAAAAACAGGCTCATGTCTTCCATCAAATTCAGAAAATGTTTTTTTCACTATATCGTTATTGTGTAAACAAAATTTAATTATCGCCACTAATTGACTACTTAATTGGTCCACACAATGTTGTATTATTGTTTCTCTCATTTCAAACAATGACAGAGTGCAGAAATTTTGCGCAAACTAGTTGTTTTTAAAAAGATGTTCTTCATTTCATTTATTCCTTGAAAATAAATCAAAGAATACATTTTGAACGATCCACCACGGCAACCTTAATAAAGTCATTCACTTTAGCTATGATCAAAGCCAGTTCACCGCCATATTTTTATGCATTTCAGCAGCATAGTATCAGTAGTACTTCCATACCAAGCCATATTGTTTACACACTGTATTTCCACATATGGTTTTTTGCTGTTGCTGGTGTCATTGTATGTCGATAAGCCACAATAAAGGGTCATTTGTCTGAAGAAAAGTGTTTGATTCATTGGCTTAGAAAGTTTGGCACTTAGCTCAGGGATGGGGGTTTGAATCCTGTCTCTGCTCTCTGGGTGTGCATGTCCTCCTTATATTTTGCAGGTTTAGTCTCGTGGTGTGTGCTTGTGTTCATGTATGTGCCCTGGGATGCACTGGCATACCATCCAGGGTGTTCCCCAGTCTTGTGGCCTGTGCTCAGGAGCCGAAAAGGGCCCCTGCTCAAGGGCCCCTGAATGAAACATTTGGAACATAAATGGATTGGTCTGGGTTCGGGAACCAATATGATATGCATTTATGAGGCTCAAAGTCCCTGCTCCCTGGGACGGGATCCAGCTGACCCAGACCAAGATAAGCATCTGGAGAATTGACAGACGTTCCTAAGTGTAGACATCTGAAAAATACTTTTCAATCACACAGAGCAGAAGTTTTTTTATTTCTTTTTTTTCATACAATAAACCAGCAGCTCAAACGATCAATTCAAATCTGTGAGTATGTTGCCATCTTGTGGGCGACCACGCAATTAAGTAGAAATGCCGACCCTTTTACTCAACGCTGCCTAGCGAAATTCACCCATGTGACACATTTTAACCAATCCAGACCCCCGATATGGTAAGCGCTGGGAAGCAGCCTTTCCCGCTTCTACGACGCAACGTCATCAACCAACGACGGTTTGGCTTGAGCCTCGCGCTTCAGCGGTATCCAGTGGTTACACAGCTGACAAAAACAGAGCTATAAGTTAGCGAACAACATATCAATTTTTCGGAAAAATAGGCATACATGTTGAATGAGAACTATTTTGTTCTGTTATACCGTAGCTATGCTAACAAGAGATGACACAGTCTATTATTGTGCAAGGTAAGTAGTGTATCACTGACGTATGGTTTGAAGTTACTGCCTAGTAGGATTTAGCCGACCACAAAAATTTACTGCCGTATATTCCTGTCTTATTAAGTCAAGTTTTCGTCCTAGCTTTAATTAATTAAGGAACAAATGCCGATTACAGTACTTTGTGAATACGACTGAACTATTTTAAAATATACTTTCGTTAATGTTGCATTTGGTATCATATTGCGCAGGTTAAGCAAATTAAACATTTAAAAAAACGATTGGCAGAAAACGCTTGCTTGCCTTCTGATTATTAGCCCCGTGTTTTTACCATGATTCTCCCCAGTCGGCCAGTGTGGTAATCAGGTGGGCTGCAGGTTCTGGGATCTGGCATTACGGGAACACGCTCACGTCAATAAAGTGAGTGTAACTACACGTGACTGCTTGGCTGGCAGACTGTCAGCTACATTACAATGAGTTTGCAAATGCCTGTCTGTTTGATAAAATATACAATAATGTACACTATTTTAGTTTAGTAAAATGTGTCGAAAAGTTCAATATTTCTTTGGATTTTGCATTTATATTGCTTTTTGTGTTTTTAGAAAGGAATTTATGACGAAGCATTAAGCAATTTCTTTAGAAATGTTGACACCAGGTAACAATGGATTTTCACTTTAAACATTCATCTGAAACACCACATTAGTATTTAGAGCTAAAGTTTTTCTATTTCTTTTTGCAGGAGAAGTGACGGGGAGAACAATGACATCACTGGTGGAAAGATCCGATCCCTCAAGGCTAGGGTAGATGACTGTGATTTACAATGCCCTAGGTGTTAGTGTCTTTTCGCCCATATTCTATCACCGCTACCCCGCCCCTTAAGCCCCCACCTTCTCCGGCATGCTGTCATATAGCCACTGCTCCCTTCACAGGCCGTCCTCATTGACATGGAGGAAGGTGTCGTGAACGAGATTCTGCAGGGCCCTCTGCGAGACGTATTCGACAGCACGCAGCTGGTGACAGATGTGTCAGGGTCCGGCAACAACTGGTGCGGATGAGCACGAGTGCCCAAACTCTTTGTCAGCATAAGCCGATGTGAATTTGCGTGACAGTGCAGAATCGTGCCACTGTGGGCTTTGGGCTGTTATTTGAAGTGTCTGAACATCAGTGCTTCTCTGAAAGCATTTTTTTTTTTACTAATCTTAATTAAGTGACTCATCTGACACTCAACCAGCATTGATAATTAAGCTTTTGTAGAGTTGGACAAAGACTCCCTGCCCTCAGGTGTGCCTGCATAGTACATGTACTCTATTCTCCGTATACTTTTAGTAGAGAGCTCTGAACCTGCAGTGTCATTGAAGGTGGAGTGAGTAGTTCTATTTCAATACAAGCAGGAGGACAGTTCATCTCTCAATAATGACTCGGGCTGTTCCCTTTGTTCAGGGTGTTGGCATTTGACAGCTCAGGCTTGAGTGGCATGTCATATGTGCTTAGCTCTTTATGGACACGCCGCTCTTTTAATGACAGATTGCAGTGTTCTTTGTCCTGTTGTCCTGCTGGGTCCCCGAAATGATTGCATGTTCACAGGCGAATGCGAATGGGTGCAGCTTCTGCCTCATTTTCCCCATACAGGGCTGTTGGACACCGGATATATGGGCCCGCGTGCCAAGAACAGGTGGTGGAGAAGGTGCGCCGGGCCGCGGAGCGTTGCGACAGCCTCCAGTGCTTCTTCCTCATCCACTCCATGGGGGGAGGTGAGGCTCGCTGGGGCTGTGCCCCACTGCGGGGGTGCCTTCCAGAACAGGGCCTCTCTGCCTGCACTGTTATCCTTCCACACAGTAGTATTTGGCAAGAACCATTACATTTCACATCATGCGTTAAATCGAATATTGTGATGCAGGCAGCTCTTGACTTCTGTAAACCCGGAGAAAAAGAATACGCTAAAATATCCAAGATATAGAGTTCCAGAAGGACTAAAGCAAAAAGCCAGCATACAGATAAATTTATAATTTCTAATTTTTTTTTATATGTATACTTTCCTACTTATTTCTAGTATATATTTGGCGTATGTGTTTTATGCTATAATTTTAATAATTAATAATAATTAATTATTAATAATCATTAATAATAATATAAGGTTTCCTGAAGAGTCATTTTATGCTGTGGAAAACTAAAAGATTGATCTGTGGATCAGAATAAATAATGAATTATAATCATCTTGCAGGCCATGCTTTGAGGCCTCTCCTACATGCTGAATGAGCCCACAAAATCCCTCATGCTCCACTATGGAAAATGGCCGATCCTCCAATGCAGTCTCCAAGGCTAGCATGACTAGGGTTGGGTATCGTTTGGGGTTTTTTCGATACCGGTGCCAAATCGATACTTTTAAAATGGTACCGGTGCCAAAACGGTGCCTGAACCGATACTTTACAAAAGCCACAAAATGATGGTGGATGACTCAAGAATACA
>JAODJU010000039.1:3456489-3471877 GCA_026776725.1 Gnathonemus echidnorhynchus
TCTGTTTCGGTCCGGTACATACCGGTTATATAGGTACCGGTGCCGTATTGGCACCGGTTTTCGGTACCCAACCCTAAGCATGACTTTTTACCTGGCTAGCTAGCTCGCCAACTCAGGCTCTTGACCACTGCTACTGTAGCTTGCAAAAAGAACTTCTTTGGCGTTACGAAACACAGGCATTTCCCAAAAGGAACGCAGCAGGAGGGAGCACTCAGCACTACAAAGCAGTGGCAAGTTTCCCAGGAGTGTCATAGCTCAGTGATCATCAAGTTGTGTTTCCTTCTAATATAAATGAACCTAACCCTATTTTGGGAATCTGCGTGCCAGCACTGCTGCCTTCACGTCCACCTGTAGCATGTGAGCGCAAAAGGCACGCGACCTGGACCTAGGAGCAAAAATTGATTCTGACTTTACAGATTGATGCATTGAATTGCCTTAATAATCAATTCAATTCATCATAATCACTTTTTGGGTTAGCTACTTAAAAATGTGGTAGCTACTTTGCTAGTTGTTCTCCGAAAATATAGCTGAGCTGCATGAATTCTATACATCAGAGAAATTTAGCAAGTTACATAACAGGCTACATAGCAAAAGTAGCATAACTACATTGGAGCTACTGTAAAATGTAATGATCTCCCAAATTTTGCAAGTATTTATTACAAATGTATTTGTAATGTGTATGTGTATGTTGCCCTTGTTGTCTTCAATATTCTTCACTGGTTTGGAAAGCAAAAAAAATGTAAATCCATCCAATAGGAGCACCATCTACGAATAAAGGGCGACTTGGGAACGCCTGCAAAAGAGGCTCGACATGTTTGCATGGTCTGAATGCAGAGGCAGCATCACAGTTCTCATAAGAAACACTGCCATTGCGTTCAATTAGAATCAGTTCTGAAAGAAAAGCGGAAAAGGCACCAACAGCATCATTGATTCCGACTGCGTGTTTGCATTTGAATACATACAATTTTCAGTCGTTTCTCTTAATTTCATGATGTTATTGAGATTTGAAAACTGTTTCCAAAAATAGAGCCGGTTTTGAGCGAGTTGTGGGTGTGACATTACATTGTAATTGGGCGGAGACATGCATTGAAATCAAAGTAGCACAATGTACATGATTTGGTTGATTAAATATGAATCTGTGCGGGGAGATGTAGTGTAGTGCTTGTCGGAACTACCCTGCTACCTTGCTTCATAGACAGTGTCACAATATAAAAGCTACTTGGTTTTGAAAGTAATGACGAAGTAACGACCTCACTGCTGGAAAATGTAGTTAAACTAACAGCCTCCCTATTTATAATGCCACTGATCGTAATGCATTTTTAGTAAGGGTTTGTGGAATGGATTACGTTTGTATGTCGAGAACTGCCTGTATTGCTCAATGCTATTTATTCCTTTATATGTATATTAAAGTCTGCTATTTATTAATGCTAATGTTAATCTTAATGATTAATGCTTTGCAGTACAGACTGATGTTTGTATTTGCAATATACAGTATGTAATTCATAATTACATGCAATTTGTAATGTGAATTCCTGTGACCCTGATAAGGATAAGCAGTTAGCGGATGGATGGATGGATGCAACGTAAATGGTTATAGATGCAGGAAGAGAACATGAGTATGGATGTTGGGTGATTTTTCTGTCTAAAACTGGCCTACATGCAGACTTCATAACACAAATATTACATTTTTCTAACAATGTTTTAAAATATTTCTTTGCCAGGAACTGGATCTGGCCTGGGGTCCTACGTGCTGAGACTCCTGGAGGACGAGTTTCCCGAGGTGTACAGGATTGTGACGTCCGTGTACCCCTCCGCTGAGGACGATGTGATCACGTCCCCGTACAACAGCGTCCTGGCCATGCGAGAGCTGAGCGAGCGTGCGGACTGCGTCCTGCCTGTGGATAACCAGGTGAGCGCCTCGTTCCCGAGGGCTGAGCGAGCGTGCGGACTGCGTCCTGCCTGTGGATAACCAGGCGAGCGCCGCGTTCCCGAGGGCCCCTCTCTCGCTTTCTGCCCTCGTTTCCTGTGGCTGCTCGTTACAGACTCGCTTTCTCTCCCTCAGCTTCACCTCACCTTTCCCCGCCTCTCTTCTTCTCTCTGCCCCCCAGTCCCTGGTCGAGATAGTGAACAAGATTCGGTACATGTCCCACCAGGGAAAGCCTGGCCACGTGATAAAGAAGGACAGCACTGTCATCTCAGGCCAGGGTGGAGCCGGCGGAGCTGAGAAGCCTTTCGATGCCATGAACAACATCGTGGCAAACCTGCTGCTTAATCTGACGAGGTACCTGCAGGCCGCGCTGTGCCACTCACGTCAGCAGGGGAAGCTTGACACACAGTAACAGAAATGGCAGCTAGTGCAGTATTTACATAATTTTACTGCCTCTGTAGAAAATAATTTTCTCTTAACGAATGTCAAAGGGCCAGGAGAGAAGCAGAAATAGCTGTTAAAAGGTGAGGCTGAGATACAGCCTTAGCTGTTCATACACCCTGTGCTAAATTAATTTTATTATTATAATTTTTTTTTTTCTTTCCCCAGCCGAACACTGAAACTGAAATAAACTTTGGGTAATTACTTGATCAATTTATTGATCAATGTGTTCAAATTAATGTATTCAATTAACTTTGCTTTTGAGCTTATGAATTAAAACAAAGCAAGATGGAGAAAAGTAGGTTTTATTTTTTCTGAACACTTCTGAACCGTTATCTACACACTGTTCAAATGTCAAATAAAAATAAAAAAACAAACAATGAACATAAAACCCACTGCATCAAGCATAGCAAAACAAGTAAGACACTCAGCTACTACTCACAGTCCATGCATGTCTTTGGTGGCTTTTTTGAACAACTCCCACCGATTGTATTTTACACAAGTGCCTTTACTTTAAAAGTAAATGTATAACGTAAACACAATTTTATTATGGGTTTTACGGCTTTTTTTGTGGTGAAAGCGACTCTGCAGCTGTGAAGATTACTGACTTCCCATTATTTTCGCTGGCCCATTAGCAAAAACGAAAGGTGTCATACACCCAAGTATGTTGCAGCTGGCAGTTGAAGGAGGTCGAAAAACACTGACGGTTCCAATATTAAACGTCGCAATTTTGGTCAGTAATTTCGGTCTTCAAAAAGTGCTTCAGCTATTTCGCTTTTTCAGCCAAATATTATCGGCTGCCAAAATTTTGGTGCATCGCTACACATTACTGTTAGACAAGGCTTGGTCGCATCCAGGCTTTTGCTGTTTGACGACACGTAAGTCTAAGTGTGGCTTCTTGGGCATGTTAGCTGAAAGCTTCACCCCGACTGCCCGTCACTCCCGCAGCTCCGCCCGTTTCGATGGATCCCTCAACATGGACCTGAATGAGATCGCCATGAACCTGGTGCCCTTCCCCCGACTGCACTATCTGGTCTCCAGCCTCACCCCGCTGTACACGTTAGCGGACGTCAACGTCCCGCCGAGGAGGTCTGGCCACTTCGGCTTTTACTCCGTCACTCTCCTCTTGGAGATCTTGTACTGGGCCCGGTTCCGCGAAACCTTCTTAACGCCGCTTTGTTCGTAAGTTCTGTGTTATAAGGTAGGACTTACGAACGACGTAGCGTTAAGAAGGTTTCGAGAAACCGGACCCTGGTCTATATTAAAGAGCTTCTTTATATACAGTCGTGAATGAGAATCTTCTTACCGTAAGGGCTGTGTGGTGCCAGGTTAAACAAACTAGAAATAGATGTGTGTCCCACATTTTCATATTTTGCAGGCATTGTATAGTATGTTTTGTATTAGGCAGGTGCACTAAATGAAAAATGTTGAGATTGTATTCATAGTGAAGTGGCTTATCTTTTCAGGTTCAGAATGTCAGCATGAATTAAAAACGCTGTCGGCTGCCAAGCCGGGATGATCATCCTGACTTGTGCTTTCTGTGTTGCTGTGCTTCTGCTCAGGCTGGATCAGATGTTCACAGATGCCTTCAGCAGAGACCACCAGCTCATCCGGGCAGACCCCAAACACAGCCTCTACCTGGCTTGTGCGCTTGTTGTCCGGGGCAATGTTCAAGTATCTGACCTTCGTAGGAACATCGAGAGGTGGGCCGCATGCTCTCTAGGGTTAAAGGAGCTTTTCTGCATTCCATGCGGGAACTTTACTGACTCTTAGACTCTGTGCCATTGCCAACAACTCTGATATAATGTTGCCATTCACTGGAGAGCACTGGTGGGAAATATGAATTCTGTACTTTAGGGGGGTGGCGTTCAGCCTGTTCCCTTAAGACGTCCCCCCACGGTCATTTGCCAAGAGAAGCTGATGTCCGTATGAAAGGACATATCTGTATCTCATCGAGGTGTAAATCAGGCATATGAATCTGCATCTTGAAGCTAATCTGCATCTTGAAATAAAAAGTCAGTGACGGTATTTTAAGGTCATTTGCAGATAGTGACCTTCTGTTGTTTCATAACACAGAAAACTGAGACGTCAAACAAACATCTTGTTTCAGCTGTTGACCTGCCCCCCGCTGCAGGTTAAAGCCCTCCCTGCCCTTTGTGTCCTGGAACCAGGAAGGCTGGAAAACCAGCCTGTGCTCAGTCCCCCCCGTGGGCCACACCCACTCCCTGCTGGCTCTGGCCAACAACACCTGCGTGAAGCCCACCTTCTTGGAACTCAAGGACAGGTTCATGAAGCTCTACAGGAAGAAGGTAAAAGCACCTGAGCGCTGTAGGCTCAGGAGAAAATGCCGCCATGACTGTGCCCCCACCTGAGCATGCTTACGTCTGTCGAGACTCTGGGCTAAAGGGTTTCTCCAGGGATCAAACCAGTGGTCTGAGTCTACATGGATTCTGGGTTCTGCTGCCAGACGTACCTCATTGGTCTCGTTTTTGCCATGTTACTTGTTCCATGTTTATCTCTGATATTTTGTTTTGTATTTCTGGAGTTCATACCGGGGTTATTATTGTTAACAAAACTAAAACTATAAGAAGACATTTTTGCATATGAAATTAATTTAAATATTGTTTCCGAAACTAGCCAAAATAAAATAAAAACATACATCAGAAATGTACTATTTAGCTAAAGTAATAAGTGACAAATTAAAACTGTAATAACTGTGGTGCACACTTGAATTGAGTAATCAGGAGACTCTGCAGGACAGAGAGCAGAGCGTGCTGGGTTTGAGAGCCTCCTGTCTGCCCCTCTTTTACCTCCAGGCCCACCTGCATCACTACCTGCATGTTGAGGGTATGGAACAGGGCTGTTTCGCAGAGGCCATTTCCTCTCTATCTTCACTGATAGAGGAATACAGTCAGCTGGACGCCACCAAGCTCATGCTGACCCCAGACGCGCCCAGGCTCACTATCGCCACCTAAAGGTCTGTCTCACTCCTACGATCAGCTGAAAGATATTTACCATCTGTACTTCGTAAACGCAAATAAGCGGTTGGAAAATGAATGGACTCACTATACGCAATTTAAACGTGTGTTTGTATGTTTTTGTGTGTGGCTATTTTGGTTTGACCTTGTAGCGAAATGCATCTTATTTACCAACCATCTTAGATCAAACTTGTGACTGGATACTTGTGCTTAACCGGTCACTGTGAATAGATTTATACTGTAATGTTATTTTGCTTGTTCCTAAATACATGTCTTTATGCCCAAGAAAATCATTTATAATAAATAATCAATTGAAATCACTGCAGTGAAATCATTCACTTGAAAAACACGACACCCGATGGATTAGTGGATAATGTGGTTTTGTGTGCAGAGTGTATGATGTAATTTACCCTTAATAACAATAAGCAAACATCCAGAAATCAGTCGGCAGTAACATGAGAATTGTTGCTCAAGTGAACATATGTGTAATAAGACAGTTTCCTCATTTTTATTGAGACAGTGCGTAATAATATGTTTAATACTAATTGAAGGTGTTTTTCACACTGATTAATGTCTTTGCTTGTTTTTCCATTTATTACAGAAGGAACATCACACAGGTAGTAATTGTAAATGACCTGAGTCATTTCTAGTTACCTTGGGGGACAATAGATGGGGGCTTGTTTTGCTTTCCTTTCCTGTCAGCCGGCTGAGTCGAGTTCAGCCGGGAGCTGGATTGTCGGGTTGCTTTGTGCCGATGTGCAGTGGAAGCCTGGTGTGATGCAACTGCGGAGTAATCACTGCGCTGCTCTGTAAGCTCACTGTGACTGTCGATTGGGTATAAGTTCACGGTGACTGTCAATTGGGTATAAGTTCACGGTGACTCTCGATTGGGTCGAGTGAGTCAAAGGCGCGTCTAAGAGGCGTCATTTATGGTGGCTTAAGCTTGCTTTGCAGGTGTCTGACACATTTAATAATGTTATGCATCATATAATATTAATGAGACATGTCTTCACGTCTCCTTGATGAGACCTCTAATGATTCTCGAAATGTGGTATATGTCCTGATTACTCAGGTAGAAATTACTTGTTTTGTTTATTCACTAGATATTTAAATTATCGAAATGCAACCCTGATGTGTAATTTTATGAAAGCTTGACAATTTCTGGATACCCCTGACAGGAGATTCTACTGTAGCTAGTTTTCCTATAAGCATTTACTAAAATATTTAGCTAGTCTCCCTGTAAGCAACTACTTTTGTTGGCAAATCCCCTTCAGAGGCATATGGTAATTAGCTTCTTTTGATTTCTATTAAGATGAAGTTATATGAAAATTAGTCTTACCAAAAAAAATATCTGTATGAAACTGTAAAGTCTATGTTATACTGCAACACTGGGACAGCTC
The DNA here is from genome assembly GCA_026776725.1 of Gnathonemus echidnorhynchus. Taxonomy (NCBI): domain Eukaryota; kingdom Metazoa; phylum Chordata; class Actinopteri; order Osteoglossiformes; family Mormyridae; genus Gnathonemus; species Gnathonemus echidnorhynchus. The sequence continues at coordinate 3,463,236 of JAODJU010000039.1, forward strand.
ATGAAAATGTGCGATTATAGAGCAAGATCTTTTGTGCATCTACATAGACCGAATATGTGTTTGTTGATTCAGTGCTGCCTAGTACCGTGAGATCATATAGATAAGTAAGATAAAATGAAAGCGGTCTAAATAAAGTGGCAGTGGACATGTGACCATCAGAATAGTGAGCGAGGCTATGAGACAGCCATGGAATGCTCCAGCAGAGTCTGGATTCAGGCAGCTTAGGGGTAAAACTTATGTTTGAAAAGTACTTCTGTCCTCAGTTTGCTGGATGGTTTTTAAGAGGAAAAACTGGCCTTTCGCTAAGCTGCAATGCTAAGTTTAAAAAGTTTTGCGTATTATTTAAATAATTCCTGTTTGCCGATAAATTGAAATATGAAGTCGTTCATTCAGTGTTATAGAGATATGGATGTTTTTATTCATTTCAGTTTACCATGAGTTCAACTGGAGGTTCATTTCTCTGTTTTTCCCCCTTTTGAAGTCCTTGTAATTCACAGTGGGGGAGTGTTTCCCAGTGTTCAAAAAACACACACATCTCCTTATTTTGTAACCAAGAGTTCCTTTTATATTCTAAACAATGCTTTCACTCTTTAACACACTATCAGTCAGTGAATGCGGCCAGCAGGCGACCCAGCATTTTACCCAGCATCCCGTGGGAGTGGGTTGGGGGGGGGGGGTGCTGCCTCTGTGCGGGTGAGTCCTAGAGTAGACGGAGCTCTGTGAACATGTCCCCAGGTCGGCTGCACGCCTTCTGGCATACACAAGACGTGATCCACTGCATCTTCCAGCGGACGCTGGTGGGAGCACCGCCCCCTGCAGGCGCACAGCTGAAGCGCACGGACACAGTGCGCGAGCCATTGGGGACGCAGCAGCGGCGGTCGCTGCACACGCCGCAGTAGGTGGGCCGATACCGCTGGACGCTCAAGCAGCCCGAGAGCCGCAGCCTCTCTGCTTTCTTTGCCTGGAACTTGGGCTGGCAGGTCTTTCCTTTGGCGATCTATGGGTCAGACAACACAGAGGCAGCCTTAGAACAGTGATGGCGAGATTCACCTGCACTTCATTCAGCAGGCCGCTGGTATTTCAGCTCGTCTGTGCACAGTTTTAAAATGGCCATCTAGCCAGGATCTTAAATCGTATTTGTGTTTTGTTAAAAAAGTACCCGGACTTGTGGTTCTGCATTCTGAGATCGTACGTAGCAGGCAGAAAGCTGAGGAGACGCGGCGATTTTGGCAGTAACTTTAGACTTTAAGGCGTGTGGATTTTGAATAGCCACCTTGACATTCTTCAGCGTGACCTTGTCGCATGGCCTCAGAAGGCAGAGGCGTCGCTCTTTTCGCATCTCGCACTTGCTGTTGTCGTTGTTGACCCGAATGGAGATGCCGATCCCGCAGCTCCGAGAGCATGGGCTCCAGGGAGTGGACTGGACCAGGCAGTTCTTCTTCCAGGCTAAAGGACGATCCCTGTAAGCTTTCATTATTACTATTAGAGGCACCGTAGGGACGGTATCAGCACACACCTTCTCTATCCCACCGAACGCACTGCGTGTGAAACTTATACATTTGATTTAGAAATTTAGGGTCATGTTGAGATTTGTTGGTCAAAAAATAAGCTGAATTCGTTTTTTAAAAGGAACGTTAATTTGTGCTGCTCAAATTCCATGCTGACTAACCGATGCCTGAACTAGAGAATCACTTTAGGCCAAACTAGCGGTCTAAATGCGTACTAGGAATGTGCAAACACACACCTGGCATGGTCCCGTAATTCGTGTCCTGTTGGTGTTTAGCAGTGTTCGCAGCGGCGCGGAGGGGGGCGGGGCCGAGCAGGCCTGCAGGCTTCTGGGTGAAGGCCGGCATACAGCCGATGGCACCCGCGATGCACATGCACTTGTAGAGCGGGTTGGGCTGGAAGGCCTGACCGTTGTCGTAGAGAATCCCATTCAGGTCACAGCCCACCGCCATCATGTCTGGGATACAGGGATGGTGCCTTTGACTGCCGCATAGCAGTAAACCCCAGACCAGATCTAGCAGTGCTCAGTCCAATATGAACAGGATTGTTAAGAATTAAGACCCCATCAGATTGCATTGAAGCAAAGTAGGGCTGCAGTGATTAGTCAACGTAGGCGATGACTATGACACTGAAAATGCATCAACATCAAGAAATTGATACAGATTGCTAACTTTTTTCAGCATCTAAATATGCCTGCTCAATATTTTTAATACTACTAATCTGCTTCTCAAAATGTTGCCGTAAGTAACGTCCGTATCGTGCCGAAAATCTGGTGTCCGTTATCCAAAGCCCTGCAATGACAAATTTATTTTGACAACAACAAACTAACATGAATGAACAGTAGATTTGGTTTTCTGGAGGAAAATTAGTGTTTTAGATTAATCGAACCATCTGCAAAATAGTCGATAGATTAATCGATAGAAAAACAGTCGTTAGTGGCAGCCCTAAAGCAAAGTTGGATCACTAATAAAATTGGGTTTAGGTGACCCATTCCTGAAATCATTAAATGAGAATTTTGGACACATTCCAGAATCAACGCCGAACGTGGTGGAACCACCAAAATCTGCAATGTCGGGATTTGCCGCTTAAAAGCTTGCAACCAGCTTCCACAATGTTTAATGGGGTTTAAGGTGACGTGAGCAGTACTCACAAGCGCACTCGCCGATCTGGAAGCGCGGCCGGTCGGCAGAGAAGTCGCAGTACATGCCTTTGTGCGGGTCGCAAACGTGCCGCTCGTCGCAGGCCTCGCCCACCTGCCGCGCGCAGGCCTTGCAGCAGCCGCAGCCGTCCAGCACCGTGCTGACCCCTGGGGGGCACTGGGGCCTGGGGCCGCATTTGCACGGCCACTGGCACAGCGGCTGGCGATCGCTCGGGGCCGGAACCAGCGCCTGACTCCACACCCTGCAGAACATCTGGACACAGTGGGATCAGGCTGGCATCTGAATGCCCCCTGAAACCAGGAAATCTCCTCCCGAATGCAGAACGAATCGGAATGTAAAAATGTAAAACCTGTTTTATCGTTGTAAAATTTACATTTACAGTATATTAAAGTTTATTTAGGATGATTACCCAATGTACCCCCTATTCGTTAGCTTAATTTAAAGTTGTGTAGCACAAGGTCTAGTTGTATTAACTGCTGCACAGAATCTACGGAAAAACAGAAAATTGATCCTGTATGATTTATTTTCCTTATAACGATAAAAAATGGATGCTATGTATGCCTTCCGCTCAGCCATTAATAGAGCAATTTATTTAGAAGGAAGCAAGTTAAGGGTGGCCTGTGAGTACAGAAAACAGATTCAGACCCGCCCCCCGCCCCCCCGATGTAAACAACTGGCTTCTTTGTACCATAATGCTCAGTGGTATTTCACTGAAATTCAACATGCAGCGGAGTAATCATCTCCGCTTAACAGTCTCGGCGTTCATGCTGCAGATGTTCCTGGTTTCGCTCCCGAAAAGTGACCATTTGCAGGCGAGTAACGAAGAAAAACATATAAAAAGGTTTGTTTACTCCAGATTCAGATCTCTGCACTGTCACTGCTGTCGCGGCCTGTCCAACTGTATCGACACCCTGGTGTTTCATGGGGTCGGCGAAGGTCGTGTCAAAAAAAACAGTTTGAGGCCTTTCTGTCTGGTTTACAGAATGAGGCCCCCTCAGAGCATGAGAACGCTTTGATTTGAATGCAGCCCCCCCCCCAACCACCTCTCTTTAGTAAGCATCCATCTTAAACCTGACCCCCACCCCCAAATTGCAGCCTGTTTTAGTCACCAGTCCCACCATACACTTAGCTTTCAATCCATCTCTACTGGAGGAAAAAAAACATCTCATAGCCTTTAAATAATATTTTTGTTTCCAGTCCACTGAAGTATCCTAGCAAATGTAATATTCTCTTATTCTAGAGTGACACTGTTAGAGTGACACCGTTTGTTTACGTCATCCTCTGGAGTGTCCGTCTGTACGTGCTGTTTCTGTGCCATTCTGGATGTCAATGTCTGCCAAATTCTTCATCATCAGTTTCCCTTGTGCCTAATTTGTTTGCCGTAAGCATGTCAACAGCTTCCCCTGTCTGATCCCATCGTTAAAAGACAAGAGTGTCAAGTGTCATAAAAGTGCCCCCCGCCACCTTGTCTTAACACATCTGGAGGAGCATCCCACTCAGCTGCCGCTTGTCGTGAGTCGTGCCAGAGAAGGTATATCTGCCATTTCCTACCTGTTGCGCCAGCACGAGCAGGAGGGCATTCTGTAGAAGCGAGGACATCTTATTAGCACTCGTGTCAGACAGCGTTTGAACGAGCGGAGGGAGCGAGGTGTGGGGGCAGCGGGAGATTGAGGGAGCGTGTTGTGTGTGTTCGAGAGAGAGCGAGTGAGAGTGGGAGGGGGAGAGAAAAGGAGAGAGGGCTGACCTAGCGGAGGGGCACAAAGCCCCCCTCTGTCTCCCAGGCTGAGACACCTTCGCCGCTGCACAGGACCAAACGTGAAATATTTCCCTCAAAGAGCCACAGCTGTGGTCTGTGTATGTTGCTACACTGTAGCCTTATCCTTTAAATACCGGGTCACGTGGAGCGAGCTGGCAAATCTTTACATTCTCCGTGAAATAGTTCTGCCTTTTTCTAGGATTTGCGGCTGTACTGTTTACTGTTGCTAAAATTTTAATTTGATCTCTCTCTCTGAAAACACCATTTTTATTATGACGTTTTCTTTTTTTGAAATTCTTTTCCGCACATCCTTTTCTCCCGGTCACAGTTTCCGAGTTCACGAAAGGGGGAAAATGTCTGAATAATTCATTCATTTCGCATCAGTGCTCTTCAGATCCAGAATCCCCATGTCTCTGAATCATTTCCCAGCCCGGGACACCCTGGGTGGCACCCCATCTCATTACAGAGCCCCCACACTCAATTAGGATCCTTTTAGGAACACCAGCCCCACATTCGGCTGTTGGAGGAAGCTAAGCTATCTGGAGGATAGAGGAACGGTAGAGTTATTTTCATTCTAAAAGTTTTGCTCCGGAAAAGCACAACCTTCAGTTGTATGTATTTTATCACTCATTATATTGGAGGGCAGCATGGTGCATTCAGTGAATTGTATTGACCTTTGTCATCTACAGGCCTGAAGGTTTGACTCTCACACTACTGCTGTGTGTGTGCAGTTTGCATGTTCTCCCCATGCTCTTGTTGGTAGATTCTCTCTAAGAAGATTTCCCCCTGATACTCTGGTTTCCTGCCACAGTCCAAAGATGTCCACTTTAGGTGGACCGAGTTTCTGTAGTGTGTGACTAAGAGCTCTTAGACATAGCAGCATCTTCAGGATGTTTTGGGCTGTGCAACAGGAATATCTCACACATCCCATTTTCATGTTATTGTGCGATGTTGGGGTGGGAGGGGAGGTTAACTGGAAAGATGACCGAGAGACTGTGTGTGAGGTAAACGTGGAGTTACTGTGGGATCTGCCAATCACCCGGTCGCCACGACCACGTCAGTCAGCAAGAGAATGTTTTTGTTCGGAGGTCACTGACTATATTTAGTTAAAACTGTTTATTCGTCAGTACATGCGCTACAATTGCAACTTAAATAAAGCATGAACATAATCAATATGATTTACACAAAAAGCACTGCAGAGCTTCTCAAAACAGAACTGTGCTAGTGGTCTTTTACTACATAGGGAGTGCAGGTCGCAGCCCAAAACAAAACAAAGGAATGAACAAACAAATTCGAATTTGTGCAGATTGCTGAAATGTGAAAAGTGGGATTTGAATTCATTTCACAGTGAAGACCAGCGATATATGTGTTAGTGCTTGGTGACACCCCTTAGGGACACAAAAGGACTTTTAAGGTCCTGTCAAAATTAAATAGAGAATCATGTTAAGCAAAGTAGAAAAAGTACAACAGAATACTACATGGAACCGGGAGAGACCCTGATTTCACTTTCAGTTTTGCTTATGGACATGTATAGGTGAATGGTGCTTCCTGTAGGGCACATTAAGAGCACCTACAATCAGGGCAAGTAGGTCAAATGAGGTGGTCATAAATGACTGGAAACTAGTGTAAAAATGGAGAGATGTTTTACTTTTTACAATGACAGTAAAAGGTGTAAAATCCATCTTCTGCTTCGTCATAGGCACCTGAAACTGACAGTGGTATGTCACGTCTGTTTTTTTTTGGCCAGATGACATGGCCACGCTTAGAAGTCACTGTTTGTTTGTTTAAGGTACCGTGTCGACTGGGAGTCATGTCTCTTGTGTGTGGTTCAGGGCCCTGGGGGCTTATTGGAAAACCTTCAGGGACACTCCTATGCTCGCCTCAGCACATTTCACACAGAAAAGGTACCGCACCTACCAAAGCGTGGCTCGCGAGTCACAAGCCATTAACTACAGCTTAGCTTCTGTGCAGAACTTACAAAGCAGCACTGGCTCTCTGAACGGAGCCTGATTCAGCAGTTCAGGGTTCCTTCTTTGCTGAAATTATGGTGGTGTGATTACTGAGTGAATTCTCGTGAAGTATTTTAGTCCCCTGTTGGGTTGTGGGTTCGAATCTCATTACTGTGTGTAGTGAGGCTTTTTCAGCCATCCAAAAAATGTGCAGGTCTGTCCTGCGATGGCCTGGCGTCCCGGCCAGTGGGCACACCTTCCCTGTGCCCTGTGCCGCCTAGATAGGCCTCGCCAGGAGAAGCAGCTGGAATAAGGATGGATGGATTGTATAAATTTGCTTCTCTGAGTTCCTCCGTCCCTCGAGCAGTCTGAAATAATCTCTCATGGAATGCATACGATAAGTTATGTTGGATGTGCAATACATTGTTTGCTGTTTATTAATATGTGCAATTAATTTTTGTACGATTATCTTATTTTCTTATTGTATTTATTAATGCACCTTGTCATAATAGTAATTTCGTTGTGCTGCACAATGACAATAAAGTGTGTGAATTAAGCCAACCTTCTAATATGCATGTTTAATCCCATCTTGCTGGTGCTTCACTCTTCCTGTTGTGCCAGTGGACCTCTGGATTTTGGGGTGAAACTCGCAGATAGATGTTCTTTGCGTCGAGTGTGGAGGAGCCTCTGCCAGTTTGTCTTGTTCTGCAGCAGATAGCAGCTCCGCCACTTTTGCATGCTGCTTCCCGCCATCGTCTCACCCATGGGGTTTTTTTTTTTTACGTTCTCAGCTTCGTCTCCATGGTTACTGCCGTCTATCATTTTGGGTCTCCTGTCCGCTTTGGTGTGCAGACCCAGCAGGCCTGGCCTCTCCGTGGACCCCCCTACCCCGCCCCGCCCCCCCCCCATGTCGGGGTTCACATATTTACACCTTCGTTATCAGTTCTTCAGGGGCCTGCCTTCTGTGCCACACCGAAACAGTGCCCCTGGGGCCAGGCAGGCTGGAGGTGTGGCCTGATGTTCTGGAAGAAGTTGGACTGCGACCCATTTGGGGAACACCTTACCATCAGTTTGCCCTGCCCTTTCACTGCCTCCTGCAGTACTGGGGGTGTACCCAGAAATGTACGCTCCTCTGTGGAATAACACCCTCCTTTGTGGGAAGCTGGAGACTATTTTGAGACCTTGAGCGGAGGCACTGCTGGGATTAATGGACACAGCTTAGCTTTAGCAAACTTTATGATATGTGCTGAAAGCTGTTATTGATAAGATGTAATGCAGTATTTATTTTTATTACCTGTGCCTCCACAGTTTCTATCGTTTATTTATTTGTGTCCATACAGTCGCATTAACACTTGTGTATAAGAATGAAATATCAGTCCATCTTCCAACCACTTGTCCTGGACAGGGTCATGGGTAGGTATGGAATATTTCTGCTTTATAGTAATTCAGTATCGATGTAGAAATTGTGCTTTATTCAGATTTATACATTATGCAATTTCACATTAAAGTGAGCACATGTTGGATTGCATCAAGTTTGCCAGCTAAACAGAAGCAGACAAAGGGTTGAACATCCTTTTCCCAGTGAAGTAGGAGTCATCAGTGCTGGCACCCAGAACAGGCTTGAAAGTCCTATTGAAAGTCCTGAAAAACCGGGTCGGGAAATGAATCGCTGCCTTGACAAATATAGCATGTGACGTAGTTCCAGAGGTGCATGGCATCCATTTACGCTGCCTGCCATCGGCTGGAGAACGAATGCAACGTAACAGGTACTTACAAGACGCTCCACATCTTCAGTAAGATTGTGTTTGACGACCTACACCGGTTACTGCTGCTGAGGGTTCAGGCCAGTCTGCTCAGTTCTGGCCCCTGGAGGATGGAATCGGTGTGGCTAAATGGATTGTGGGAATCCATGTCAGAGTAAGACTGAGACCCTCTCAGTCAGAAGTCTCACGCATAGTCAGAGAGTGACGAGCAGTTTCAGGTCAAAGTGCAACTCCTTTAGTGATGCCAGTGAAAAAACGTATTGTAATTTACATATATGCTAATTACACAGATCACTCTGTCACCCACTGGGTTTTCTATGGCTTCTTTTCTACAGAAGGAGAATTTATGGATTTTTTTTTGTTGTTGTGTTTGTCTAAACTATCTGTGTTGTCCAGATAATGGTCATGCTTAGATGGCATATTTGTCTATGCAAGTTTAGTTAATCTAACAATTTCAGCTCTGATGATCTTTGGGAACCCTCTAACCCCCCCCCCCCCCCCCCCCCCC
>JAODJU010000039.1:3479809-3506703 GCA_026776725.1 Gnathonemus echidnorhynchus
GTTTAAGCATCTCCATGAGAGGTCTTGCACTGGATGAGATAGGGGATCCCTCACTCTTACCTAGAAAGATATTTGCATCTTCTGGATTATTCTGTGGGTTTCCTGGAAAATGAAGCAGAGACACTGTACATACAGCAGGCATAGTAACAGCCTGAGACCCAGCGGAAGTGATGCGGGGCTCGATGGTTTAAGACATCGTGCCTGTGATCAGAAGGTTGCCAGTTTGAATCCTTTGGCTGGCAGAGTGATTTCGCTCTTAGGCCCTTGAGCCAGGGCCTTAACCCAAACGCTGTCTGATCCAGTTTTCTCCAAAAAAAATGTACATCACTGTATAAAAACACCTGCTAAAAGAGTAAAATGTCCATCACTGTATAAAAACACCTGCTAAAAGAGTAAAATGTCCATCACTGTATAAAAACACCTGCTAAAACAGTAAAATGTAAACTTTTATTGGTCCTTGTTCTTTTACTTTGTATTTCTTTGTGTACGTTTTATCCTCTTTGATTTATATACTGCAGGCCACACATGAGAGATATTTCTCTTGGCCCTTAAAATCCAGATATTTTCAGGCACTTCAGATACTTTCCTGATTTTAATTAGTTGAATACCTGAATTCAGCTACTGTATATCAGTTCTGTTTTAGTTTATCCTAGATTAATATATATATATATCAGTTCTGTTTTAGTTTCTCCTAGATTAATATGTATATCTCAAAGGTTATTTCATGGATATTTAATGTGGATATTTTAAGCGAGGAGTTCCTCTGACATGTAGTAGGTGCCACTGAAACCTCCGTTTCTGCTGCAGGCAAAACGGAATGGGCATGTCGTCCATGTGCGCCCGCACTGGAGGCATCATCTCTCCCATCATGCACCTGCTGGCGAGCCACAGGAAGGAGGCGCCCATGGCAGTGTTTGGCGTCTGCCCCCTGGTGGGGGCTGCCCTTGCTCTGATGCTGCCCGAAACCGCTGGCAAGCCCCTGCCCGACACCATCAAGGATGTGGAGCAGACCCAGTGCAGGTAAAAGGATGTGGAGCAGACCCAGTGCAGGTAAAAGGATGTGGAGCAGACCCAGTGCAGGTAAAAGGATGTGGAGCAGACCCAGTGCAGGTAGTCTTTGCAGAGGGGGCATTTTTCACTCACAGCGGGACGGGGGCGCAGTCGAACAAACAGATGAAAGATGCCGGGGAAAGGGTTACTAATAAATAAGAATAATAAAGAATTAATTAGTGTAAATACTGGCATGGCCTAAACTGCCATATTCTTCATGCTGATAATTCAGAACTGTAATGTTTGGCCTCTCAGGCCTCATAGTTCTGGTGATTGTGCTCCTGTAGGATCCTCCAGGATTCTTCCATGACTCATAATGCTGGACTCAAAGCTGAGCCTAAATGAGTTCAGTGTAGGCAAACTATGACATCACTGCATATATTGCATTGCACTATACATTATGCAGACTTTATAAACTGGTTCCATTCTGGTTTTCTTTTGTGTACAAGCAAGGTCCTTAGCACGGTTACAATGGCAGAGATGGGTGTAATAAAAGGACTGAGGCCTTCAGAATGTCTTGAGAACAACTAGCCACCCAGACATATTTTGCGTCATTGTCACTCCTCTCAGTGGAGGTGACACATAGCACAGAGCTGTACATGTTGGACGGATGGATGGATGGATGGATGATGAATAATGGATAGATGGATAGACAGTCAGTCAGACAGACAGAAAAATATTTTATTAATCCCCACAGGGAAATTAAGGTACAACATTAGTCAAACAGTGCTGGAAATGTAAATAGCCCGTCTCCATGGAAACACTGTATGTCTACCTCCTGACAGAGAGGATGCTGCAGAGCAGGCCCTCTACAAGCAAGCCCCGGGGTCCCTGGAGGTCATGATCTGAGCCACCCCCCCATGGTCAGGACCACACAAAGAGAAAGATAATACTACTGAATGGACCCCCCCAACCCTTTTTGGGGCCCATTTTTTTTGTGGGGGGGGTTGCTGATGATAATTTGCCCAGCAAGTTCCAGCAGAGCAGTAGTTCCGTTTTTCCAAGGCACCCCCCCCTAGTATTTGGGCCCCTGAAAGTCTTCCCCTTTCTATGTGCAGTGAACCATACTGTAAATCACAAAGTGGCAATTAAAGGACCAAAGGGAATATGTGTGTGACTGTCCCTTGGAAGGTCATTACAGAATTTACACTTACAATAATGTTACAAAATGTTACAGTAGAGACAAATCTGATGTCAGGTGCTATGTGAACTGTTTCATGTAATGCAATACTATTTTTCAGTAGTCCATACTTTTTACTTTTTGGTTAAAAAAAAACATTTCAAATAATCATAATCACTCCAGTTTATATGCAGTCCAAGAAATCATGTAAAAAAACAATTTCATACAAGAGAAATCAACACCATGATATTTCATTGAAGTAAAGAGCTTCAGCCTAGCCGTTAACATAATAATATGGTCACTTTTAATACATTGTAACATTAGCAAAGTGCAGAATCCACATGCCTGTTATATTGGCATCAAAGTAAGTGCTGATGTTTTCTCCAGGCAATACTGTGTGCCAGCAGATTACTCAGAATACTCCTGCATCTCATAAGATGCACAACTCCTGTTCTCACGGGCCACAGTCTTGATGATTAAATAATAAGTGTTAACATAATCGCAGAGACTGCATATTCAAACCACCACTTAAAAATGTGACTGAGAGCTGCGGTAAAATTTGCATCGGCTCTGCCTGAAGACCAGAGTGACACCTTCTCCGGCAGTGTCAGTCTATGGCCTGCTCCGCATTCCACTGTCTTTGTAATCCCACTTAGCTTCTGTCACAGGATTTTAAAATATATTTCATCCTACAAAACCCTGAAAAAAAACAGAAAATAAATCAATCCAGAACAACTACAGTCAAACACAAAACTATATAAACATCCAGAATGTTGTATGACATATTTGTGTTTTTTGGAATTCTGAAAGGTCATATTTATTATTGTGTTTTTTTTGTGTATTTTGAATCCTGTAATAAAAGTTCAGGATATATTTTAATTTTCGTGTTTTTAACGTTCTTGATGACTTCAATGTGCCCTATTGCTCTGGAATGAAAGTGAGTGAATTGGTGATTTGGGCGCCTGCGGATGTGTCCGTATTACGTCAGCTCAGCCTGAGGGATCCTGGACATTAAATATAGGAAAGTGTATGTGAAGACATTGTCTCATAGACAAGTAAAACAGCGAGAAGGTGCTTACAGTGAGGAGGAAATATGAATACACACTAGAGTGTGAGCTGGACTTTATCACGTTTACAAACATCTATCATTCAAAGAGCCTTTCGGCACTGCGGAAGAAGTAAGTAATGGGGGGCGGGGGGTGTTTCCGGAACCTATCCTGGAAGCTCCAGGCAGAAGGCAGGGAGTTACCCAGGAAGACACTGTCGCTGTGGACCTTTCAGGCTTATCACAGGCAACATAAGGCAGAACGCTGAGGTATACTTTGAACTGGGTGCCAGTACAGTGCTGCCATGTTTTTTTCATGATTTGAATTCAGTTTCAACTTATATATTCATAAAACATGTTCTCTTAAATCTATTAACAATACTTTATTACATATGATTATATCATATCTAACACTATTGATACATTTATACATTTAAATAACCCAAATTAGTTTATGAATAGATTTTAATTTAGTTGTATAAATAAGGATTGTTTCACCTACTACCGCGACCCTCCACTGGACAAGAGGTTATGGAGGATGAATGTCTTCAATTCCTGGTGGTTTAGTGCACTGCAGATGCAGTGTGCGCTGCATTTCGCCTTCTGCATTCCATCATAAACACTTTAGTCTGGATACGTGGCTGTTGCTGAAAACAGACGAACGCTTTGCTTACTTTATAACTTACCATTGCCACCCTATGGACAAAAGTGGTATTTTCCTTTTTCCTTTTTTGATATATCAACGTGACATACAGCTTCTCTATTTTTACGGTCTGGATTTTTTCCCCTGTGTTATAATATTGAGCGCAGGCCATTGTTCTTATTGTTGAAAAAGTATGAATCACACATCAAAATTAAATACTGTTTTATCATATGGTTGACTGGACATTAATGTGTAGGGTTTTTTTAACCACACAATTACAGTAGGGTGCCGTCCTTTGTTCGTGCCTCTTTACACTCTTAAGTGATCGTCGATTCAAGGTTATCCAGCCGAAACGGGTGTCAGGTTGCGAGCGGGCGCCAGGACCCTTGGAGCTACTGACTGGAGCGTGCAGTGAGCAGCTGGCGCGGGCTGCCGAGCCGTCGGGAGCGCGCTGCAGTAGAGACATTAGACAACTGGGATTTCAATTAGACAGCAGCAGAAAGTCCTCAAAGGCAACAGCTGCAGTCTCCCTCAGACTAATGATTCCTACCCCGGTCTCCTATTCGGCTGCCGAGCGACTGAGCTTAAGACTAAGTACATTGCCCCCCTAAAAACTTGTGTTAATGTCCGCATTGGGAAAAATTACAGTTTCAGGAATTAAGCTGTATTTCGTTATATAACGCAAAATAATGAGATAAGAAAAGTGTAAGCAAATGGTAGTTTTTGTCGTTTTTTCTAAATATTTGTTATGGCCGTAATTACAGAATCGGTAGACACAAAGTGCTGGGAGAGTTTTAACAGTGCTAAACTATTTCAAGATTGAAAGTGATCAATGTAGCTGACAAGACACGGCAGCTCGGTACTTTCAAAAACGCTCACGTTACTAGTTTTTGACATTTAAAGCATTTAAATAAAAATCCGAAAGTAATTCCATTTAATGACCAGCAGAGGGCACTCAAGGTTAATATTTCATTTTTCCAAAGATAAACGTTGTTTTGGTTTTATCTAACCTTAATTGTCATGTGTTTATGTACAGACTGCAGCAAATGTTTCAACTCAGTTTTGTAGTGATGATTTAAGTGAGATGGAATAAACTCTAACAATGCACTGGTTTGAATGAGAACATGGTTAAACCACTACACAAAAGGAAAGAAAAAAGAACTACATCAATACGACTCTGATGTGTAAGATTTTTCCTCCATACTGTATTGCACTTTAAATAATAATAATAATCAGATACCGTATACATGAGTAAGTACTTTAAAAATAGTGGTCAATGACGACGTTTTTCCTCAAATTAAACGCCAACTGCAACTAATACAACTTCAGCAGGGCTCCCATCCGACATTGCCGACACTGTCCGAACAAAAAGGTAAAAACTCCCACGTGCGCTCGGAAACGGGTCCAACCTGCCTCCCGATTTTAAGCAACCAGAGCAGGACGACGGGGGCCACGCTTTGCACTCTCGGGCCGTCCGACGGTCCAACAGCAAAATAAACATAACGGAGAGCTCGGCAGCCGGTAACGGGCCACGCACCGGCGGGCGAGTCTCGAGCTGCCAGAGCAGCCGCCGCCTCCGGCCGGAGAGGAAGCGGCGCATCCGATTGGCTGCGAGCTGTTGTCAATTACAGCGCTGCTCCCGTTAGTCTCATCGCCAACGCGCTGCGGCGCCGCCATCCTCTGTTACGCTCAGCCAGCGGTGCGGAGGGAGCTGTCTGTGCGCCTACCTCAGAAATAGCACCGAAAATAGAAACAGTCACCCCTAGCGCGGTCTTTATGATGGGATACGTAATTCCAGCGCTGTAGACGCCTTTGATCCAGGTAAGTGGTCATTTTACCCCCCTCCTTCGTGTTTACTTCGCTTTATGAGGCGGCGGGCGCCGTTTTAATTGATAGCAGGCTAGGCGGCTAATGGGCGCGTGAGATTAATATGTGTACCGACTGAGAGAAGCGTCGCGTCTCGCGTTGTGGCTCGTGGGTGACGGACAGCCGGCGGGCTTTGTGCGAAAAGAGCTTAACGGGAGTTTTATTAGGGCGGCTCTTCGGTGCCCGGGGTCCACAGTGATTTAAAACGGCAGCCGGAGGCGGTGCGGTTCGGATGCGGTGGACGGTGAGATGGGACCGCCGAGCCGGTCGGCACCGTCCGCTCGGAGGAGGGAGTTTAAAAAGGGGCAATACGGCGCAATTGCGCCCAGCAGCAACTTTAAGGCAAGCAAACTTCTCGCCGTCGGCGGGTCGGGAAGCACGGCAGCGTCTCCCCCTTTGTGGGTTACCGTTGTCTGGGCTTTGAAGGGTTACCATTGTTTGGGGGGATACTTTCTGGGATGCGGATGCGTGGATCCCGACATGACATTCCTGGGCCCACCCTGGTGCCACAAGCCCCCATTGTTGATCTCTGTGTGCTTCACAACAGCATCTTTATTGTGCAGCTCAGACCGCTAGCGACGTGCGCTTATTTACTCTCACCTCCCGGCGATCATATCCTAGATAATACCTTTCCTTGTACCTCATATGCAGCCTGCATGTACGAACATTCCATTTACAGCGTCTTTTTTAGGCTTTTCTTTATTTCTGCCATTATTCCTATGGGCTAACATGAATTAATAATAATTTTAAAACAAAGTTTAATAACTCAATAACCGTTATAGTATTTTCTGTTCGTGCTCAGTAAAATCCGGGGTAATGCATAACTAGAGCATGTTCAAGTGGAACATTTGTCCGTCGTTTTATGCTGTATTTACAGTTAATTCTGACATAATTTGCGATTTTATTTGATGATGTGAGTCGCGCTGTTACGTTAGGGTATCTGAACCTTTTCATTCTTGCTTAGATCTGCGTCAATGTTGTATCAATTAAAACTGCAGACTCTTGCTTTTTGCAGCGAGCACATTCTTTCCTCCTTTCAGGTGTAATGAAATGCGTGCAGATGTACGCCTTCCTCCGTTGCCTTCGTTGTCAGATGTCTTGCACTAGGTTCCTGTGTGTTTGACTTGCAACATTGATGTGAAGTCAAACGTTATCCGGGAAGACGATCAAGAGTGGATGTGCCAGTCTGGAGACGTGTAGCAGACTGTTTAATTATAAATCTCGCATTAACGTTGGACCAATAATTCTGTCGCATTTTAAATCCTTTATGAAACCTGTTTATCAATGGAGTCACTGTCTGAATGTGGTGGTCATTTGATACTTGTGTCTTTGAGCAATTGAGATGTTAGGAAGTGTTTTGTGGGTGTTTGTTTTGGTAAGTTTGGCAAACAGTTTCATGACTGAGCCACACGTGTGAAAATGACAACTTCGGTTGGAAGAAGGATGCCGAATTTTGGAAGGAGCCATCAGCTGTATCACTGAATGCACCACATTGTCATCTGGGGCTGTTTTCTGCAGTAAGATGTGTGTAATTTTCCATTTCCCCAGCAATTAGGGCAGCTTCTGTCCTAATATAGCACTAAAGCTTCGAGTGCCGCCACTATGCTATCAGAATAGTTGACTTTTAGGGATGTTTATGGCTAAGTAGATGTCGTGATGCTCTTTCTTGTACCGTTTTTGCGTAGTCTGCGTTCCTGTCGAGGAAGCTGATGTCAGAAATAGCATGCAGTTCCTGGCTTGTGGGTTTCCTTAAAAACAAAAAAAAAAGCCAAGTTCTTATTTCCGTTGTGTTTCCTGTAAAATGCCCCTTTTAATTCAGGAAGTAGTAGTTCATAGTGAGCCATCATTCATCACATCTTAAATACAAACCTACCAACCACACAAAAAGAGTAGCCTTTTGGAGACCTCCTTTCCATTGCCTTTGGTCAGTGTTAGATTGGTGCCGTTGGTGCACATTTACCCATCTTTATTTTCCCTGTTATGAAGTGACAGTGGTCAGCTTTGGTGTATGCTAGTCTGTTACCATGGGTTAAATGTAAGGTACAATTTATCAGGTAGCTCATAGGACTAACTGACCTTTCCCTGTTGACTCTACCTGCCACCCAAATATGTGGTCTGATTATTTAAAATGCCTGTGAATGTGTTCACATGGCTTTATTTCTGTTAAATTAGGACGTGCTCCATCATGCTCTGGATTTTATTTGATGAGTGTCTGTCGTTCCGGGAAACGGCTCTGTGTCGAGGTGGTGCAGTGGTCCAGGGTTGCATCGAGCCCACGCAGTGCGACAGGGGCTTTCTGCAGCTGTTCAGCGCTCGCCCGACAGTGTCGCAAGCACTGCCCACGCACCTGTGTAATTCCTGCTTCCGAGCAGAGCGGATGCATCAGTCACTCGTACGTCCCACACCCCAATATGACCGGTACCGTTTCATCATATCGCCTGGTGTGTGACGCAATCATTGTTAGTGTCTCTCAGCTGGGTTATTGGCGTCCTTCAGAGTTCAGCCCTTCTGTTCTGTTTGATTTATACATTGTTAGGTGTATAATAAGAAATTAAGAGACCTTGCGGATTTCCTGTCTACAGCTTTCTGTGGTGCAGCAATGAGTGAGAGAGTTAATGGTTTATGAGATCTGCCGCAATCCCGCGTCTGAAGAAATTACAGTAATAGCTTTCAGAATCGTGTGAACTCAGTGAATGCATCATGTTGACAAGTTTGTTGTTGTATGGAACTGGCCAAATCTGAATGATTAAATTATTATTAATTTTTGGATTTTTTTTCATGTTTTTTTTGTTTACTGATTAATATTCTTGACACTTCATTCTTGTTTGAGAGTTAATTTTCAGTCAGGTTACTTCAGTTTCCAGTGACAGTCTCTGTGATTCAGTGGCTGGCACCCCATTTGCCCCCGCCCCCCAGATCCCAGCTCAGCTCAGTGCTCGCAGCATGGGGCCCCTCCACCCCATAATGCCAGACGCTGACGTTTGCTTATTGTCCAGGCGCTGTGTGGCATGGCTCGCTTTCATGTGCTCTGTTTGGGGGGGGCATGGACCCTGACAGACACGGTCAGATGGGGTTTCGCTATGTAGGCCATCCCGTCACGTAGCCCTGCCAGCCCTTGACAGCAGCAAGCAGCTAATAGCCTCCCCCCGGCCCCTCACAGTCAGCCTCCAATTGTGGCTGGGCTCCGGAGGACCTGGTGGAGATGCACCAGATGTGGGTGGGGTCTTGGCAGTGATGGTACGGTCGACCTTTGTTACTTGCATCAGCTGGCTCACCTGCGTCAGTCCAGGTTCGACTTGCTGGTCGCCTGCCCCCTTTCAAAGCAGAGCTTTGAACAGGAGCTGCTCTCGCCTCTTCTGAAGAGGCCCCCTTAAAACTGGTCCTATTTCAGCCTGCCGAACCACCAGGTCCGCTGATTTATACACTCATTACTCTAGTCGGTTAAATGAAGGCTGATGCACTCCGTTTATGCAGCCAAGGAAAGACAAAACACTTAGTTGGCCTTCCCACCCCTGCACCACAGCACTGATGACAACCGGAATTACCAGCATTCCTGTGACCGGTCCGTTTGCCCGTCTGTGCCATTTCACGCAAAATGTCAGCGGCTGGCAAATGACCAGGAGGGCATGACGCATTCAGACGGAGCGGATGACCAACGTACAGGCTGGAGATGCTAAAAATATATGCAGCTTGACAACATCACTTTGAATATTCACCCGGGCTTTCTCCGCGCCGTAGCGGGGTGGGAGATGGGGGTCGCCGGCCCTCTACCATGTGATGAGGCAGTTAGCTGGAGGCCCTTCTTGTATCACATACACCTTTTCTTATTATACACCATAACGGATGCCATTGCCCTTTGGTATGACAGTGTCGGAGACTGTCTGATGCAGGTGATGCTTTCTGAAGGATTTCCTCCGTACATGTTTGCGGTCAAATCGCAAACAGCTGTACTGGGGCTGCCAGGCCGCTGTACGGATGGCAGTAATTACATGGGCCAGGTAACATTAGTATTCAAGGCCTGAGCCTCTTTGCAGTCGTGGGTTTTTTATTTATTTTCTTTTTAAGCGAAAGGTTTCCACATTTAGAGCTGTCCTGGTTTGATTGGGTGGGGCCACAGCTCGCTTTCGCTACTGGCTCGTGTTTTCGGGAGCGCCTTAGACTGTCGCAGAGGTCACTTTTAAAACTATGTCAGCCGCCACCCCTGTAATTGTGTTACAGTCTGGCTGCAGGTACAAGGGCATGGGCTTCGTAGCAGCTCCCTCCGCCCCTCTCTCTCCACCTCTCCATCTTTGTGTTGAAATTGCACATTGGATTTTATGAGCTCTGACAAAATGTAGTGTTTGTTGAAGCAGTCTGATGGGACATTTGTGTCACTGGTGACTTACTGACCGGGCCCACTCACAGACCTGATGATTGCTTTCAAACCCAGAGTCTGTTCAGCACTAAAGCACAAAAATAAGCTGTGGTTCCCTCGGAACACGGTTCTTTGGCTCGATCTGCTTTATACTCTGTTAGAATTGATAGGTCTTTCGGATGCAATGTGGAGACCAGTGATCATGCATGTGTTTATGACAACAATTCACTGTCAGTTAAGGGTAGGCTGCAGGGTGTACTGTGGGTCACTTTCGATACATTATGAAACGGACACGGGTCTCGGGAACACCGGTGAGGTCTGCTGGGGTGGATCTCTGGGGGATGCAGACACCAAGGAGTCTTAGTCAGAAGGGTCCCCTGGGCCAGGACTCCGATCCTCAAACCGCCGCTCTCATCTGTCTCCAGAAGGCTGAAATGCATTGGGCTGGTAGAGAAGTGGGAGAAGGTGTTAGTTCAGTAAAAATGCTAATGAATTTCTCTAGGTATGTTTGAAGTAGCAGAATCATAAAAATAGAAAAAATATATATTTCAAATCTTCAAAAATGTTTTTAACTCTGGTTTCCTGCCTTTTGTTGCTTGGTTGTAATGATAAAAAACTACAGTGTCAGTGTAGTGGTTTAGGAGAAATGACACAATTAATGTGTGGATTTTTTTTGTATTTCAGATGTGAGGGCAGAGTTTCCTGTTCCTTTTGGGAGCATTATCTAGGCTGCTCCCCTTCAGTGATACACGCATTATTGTCGCTGCGGAATATGCTGTCGGAGCTGCCAGCGCTATATTTAAGATCATATAAATACCGCTGTCCTTACCACTTTTAAACTGCAGTGGCGGTAATTGGCGGTTCCTATAGCAGATTTCTCCCATATGCCTCTGACGTAGAAGTTGGCCAGATTGCTGCCAGATTGCCTGGCCTCCGGAACAGCTGTGTCGCTGTTTTGTTTTATTAAAAAAAAAACACTGAATCTTAGAAAAGTCTTAATCTATTTCATGTTTTGAATTAGTATATCAAGCAAAGGTGGTTGTCCCATACTTTTTGTTATATCGATGTAACACTTGATGGAGCCTGTGTATTAAACTTACAACCATTATATGAATAGTTAAAACAAGCTTTTTTAACTACTGATAAGTGTATTTGTATAACCAGGACTGAAATATATAGGAAATCATTTTTTATTATATCTAAAGAAATAAAACTGAACTAAGAATTTGTTGTGCCTGTCCAGCCATCCTCCTTGTGTGGGTGAGGCAGGCTTTTCCTGTTGGGGATGGGGGGGGTACTGATCCCCTCTCTTTCCTATTCAAACCCTCTGCACGTCTCAGATGGACTTCTCCTGTCCTCACAGTAACCCGCAGGAACACTGTAACCTGGTGCTGTCCTCCTCTCGGGCGGGTATCATCCATTGCCGCACTCGGCGAAACCTGTTCCCTCATGAATTGTCTAACAGTGAACCTTAACTGTGAAGGAAACATCAAAGCAAAGCCCTGAACAGCAAGGCTTCTTTGTGAAAGCTTTAAAGGAGCTTGATGTCACAGTAGTTTGGGGAAGGGTGTTGTACAGGCCTAATCCTTTCCCATGACGCCTCAGTCAGCAATGCATTGTGGGCAATGCGATGCTGCAGTAGTCGCCAGGTTGAAGTGGTGGTGGTGTTGGACAGTTTTGTACCTTAAAGCTGAAGTTTCGGTAGCGCTTATGGGCGCTTGACACTGCTCGCGTCTGACTTGGTGTCTGTCCCAGTTCAGTGATGCCGAGGCCAGGTAGAGATTGTCTCCTAACCCCCACCCCACCCCAAACCGACCCCAGTCACCATCAGGCTGTAGCTTAGGCTGATGCAGCTGTCAGCATCTGGCAGAGAACACCACCGCACTCCTGCTTGTTATCTAACCCCAGATGGGACCAAGCAGTTTAGCCTCTCCCCTGTTAAAATTCTCTGGTGTTATGACAGGTTGGAGGGATATTGATGGCCCAGAAGGGCTTTGCCTTTTGGAACTTGAGTCTGTGACGAGTCGAGCTAATTCATTAATTACAGCAGGGCCCACTGCACCTGGGCTAACTTTTTTTTTATAAAATACAGCTTTTGGAACCCCTCATCTTCCTTATCTCCCTTTTTTTAATCACTGTGAGTTTATCTGTATTATTTATTGAGGAATGTGAATTGCGATCATCTCAAGCACCTAAATGCTGGACCCAGCAAGAGCACAGGAGGGCTTAACCAGATCCACCCACCCTGAGAATCTGTCTTCTGTGGCAGATGGATACATTCCCGAGGTGCGATTTGCTCCTGAGCCCAGAAGATGGTCATCTGGCAGGTTACTTCCATGCATGATTTTTCCCTGGCAGGTCATTTGATGTTGTTTTCCTGGAACGAATCTCTGGCCGCAGACAGCTGCCGTCTGAAGGAAAACCACATGATCATTTAAGTCGCATGATCATTTAAAGTATGTCAGAAAGCCCGTAGGCCGTAAAGAGGGGACTTACGGACTAGTACATAGTGCTTATCCAGACTGATGAAATCCGACAGCGGTCAGTTCGGCTCATTGGCCGCTGGGGGTCCAGCCCGACCCCCAGCCATTCTCCTAGACCCCAAATTGACCCCCTCTTTAGGCTGCCCTAATGGAAGGGCTCAGGCATCCTCTGCCTAATCCTGGTTCTCGTCAGGTTACATTGCATGCTGAGGCTGCTTACGGTGATGGCAGTAGCTACTAGCCTAGATACAGAAGCCCCTCTCTTCCTTCAGAAGAAGTAGATGACCAGTGCATAAACTGATGGTGTCTGCCAAAGGGTACCTTCTCGGACCTCATGCTTTCTGGTTCCGTTGCTAGGGCTGGGTGGGAATGGCAGTAGGCAGTAGGCTTGTGCAATTTGACAATATTGTCAACACTCACCAGTAACCCAAATGGTGTCTGTGTCTCATCGCCTTTGTCTGGGAACCAGGCTTAATGTTGATTTATACTAGAATCTATGCATGAATCTAGTATGGTAGGCGCATACTCGCATAGCCCATGCTGTATCTTGACACCTGTAGTTATGTTTCTAGGGAGGGTGTACATCAGTCTGTAAGGTACACGGCCACCGACTGTGTAGATTCACAGAACTATACATCAGCCTTTAGGCTACACACACTGTAATATAAAAGTAAGATTTATGATGTGGCTGTCAGTTCAGCCAATAGTTTTTTGTATGTCTTTTTTTTCAGTCTTACTAAACAGAATCTTTAAAGTTTTTGTTTGTTTATTTATTAGATTAGTTTTTCCTCAAACAATGGTATCAGTCCATGTCAATGTTGGTCATAATTGTGGTATGTGGCTAGGGCTTACCATTGCTGCCGGTACTCAAACAGCATACCACTGGTGGTACACCAGTTTGAGAGTCATTACGTTAGACAGTTTTTGATGGCCACAACATATTTTTAAATTACAATGAAATCCGGCCTGCCGATCAATCATTTTCCACAGAGACTAAAAAACAATGATCGATTGTTTGTCTGTCTGTGTGGGTGGGTGGGTGGATGTGATGATGTTGGATGACTTGATGATATCATTTATCATGATATTTAAAAATAAAAATATCAGATATAATTTTTTTTGACATGGCACAGCACTAGCAGGCTGCTGGTCATCCTTTCCTTTGCAAATGGTGTCATATCATATTAAAAATGATCGTTTTATTGCAAAGGTGAGAAGCATGGCAGTGATGTGGGTGGGGTGGAGTGGGGGGTTGACTACCCTTAAACTCCAGGCTGCAACCAGTGGTTCAGCAGAAGTTAATACTTAGATACGAAGTACAAAGATAATGAGATAGCAGAGAAAAGCAGGTAGGTGACTGCCTTCAGTGGTAGATTACGTCGAAGATGGAATGGATGGTGGGTCCTTGGAGGGAGAATCCTGTCTCCCTGCTGGGTGTCAGGCCGCCTTTGTGTGGGGGGAGCCGCCGCCCTTAGTAGGGCCTCTATCGCACCAGCTTTGTTCTTGGAGCTCCAGGCGTCGGGGACTGCCGGGATGACGCAGTAAATAGCCGGGGAATGACTGCGTCTGTTGTGCCCTGGCCGGTCACATGACTGCCCATGCCAGCAAGCTACACCCCCGTGGCTATTATTCTCCTCCTCCGGTGGAAGAGGCCCCGCATGAAAGGGGGATCAGGCGGTGCCCCGGAGCGACTTTCTGAGTGAGAGACCCTGCTGGGGGTTTGTTTCAGCTGCCGTGAAGGGGGCAAGGCCTTAGAAAAGCTTGTGATGTGTGGGATAAAGGCTGACTGGCAGTTTAATGCTGCCGGGGGAAGAAAATCACATGTTTCCCTCCCTTACCGGGGAGGGCCGGTGCATTTCCATCTAGAAATAAAGTTTGACGGCTGCCCTCCTCTGCTTTAAATTCATCTTGGCCGCGCCACCGAAAGTGCGCTCAGCAGAATGCTTAGCATGCGGCTGTGGGTGTTTTGCAGGTTTTGGTCTTGGGCTGACTCTTCGGAAATGGCCCATTTTTGATTTAAATTTTTACTTGTGTGTGTCTTAGGATGCTTTTCCACTGCACCAGGGACTTTACTTTTGGGACTAAGAATTCCCTTTTCCACTGATTTTTTTTTTTTTTTTTTTTTTTTGGTCGGGTACGAGTACCTGAGATACCAGACCAGCTGGGGTACTTTTTTGGTACTTTGGGGCGGGACTAGCAAACGTGTTTATTGTCGATTTGGTTATGCAAATAACCTGCCTTGCAAACAAAATACATCTGCCATCTTGAAAAATCATAGCCACGAACTCCAGAAAACGATAAATGATGTTAAAAAAAAGTAGTAGTAATAATGTAAGCGTGGGCAAATGAAGAGACCTGAGCTTAAATTGTGGTCTGGTCAGAATAACCGAGGCAACGAGATGTGGATAGCATGACACGACATAAAAAAGGATTTGCTATAGTATAGCAATTTTCAAATATCACTGTGTGATTTTGTTGCAATAAGTATGCAAAATGGGATATTTATGAAGCAAAAAAGGAGTTCAAAATAAGTCAATTTTGCTCAAACTGATCTATGAATGAATTCAACAGCATGGATGAGAATGATTGATATTCTTGGTGAGCACATGCAGAGCTCTTACAAGAGCAGTAAGGAAAAACTTTAAACTGATTTATGTACATATACTAGATAATCTTAAAATGGGATGTCTCATTAAAATTGCAAAGCTTTCTAAGTTTTGTTTCCTGTGACAGAATAAAGATGTTTTAGCCAAACTTAAAGCCCCTGCACTATAATGTTCAGACAGTATGAATAAGTCTGATCTCAGCCCAGCTGGCTATAGCGGTCCTTGCAATATGAAAACTGAGATTTGATTTTGTCATTCAGCACCAATACCAGTTTTTACACCGGTGGAAAACCAACACAAGATGTACTGTAGTTTTTTGAAGTACCAAAAGTATGGTACCTGGTGCAGTGGAAAAGCACCCTTGCAGATGAGCCTGTGCAGTTAAGTGTCAAAGCCTCCCTCCTTTTCTGTACTCACCATCTGTTCTCCCATAACAGCTCAGCGGGTTTCTGTAGTGAGACAGCATGTCTGCCTGCCTGCCCGCCTGTCTGTTTGTCTCTCTCTCTCTCTTTCTGTCTATCCTCATCTCATTTGCACATTTTTCCTGTTCTGTGTGTATCTGATAATTACCCAAGTAGGTCCCAGCGTAATTAAGTCAGGATTCCTCTTTACAGCTGACAGTCATCACTCCAGCCTTTACTGCATTAAACTATTTTTTTCCCCTGGTGGAGGTTATAAGTCTACTACCCAAGCTTGACGTTTAACAGTTGGTTAACCTGGATACACGTGTGGGTTTTCCCAGATGGCAGTGTCTGATCTTTTGATGGCTCTGTGTTGCCTTGATGGGTGGTTAAGCTAGCATAAAGAGCTTGTAGGTGCCATGTAAAGGCTGATAGTCTGAAAGGCACATTCCCCCGATTAATGGGCGGCTACTGACGCGATGGCCTTTAAAAGAAGGGAGGGCCCTGTCTATTTAGAAGGGAGCATTTAGCTCTGTCTCTGCCCACTTTGCACCACCTAAGTATCTGTCCTCTTCTCACCTCTATCTGGGGCTGTTGCCCAATACCCCAAGGCTCCGTGATATCATCAGCCGGTTAATTTTCTCCTGCCTAAATACCACTGTTATCCCCGGTCATCCTCATTAGGGCATCAGCTTAGCTTCAGTGCCTTTAAGCAGAGGACGTCTTATTACAGCCGTCGTGTCCACGCTCTTTTTGTCTGGGAAGAATGCTTGATCATGCACTGAGCCTAGTGTGTGTAACTATTAAACGTTAAGATGGGGTAGGAGCACACCCCATTTCTCTAGAAGCTTCTGAGCTGTGTATGGCACCTGTGACCTGTTTCACTTCTCCATGAACCCTCCCCGACTGAGGAAGTCAGTCAGCTCGGAAAAAGCTGCATTTTTAGGCCAGCGGCGTTTCCTTCTTTGGCTTTCTCCCTGGGTGTGTTCATTGCTGGTTCACTATTTGTCAGGTCGGTTGTGATTTGATAGGGCCACTGACAAGGCCCAAAGTGGCACGATTCAGTGTTTTTCCACCCGTGCATCTACCCACCTTCCGACCCCCGATCCAGTGCACGGTCCCTATCCCTAGGAGTAGGTTTCATTGAAAGCACGAATAGTTTAGCTCTTCTTTTTCCTCTCCATGTAGGGCCATCGTTTCAGCCAGACGCCAGGCAATGTGGATTGAGTAAAGAGGCCAAATACAGGGAACACAGAGGTGAGACTGAGGAGGCTTTTCGGAGCTGCTTTCCTGGTATCCAAGCTCCTGGTATCACTGTGTCCGCTCCCCGGACGGCGGTGTGGGCCTCCTGTTGTGTTGCGTGTTTGCGCCTGTGACACAGGAGTCCCGCTTGGCTTTTAAGTCGCTCAACAAGCCGACTATCAGAAGCGTCTGCCCACGCTCTGATGAGCTGAACTGCAGCATCGTGGGAGGCCTGTGAGTGGATGCTCTCATTTTTCATTTTCCTCTCCGCTGGTTTGATTTGAGAGTAAAGTTCCACTCCAGGTTCTCGGAACCCCCCGCCCACCCCTTACTACCCTTTACCAGAAGGAACATTATCAACATGCTTGCTCTTACCAAATGGTTGTCAGCACAAGGGTGAAATCACATTCATAAGAGTAGCATAACAAAGCATGAGAAAGGTAATGTGTTTGCATTTTGGGTTATCACGTCTAACTGTCGCGATGTTTGTCAACGCACTTGTTTCGAACGGAGACAGAGGTGTGACAGTGGGCTAGAGGAAATGTCGGCTTCATGGCTGATGTTGAGCAGAGGTGGCAACACCCATAGGTGCAGTGAGCGCCACGCTTCCACCACGTCCGTCAGCACCCGAATTTTCACTTCACGTGGCCACAGTGCAAAGTGGCATCGTAAGAAAGTGCACAGAGTGGCCATTTTCATTTAATTTTTTATTTTGTTTGTGTGTGAACAGATTCCAGTGCCTTGTAACTTGTCAGTGTCCTGATTTAGCTTCAGCTAGTGAAATTCTTTCACGTTTCCTCTGAACGTCTTTAATGACTATTTCCTTCTTTCTCCTCTTCTTTCTGAGATGTCCATGCAAAGCCTGTCAAAGGCTGTAAGGTCCCCCCCCCCCCCTTCCTGTTTGGGGTTCTGTGCACATCCCGCCGGCTTCTTCCCCAGCCAAAAGGAATGCATTGTGGGAAAACACACTGCACTAGTGTACAGCATGCTATAAATGGATTATTTATTTTTTTGTTTTTATTTTTTTGTGCATTCCTCTGGGGCGGCGGAATGGAAATCCATCACAGTGCGGGGGCTCCCATCAAAAGCGCGGCAGCCATTTTAACTCGCATGTCCATGTTTTAACACGTGTCTCATCTGCAGCTGCACCGTAGCTCATTTTGCTGTTAGTTTGTGCAGCGGATGGCATTTTAGGGACCAGGGAGGTCACCCCTAGGACACAGTGGTCTCGGTCGGCCCCTATAGGCCCTGAGCCCCTTCTTGCCCTTCCTATCACTAGATGTGCTGAATGACTTTGTGCCGCTCATCTTGCCCGGCTCTCTTGGCCTTGTTTTTTTGGGCTCGCCACGTCGCTTGCAGACACTGACTGAAAACAGTCAGGGTAGCGGTCATTTCGGTCCTACACCAGAGGAAACGCATGGCATGGTGGCACAACTGCAGCCCATGGGAAGTCATGTAACCTTAAGTTAATCAGCGTACATGTGGCCGCTCCCCCCCACACACGCCGAGCGGGGAGGAGGTCGATTCTGGGGAATAGCAGTGATGATGAGTAACAAGTCGTTTTCTCCCTTCAGTTCAATGGCAAGACTTTATCCATTACGAAAGCTTTTAAAGGAAGTAGAAGTTGATGCTAATGAAGAAGTGTGGGCATAGATTGCAACCATCTTCCCGCATGAGTTTAATCATGTTATCACCTTAATATCTTTGGTCCTTAGCCTCTGAGACTCCATTTAATTCATTTATTTCATTTTTGGTAAAGGCGTTGGGTTTCTGCAAGACAAAGGACGGTTTGGAAAAAATGGCAGTAAAAAGAGTGTAAGCATACCACTGTGGGTCTATTTCAGCTGCTGCTTGTTTTCTTAACATCTGTTTGCATTTTTCTCTCAATATTCATCCCCCCCATCTTAATGAGGGTTGTTTACTCTACAGGCAGGATTTGGCACTAAGCAAAATGAAACCCAATTGAGGTTTTGTGGAAATTGTCTTCGCGTGCAGGCTGGAATGACCAAAACCAGGAGTTCCCTCTCTGTTGGAAGATCTGAGGCCAGGCAATGAGTTAGAGGTTATTTCGTCTGGGGGCAATACCTCTGCGCTCTCTCTCTCCACCCCCAGAATGCCGGTGGGTAGCGCCTCCGTGTCTCGATGCTAAAGTCGAGAACTGGCTGAGCGTGAGCACCCACACGTTAGCTGCTGAGAAATGTCAGGAGACTCCCACCTGCTTTCTTATAAACATGCGTGGAACAGTTTAGAGAGCTCTCGTCTTGTTGCAGCCATCGATCTCTTCCCTGCCCCGCTGAGTTTAGTTCACCAGCCCTCGCCTGCCACCATTGGACCTAAAGGTGGGTCCTGTTCAGGTTTTGATGCTGACATCCTGTCTGCTAGCCTTTCAGCCTCGTTGCTCACTTGATAGAGGAGCTTGGGGAAGACCACTTCTGAAAAACACAACATGAATAGTCAGTGAATAGTAAAACACAACATGTCAGTGAATAATAAAACATCTACAGTTTCTTTAGATGCACTGTTGGCACGCTTTGTAGTAGCATACAAATTTCAGTACGTTTTTGTACAATTTTAGGAAGCAAATAAATGTTTGTCTTGTTTATTTTTGCCTAAGGGTGTATGGTATGGTATCTGTACCACAATGTCGTGGAAAATTCCAGCTTGTTGTCTCAGTTGTAAAGGCTAATATTGAAACTTGTAGCCCCAACAATCCATTCTCAGTCCATCATATAATTTCAGATAATTTTTTTTTTAAGATTCTTTGATTTTTATTTTCTTTTTCAAGTATTTAACAGGCTAACACCATATATAGCTGAATTTGTCAAGACATACTCTCTGAATGTTAGAGGGTAGTCTTCTAATATGTATTTTGTGTTTATTCAAATTATGAAGCAGTCTTCCAGTACAGATGAGATGCATATTCTACATTGGTTCATATGTAATTATTTCTTGTTATACCACGCAGTGAAGCAGTGGTCTCAAAGTGGGCAACAAAACCTTAAACATAAGAATAGCATCATAGATGAACATAACCATTTTATACATGCTGTAGGGGTGGGGCCCTGGCGGTCTGCTGCTCTCGCATGATTTGTTGGTGCTGCTTTTTTCTCCATCCTCTTCAGACATACTAATTTTCTGCCACTATTTTCAGATGCGTCTGACTTCATTTTAAATACGTTTTTATGCAATTACAGTTATAACTTTTTGTTTCCTGTCTTGTCCGTCCTTCCCAAGCAGATTCACTTGTGTGATTCTACAGTTGACTGTAGATGCCATAACTATGAAAGTGTTTTATTCAAAATAATGTGAATGTACTTCACTGGGTGGGCGTGGCTCTGAACAGTGCACAGTCCTTACAGTGAGGCATCTTGCCACTGCCGTTTGATTGGTTGGCATGACTGCCGTCTGAGGACGAGACAGAGGGTCTGCCTGGTTCCATTGTTCCTCACAGAATCAGTGCCCCACTGAGAGGCCTGACAGGTACATATTCAGGCCAGGGAAGACTAACGGCGTTCCGGATCGTCGCCCTTATTATGGACTTGCCGGTGTGGGCGGAGAGGCAACAATCAGTTCGTTCATTTGGCCTTTGCGTCTGCTGCCCTTGCACAATTGGTTGGTGTTGCCCTAGGTTTATCCTTGGCCGTACCCCATGCGAAACGTTAAGTTTCACACAGAACATGTGCACGCCAGCCACTGTCAGCCTGGATGCAGCCGTGAAGTCAACATTATAGGATTATAGAGATTTAAATGCTGTCCTGATTTGCAGCAAAGTCTGTAGCATGCGTCCGCTCTGCCTTCACGCTGTGACAGATCCCCTGCAAAATTTCTACTGGACCACATTAGAGATGGAAAATTCGAGGGCGAGGGGCACAAGAATAAGGGCCCCTTGTTTGTCCGTGGATGGCTATAGGCCGCCTTTGTCATTCCGCGGCGGATCAAAAACGACAGGGAAGGCCGACGTCAGCTGCCGTCAGGCGGCGTGCAAGCGGCAGCCGGGCCCAAAAAGGCCGGCTTGTTTTCGCACGGTTGGCTGTGGCACATCTGAAAAATGTCAGCGGGGCTGGGCCCTCTGCGGCTGCGAAGGCCGCACGGATTGGGCCGCACGGGGGCGGCTGCTGGAATAAAACAGGGGCTAAAGAATAGGGTGCCAGTGCTGAGCTATAAAGCCATTGTACATAAAAATGTTTGACAGTGCTGTTTACTTGATTTGCCAATCTGTCCAGGGATCCTTCTACCTCCTGTACTATTTGAATATCCCATTTAAGGCTGCTGTTTTTGTTTTTTTTGTTTTTTTTTGCTTGTTTTTAAAAACATTTAAGGCGCTTGTGCTGTTACGGACTCTAATCGGACCCGGCAGTTGATAATACACTCTTGGCCGGATGCGCTTATCTTCTGGGTTTTCATGTGTGGCAGTTTATCAGTTACATCGGCTTTTGGAAAAAAAAAAAAAACATTTTTGTGAGTAAATAAGTACAGCAGAATGACGATACTCCAAAAATGATTCATGGTGCGTAAGTGGGTGGCGAGTAAGGTTATCCATTTAATCCATTGTTTTTCTGATATTATAAAAGTTACTGCCATTTATATGGAGCAGGTAATTGTGTAATGAGAGGACTTAATGAGGAACAAAGCACAAGGTTGCTTTAGAGGATGTGTACAAGAGGAACCAGTGAAAGGTGATGCTAATGAAAACAAATGGTGAAACTGACATCTTTTAAAGGGATGGACACACTGTTGCTATATAAAGTGAGGGAATTATTATTTCACTGTTAACTATAGCTTTTGAAGTGACATTCTAGTGGGGGCTTGCATATAAGGACCGTTCATATTTTTCCGATTACAGAATAACCACAAACTCTTCATGTAGCGGTAAATGTCCCTGATGAACATACGACATGCCGACTTTAATTCCCAAATCGGACACTTGAGGATAAATCGGAGGATAGCTGCTGCAGCCGTCCTGATCATATTTAATCCCGAAGAAGGCAGGAATCAAAGATGTTTATACAGCACTGTGCAAAAGTCTGTGGCAGCCAAAGAAAACGTTTAAATGATCTTCATGTTGGTGTAAAACTAAGAGATTCTGTCAAAGTGTGTCAGCCATTTCAAAACCTCTCTTAAAGTCACCTCAATATTTGCAGCAATACACCTGTGTTTTTTTTTTTTTTTTTTACTTGACCTCTGACACACCCTGTTTGGCTAATCAATACTTCATTGAGTTATTTAACTGACTGGCTAATTAATTGATCAATTGCACTTGTGTTGAAATTTGATGAATACACAGAATGGCTGCGGGTACCCTGGTTTGGGAACAGACGCGATCTTCATCTAGCCATCCAGCAAGATATCAGTAACTTTTTGGAGAACAGAACAAATTCTTGTTTTTTTTTTATTTCGTTACTGTTAATTTACATATGTTCTAATGCTATTTTTTTTATTAAATGTGCACTTACTGGGCAGATAAATAGCTTTAAACATTTCCTTTGACTGCCTGCAATTTTCGCATTGTACTTTAAGATTAATGCGCTGGAGGCTGCCTCTGCTGTAAGCGCTGGCGGCTGCCTCTGCTGTAAGCGCTGGCAGTGGGCTCTGTACGCAGCTTTCTGCCTGAGCCTGGAGCCCCCTTTCCTGCTGAGGCCCGACGCTCTTTTCTGATAACGAATTATTACACAGTTGAGATGCCTTTTTAAGGTATCATATGTTTATCATCCTTTTCACTGACATTTTCACCCTGGGCATTAGTTACACAAGCAATAACAAGTTACAGTCTGATTGCAGGCAGGCTGAATGTTTACCGAGGGTAGAGACTAGCAGTCTGCAAATGGGCTTTGTAGTCCTGTGTTCAGGCTTAGCAATTAGTGCTCAGTAGGGCTGAGCAATTATATCAGTTTTCAATTATCAACAAGATTTTCAAATCGCAAAGGCTGCAACGTAGGATGCGCATTATACAGTATGTCTGATTCAGGGTTTAAAACTGGCATGTGGATGGTTTTACCAATTCATGCCATCCTCCGTGTGGGCAGTTATTCTCACCCATCAGAAGGTCACGTGCCTCGCATGCCAGGCTCACCAAAGAGAGGCGGCCCACGGCGACTGCGTGTACACCCAGAAAAAGAAACATGCCTATTTCATGGTCAGAATTGTCTATAGAAAGGTCCTACTATTCGAGGTTTTTTTTTTTATTATTATTATTATTATTATTATTATTATTAACAGTCACAGCTTTTGTGATAATTTTGTTTGCTTGTTCTCTGTTAATTTAATATTTTGATGATATCTCATGTGGTGATGTTTTATATCTATTACACACTGGATATTACACTGAAGCTTGACTTAAAATATATATAGATATATAGCAAATCAAATCGCAGTCACAATATCTGTCCAGAAAATGGCGATTAGCTATTTTCCCGAAATCGTTCAGCCCCAGTGCTCAGGCATACGGAGCCGTGTGGGACGTGCCAGCTCACGGTAGGTGAATGTTTGTCCAGCCCGCAATGACGTGTGACTTGGGTGGTAATTTATTCAGATGCTTCTGTAATGATGTGCTTGACACACAGTTGGGGCCTCTTTTGCATTGAACCACAATCCACAGTGGGTCAGTGGTGGGGGTGTTGGGGTGGTCATGTCAGCTGGCATGTGGCTGGTGTTGTGGACTTGTCAGCCTTGTGGTTTTAAGCTGTTGGGATGGGACGTAGCGGATCTCCACAAAGCTGAGGAGAGCTGGAAAGGCACAAGAGTGCTGTGCGTGTCTGTGTGTGTGTTTGTGCACGCGCCTCTGCCCCTGTAGCTCTGGAGGGAAACCCTCTTTCAGTCAAGGACCCATTAACAAATGCCCCCTGACACCTGCTCAGCTGACCTAACTCCTCACTGTCATGAGCTGCAAACTAGTTGAAGCTGCCTACATCCAGCTTTGATGAATGAGCCAGCTTAATTTATCAGGCTTCGTTTTAGTTTAATCTCAGGTTTGCGTTGATTTCCATAGCAGCACTCTGTCCATGCTGATAGTTTTGTAAAATAGAGGAGTGGAATGGTGATAAAAGACATGGCCTTGTGACTTGCAGGTTACAGGTTCAGATCCTAAGACGCATGGTAGTGATCAGATCCCCCCCCCCAGTTTCTCCATCTGGCTCTTTCTGTACCCAAAAAGACAATCTGAGGAATACTTAACAGAAAATGATGCTCCCTAACACTGTTCCAGGTGAGACCAGCCTGCCTTTTTGGTGACAGTTGCTTCGGAGGGGAGCAATTTGGTTGGACCAGGGCTGACTGAGCTATTGACCATCCATGTGGTGGAGTGACTGGGCATCTTGCCTTTGTTGGCAAGTGTTTCCCAGTCCGTTCCTTGGAGACCCAGAGTCAGTCCACGTTTTTGCTCCCTCCCAAGCTCCCGGCAGGCAAAAACATGGACTGTCTGCAGGTCCCCGAGGACCAGATTAGGAAACACTATCCTAACACCATCCAAACTCTGGGGGGGGGCTGCAGCTGTCATGTGGGGCGAGTCCCCTCCCTCCTCCCCAAGCCTCTTGGGCTCAGATATGTCATTTTGGGCATGTTTGCCAACTGAACACAAGTGTGCTTTGTGTGGGGAGGTGTCCCTGCCTCCCTGCTGATGGAACACAAGGCAGTGCCGCTGATGTCAGCCGTCTGAGGGACTGAAATGTGTCACTTTTAATTAAAAGGGGCTTAATTGGGGGGCGGTGTCACGGTCTTAACTCCGTTTGCCTTAATGGCGTACATCTGTTGTTCTTTGTGTTTTTCTTTCTTTTTTTAAGCAGTGCATGGTGATAGAAATAATGAATCCCACTGACATGCTCCTTTTTTAGGCTCTTGTTCTGTCATCTTTGTGGGAACAAATAGTGAGAATATTTTCACATGTAGCGCCACAAACGTAGACTCTTCCCTACCCCAGGCGTCAGATCTTTTGTTGTCCACCTTTTCTTTTTGAGTTGTGGGGCGTGGGCTAGGAGTCAAGAAAAGCGTAGAAGTTAGAAATCCTGAAAAAGGTATGTGTGTGTATGTATGTGTGTGACAGCGAGAGACTGTCAGGTCTTATTGAAACTATACATTTCTCTAATATGTTGCTAGAGTGTCATGAACATTGATTGTGAAATTTTCTCCCAACAATCTGAAGTCACAATCGTCAGTGTCGTTAACGCTGAATTGTAACAGGCAGCTGTGGTCCTGATACTTCCTGTGAATTTGACTAAATATTTTTTCTCCCAGTGAAAGTGGGACAGTAGATTTCAGGCAGATTTTTTGTCACATGCACCACAGACAGCTCGTTCCTGGTCGCCCATGAGCAGCATCCTCGTCATAATGGATTTACAGCTTTATTTCTGCCTGGGTTGTCACCCTCCGTAATATGGGCGCTTTCAGTTTGGATGTTCAGTGAAAGGCTCCATTTGCATATTTTAATGCATTAGAAAACCACACGATCACTTGGCATGCTGTTGCATTCCGGCCACGATGCGAGGCTGCAGCTGTCTCCGTCACTCTCTCCTCAACCTCGTCTGCAGGGGTCTGCCTCGGTAAAGGTGTCCACCTCTCTCTCTCTCTGTCTCCCTCTCTCACTTTCTGTTTCCTCTACCACCTTCCTGCGTTTGGCACCTAAGACTTGCATTTAACGTTACCTTCTGAGCCCAGACCACCTTGCTTTAATGGGCTGGGCTCACTGTCTGTATAAACTACGCCACATCAGACAGAAGTATGTATGCAAGTATGTATAAAGTATTTGCTGGTCTGCTGCCTTGTTTACACAGATGTTTGTCATGCTAGATTTGTTTTTTGTTTTTGTTTTGTTTTGGTCCCTCGTTCCTGTAAGACAAACCTCTGGGTTTACATTTGGATTCTTTTATTTCTGTCAAGTTAAACATTACCAGAAATTTGCCGTCGCCATTACCCCTGATTGTTGGACAGCCAGTTGTCTTTCCCTTCTGTAACCACTTCTGTCCATGTTTCTGCCTCTTCTCTTGTGGCCTGTCCCTACAGTGTGTGATGCTAATGGTGTTACAGGGGTCTGCTTTTAATTTGGATTAGATCATGGATTCAGATGCTGAATCATTTCTGGCTCTGTGGCGTTTCTGATGAGGAAAGGCACGATGTAAACACTAATGTAGTTGAACCCATTTCTCAATCACATTGCAACTCTGTACCCAAAGATAAAGAGAACCATTTATTTTTAGAATTTCTTCAGGATGTTGTTGCGTGTGTTTGTGGTCATTGTTGTCACCAAATGCTTCTGGGTTTTTGTTAAAACTAATACATAATCTTTTCCTGTCATACTACTGTACAAAGCCAAGCAATTCCAATGTAATTCTGTCTACTTTTAACAGATACTGTTTAGAAACTCTCATGTCTGTCTGACTGCTGCCAGGTAGATCATTTGGCCCTGGCTGATGACACAGAAGGAGTATTTTTTAAATTGATTGCAGGATATGGGGTGCTTTGTTGAATGCATGCTGTTCGAGGTCACACTTGCAAAGCGTAGACGGGCTTCTGGAAAGGCCCTGATGGGCTGTGCAGCACCCATGTGATCACTTGTGCAGAAGAGGTGTGATGATGACTTTGCTGCTGTGGTTTGCCACTATACTCCGGCTTCTACCGGATGTGAGAAGGTCTTGAGGGGAAAGCAGGCTTCAGCATGCCAGGTGGACAGTGATAGTGGCCCCATGATGCTTGGTGTTCTGCAAAACGGTTAACAGCTTAGAGTAAGGCATAACCCTGCTTGCCCATCTCCTTAAATACTGACGAGGCTAGTGCAGACTCAGCTTCAGGCACTGGCAAAGTCAACTCTGCCTGGGTCAGGGGAGGCCTGCCCTGACTCCCCTGTCTTAGGCACCGGTGAGGCGTGCACTGACTCACCTGTCTTAGGCCCCAGTGAGGCCTGCTCTGACTCGCCTGTCTTAGGCCCCGGTGAGGCCTGCTCTGACTCGCCTGTCTTAGGCCCCGGTGAGGCCTGCCCTGACTCGCCTGTCTTAGGCCCCGGTGAGGCCTGCTCTGACTCGCCTGTCTTGGGTACCGGTGAGGCCTGCTCTGACTCCCCTGTCTTGGGTACCGGTGAGGCCTGCTCTGACTCCCCTGT
>JAODJU010000039.1:3519093-3536620 GCA_026776725.1 Gnathonemus echidnorhynchus
AGAGCGTGCCGCGGGCCTCTGCTGCCGCCTAGTGGTGCCCTGCCACAAGGGCATGCCACGCCTGGCCGACCTGTCCGTCAAAACCAAAGACGTGTGGGAGATCCCGCGGGAGTCGCTGCAGCTCATCAAGAGGCTGGGCAATGGGCAGTTTGGGGAGGTCTGGATGGGTATGCGTGCATGCCCACCGCCGTCGCCGCGGAAACCGGCCTCTGGCAGCGTGGAAGGTGCAGCCCTGGGAGGCGGAACTGTGCATTCTGGGTAACGAAGACGTGACTCGGCCACGGGAAAATGAGGGAGTTCTGGTGAATTACGGATGCGTATGTAAATTAAGAGATGCTAATGCTTTTTTGAATACTGAAGGCGGATTTTCGGGGGCGTTCTGCTCACCCAGGGTGAAGCCTGCACCTTCCACCTTCCTCCTTGCATGTTTATCCCCCTGATAGTTAATTCTGTTCCTTGCCTTCCTTCCCCTCCCCTCCCCTGTAGAGAGCGCGGATGGTTTGTGCTATCACTTAACAAGCGTGTGTGTGAACCTGTCCCCTGAAACTGTGGGCCTGTCCCACGATGCATGGGAAGTCTCCCGCGATTCCTTATCCTTGGAGCTTAAGCTCGGGGCTGGATGTTTTGCTGAGGTCTGGTTTGGTAAGGAAACGACTTCTTATTTTACTGTAACGACCCGTCTGGAAAAATCCGATAACCCACACCATGTTCCCCATGGAAAAGAGTCATGTGACACTAATTGGCCTCCGCGAGAAGTATGGATGGCCGTCCGCCTGCTCTCCACGGCCTGATCGGCACGTCCCACCTCGCGATGGGCAGACCGACGTGGGTTCTCTGGTTTTTCCAGGGTATCCTGAATTCCTACCGACTTTCCGTTTCAGATCTTCCCCTTTTAATAGAAACTTTCTGTGCCAACTCACTCTTTCCTTCTTCCTAGTCTGCCATTAAAACTAGTGCAGCGTATTGAATTTTGGTTTACTTACTGGAGTCTCAAAACTTATTTTTTAGCGCCCCCTAATGGGCTAGAAATACCATGACGCGTAATATCAATTCTCTCCACATGGAGCTCTGGAAGGCCCCATCTATGGGGGTCTGTCCCCTCAACAACCCGACTTCAATACGCTGGAGCACTGAGACCTGACAGGAGCCTTTAGCTTCTTCACTGGGGTTCGTTTGGCTTCAGCACCATCTCACCAGACCCTTGAAATTGTTCTGATCAGTGAGCGGGTCGGCCCACACTGAATTGTGGGTAATGAGGCATGCCCGCGCCATGCCAGATGGCGTTTCGCAGAGAGGAGCTTCGCGGCGCCGCTCTTCATGTTAATCGCCCTGCGTTGGATTATCCTGGCAGCCGGTGAGCCGTCGTGCCCTTTTGATGCGTCAGACCGTCGTCTGGTACCACGCAGGCAGACGCATTGGTGTCAGACTCCCTGTCCTCATGATGCGTCTGTCTGCTGCGAAGGCAAATGAACCCCAGAGTCGCCGTCGCTTCTCTTCCTCCTCTACTCGCATTTTCAATCCTTTTCTTTAAAATAGCCTCAAAATTGTATTTTCTTCTAAGTCTTCTTAAAAACAGTGAGCAAAGTCTGAGATGCAAGTGTTTTTGCATTGAAAATGACTTTGCACATTTGATATTTTAAGATGCTTCTTGTTTTATGAGGCCCAATGTTTGCTGCAGTAATTTGCAGAGCAGTTTATTCCCTCCCGGGACTCAAACGCTCGCCCACTCGCTCACAAATCCCACCCCTCCATTGGCACGCCGGCCCTCTATACCCGCTGCATGCGCCCTGACGGTGGTGTTTGCTTGGCGCCGCAGGGACGTGGAACGGCACCACTAAGGTGGCGGTGAAGACGCTGAAACCGGGCACCATGTCGCCGGAGTCCTTCCTGGAGGAGGCGCAGATCATGAAGAAGCTGAGGCATGACAAGCTGGTGCAGCTGTACGCCGTGGTGTCCGAGGAGCCGATTTACATCATCACCGAGTACATGGGCAAAGGTCAGGGGTCAACGCCGCCGCCAGCAGAGCGCTGAGCTCAGTATCAGTGTCACTGTGAGTCTCTCGCTTTGATTTAGTACCACCTGCTGCCTCGTCACGGTATTGCCTCATTCACAGTCAGTCATTTAGACCGTCTAAAGATAGGAAGAAAGTGCTGTTAAATGTGCGTGTCTAGATGAACCATGGGAACAGTTCTGAAGATCATAAAGACATCCGTTGGCTCTGCCCGTCGTTTCTGGGCATTAAAAAGCCCCCCAGAGTGATGGGTGGGGCTCTGACGCCGTACCTGTCTGCTGACTGGCGGTGTGTCCTCCCGCTTCCAGGAAGCCTGCTGGAGTTCCTCAAGGACGGAGAAGGCCGCGCTCTCAAGCTGCCCAACCTGGTGGACATGGCGGCCCAGGTGAGCCCCTTTGGTCCGGCGGCTGTCCCAGCAGGGGGGCGGGACGCAGTGTCCCCTGTCTCACGCTCCTCCGACAGTCTGTCACATTCAGAACTGGGCTGGCACTCAGAAATCGGTATCTGGGAGAATTATTAGTGAAATGAATAACGGAATTTAACTTGTCTGTAATTGCCTAGTAATTTGCCTGTAATTGTTTCAGTTTCTTATTACACATGCTGCTTGTCTTACGATGGGGTTACGTTCCAATGAACCGGGCGTAAGTTGAAAATATCGTAAATCAAACATAGACCCCTTCTCTGCCTCACTTCTCTGCCTCACTTCTCTGCCTCACTAAGATGCTCGTAGTGCAGACAGATAGGGTGCATCACCCTCGTCACTAACACATAAAAAGCAGCCCAGATCCGCATAGGTGGCAGTGGTCCAACCACACGCTTTGGTTATGCCACCTTGTGGCGCGGAGGAATCACTGCACGCGAGCGGATGTGGACGCTGTGGCCTTGTCTCTGCAGGTGGCGGGGGGCATGGCCTACATCGAGAGGATGAACTATATCCACAGAGACCTGCGGTCGGCCAACATCCTCGTGGGCGATAGCTTGGTGTGCAAGATCGCCGACTTCGGGCTGGCCAGGCTCATCGAGGACAATGAGTACACGGCACGGCAGGGTGAGAGGCGACCCCCTCCCAGCACGTCATGCACGGGGCGGGGGCCTGGACCACATGTCATTCTGTCAGAGCGGGTCCTGGGTGCAGCTGTGGCTGATGTCATCATGCTCTCATCTGCTCTTCCGCCCAGGATGTTTCCCCGATTTAACATTGTCATCACACTTTGTGACTGGCCAGACACTAAGGCATCTCCTGGGTGCCCACAGACACGAGCCTAGTTACTGAACTGCAGCAGCTAGCTCCACCCACTGGGTGTGGCCACACGTGTCATTTCCTGTCTGTCCCCTCTGCGCCGTCGCCTTAGGAGCCAAATTCCCCATCAAGTGGACGGCGCCCGAGGCAGCGCTATACGGGAGATTCACCATCAAGTCTGACGTCTGGTCCTTCGGGATCCTGCTTACTGAGCTGGTGACCAAGGGCCGGGTCCCCTACCCAGGTGAGGGCGTGATGCATGATGGGTAAAGTGCCCGCATTTATTGGTGTCGTTTTGAGGGAGCGTTTTTTGTGGTCGTGCCTGCTGGTCGTGCCCTGGCTGGTAATGCTGCCTTAAAGTGCCGCTCCTCTGTTCACTGCTTTTGCTTGTGTATGAAGTCACTGTACTCTGGCGCACGCAGGTAAGAGTAACCTGTCGTTTTTAAGATACGTGGCTAATTAGCGGCTCATGGATTCGTTCGTTTGTTTTGTTTGTCATTTCTGAGTTTCTATGATGCCTCCGTCCTGCATTGAAGTTTTGTCAGCAATTATTATTGATGTGTTTTTTTTTTTTTTTTTAATAATGCCACACATTTCCATTGTGTTTTTTTACTAAAGATAAATAAAGGCTGATGTGAATGTCCGTATCAGGGACGTTCTCGCTTCTTAGAAAGAGCGATGCTGGTGAGATGGTAGCTTTTGTGGAACTTGAGAGCGAGTTTGCAGGGGCTGCCTTGGCAGACGAGAGCGGAGGTGATACAGTGGGGTGCGTCTGAATGAGCTAATTTGTAGGCTGGTGCCGAGTCAACCTGCCCCCTGCCTGTGACAGATGTGGGTAATGAATATGGGGAATAATGCCCCCCACCCCCATTTGATGCCTATTTTAAGTTTTCCATAGAATTAGGCCCAGATATATACAAGCACATGTCAGAGCCCTTTTTACAGATGAGGCCTGATCGCTAATAATAATAATAATAATAACAATAATTGATGCTTCATTAATCCCCATGGGGAAATTGTCTTTACACCTCCCTCAGCTTGATCTTTGTGGAGTAAGCTGTCCGCGAAGGGCAGCCACCTGTTGGGGCGCTGGGGGTTAAGGGCCTTGCTCAAGGACCCGCAGACGTGCTGAGGCTGGGTTTGAACCGGCGGCCTTCTGATTACAGGCACACAGGCTTAGCCCAATGAGCCACACGTCGCCCCCTAATAGTCTGTCTGCAGATGTTTTTCCTTAACATCTATGGCGGAGCTCTCTCTCTCTCTCTCTCTCCCCTCTCTCTCCCCTCTCTCTCCTCTCTCTCTCCTCTCTCTCTCTCCTCTCTCTCTCTCTCTCTCTGTTTCGGAGGCGAGTCGCGTTTGAGAGGCTGGCCCCCATTTGCTGAGCCTGTGTGTCTCCATCACCTGGCAGGAATGAACAACCGGGAGGTGCTGGAGCAGGTGGAGCGAGGCTACAGGATGGCCTGTCCCCAGGACTGTCCCATCTCCCTGCACGAGCTCATGGTTCAGTGCTGGAAGAAGGACCCCGAGGAGCGGCCTACCTTCGAGTACCTGCAGGCCTTCCTGGAGGACTATTTCACCGCCACTGAGCCCCAATATCAGCCAGGAGACAACCTGTAGGGGGCGCTCTCCTGGGCCGCGATGGACCGCACCGGCCCGGCCCAGCCCGGCCTGGGCTGAGGTGGACCTGCCAAGGCGTGGGATACTTTGAGGAGTCCCGTCGACTATCGCCGAGCTCCTTCGGCCCCAGACGGGTCCAGTCCAATGCGAGAAAGAGACTCAACAAATGATCAGTTTCACAGTGTCTGGGGAGCTGATTTTCACAGGTTGGGGGGGGGGGGGGGGGCTTGGTTTCTAGGGTGGCTGGCATGTGATTTGATGAGCAATCGCCTGTGCGCAGTGTAAATACAAAGCTACTTGACCACTTATACTTTTATTTGTTTTTTGTTTGTTTTCTTAATTTTTTTATATATATATGTGTATATATATTGCTACAGGCTTTATTTTCATCTGGGAAAATAAATAACAAGAATAATGAAGGTAACGACTCTTTTTAAAACCAATTAACCTGCTGAGGTTTTCTGACCTGGGCATTAACTCCAACCCGCTTTCTCGTTCATAGGAAAGGCTCTTATTTTCTGTTTCGCTTTTTCTTGGGTAGCGTAACGCCCACAATATGTGAAGAGGGAGACATCGCCCTTCTCTCCAAGGGAAAAAATGTGCTCCCGTATTACATGCTCATTCGCCACACCCTCCAATTCAGCCAAGCATGACAAAGTTCTCCCTCATTTTCCAGCTTTTGTTAGAAGTAGTTTTTGTTGTTGATCTATCATTGTAAAAAGGCAGTTTCTTCCAAGGTGATAGACGTTAGACTGGCGAGAGTGTGTCAGGGTTATTTGTAATTACGGCTCGAAATGCAAGAAGTCTGCGTGTGAACGGCCCTGTGTCACTCAGAAGGGCTGTGTATGCATCTAGACATCAGCTCTGGGTGCCTTTAAAACTGGAATGACGGAAGAGGTGTGTATATGGGATTGACTTGCAGTTTATTTAAGCAGGAAAAAATATTTTTTTAACTTGTGTACAGTGTTCGATTCACGGCCATTCCAGTGGATCCTATGTCTTCATTTACATTACATGAAGAATCGCTTCGTAACAGCCCACAGAATTCACTGCCGCTCCGAAAGCACCACTCACTCCAGTCCTGCAGCACCCCACCCATGCCTGTCCTGACTTCTTTGTCAGGCCTCTTCTTTAATTGTTTTATAAACCAATAATGCATTCTTAGTGTGTGTAATCACAGATGTATGTGCGAACTGTCCTGGATCGACTGATCAATGAGCATATGGTTGGCTCCAAAGGTTAGAGTTTAGACTTGAGCTTAAGTTGGACACAGTACAAGATCAGGGAACATTGCAGCCTGTCAAACAGCTTCATCTTTTTTTTTTAAATTTCACATTTTGTTTTTAATATAATTGTCCATGGCTTTTATTTCTCATTATTCCTCCATGTTCCATTTTTAACATCATTTTTGTGAAATAAGCAGTTTGCCATTTAAAAATGAGGACAATAAACATTTTACACTCTTTTCAATTTAGTGGTCTGTTTTTGGAATATAGCCTGTTTTGTTGCCATGAGTGGTTGCCATGGACACCGCGTGTAGGTTGTATCATGTCCGATATTGATCTCCATATGTCCTGTTTGCAAGGTGAAGATCTTCACTGCTCCAGAAGGCAGCTGTTTCTCAATTGTATAAAGGTCCCCGAGAGCAGCAGGAGGGCGTGAGTAAAGAGGTTACTGGAAGTTCCCTTTGATTCTCACCTTTATGCGCAGGAGTTCATACTCAGAGAATTCCCCCATTTATGAGCAACTTCGCAATGTTAATGATACGCTGTGGTAAAGGTTAAGCCGTTCTTTGCCCCCTTTATACACCAAATGACCCTCCCCTACAAGGTATCATGTATAGATGATGTGGGTGAATTTGCATATATAGAGTGACCACCTGAGGCAGGGAACCAGCAGGACATGAGACTTTCTGACGGCTAATAATTCAGTTACTTCCTAATCACCCTAGTGGTGCCAAATGGAACTGCCGTTTTTTTCCTTGACCTCCCCATGATCATAAATTGCTGATACTGTCTGTATTCAAATGACCAACCAAGGACTCTGGGGCTGCTTTACTACTTTTCCTTACAGCAGGTATCAGTGTCAGCAGTATCGGAGCAGGAGCTACACAAAGACATTAAGGACATTCAGGAATTGTAAAGAGGAATCGAGCTGTAAGAGGAATTAATAGAACAGACAGGTGTTTCTTGAAGTTGGAGAGAATCTGATGCATGAGACGAGGACAGCAACTCTGGGACAAGAGCTGTGTATTCACCAACCAGAGCACGAATCGGTCAATGTGACGTTTTTTTATTATTATTATTCAGTACTTAACTCGTTTTCAGTTGAGTCCAACGTTGGCATACAA
Organism: Gnathonemus echidnorhynchus; assembly: GCA_026776725.1. Lineage (NCBI taxonomy): Eukaryota > Metazoa > Chordata > Actinopteri > Osteoglossiformes > Mormyridae > Gnathonemus > Gnathonemus echidnorhynchus. The sequence continues at coordinate 3,526,312 of JAODJU010000039.1, forward strand.
CTAACTTTCAGACAGGCTGCAGCAACCATCTATGCCCAGTAGAGGGAGTTGGATTCGCGGCGTGGCTCTTTTCCCATTTATTTTTATAAGCATGTTTCCGTGAAAGCTATTCCAGAAACACTGCTAAGGGTTTGCTGTAACATCCGAGGCTAGTCTACCAGTGTAATGCACTTAAGTGTAAATATATTTTTTTTCGCTCAGGCGAATAATTGCGTGGCATCTGGTCCCCAATAAATACGCCATCACGCGTAAAACACATCGCATTACACGGATCAATTCCTGGCCGTAGGACGGAGACAGCGAGGTGCCGCTTTTCCTGTGATTGCGCGGACTCCGCCTGCCGCCGTATTGATCCCGGTCCTGTTTTAAATGATCCTCCCTCTGTATCTCGGCACCTTCGGCGCCAACCGATGCTCTTCACGTCTATCAGAGTGGCGTAAGTTTTTTCCCAATTCATTACTACTCACTAAATAAATGAAATTATCAGTTTATTTTAGCTTAATAATTGTAGTCATGGGTCAAGGAAAATATTTAGTGTTAAGTCCATTTTATAATCTGGCTGCCTTGAAATCTCTGCTAGCAGATTGGGGACCGCATTGCTGTCATCGTCACTGACAGGATACTCTTGATCAACCTGTTAAGTTCATGCGGTGGGCGGAGTGAATGCTGTTCCCACTATTCCCACTATACCTTGCTTAATCTGTCCTGTAAATAAGAGCATTGTCTCGTTTGGTTTTAATCTCCCCCAAAGACGCGCGTGCAAAGCTGCGTCAGAACCTCCATCCACCGTCGCCTCCGAAAACTCTTTTCCGTATGAAATGCACCCCAGAATAAGCAGCGAGGAACCTTCACAAAGGCACACAGTTCCTGGACATAGCTGTAGTGTGGATTTAAAGTGATTTTATTCATCTTGTTGCTTATGGGCCCCATGACCGAAGCAGCATAAGCCCTGGGTTCGTTATTTCATATGCAAATTTTAAGGACGTTATAAAAAGCACAATAAGATTTATTTCCAGTGCAACAATGAAGTGTTCACATTAATATTTGCTCTGTGTTGAGTAAGACAAACACAATAGAGGATTTGGTCAATTAACTTTTAAATGCCATCAGTTGTGCTTGTTTCATAGTTTAATTTTCATGAAGATTGATATAATTGGTAATCGTCCTAATTGAAAAATCTAAAATATTTAGTAGGTTAGGAAAGTCCTGGCAAGTGATTATGATACAGTCTTTGTATCTAAAGCAATTCAAAGGTCAGAATATTGTTGCTGAATTGAGAATATTTATTCTGGAAAACTGGTCCCCAAAATAGTCTGATTTGACTAGATTTTAATTTTCAAGTTGTCCATGTAAACAAAATACAATCCGCTGAAACACAACAAAAACAGTTTGTATAATCCTGACAGTGCTGTGTAGGTGATGCAGAAATTCAAAGGAAAAAAGAAACTTCCTGCATCAGTTCAAGGAAAATGACACGTAAGCTATGTGATGTAATAACAGACATTTATCTTTTATTGTAGTGACTGTTTGCTGGTACCTCTTATCTTAAACCTATACTGCTATCATATTTTGGACGGTAATGGTTTTATTGTAAACATTAGCATGTGAGCTGCTATTGGTGTGGAGCACCGAGAGATGGATGTCTTCATGACCATTCAGAAGGCCTACTACCCCCTCCTGTGTGCTTTGGGAATTCCAGGTTTGAACCTGTTTTTTTATAAAAATAGCGTAGATAATGATAATTTTTCAACTGCTATGTATATACTACATTCACCTTCCATATCTCTGAAATTCAGTGGTAAATTACATGCATATGAATATGGCCACGGGCTTAAAGGTAAACGTGAAAGTGCACGGCTACGATTACGATGCCGATATAGTGCCATACAAAGACTCTGGGCTTTGTTTTTGCTATTAGAACTGTGTTTGTCTTCAACAGCCAACCTCTTCACTTTCTACATGGTCTGTTTCCGTAAATGTGGGATGTCGGTGACAGCCATCGTTTACTTGGGCTGCCTTACCATCATCGACACCTTTTATGTCCTCTGGGTGATCCTTTTGGACCTCACCCTCACGTTCCTGCAGCAGAAGCCTTTTTGGCACTCGCACCCCTGGTGCAGCATCCTGACCTTCCTGCAGTTCGGCTCACTCTACAGCTCCTCCTGGATCGTGGTGGCCTTCACCATTGAGCGCTACTTGGTGCTGAGGTCCATCTATGCCAGTAGGTGGCGCCAGACTCACGCCACAGCTGTGCTCACCTGTGTAACCATTGTCCTGCTTTCTCACCTGGCTTCCATTCCCATGTGCTGGATCAACGCTGTTGTGAGCATCAACATCACTATGCCAGACGGGGTAAACATCTCCGGCCCCCGGTGCCTCTACATGGAGGGTCTCTACTCCACGACAGTGGTGTGGGTCACCACCTTCCTCTCCAGTGGGCTGCCCATCGTCCTCGTCATTCTCTTCAATTCGCTCATCGTCAGCCACGTGGTGCAAGCCCACCGCCTCTTCACGAAGGAGGAGCTTCGAGCCATGAAGGTTTCTGGGAGAAATTCTGCAGGTGGAGTTCAGAGAAGCGTCCTGCTCCTGGGAACAGTGTCCGTGGCCTTTGTGGCCTTTAGCACGCCTCGATTCATCACCTACTGCGTCCTCCGCACAGTGTACAACCGTGAGGACTTCAACCGCAATGATTATGGACTGCCCATCAACGTGGCCAGCGACCTGGCCAACATGCTACAAAACCTCAGTTCCACCACCAACTTCCTTCTCTATTGCGTGGTCAGCAGGCAGTTCCGCCATGAGATGGTGCACCTGCTTGGCTGTGGTTCCCGGATCAGGCAGGTGGGGTCTGCTTTCACACAGAGCACCATGAAAGTCTTCTCTGTGGCGGACCACAGGTCCACTACCAGCAGAGATCCCGTCAACATTGTTCTCACTAAGCTCCCCAAGCAGACTGAGTTTGGCTGATGTTCTGCTGGAGGAAAAAGTATCTCAAGCTCTTAGAAAAAGGAACTAATCTGGTTGACTGCGTGTACTGAAGATGAATAATGAATCATTTTTTCACTGTATGCGCCGGCCATTCATATTTGTCGTTTGGGTCTTTAGTAAAAATACTATTGATAAGTCACATGAATATCGGACACAAACTAAAGTCTTCAGAACTGGGAGCTTTTGATTGACCACAAGATAACAGAGTCCATTTCTTGTGCCGCTAACGATCGGTGTTTTGAGCCACTCAGAACTTCTGTAAAATGTCTGTCTTGTTTTCCTGGTTCCCAGTAAGTGTTTAGGCTCTGCCTGTAAAGTAAATGCAGGAAGCCACTACATTTCCATTCAAGTTACAGTACGGCCAACGTGAGGCTCTATGTAACTGTACCAATGGCAATGAAAGTATCTTAATTAGGGACTGAGATCTTTTGTTGCCAATTTTTTTTTTCTAAAGCTTAAAAGATTGATTTTAATAAATTGATATCAATTTCTGGAACCCAGTCTACTGTGCAATTATTAATGTCTGATTGGAGTTTTTTTTTTTTTTTGCTTAACTTGGATCTTGGATCTTAGATCTCAGTATTCACAGCTCATGGAAAGACTTGGACGCTTTGCTGGGTTTATTTGCGCATTTGATCTTGAAGCAGACATGTTCCATCTGGACACCTCAGGTCTGCTCTTTCCACTGTTACCATGACAGCAAACACTTAGAACACTTAGTGATGTAGTGGATCTGTGTAGGAGCAGCTCGACGGTCATTATGGCGAAGCAGCATTTTGCTTTGATGATAACAGTCCCCTGCTTGCAGTCCCAGGCTGCACCTGGTCAATGCCCCCCCCAGATGGGGAGTTTGGGGCTCAGTCAGCAGGTTAAGCATCTGAGCCTGTTTCTGTAAGATTGCAAGTTCAAATCCTATGGCTGGAAGAATGATCATGTCACTGATCAGCCCTGTAACCCTTTAACCCGCGCTGCTGCAGACTTCGAACCCCCAGCCGCCACGTCCATCTGGCCCAGTTCACACTGGTATTAACATGCGTCCTGGGGGCTCCCATCACTAACGGGCAGCGTTAAGTACGTCCGTGGGCACCTGGCATCTACACACATCTCGACTGGCCGTTTGTAATCAGATCTCTCTTTCCAGTCACCACAGAATGCTTTACAGAGATTTAGCTTCATAGATAGCCGTACATAAATGGTTGCACACATTAAGATGTATTTATGTACACAGCAGCGTTAAGGTAAGCTATGCGAAGTCTGACCTGCGTTTTTGATGTCTGTGCAGTGACATTAGCTGTAATGTCATACTTTCTTCTACTGATTACAATTCTTGCTGCATTTGCTTCATCACCATAATTTCTAATAGCCTTTTGTGAGCCTGAGGGCTCTGATCCTGAAATAGAATTGAATTTTTGTGTCAACATTAAACTATCACTAACTGATTTGCAACTCAGTTGTATGGATTCAAGAGCTGCATAGCTAGTTCAGATAATCACAGAGAGTGAGGGATGAAACTACCTGTACGCAAGTGTTTCTGGTTGAGGTCTTTAAGAGCTCGAGGTCTTTCATTTATAAATCGGCCATTAAACATTCGGCCAGAAGATGGCGCAATTTCGTTGCTGGCACTCCGACTACTTCACTGAATGCATGATCACGTTCGGTCCTTCATGGCTGATTATCACTGCCTCCTGTTTGTATCATTGGCTAGTGTTTTTTATGCGTGTGACATTCTCCAGATCTCTTTAATGAGTCGTGTTGATGGGTGCATGGCTGAAATAATAAGATCATATAGCGAGCAAGTAGCCTGATCCTTCGCAGACAACAACCAGATATGTTTGAATGAGAGATGTCTACAAGGCGAACAGAAAATCTCACAGCAGTATGATAAAAATCGCGTTCCTTTATTTCTGTTAGCGCTTACAGTAGAAAAGCATCACAGTAGTCATAACGGCAAACAAATAATGAATGAAAGTGTAACATTGTTCTGCTTTTCACGTGATAGACAGGAAGACGTGTCGAAGAACTGTACACCACCCCCCCACAACAAACCCGCCAAACCTCTAAACTGACGTAATAAGTCACAAAGTTTATTTAATCATACTGTCAAAAGCAATTCTTAAAAATATAGACTTCATTAACTTGCAAAACATCCACGATGAGATAGATTTTGGGTCTCACATGATGGGTTTCACAAGCACCTGTCTTTGAATTTTAACGTTTTGCATGACAGTTATATTCATTGTGCAAATACATGTGTGTTTATCACAGTGATCCATCTGGTAACTTGCAACATCCAACATCATTTCTGTGGTTTCCTCCTCCCATGGTTTTGCCCCAGTGGTCCTACACGTACCTGCATACATCTCGACCTTATCATATGCAGCCAAAACCCAGGTTTGACAGACAAGGGGAAGAGAAGGTTTTCAGTTTTGTGTTTTTCTTTTCTGCTGAAATGGAAACTGTCACCTTATCAGAGCGACATGTAACTGATTATTGCCTACAGCTGTGCCACATAAAGGTGAAAATTTGTACTGAGTTTTCTGCAGGACAGGAGCGTAAATTAACGCCAGTGGTTAGTTCTGTGTATCTATATATCAAACGTAGAAATCGGTCAGCATTTATGGGCCATTTTGCACAGCGGAACAAAAGCCCACTGTAACCATGCATAGTCCACTCCTACCTGTGACTGAGTAAACTTGTGGTATGTATTTGCTTTCCTCAGGAGTAAAGGCTGAGCCCGCTGAGAACTGCATTCTGGTAAACCCAGCCGTTGAACTTTGCCAGGAGAAAGCAGTCTCCTTATCTCCCGCAGCTCCAAAGTGCAGTGGAGCCCTGCTGGGGTGCGGCCCGCCTGTTTGGCAGAGAACTAACCAGCCAGGCCCGCCTCTCGCTCCCCATCTACCACGGGCTAACCCCCTTCAAGGTCAGCTCACACTGTAGTCTGCCAGCCCCCCCCCCCCCCCCTGGCCCAGACCAAATACAAATTAACCATTTTTCATCATCAGGAAGTCATTAGGTGCACCGTCCACGCAGTGAACCTGGCATCTTATGACAGTAAAGAAAAGCCCCTTCACCACATGACCTGCACTACTGCAATGTTTCGCATTAAATCTGTGATGTCGTGCCAGAGAAATTTCCTTCTGATTCTTCTATAAACCTATTTTAGGCTCCTCTCGTTTGGAAGGATAATTGGGGGGAAATGCCTTTGTTCTATAGTGAATTTCATCGTACATTAACATGAGAACGCACTAACGTATGATCATTGGTGGAAGACGAATACATGGCATGATGTTGATTCTGCGTATTGATGTATGATACTGTTTCCCGAGGCAGCTGATGAAACTGATATGGACTGATATGGATAGCCCAGATGGACTGATATGGATAGCCCAGATGAGCGCCTGCATGCCCGCGAGCTCTGCAAACTGCCCTCACGTGAACCATGCGGCTGGGAGCCTTGCCAGGGAAGTAAATGGCAAGCAGAGGGCTAACCTGCTCTGGATGAAATGAGGATACAGCCCCCGTCCCGCCCCCCCAGGACGGAGCAGCTGGGGCTTCTGTGATCTGGTGTGTCTGAGGTCTCCCTTCCACTCTCCTGGCTTTTGCTAAGAATTTGTGGCGGGAACCACACAGCCACATACTGGATGGGCAGCAGGTAGCGTAGCAAAGATGTGCAACAGTACATGAAAGTGAGAATCTCCAAACAGCCCATGCAGGAAAATACCTGCATGACACCAGAAAGATACTCAGATGTACAAATGGATACATCCGCCTCTAATAGTGAAACAGCTACATGCATGTATAGATTTTGGGCAATCTTATCCACAAAGGGCCAGTGTGTGTGCAGGTTTTTGGGGTAACCTTTAGGTCAGCTGTTCATACCCAGGTGTGAGGACTCTTCAGCTAGTCAGTCCTCTAATTAGTAATATAATTAGGGCGTTACAGTAAAACCCACCCGCATACACAGCGGCCCTTTTCTGTCCACCCCTGCTCTTGATAATTTCCTGCCTTAATTGTCTGATTCAGAACTGGAGATCTAAAAGATATCAGTGTTAAATGGTTGATGATGCATCAAATATGAAACAACACAGGTATTATTAAATGTATACACAGTTGCCACAGGGATACTACAAGAAGTCTTTCATCTATTGCTTTCCCCAAAATCAGTTCTCTCAAGTTCTCACTTATGTGCTTTTATTTAATTGTAGGTTTACCATTTACCTTATGGGCCATGTTTATGCTAACTGGGACAAAATGGGACAGTCTATCATCCCGACACTTTAAAACCTTTGACAATTTCTCTAAGTAATAAAACCTACCAAACTGCAGAGCCATTCCTGCAAAAGAAAAGCCCAAGGACTGAAAAAAGGAGACTTTGGTCCCTTCCGTCCTTCATCACAAGCAGGATGCAAATTACATTTTTCCTAATTTATCTGTTGAAATATATTTTTATTATAACGTAGGAAAATCACTGTGATGAATACAGTAGGAAACATTATTTCCCCCCAGACGTTCGTCTCGCATGAACAACCGGTTAGGCGGGTATGTGTTAAGTTTCTCTCCCTCTTTTTTCCGGAAGCGTGTCGCCTTCGGACGGCGTGGTCTCACACCCAGTCAGCGCATAGGGCGAGAGCAACAATCCAATCAAGCATCAAGAGAGAGGGAGGAGCTATTGCGAAAAAGTAAATACTCTGTAGACCAATCCCATTTGTTGACACAACAGTCGATCAAAATGCTGGCCATTAAGGAGAACCAATAGCTGAAGTATGGGCCAGCAGGGTGCCTTGCGTCTCCAATATTTGAGCTTGCTCTACAATGTTACCAAGGAATCAACAGCAGCCATCGTTTTTATTGGTTGTCTCGTCAGCTAACCCTGCGTTATTATTGGCTTATACTGTGATAGGGCGGAACGTTGATCTAATGGTGCACATCCGATTGGATCCGAACACGAGGCTATCGAACCGTATTTGGTATTTTGACATTAATCGCCGTAGTTTTCGCAATATGTACAGCATTAATTATACGTTTTCAATTTTCAAGACATTAAATCAACGGACAAAGAAAGCTAGTGATGTACTATTTTGCTCAACGTTGTCTTAAGATGAAAAGAGAAATTAAACTAGAAGGTGAAAACCGAAAGTCCGATGTGTAATTTATGTCTCTGGTTGGCAGAAATCCCGCCGCAGTACATCGGGCACCAATCAGAGACGTGCATGGCGACGCGGACGGACCAATGAGAAGGCCGGACGGCGCACGGTTCCTGCGCCTCGTTCGCGGGTGCGGAATACGGCTACAGTGAGCTGCGTGTTGTGGAGAATACTGCAGTGTGTCAGTAGCTAAGCAGCGGAGGCGGACTTTAGGGGAGGGTCTGCCGAGGGGAATGGTGTTGATTAGGGGTACCGAGGAGTGCCGAGATCATATTACAGAGACGGGGGGAAACAATGTCTGTAATGGCACATTGGAGCCGTACAGCCAGAGACGGGTGAGCTGCCACATTGGATTTTCCCCACGAAGGACTGGCTGCCCAGCGCCGCGACAGATTAAGGGAGCGAGAGATTAATGCCTGCAGGAGAAGAGGGGAGAATAAAACGCGTGCATGGAGCTGGGCTAAAACTCGGGCACGGCGAGAGTGAAAAGAAAGTGCTTTCTCTGTAGTTCCCGCACCGCCTGTCGGCGCGCACGTTATTGTTTTGTTTATGGACGCCCGCTTGTAGTTCGGTCCCCGGGAATCGGACGTCGCCGGTATAGAGAGCAACACGGCGGCTGCTGTCGGGGGGGAGCACCACCATTACGGGATGATCTGGACAGCTGTAGAGCCGATCAGCCTTACTTAGGTAGCAGAGGAATTGCGTTTCTGCCAGGGACATACCCCCGCAAGGCTCATCCATGAGAATACATGCTTTTTTTTTTTTGCTTTTTGTATGTAAATAGGTGTTGATATTTTTTACGTTACAGCCTATTCGCCAGCATTGTGAACGGGACAAAGAAATCTCCTCTTTTTCCCCCCCTCCGTGTAATGCTGCCCCGTTTTGCCCGTCCTGCCTGCTCCTAGACCTCGGTCTCCGCCGCGGCCATCATGTTTGCCGTCCGCATCGTCAGCGCTGATTACTACTTGGCCAGTCCCTTGCGGGGCTTGGACGTCTGCTACTCGGATTTCAGAGAGAGCGAGGTGAAGAAGGTGCCGGTGGTCCGGATCTTCGGCGCCACACCGGCAGGTACGTGTGTGTGTGTGTGTGTGTGTCCATCCCAGGATGACACCCCCGTCCCGGTGTTTAGCAAAGTGAACCAAAAGCATGTACATATTCCCTCATAGCTCTGTGCATGCAAATCGTTATCAGCTTATTACACATCGAGCTATAGAAAGCTGCCTTTGTTGCTGGTTGCAAAATATTAAAATGCAGTCTGGGTCCCCCGTGCAGCGGAAGACCCAGACGGAGCAGACTTGATGTTTTTATATGATGGACATCCATATGCTAACCCCATTGATCTGAACCTGGTCCCTTCTCGGTCAGACTTTCACCTGACATACCCAGGGCATTTTCTTGTAGGATCGCTTTTGTTTTCAAGTTTATTTCCCCCCTCCTTATTTGGGGGACCGAAGCGCACGTTTCTCCCCGTCGGAGGCGGTTTCCTTCACCTACAAAGCGCTTTGATTGCTGGCTTAGGAGGGTCTTGTTGCTCAGCCCGGCGCTGGAGACCGCGTTACTGTTCCCGGCTGGAAGCGTCACTGACAGTCCGATCTGATTCCTGCCCCGGGAATAGTGATCGTCCTCCCCGCCTTTACTGATGCAGGGCATTGTCTTCTTTTCCGGCAGTGGATTCACCTTTAACAAACTTAATGCTTTTTATTTTCCTCATTAATGCAACACGTTTTTCTCTTCATGTTCGAAATTTTGTGTCTCCCTGTATATAAAATGACCCGTATCAGGTACGGGTTTACTGCTGTCAGACTTCAATCGTCTTTATGTTTCTGGCGCCCCCGAGGGAGCCGTATCCTGCCGTATAGGGACCCCTGGGTCGGGGAGCCCGCAGTGAGGTCCGCAGTGCCAGCCAGCCACTGGGACGCGGGCAGCCTTTTAAAATCGCATTTATTACTCCTTGGCTGCATGTCTTGTGTGACGTGCGGATATTTTCCATTCTTTTTAGGCTGGCATGTCAAAATCTGTTCATGCATGCATTTCTGGTGTGCCATGCCCAGCTCGCGTCGTGTCTGTCAAATGCAGCAGAATAGCTTGTTTTTGGATGGCGATGTATTCAGTGTGCGATTTTTTTTTTATTTTTGACGGGTGAGGGAGGTTCTTGAAAATTAAAAAATAAAATAAAT